>VDFB02271358.1:434946191-435250601 GCA_007258455.2 Sequoia sempervirens | reverse complement strand
AACACATCCTTAAAAACTAAGGATTTTCCAACTTTTAGGGCATCACACTCTCACTTAGACCCATTTCCCTTAAACCCTCATTTTCCACCATTTCACCCAGGGCTTATTGATTTTCCCATGTCCAGAACACTCAATAACCTAAAACCACTTGAATCCTTCATGTTTCTACCTGCACATTCTCAAAAAATCATTATACTAGAGTTCCCTCAAGTTTTACACACTTCCTTTGTAAACCACCTTATTTTCACTCTTTTTCACCCTTTTCCAATAGGGTTTCAACCTTCTATTCACACCAGACCTTCCTCAACCTCTCAGACCCTTTCAACACATCAAGATACACTAGCCAAATAGGTTCTTCCATCCCAATCTTCAACTAAATCTCAAAATCCCATACTCTAGCCATGTACAAATGGCACAAAAGTTAACTTTATGCTGGGGTAGTGTGGTTTCTTCCTCCAAAAGCTCTCTCAACCTTAGAAAAAGCTTACTAGCACTAATCCTAACCTAAAAAGGCCCATTCCACCCAGATACAACAATTACAAAAGGGTGGAATGGCCTTTGTGGCTCATTTTTTCCCTCAAACCCCTATGATATGTTTTCCCTCAAACCCCTATGATATGTTATAGACTAGTTTGTAGACTCCAGCCCCTAATTTTCCTTGTAAACAATGAGATTCCTCAAAGATAGGTTAGAATGGAAACCAACAACATGCTATAATAGATTTAGAACATTTGAGAGCCAACCCCTGCTGTACGGACCCGTACACATGCAATAAAGAAGGAAAAATAGATAAATTTATTGAAAAACAAGCATTTTTTATTGATTTCTTCCTCCAGGGATGATCCAAAAACCTTTTCTCAAGCATTCAAGAGGATTTAAATAAATTTTGTAACCAAAAACCAACTATGAAACACCTTTAACTAATCATTCAACCACCTAGACCCTTACAATGCTTAATTTTGCACTAATTTGACAATTTTTGACAAATATTACATCATTATGCAACTTTTGCATTCTTTTGCACTAACTATCATTAAAGAGCCCTAATTACATGAATAATGGGCTCAAAGGCCTTATTTTACATTAAATTACTCAAAGTACCCCTAATATCTCAATTCGCTCCTTCAAATGTTGGATTTTGAAACTGTGTGTATTAGGTGCTCATGCACCATACACCCTAGCTTAAAAATTCTTCCAAGTCTCTTGGAAGTCTTCATCTGCAACACATCTAGATCTCCAACCTCTGATACTCCTTACCTTTCCTTGTAGATGCTTCATATTTAATTTTGGATTATTTTTATCCATGATCATAAATCCTTTGCTTGCATTGATTCCTTGAACCTGCATTATCAAACTTAGACCTGCACTTACACACCTCACCTAGCTACTCTCAACATGCTCAAAATGACTATTCAACACTACACTATGCTCTTCACCTTTCATCTTAACTTTAGGCTTGTATTTCATCAAAAAAACTATCAACACAAGGAAGCAACATAAGACTTCCTTCATCCTCTGCCTTCTAACTCCTTTCTTCACTCTCTTCCTCAGTTTACCTATGCTCAAAGCTACTTGTACAGTAGCATACATCTGCCACATAACCTCTATCCAATCCATATCCTCTGCTTTCTTCTCCATCACAATTGGAGACTACTCAAATCCCTTTTCTCTAGCCTTCACTAGGCTTCTCACTATCAACTCTTCCTTTCTAGGTTCTCTTGGAACTTCACTTATCCATTTTACTTGATCTTCTTCACCATTCAAGGTGACTACAACCTTCTTATCATCTACACACTCTTCTAAAAAATCATTCACTATCAATTGCAATTATTTGTGACTCATTGCCCTTTCTTCTACCTTATCTTCTTCTTCATCCATGAAGTCTTCATGAACATCTTCAAAGACATCTTCTTCCTCTAACTTCTCTACACCTTCAAGTTCCTTGACCCTTAGACTTTGCATCAGTATTATTACCTTATTAACCTCTATATCCTTTGATGTACAGTCCACTATATTCACAATCTCTACCCTCTTTTCACTTACATATGATTTTAAGGGACACTCCACTATCCCAATGATGATCCTTTCATCTCTTTCAAGCCTTTCATGGCTTTCTCCAATCTGCTCACTTGTCTTGACTGTCTCCACACTCTTTTCTTTCATACTATCACCTTCAAGATCTTTGAAACATTAGACCTTGCATCTTTTCCCTTCACACATATCTGTTGCATTTCACCTTCCCTATTATCTAGTTCTTGTAGCTTTCCATCTCTTTTTCTCCTTGTTACTAGATTTTCACCTACAGGCTTAATCAGGATGAGCTACCTATGTTTCAAAATGAATGGTACATTTTAAACCTTCTATGTTACATTCAATTATACAAATGAAACAACTTTACAAGATTACAAGAAAAAGTATTACATTTATACCACTGAATGAGACATAAAATATTTTACAATCTTTTTTGAAAATGTAATCTTTATTGAATGTAATTAGGCACATGTGTCTCACACAATGAAGCCGTGAGACTGACTTACTCATTTGATACAAATAGAAACCAAAATATGCATAAATGAGTAAATGCTAGAAGAAACTAAACATGCTAAAAGGTAACCAGTCATTTCCTGAATGATTGATACTACAATTGGATCTACTCCCTTTTGTTTTTCCTTGCTCCTTGTAGTTCCTTGGTCTCTAAGTGCCTAGTGTCTAGTTGCCTACATTGAGTAAAGAGATGGATTAGAACAATAATTTCTAAGCAATCAAGGGTTACATTCTGAACATGCACATTTACCCATTCATACATATATTGATTCCCACGTGCATCAAATGTAAATCCCTTTCATAGGTTTCCATGAAGGCCAAAATAGAGGAACATTACACACACTTATGAAGAATATTTTATTTCTAACTTGTTTGTTCCATGTGCAGCTACAGGTGCAATTATTTATCTGATCAAATATGAGTGGTGGAAATGTGGCTCCCACAAGGGTTGAGCCCTGCTCATATGCACAATCTTTTAATTACTTCAGTGCATCCAATGCAGATTACCAAGTTTTAAATCTACAACAACTTTTTTTTTAAATGTAGATTGCAACTATAGTATGCAGTTCTAGCCATAATATAAGAACATAACTTGTTCTTTTCAAGTGATATTTATCACTATGAGGATGGTATATAAAATAGTACTAACAATGAATCTCCATATGAGCATATCTACTATGACAGACTTGTTAAGAATCTTCCCAGTAATAAAAGATCGGGCATAGGTCAAAGAAGGAGGTTCAAGGAGATAATACAGCTTGTATGAAGCTAATAGTAGGATGTTTCAAAGAAGAAGATAGCATCATATATAGGAGGGACCCAAAAAAATTCAAATTCCCAAACACTAAAAGAAGAGACAACGAGCCATGTGCTCAATAAAAACTCATAAGTCATAAAATAGAAAGAAATCTTTATGATGGGTGGGTAAAACCCAAAATGAAAATAATGTACAAGAAGCCCTTATAGTGATGAGGCTGGCAAACAAATTTAATTTGCAAGGAAATACATAGAAAATACAAGAATATTTATTATTTCCTACATATGAACTCATGGCGGCCAGATAGAAATGCCCAGAAAGTATAATATAGCAACCAAGATGGCGTCAAGGTAGTTAGAATAAAGAAAATGAGCATGAAATATGCAGGAAATGAATGCATCTGATTGAACCAGTGACAGAGAGTTTCTTAGTAAAACAACACTGCTATAGCAAATCAAGTGAAGATTTTATTTTTTGGGAAGATGTTTCCTATAGTCCAATAATGATAAATCTTGATCTTTATAAGGACAATGCTTATAAGAAGACAGTCATAGTGTGAAAAGGAAATTAATCCATTAAGGTTTAGTCAAGAATAATGACACTGTTCAGGTTGAAGTTGCGAAGTAAAAGTTTACCTTAACTCAAAAAGTAGAAAATGCATATACAACCGCAAATTCAGAGAATAAAGGAGAAACTCTTAATATTTATACAACACAAAGGCCGAGCATATTGAAAAATAAAAAAACTCAGAGTGACACCATGGCGGCTTGGGTAACTTCATTGGCAGTCAAGACATAGGACATGGTACAACAAGGAATATGGAATGCAAAGGGTGGCAGTCAAATGTGAGTCATCAGAATGCATGCAAAAATGTGGAGGCATATACAAGGCATGTGAACTACACATGACAGAATGCCTAAAAAATGTAATCTTATGGAATGTTGTGATTGCAGAATATGCACAAAATGGAGATTTTAAAGATACTCTCAAGATCTTTGAATTAATGAAGCATTGTGCAGATCATAATGTGTGCATGGTTAATTTTCTTGCCCAAGCCATGCACTGGCGTTGATATTTTTCAGATCTTCTTGAGTTTACAAAGCATCTTTTCTTTTTGAAATGTGTCAACAAATAATGGAGGCTCAAGATTATAAAAGATGGTGAACATATTGGGTTTTGTAAACCCAAAAAATGAAATGCACAACAAATACATAATATGCTACAGGAAGCAAAGCAATGAAAGTAAAATCCCTTTTACTTGCAAAACTTAAGAAACTTTTAGATGCAAAAAATGATTAGAGATCGAATGATGAAAGGAGACTTACCACATTTTATATTGAGGGCGTATTCAAATACCATGACAACATAGACTTCAGAAAATCCTCAAAATCAAGCCAACCCCATTCCATGGCGGCCTCAAAATACAGGAGAATATCAATACAAAAATTGACAGAAGAAAACATGAGTAAATAAAACCATCAAAATTTGGCTAAGGCCGCGGCCAAATAAGCTTTCCGAGAGCTTCAAAATAGAAATAGAAAAGCTAAATTTTGCCTTACCATATGTGTAATCTCCAAAAATTTGCAAAGAAGTAATAGAGGATAGATTTCCAATCCAAAACTTGAGCTAGGGTTTTCCTCATGGCGGCAGCAGAGTTCTCCCAGAAGTTTCAAAACAAATGAAATGATATTTCATTTTATGTTAATTTTTTTTTAGGGTTTTACCCTAAAGCATCGATGGAAACTTCCTTGGAATTTTTACCTAAAGTTTTAAGAATATAAGTGGAGCAATTGAATCGTGGCCTAACACTTATTACCTTATGCCTTGTATATAGTAAATAAGTCTTTTAGACTTATTTATTTTTCTTTTATTTTTGCATTAAGGTTTTGATGTAAAGCATTTTGCTAAGTAATATATTATAAATTACTTAGTAAATATTTCGATTTAAGAAAGATGCAAAAATAGTTCCTAAAGAAGAAGATAATGAACTTGAAGTTATCAACATATGGCCAAGTCATAAAGAGAGAAAATATATGCGTGTGTTGATGACAATTCCAAGAATGGAGGGAGGATATTTTCAGTTGGCCAACATGTGGAAGGAATGTAGGGGAGCATTTATTTTCTTTTGAGGAAAAATTGGAGCTTTTGGAGGAAGTTTTGAGGAGTCATCATGTTTGATAAGGTCAAGATAGACTTTTTCAACCTTTTGGAGCTTTTTGGAAGGATTTTTTGTTGCTAAATCTTAGGATTTTGAAGGCATACGAGTTCATGAAGGTTCTAGAACCTATTTTGGTGGAGCTTGGATACTTAGCCACATTTGTAACTCATTTGAAAGTTAGTTCTAATTATGAAAATTTTTCTAGAGATTGTAACTGAAATAAGTCCTTGGTAACAGTTTTGAGCATCTTTTGTAACTCATCATTTTGGAGTATGAAATACAAATTTTTACCTTGGAGATCATTGAAGAATATTCTTACCTTCCTATTTCTTGCAAAGCATTGTACATTTCAGGTGACTGATTAAGTTCTTTGTGAGAATTTCTTTCTCCTTCAACTTTATCTCATTTTATGCCTTTTTTTGCAAAAGTAGAAGTATGCAGGTTATGAACTGTGTCTAAAAAATTGCATAGAAATCTCTAGTTTGTGAAAGATTGTCTTTCCTTCTTGAAAATATATGCAGAATAGACATGTTCATGAAATATCTACACTAACAGACTGTGTATTTTTAGTTTTTCTTCGAAAGGTAACCAAGTGTATGACAGTCCTAGTGTTTCATAGCTCTTAATAATTTGGTGTATCACCTAATTTACTTCATATTTTTCAGTATTCTTCATTTTATGCAACCATATCCTTACCTTTTTCCCATCAATTTAATTAGCTAGGATCCAACCTTATCCAGAGGCTCATTTCAACTTTAGGTGACCCACAGCCTTGAAATGATCCCATGTTTCTCTAGAAAGCTCAGTTTTCATAACTTTGCATATAGGGTGCATTTCCAGGAGATAACAATCCTTAGCATTCTCACCTTCAAAATTCTCACTGTGATCTTCCATCCTCTATCAACATGTTCCTAATGCAACTCATCTCCTCACATTCTGCCTCTTTTTGCTACTTTTTACTCATTCTTTCCTGTGGATAATGATTTTCTTATTATTGACCCCACTAGCCCCTTGCCTTCCATTAAATGAAATTTCTCTAATTTTATTCTCTTCCTTTTTTGGAGGGATCCCTATCCCAAGTGTCCCCTTCTCACAAATCACTGTACCAAACCTATTCTTTGCTACCTTTACCTCATTCTCTTGCAACTGCAAAACTTCTGTCCTGCCTTTATCTTCATCACACTTTCTATCCTCATCTTGTGTCCTCAAGGTCATCTCATCTTTGACCTTCACTGTCTTTGTTTCCTTTTGCTCCAAACACTCTCTTTTTCCACACATGCTTATCCTTCTTTGTGTGCCTTCTTCCTGCAAACAACTCAAGTTGCACCTTTTCCCATCCCTTTCAATTTCATACACATTAAGTCTTCCATCATGTATAGAAAATATATCATGTTTCCAATATCTCCCTAATACCATATGACAATCCCTTATAGGCATAATATCACATAGTACAACATCATTATAAGGACCAATGTGAAAATCTACAAAAGCTTGCTCTCTAACCACAACATGCTGATTAATATTTACTCAATATTCCTTGTAAGGTGATTCATGGATTAATCTAGTCAAATGTAAATTTTCAACCATTTCCTTAGAGAAAAATTATCTAATGAACCTGAATCAATCAATACCTTACATACTTTACCTCTACATTTGCATCTGGTCTAGAAAATAACATTCCTCATTTGTTCTTCTTTCTCATGCAACCTTTTGATGGCCATAGTGTCTTGTATCTTAAAATGCTTCTCCTTTAATCTTCAAGAGATCTACTTCCTCACTCTGATACCACTTTGATGCAAAACAAAGGAGACCTCAAACCTTGAACTCATAACTTGATGTAAAAGGGCTCTCAAAACACTAGTTTGCTACTTCAGTGCATAAGGCACTGAATGGATCAACACCAAAAAAATGTGTTCCAATCTATTCCCAAACACCAAGAGGAATATAACAAGATTATATTGACTGAATAAATATGATTAGCACACCCTTTCAACCCCAAGTACTTTTAATTGCAAATTCACCTTCACAAGCTCTCTTTCACCTAACAACACTCCAAGAATAGTTTTTGGACATCTTCATACAATCAACCAGTAAAATTCACAAATTAATTACAATTCTAGGGACCCAATAACTTGTTACAAACAATATCACAAACCCACCATAGCATGCTTCAGAGCATCAAGACTCAATTTGAATTTTTAGGCTAAAACGAGCTCCAATTAGCCCTCTTTTGCAAGGAACCCTCTATTAAACTTGCAAAAAAAATTTCAAACCTCAAAATAGTCTTAAAAAATCCTTCAAAACTAAGGATTTTACAACTTTCAAGGCCTCACGCTCTCACTTAGACCCATTTCCCTTAAACCCTCATTTTCCACCATTTCACTTAGGGCTTATTGATTTTCCCATGTCCAAAACACTCACTGACCTAAAACCACTTGAATCCTTCATTTTTCTATCTGAACATTCTCAAAACATCATTATACTAGACTTCCCTCAAGTTTTACACACACTTCCTTTGTAAACCAATTTATTTTCACTCTTTTTCACCCTTTTCCAATAGGGTTTCAACCTTCTATTCACACCAGACCTTCCTCAACCTCTCAGACCCTTTCAAAACATCAAGATATACTCAATAACTTAGGAACAAACATGTTCCAGCCCAATCTTCAACTAAATCTCAAAATCCCATACTCTAGCCATGTACAAATGGCACAAAAGTTAACTTTATGCTGGGGTAGCATGGTTTCTTCCTCCAAAAGCTCTCTCAACCTTAGAAAAATCTTACTAGAACTAATCATAACCTAAAAATTCCCATTACACTTAGATACAACAATTAAAGAAGGGTGGAATGGCCTTTGTGGGTCATGTTTGCCCTCAAACCCCTATGCTCTGTTATAGACTAGTTTGCAAACTTCAACCCCTAATTTGCCCTATAAAAAATGAGATTATTTAAATATAGGTTACAATGGAAACCAAAAACATGCTATAACATATTTGTAACATTTGAGAGCCAATCCCTGCTGTACGGTCCCGTACACATGCAATAAAGAAGGAAAAATAGATAAATTTATTGAAAAACAAGCCTTTTTTTATTGATTTCTTCCTCCAGGGATGATCCAAAAACCTTTGCTCAATCCTTCAAGAGGATTTAAATACATTTTGTAACAAAAAAATAACTATGAAATGCCTATAACTAATCCTTCAACCACCTAGACCCTTACAATGCTTAATTTTGCAGTAATTTGACAAATTTTGACAAATATTACATCATTATGCAACTTTTGCATTCTTTTGCACTAACTATCATTAAAGACCTATAATCACATGAATAATGGGCTCAAAGGCCTTATTTTACATTAAATGACTCAAATTACCCCTAATATCTCAATTCCCTCCTTCAAATGTTGGATTTTGAAATGGTGTATTGGGTGCTCCTGGACCAATAATCTACACCCAATCCTAATCGTAATCCTTACCCCCATCTAATATACCCACTAATAATTTGCATACTTAATCCATGATTCAGTGGTTCAACCCTTCCCATCACATCAAGCACATGGGCTTTGTACCCTCAAGGGTATAATCTCCCTCTCAAGCCCTCTCTTTGTGCCACTTGGCATAATCCCATGGCTTGAGATATCCCAATCATCATCAACCATTGATCTCCCTCAAGCAATCCTAGCAATTCATCCAAAATCTCAAGATCTTTTTATCCCAACACAACCATTTTAATCTCCCTCACCTATTTTTCACTGGAGCACTATTATGCTATCAAAATTTCAAGTGAGCACACACCCAAATTGCACATCATGGGAACATCTACACAATAGAAGGCCTTATACACTGGTTTGACCTCCTCATCGCTCTATCTTGAGTGTTTTGCTTGGTTTTGGTCATTATCTTATTTTCTTACATTTTTAGTAGATTAAAACACTTGCACACATTTTTGGGATGCCTAGTGGGACCCACATCATGGGTCCCTAACATTTTCTGTTGTTTCCATTTTTCTAGTTCAAATTTCTCTTTGCCACAGAGACCAATCCATTCAATGGGCCAATCCACCTGACCATAGGGATGAACCTACTCCTCGATGGGTAATTGCATACATGCCATTCCAGAGAATAGGCTATCCTATAGCCAACTGAACAACCCCAAATTCACAAAGGATATTTCACATTGAACCTTCCACTTAAGTGGTGATTTCACATCACCCTTCCACTTAAGGGGTGGTTGTGTACTCACCCTTCCACTTAATGGGAAATTCTGCTCACTCCTAGGGTGATCCTGACTTCGAATCCTCACAAAGGCGAATCTACTACATGGACATGCGAACCTTGTTATTTGACAGGTGAATCCGCTCTCACCTCTTTCCAAATAGGAAAATTTGTAGATGAGCGAATCTGATAACCTAGATAGGTGATTCTAATACCTATAGGGGTGATTCTGCTACACCCTAGATTGGTGAATCCATGACATATAGGGGCCAATTTTCATGATCCATAGAAGGTATAAAAATCCTAGTTTTCAGTGAAAATTTCATATCCCTTTATGTTTTTGGTCCCCTCATACCCCCCTTTTCATTGGGTTGGGTGTTCCACCCCCTCGGGCTAACAATCATCTATTTTTCATCATTTTATTTGGTATCTAATCATCTTCTTGTGCAACTTGTCCTCAATTGTCTAAGATCGGAGATCAAAACTACTAACTTATCTTTTATAGGATGAGCAGTTGAAGGCATTAGTGTAAATATTTCCCAAACTAATCAAGGCACATTTAAATTTCTTAAAGGGTCAAAGAATCTTATTTTCTGTGTTTGGAGGAAGCTGTTGATGTATGCTCTCCCCTTGCACCATACGGTGATCCTGGAGATTAGAAATCACAGCCAACTCAAGTCTAGTTGAGTCTACGCAAGAGTACTAGTATGTGTATGCTCTCCCCTTGCACTACGTGTGAGCCTAAGGATCATAAAAATCTAGTATATCCTTCCCTATAGGAGACTTTCCTGTGATTTCATCACTTGGGGGATGATTTCAACCATGTGTACCAGTGAGGTATATAAAGGGGGGAGAACTAAAGTTGTACCCTAATCCAGTCGAGTCATCTTTGGTAGTGCAATGATACTACAGTGATTCCTAGTTAGGTGTGAAGGGTTAGTTCAAGTTTCCAGTACCTCACTAGGGATTTTGATCCACACTTATGATGAGCTGGTGTTCACAGTTGTTTCCTCATGCACCTTCTTGGTGTATTGAGGACCCCCTAGATCACTTGTATATCCTAGTTTAAGACCTGTGTTCTACTGTGGCTTGGTGTAGTGTAGGGATTATGGATGACACCCTAACGTTACTCACCACGTACTCCCTTAGGTTGAGAAATAAATCCTCATGGAGAACTATGATAGTTCCCAAGGAGAGAGAGAAGGTGAGCCCGTGACATCTGTTGATGACCCCATGCTAGTGGATCTCTAGCTATTTGCCTTTGTGAGTGAGGGTGATTTTAGTTGATTTCATTGAGTATTAAACCTGAGAACCCCTAGGTTGGTGGGCCTACATCAAGTTTGTAAACCTAATATCACTAATTCTAAGATTGTGTTTCCTAGTGTGTCTTCTTGTGTTATACCAATACATGTCATCAGTATGAGTCAGTCCTTGCCCACTATCTGATTGTTTGCTATTTTTGTGTCCTTTACCATAGTCCATCCTTGCCCCAAAGGAAAATTCGGCTCTCATAGAGGTGAATTTTCACTATGGATGGGTGATTCTGCTCCCTGATGTGTGAATCTGCATCTCGGTCCAGTCCAATTAGCTAGTCCTTGATAGGTGAACTTGCTTCACCAAGAGATGAATCCACTTGTCTTATCATTTGGATGATCCTGCTCCTAAAAAGGGTGAATCCACTCTAGTCATCCATACATCATTGTCTTCCCTTGGGCGATCTTGATTCTTCCAGAGGCAATCCCACATCCACCCTTCCAATAGTTAGGTGAATCCACCTCATAGAGGTGATTCTGCATCCAAGTCCACACCTCATCCATACATCACCCCTGCATAGGCAATATCACTTCACATAGAGGTGATCCGACCATCATACTATCCGTACATATCCGTAGATAGGCGATCCTGTGTTCTAGATAGGAATTTATGCACTTAGGAATTTCTGCTACCTACAAAGGTGATTTCTTTGTATTCTTTGATGAATCTACTTTCCATCTAAAATCCAAAGAGTCAATCCATCCTATCATGATTATCCTATATCTTCCTCAGTCCAAAATCACAATCCAAGCATTTTTCCTCTTCATATCCATCTCCAAATGATCACTTTCATCCATCCAATTATCATCCTCATCATTTTAGCTACATCCTTGACTTTAGGAGTCTTTCCCATCATATCTCCCAATCATCCTAATATGAGCTTAAATCCAATCCCAATCTGAGCTTAAATAGAATCCTAATATGAGCTTAAATACCATCCCAATCTGAGCTTAATTCACATCCCAATTTAAGCTTTAGTCCATCTACATCCAAGATCTTTTGATATCAAAACAAATCTTAAGATCCACTCTACTATGTTCTTCTAATCTATTTTAGTTATCTTCTCATCATCTCTTATTTTCTTCTAACTATCTATTCCCATCTTTTCAATCCATATCCATCCAATCCAACATCATGAATCCTTATCCTCTATCAATTCAACTAAAAATATTAATCAAGGGAGATCCCAATTACATTGAAAATGACCTTGAAATTCTCATTGATCAAGATGAGTATGATATAGGTCCCCTTGATGCTTCGTAACTAGCCATCTCTTCCCAAGCATCATCCAAAACCCAATCACTCCTCCAAGATATCCCATCATTCCTTCATCCACACCTCTTAGAAATCCTTATGCTACCTTTGATAAGGGAAATCCATTACCTCCCCTATCCACATCTTCATCTTATCCATCATCCATATCTCCCTCTTATCTATCACCCACATATCTCTCTCATCTAGTAGTCATACCTCCATCTTCTCCTCTAGCCATTCCTCATCCACCATCCACATCCTCTAATCCTAATCCACCATCCCAATATTTTCACCTTAATCCACCACCCCAATCTTCCTACCTTAATTCCCCATCCACTTTCTCCAACACTAATCCATCATCTATGTCCTTTTATCCTAATCTACCATCCATATCCTCCTATGTCACTCCATTTTTCACTCCATCATATCTTAATCCTCCCTCCAATCCATCATACCTTTTTCCTCCATCTAATCCCAATCTATCATCTCATTTTTATCTAAACACTCTCCCAATATATAATCTTAATCCTCCACTCCATGATCCTAATCCACCATCCATATCCCCCTATGACACTCCATCTTCCACTCCATCATATCCTAATCCTCCCTCCAATCCATCATATCTTTATCCTCCACCTACTCCTATTCCTTCATCAAATCCCATTCCTCCATCTATCCTAATCCACCAATCCATAATACTAATCCTTCACCCATTCATAATCCTTCATCTATTCCCACCATCCAATATAAACCCACAATATGCAAGTATCTCATTCCAGATGTCATCCAAGGACTTATGACAAAGGAGACATCCCCAAATCCACATCTTGATGTTGTGGATCCATGCCATCCCACTCCACCATGTATGATCACTAGTGACTAGGTCCTTCTCCATCCCACACCTATCATTACTATTACCACTCCTAACACCCTCAAAACTATTGAAGCCATCAAACCCACTGAATCCATTTTATCCCCATCTTCTACTCCTAGAGCTACCCTACCCATCAAAGAAAACAAAATCCAATCCCCTTATCCTACTAGTATCACCAAAATCCACTCCCTTGAACTTAATGAATTATCCATCCTTCCATCTCCCCTATTTGAGGAGCCCATCTAACACTGCTCTATAATCATGCCACCTACACAAGTTGAAACATGCCAAGAGCTTGATCCAAAGCATACAAAAATATCCCCTCATCCACTCCATCCCATGATCCTTCTTATGATCCCTTATCACTCACTCCTCCCAATGAAGATGCTACCATCCTATCATCTCCATCTCATGATACTTCATTGCCACCTAACCATATCATCACAACAACACATATATATCCCCTTGGTACTCTTACATTCATCCATTGTGGTTTTATTTTAGAAGAAGAAAAATGCATATACACCATCCATCCTCCTCCACCTAATAATGGAATCACATCATGTTTCCAGAATAACAAGCACCCTACCATAAGTCGAATGCTCAAGACTATGAACTATCAAGGAAAAGGTTTAGGCCTTCATGAGCAAGGTATTTTAGAGCCCATCCATATCAAAGAAAATCCACATGCCCAAGGTCTTGGATATATATCTCAAGACTCACAATCAAAATTTTTTGGTACAACCTTTGTACATCCTAAGCGAGCTTCTTCCAAAAGAATAATAGGCTCTTCCAATCACTCCAATAAACCATTTGTAACCATCCCCCCATTCATCATATCACCTCAAGAAAACAATCCATATTTCTCATTCATCCTCCAAATATATTTTGGGGCTTATGTCCCTCCATCCACTATCACCCATTATCCGTCTACTATTTCTATTTTGGGTCATTATGTCCCTCCATCCACCATCACACACCCTCCATATACTAAGTCCATTTTAGGGAATTATTCCCCAAAATCAACTCCTCCATTCCATTCTACTTATACCCTCATCCATCAACCACCTATCTGTATTTACCATCATAAACATCCCACTCTCATGTTCCCTAATCAGGATCAACAAAGGCACATCCTCCATCCACAAATCATCTCCAAAACTATACCTCTTCCATTCCATTAATGTTTCCTCCATCTCATCCATCTCCTCATACAAAAACCCTTGCTATTAGAAGAAATTTGGATGCCAAAGTACAAATGCATAAATCCAAAAATCCACATGAATCCAACAATCCCCATGTCCCCTCTAAAGGACATGATGAAGAAAAGAAAGATAAAATCCAAAATCCAAATCAAACCCACAAGCCACAAAGGCCCACCAAAGAAAAAGTCAAAACCATGTGGATCCCAAAGAAAAAAGATGCAGTGAATTCAAATGAAAAATACACAATGACATCCGAAGTTACTAATCAAAAAACTAATCATCCACATCATCCATCCCCTAAATCTATTTTGGGTCCCTATGTCCCAAAATTTACTATCTCGACTCCTCCATCATCCCTGCATTCCCCCTCCAATAACCCTTCTATCATTTCACATCCCCCACCATATGTGCCAATGTTGATCCTAAAAACATTTCACCATCACACATCTACCCCATCATTCCATCCATTCACTTTCCAACATACCATCCATTATCCTACATATCTCCCACATCAAATCCCTTTAATCCATTCCCTTACATAATCCATCCATCCTAATAAGGTTGTACCAACATCTGATAGTCATTTCTAACATGGGATCTTATGGAACTTGTTGCTTGAGTCCTTCATCCATCCACTTATCACACATCTTCCAAATCCATTTATTCACATCCCTATCCTCATCCATGTCCATCCACATAGTTTCCAAAAATCTAAAAAATCCACAAAAAAATGAAAAAAGAAGAAAAATTAAAAAAAAACAAGTAAAGAGAAATAATTTTTCCAATGGTGAAAACTTGGCAAACAAGTGCCTTGGATAAATACCATTATGTGAACCTAGAAATAGGTGTCATGTGTAAATCCCCCATCCATTTTCTTCCCACACTTGGGAGAAATTTCATGCTATGCATCCCCTTCATCCATCTCCTCCATCCTACCTATCATATCCCATTTATCCCAATTCCTCCATCCTCCTAGTGATCTTGATATGGATAAGGACACCTATATATACATTATTTGGATACCTCTTTCCATACATTCCCTCTATTGACACTATCATATCCCTAATCCACCCATGCATCTTATCCACATCCATTCCCCTTCCTTATCTACCCATCATCCTAACTGCCACCCCTCATACCTTATCACACATGACATAGTTCTTGGAGACATCTATCCATCCACTAATCCCTTCCATCTTCTAAATAATTCTCTTCCAATCTATCCATCCACACAATCCCTTCCACCTTCCAAAATCCTTATATTCCCATCCCTCTATCCTCAAAAATCCATTCCATCTTCCAAATCCTTATCTTCCCATCCATCCATCCAAAAAGAGCCCTTCCATATTCCAAATCCTTATCCTCCCATCCATCCATCCACTAATCCTTTTCCATCTTCTCATCCTTATCTTCCCATCTGTTCATCCATCCAGTAATCCCTTCCATCTTTCCAAATCCTTATCCCTCTATCCATCCATCATATCATCCCTTCCACCCCCCAACCTTATTTCTCTATCCCTTCATCTCTATCCTCATTCCATCTCATAATCCCTTGTCATTGGTATCAAGCTATAGGATACCCCCATGCCATCCAATTCCATCTATCTCACCATCATCACTCCCACCTCTTTCACACATCTTCCCAATCTCCTATCTATTGTATCAACCTACTAATTCATCTTTCAATGATTTGGATAACTATCCCATCCCTGAGCTTCACATACTCCACATCCGTCATATCAACTATCCTATCCACAAGGTCTATCTTGTGTCATCATATCGGTTCCATCGTTGTATCTACTTATCATGATTATCTCATCATACCTTATCCATTATCTGTCCTTGGTATTTTATCGAACTACGTTGCCTCTGCGCTTTCATTTAGGAAAGGCCATCTTTGATGAGCTCTTGAGGATTTTTTTGTCCTTTTGTGTTAGTTCTTATCATCCATCTGAGTCTTCATTTTCCTCTTTCCACTTTATCCATTGTTGATCGTCAGTCTTTTTATCAAACTATGAGGTCTTCGTGCTTTCACATAGGCAAGACTAATCACTAGATCAGCCCTTGAGACCCTAGGTCTGTCATTAGGGTGTGTCTTGGTTTTGTGTTGTGTCATCAGGTGTGTCCCTATTTAGTTGGTTCCTACCAAAAAATTCCACTATCCCTATGAGGTTCAATTTATTTTGAGTATCCCGAGTCATGTCGATCAAACAATCTATCCCCCATCCATCTTTGGTCTTAGTAGGATGTATCCTTCTTCAACTCAGATCACATCAATCCCATCCACTTGTTGGTCCTATGGCAAAGGATATTAAAAATTTGTAGTGATATTTTAATGATTTTGGCATTTTTTTAATCTTTTGAGCTTCCTATTATACCTACTCAAGGTCTCCATGATCCATCATATCATGGTGTTCTTTGACTGGTGGACATTAGGGCATATCTTGATTTTCTATGTGATCATGTTCTCTTGGATTCGTTGCATAGTACCCACCAAGATCCTCGTGGTCTTGTGTTATGCTAGGGTATCCTTTGTATTTGTGGTTTTCCAACATTGGCCATACCAAAGCCCCATGTGACTTTGGGATGTTGGACTAACCTTTTGTTTATTGCCTCAGTCTTATGCATATGATACAAAGTCACCTTGGTTCCTCATACCCTGGTGCATAGTATCTCATGCTATATCAAGTTAAGTGCTCACTACATGGTAGTTTTTATATGATGCTCCTAATCCATCTTCCCATCCCCTCACCATACATCTTTCTCATTTGTTCATCCTCATCTATCCATCCTATCTTTTTTCATCAATCCACTATCTTCATCCTTGTCATATCATTATCTCTTCAGTCTTCTTAGAATAATATAGATTTTTTATTCTAAGTATCTTTTTATCCATCTTCATCATTTCTTCAATATTTTTAGGATAACATAGATTTGTTATTCTAAACATCTTTTCATCCATACTCATAATTTCTTCAATCTTTTTAGGCTAATATAGATTTTTTATTCGAAGCATCTTTTCTTCCATCATCTTCATTCACTTTAGTAATCTCCAATCTCAACCCAATCATACTCCATTCAATATGGCACAAATCATCTAATCACATCCTTGGTCTTGTTCCCAACCTTGCTACAAGTCTCAATCCTCTCATCATCATCATTGGGATGTACCCTTCCCTATCCTTGTGTTGTTCTGGGGTATATCGTTCCCTCATCAACAACACTCTAATAATCATCATCATCATCAGGATGTATCCTTCCATATCCTTGTTTTGTTATTAGATATATCATTCTCTCTTCAACAATACTCTATTCATCATCATCATCATCGGGAAGTTTCCTTCCCTATCCTTGTGTTGTTTTAGGATATATCATTCCTCATCAACAATACTCCATCCACCATCAACCAATCTTGGCTTGTAGCTTGACTAGGGAAACATCATATTTGTCCTTAAATCCATTTGTGCTTCCTTTCTTATCATCTTCTCTTCACAATCTCCTATCACTTATCATCCTCTCTTATCCATAATTTTTCTTCATCTTAATCATCTACCCTTGCATCATCTCATCCATTTCGAGAGCACACCCATTTTCTCTTGAACTCACATGTTATCTCAAGGGGGCATCCTTAATCCATAATCTTCATCTTCACTCCCATTATCCTTCCTCCTAGTCACTCATTTGAATGACTAAAGCATATTCCTTAATCTATCCATCTTCTTCTTGGTGTTATGTTTTAATCTTCCTTGAAATGATGCTACTTCATAACACCATCCAAAGAGGGGAAAAATGTAGACACCTAAATTTGGCCACTTACATTTAGTCAAACTTATCCTTTTTCATCTAAATATCCTCTTACCCACATTAATTAATTAATATTGTTATTATTTAATTAATTCCCCTAAAGTCCTCTAAATCCCTAAGGTAATTAATTAATTAATTAAATACTTCATCCCCTTTATCATTCTCCCCTAAATTAAATAAAAATATCAATTTATTTAATTTATTTGTCAAACCTTATAGGGATTGAATCTAAATATTTAATTCCTTTTCCCATTCTCTTTTCTACCATTACATCCTCCATAATCTACACACAATCCTAACCTTCATCTAATCTACCCACTAAGCATTTGCACACACTTAATCCATGATTAAGTGGGTCAACACTTCCCATCACATCAAGCACATGGGATTTGTACCCTCAAGGGTACAATCTCCTTCTCAAGTCCTCTCTTTGTGCCACTTGGCACAATCCTATGGCTTGAGATATCCCAATAATCCTCAACCATGGATCTCCCTCAAGCAATCCCATCCATTTATCCAAAATCCTAAGATCTATTTATCCCAACACTTAGCCATTTTTATCTCCCTCACCCATTTTTCACTAGAGCACCGTTATGTTGCTAAAATTTTGAGTTAGCACTCACCCAAATCACACATTGTGGGAACATCTACACAACAGGAGGTCTTATACACTAGTTTGAGCTCCTCATTGCCCTATCTTAAGTTTTTTGCTTATTTTTGGTCTTTTTCTTGCTTTTCTTGCATTTTTAGTAGATTAAAAACACTTGCACACAGATACAACAAGGATTCAATAAAGGAACTACAGATAGTAACCTTTATGTTAAGGTTGAGAAAGATCAAATCTTGATAGTGGTTGTGTATGTTTATGACATAATTTTTGGAGGCAATGAATCTATGTGCAAGAAATTTGCAGAAGAGATGCACAAAGAGTTTGAAATGATTATGTTTGGGGAGATGAATTTCATCCTTGGAATACAAATTGATCAAATAGATAAAGGAATATTCATTTCACAATCAAAGTATGTTAAAGAAATGTTGAAGAAGTTTGGAATGGAAGAATCTAAACTGGTATGTACTCATATTGTTATTGGTTGCAAACTAAGTAAGGATGATGAATCCTCTAAGGCTGATCAGAGAAAGTATAGATCTATGATTGGTGGACTACTATACCTAATTACTACTAGATCAAATATCATGCATGCTGTTTGTCTTGTGGCTAGATTTCAAGAAGATCCTAAAGAGACATATGCTGCAACAGTGAAGAGGATATTCAAATATTTGAAGGGCACTCTGAATTATGGCTTGTGGTATCATAAGGATACTGATTTCACATTGAGTGCTTAAATAGATGTAGATTAGGTTGGTTGTGTGGATGACAGGAAAAGTAAAAGTGGTGGTGCATTCTTTCTTGGATGTAGATTGGTATCATGGTGTAGTGTAGAAAAAAATATCCCTTTTTCACACTTAATTTTGGAATAATTAATATTAAAATGAGCTCATTATGCCTTGATTTAGTGTTGTAATGTGTTTTACACATTCACATTAAGTTTAGGGCCATTCTAAATAAAATGGACTTAACTATGCCTTATTCAGGGTGTTGTAAAGTATATCTTTACACTTTCACACTAATCTAGGGATTAATTAATTAATTGAGGTTTAATTTTCCTTAATTGGCCTCTTTAATTCAAATATAAGCCTAATTAATTGTAGATTATGAGGGATAAAACTCAAAATTCATTAATGATATTACACAACACTTAATTTTACAAGGTGTATGTCCTAGGTTAGTGACTTAGGATCCATTTGCCACATGGAGAGTGGGTCCTCACTTAGACCTAGGAGCCCCCATTGGGATTTTTTTTGGGTGGTATTTTAATGATTTCAAATCCTATATTTGATGTCAGCTTGTGATATTTGAATTTTAGGATTTAATGTTAAGTTATGTATAAATAAAAGGTTATTTCACATAGTTTCATCTAAATAATCCTAAGAAAATTCAAGTGATCTCAAGAGTATTTTCACAAGAGCATTGATAGAGCATTCAAGGGAAAATTATAGGAGATTATTTTAGATTCTGAGGGATAAAACCCGACATTCATAAATGATATTAAACAACACTTAAATTTACGAGGTGTGTGTCATAGGTTAGTGAGCTAGGACTCATTCACCACATGGCGAATGGGTCCTCACTTAGACCTAGGACTCCCCCTTGGGATATGTTTCTAGATATATTTTAATGATTTCAAATCCTAGATTTGATGTCAACTTGTGATATTTGAATTTTAGGATTTAATGTTAAGCTATGTATAAATATAAGGTTATTTCACATAGTTTCAGCTAAGTAATCCGAAGAAAATTCAAGTAATCTCAAGAGTATTTTTACAAGAGCATTGATAGAGCATTCAAGAGCATTTCTAAGGCATTCAAGGGAAGATTACATTAGATTATTGCAGCAATCAAGGTTCATTCATCATGTCAAATGAATAGTGCATCATGCATGTTGTTGAGCTAATGTTGTGATGTAGCATTCAAGATCCAATTCAAGCATTGTTTCTAATCAAGGTTCATGATCAAGATCTACATTCATAGAAGCCATTTCATGCAAGATTGTTGATTTGTACTCCAAGGTTTCAATTGAGGATTGGTGAGTTGTGACATTGCATTTGTTCATTCATCTATCCTTTCATGCTTTCATTCATTTCAAGGTTTAATTACCAAAATGGGGTTTGACAAAGGCAAACCCCCATTCCCTAATAATTCAAAATTTTTCTCTCCTTTGATGTGTGATTGTAGGTTTTAGGTTGAAGATCAATTGGAGAGAAAAATTACAAAAATTGTCAAAGTTTTCATAGTTGCTAAGAAAGTTTTCAAATCACAAGAATTGAGGTACAAGATTTATTTTCAGGTTTCTGTTAGTCTCCAACTAGGATCTAGAAGTACAGACATTGAAGAACATAACCTAGAAATTGATTTTCCATAACCCTAGCCAATACCCATTTTCCATAGGGTGAATGAGTCCTCAGTGAGGCTCGAAAAAGTACCTTTTGTAATAGGTACACAACATTTGACCCTCTTAAAGCCTATCTTTTAATTGATATATTGGTTAGGTTTAATTTTTGTAACTCATTTATGCATTATAGGCCTCATAATTGAATGAAACATAGGAGACTGGGAGGTTCATCATCTTGATTTCATGTTGGTGAACCCCAGTTTTCTATGGTTCATTATGGTGAACCTAATCTTTTGAACATTGTAGTTTTCTAATTTTGGAGTCCTTTTCATCCTAGATTTAGATCTTGCATTCATTTGTATTGAATTAGATCTCATTTAGGGTGTTTAGTTTGCATTCCAAATTGCATCTCATTAAGGGTTTTAGGATCACATATTTTGCATTCTTTAAATATGAAAAATATAAAAAAATAAGTCATATTGCATATCATGTACATCATATAAACTTGCATTTGAAAATTGAAAAAAAAAAATGCATATCAAACTAGGTATTTTAGGTCATCATTTTGTCACATTTTGCACTTAAATTTCACATTGCATTTTATAGAAAATCAACTTGAAACTTACTGTAGCAGACCTAAATATGAAAACCATTAGAAAAGACTTGAAAATATGTAAAAATTAGTTTCAAAACCCTAATCTAGGACCCATTTTCCATATGGTGAATGCATCCTTGATCAGGCTATAATTTGTACTTTTGAAAATTAGAATCTTCATTTATGTGCTTTTGTTTGTTGTTTTCATATTTCTATTTCAGTTTGCTAAGTTTTTGTTTCATCAATTTCATTATATCTAGCTTTATTTGGTACATTTAGTGCATTATCTAATTGTGAAATTACATTTACAATATTTCATTTTCATATTGTTGCATAGTGTAATAAAAAAATTACCTTGTTTAGAATCTGAAAATTGCACTTACACATTACATTTTAGGTCATTGCATTGCATTTTAAGTCTCTTTCCATTTTGGGTCCGCATGCTAAGTTTGTGAAACTTGTATGAGCTTTAAAAATTGGTGTCCTACTAGCAATACTATTGTGAGACATAGTTCGAGAGTCATGTCATACCGCGATACACCATTCACTGTGGATCTTGGGTTTTCTAACTCTCTTTCTAATAGTTTTGATAATCAACCCCCTATGGATCATAGAATGCATACCTCATTTCCCATGACTTCCCTTCCTACAACTAATGTGCATGATGTTAAAAACACTATCCCTACCATCACTAGTTGTACTCAAGCTTTGGGTTATACCCAAAGCCAAGGTGGAACTTCAATTCCTCCTACAATACCCATTTCCATTCCTACATACACTACTACTCAAGTTACCACAACCATTCAGCCTACTAGCAATGCCAACACTTAGGTATACATGGAGTCCTAGCTTTGTGCATTTTGAACCAACAATTTTTATGAGGGAAAGGGAAAGGTTCTATGTACTTCTTTTACACTCTTAGGATATTCCACCTAAAAGGAGAGAGATAGAATCCGACAATCCTATAAAAATTGAAGTGGTTCACTCAAATTAAGGAATGTATAATGAAATTATGACTAAATGAAATGATCTAAATGAAACTAAGTGAATAAATTGATTAAATATGAATGCAAAACTAAAGTAATATGCAATGTTTGAAAACATAGTGATGTTTACAAGAAACTTAAAAATATGAACAAAAATGCAAATGGAATTAAATAGAAAGCTATAACTCAGAATGTGTGCACTTCTAAAAGATAGATGAAAACTTGAAATCACTCTGAAGATCTAGAAAATCTAACTTTTTAACTGACTGAGACTCATTCACCACCTTGGGCGAATCGGTCCCAAGTTAGGGTTTTCTGCCTAGAATATGGTTTTTGCTCACTGGGTACTGGAATATGCAATTAACTTTGATAGCCACCTTTAAGAGGACTCATTTTCCATCCATGGTGAATCAGTCCCTTTCCAATTTTCTGTAAACTAAAATCTTAGACCTACACCTTGTCACCTACACAACACTTTTTGATGGAAACCCGAATTTGAATCTCATAAAATTCCTAAAAAATAGCTTCAAATTTGTTTTCTAATGGGGGGTTTCCTTAGTCAAACAAATAATTGGGTAATCAAACCTTGAATGGATAAAAAATATGCATAAAACCCTAGCCTTAAGTGTGTTAAAGACTAGGAAAATCTAAATTAAGACAAAACCCTATTCTAATGTGCTAGAATAAGATGAAAAAATGTGATTTGAATGATGTAAGACTTCAATCCTAGAAACCACACAACATATCAAATAGATATAAATGACATGAAAATGTAATGCAAACCTTAAATTCAAAGATAAAGAGAAAATGGAAGATGGAATCACTTTGAAAACAAGTCTTTAGGTGTGATTTGATGGCTAGTTGCATCTCCTCAACCTAGATTTCTCAATGATTCACCATAGGCATCCATCATCAACTCTTTGCAATGTTGGATATTGAATAAAAATTGAGCTTGAAGACCTACAAAAACCCTAGTTTGCTGCCCCAAAGCTTCAACTTTGCTCTAGAAAATGCTAATGAAACTTATTGTGTAAGACTCTTAATTCTTGACTTTTGATTTTGCTTTGTAAAAATGGCTAAGAGATGTGTAAAATGACCTAAAATGTGTATTTATAGGCATCAACACCTAATTTTACCATTACTTAGACCTAAGAGGCTAACATCCATTGAAAAATTAAGTTGAATTAATTAAATTCTTGCTTAGATTTGAATTTCCCCCCAAAAGGGACTCATTCTCCACCCTTGGTGAATGAGTCCCACCAGAGGGGACTCATTCGCCACCCTTGGTGAATGGGTCCCACTAGAGGGGGCTCATTCTCCCAAGGTGGCGAATGGGTCCCACTAGTGTTTTTGAAGGTGGGTTTTTGGGATATGAATGAATTAAGTGTTGTTTGTCAAGATTTAGATGATTTTTCAAGTAAAACAGGCCTCTCAATAAAAAATAATGGGTCTTAGGGACCTATAAATGTTGTTTTGAAGAATGTATAATGCAGGGGTACTCAAAAGTAGGTCCAAATTAATCGTGAAATTGTCTCCTTTTGCAAGAGTGTCTAATTTTCTATGCTACATTTAGCCCCCATTTTAGTGCCCATATGACTCTACATGCATATGTAAGCTATAGGACTCTAAATAGTGTGCTTTGTTTCAAAAGGATACTCATTCAAAAGATGGGAGAATGAAGCCCCTAGTGTAGTTATCTACAAAACCTCAACATTAGGAACCACATCCTGCAACACAAATTCATTAGGGGTCCAAAAAAATCCTTTTTCCTAACTTTCTAGAAATCAAATTTGAGGGTAGATGTATGCCCCCGCTTGATTCCACTTGCTTTTATGGAGGATGAATCAAGGTAGCAATCTAGCCACATGAAATAAGAAACATCATATTGTAGGGCATTTGCAAGTACCATACCGCATAACGATAGATGATTGATGATGTTAGGAGAAGAATCACTATTCCAACACATCAAATGGTGTTGAAAACATAGTTCACTAGCTTTTGTTATGTTATTTTGAAGAAAAAGCACTTTATTAACTCTAGAGAGGAAATAAATCTAATTTAATGCATAAGAGTAAAAGAGGATGAAAATAGATTAAAAGAGGTAAAGGGGAGTAATTTTTTACTTACTATTGCATTTTACCTTTTTGTAGCTTGAGAGTGAGAAGTGAGATGAGAGGATGCCGAGTAGATGGGATTACATGCCATCACGACTAGAGGAGCTGTGAGAGTAGGTAGCATGTGACGAGATATATAATGCAGTAAGTTGATTCTACAACTTTCACATTTAATGATTTTTAATGCATGTATAGGTTGATTTAGGATCTTGGAAAAAAAGTTTGCAAAGTGTCCCCTTTTTGCACAAAGTGTGCCATTTGTTCGCAAAGTGTCCCTTTTGTTCACAAATTGTCTTGTTTCTTTGAAAAGTGTCCCAAAATGGTTCTAAATTGTCTAGGGCCTTTAAGAAAGCACACTAGGTGAACTTTAGCACACTTGCATGATGAATGATGTAAAAATTGAAGATGTTAGATGAATTTTAGAGCTTATTATTGTGATTTGGATAGGTACCTACTCGATCGCAATAGCGACTGGGGGAGGCAACTTAATTTTCTTAGAGATCATGCTCCAACACTATCAATAGAGGAGACAAAGCATCTGTAGGTAGTAGGCATCTATTGGGCATAGCTAATGCCACCTATGAGATACCATGATGCCATGTTGATGGCCCTATGCGAGTGTTGGGATGCCAATACATGTAAATTTTACCTCCCTACCGGGGAGATGACCATCACCTTAGAGGATGTACACTGGATTCTCTGAATTCCTATTTAGGGAGAACGAGTATATTTTCAAGGCAATTAGTCATTTCATGAGAAGAAGATGGATATCCAGTACTTTTTTTGTAGGCATCTATTGGGCATATCTAATGCCACCTATGAGATACCATGATGCCATGTTGATGGCCCTATGCGAGTGTTGGGATGCCAATACATGTACATTTCACCTCCCTACCGGGGAGATGACCATCACCTTAGAGGATGTACACTGGATTCTCTGAGTTCCTATTTAGGGAGAACGAGTATATTTTCAAGGCAATTAGTCATTTCATGAGAAGAAGATGGATATCCAGTACTTTTTTGGATTCTCTGAGTTCCTATTTAGGGAGAACGAGTATATTTTCAAGGCAATTAGTCATTTCATGAGAAGAAGATGGATATCCAGTACTTTTTTTGTGAACCTGTTCGTGATGAGTACATGAGAGCGCGAATTGAGCTTCCCATGCTACTATATTCATGAGCCCCCATAGTGAGATTAATTATGATGCACATGGTGGCTATGGTTCTCAATCCTAAAGGATGAGCAACACAACTGGATGAAGGATTGGTTCATTTGATTCGAGGGATGTATGAGCACATGATAGTCTACTCATGGGGATGCTGTATCCTAGCACACCTTTATTATGATCTGGGCTGATTTGTGCATTAGGAGATAGACAGCATGGTGCACTACATACTTTTGTAGGTGTGGTGCCTCGAACATATTACATGTACTAGGCCTGTCAGTTTCCCATGTACGACATCCATAGGATATCCATGAGCTTTCAGTTATCCTCTATGATGCTTATGGCAACATGGAGATGTACTATTTTGGAGGGTGATATTTGACTAGTTGGAGGTAGATGAGGTCCTATGGAGACCCTATCTACTCACATTACAATGAATAGATCCCACGGGATGACTGAGGAGGATGCATATGGATAGATTGTTAGCTGGCTGCATGACTATGTTTTACGTCCTTTCTACTATGGTTGAGTCATACGACAGTTTGGGCAGGTGTAGACACCACTGAGGGTGTACCCCTTCATCAGGAGATCAGTGCAGAGTGCCTTGAGGCCATGTGATACCATTCAACTCACTATAGACCATGTTGTCCAGAGTGACTCTAATGCATCAGATCATGATTGACCACCAGTCTCTGATGCAGATGATGTTGGTAGCACAGATGAGCACGAGGAGTGGTGGTCAATGACACGACCAACTCTTGTATTTCCCATGGATGTCCCAATAGGTGATTCAGGTGTAGTACCAGATGAGGGAGATGAGCCAAAGGATAGGGCCGAGGATATGCAATACAAGCCAATAGATATTTTTATTTATGTGATCGATGATGAGTATGATTCAGAGGTTGATCCTGACTATGAGGACTAGGATAGAGGAGAGGAGGATTATGAGGAGTAGTACGAGGAGCAGCCACCCCTAAGTGAGGGTGATGAGGTAGCGACTAAGGATCGACACGAGCGAGGAGAGTCCTCACACATTCATGTGACCAGACCACGTGTAGTAACTACAACAAACATTAGTGTCCATAGTCAGAGAGAGGCTAACACATCTTCCATGTCCCCCAGAGAGGATGAGGTTGACATCTCTCAACCTACTAGAGATATAGGTGATGATATTTTATTTTATGCATGTATTTCAGTATTTATGCTTTATGTATATATATGTCATGATGATGTTTACTAATTGTGCACTATTTCTATCTTGTAGGAGTGACAAGAGACTGGTAAGAGTTCTATCGTCAGGCTACCGTAGAGATAGTGCCTATGTCCATTGACAAGGAGGAGATGGACATTGATTACATGCCCCCACTAATCGTGGAGGAGCCAAAGTCACTCAGACCTTTAACGCGGTTGTGGGCAGTGTATGAGAGCGTGAGGAGATGACTCTGTTGAGCTGAGAGTGCATGATAGTTATCCCATAATCCAATAGAGGTGGAGAGACTGCATGCAAAGCTAGTACAACTACGAGCGAAGAGAGATTAGATGGTAGAGGAGAGGCTTGTGGCTCTTGAATGAGTACAAGGTCTAAAATATGCACTCAAAGTTAGTGGATCATGATCGCGGTCATGCACGACCATCTCAAGATGTCTGGGGACTAGATAACAGATGCAAGAGCATGAGGGAGCGAGTTCTCACATACCTCAGTGATTTTGTATAAGATGTTGAGATGTACATAAATTTTTTGATATATACATATACATAAAAATTTGATGTTTTTGCAATATGTCTTAATGTGTTGTAATGGAAATGTGATTAATTAAATAACTTATTGCAAAATTATTTGATTAATGTCTACATAATTGATGCAATCTACATAAAATATTTTTCAGTTTCACTTTTGATACAACATGATTATTGTAAGGAAAGTATGTTAAATTAGATACACCTGTAAGTCCTATAAGGATCAAATTTAAGATAAGATGAGGGTGAATAGTATGAATCCTAAAGTAATTATAAAAGTAAGTAAATAGTTACCCTAGTGTTCAAGACAAACACATGATCAATTGTCAAGAACAAAGCAATGTGAAAATTATTTAGAATCCAAATAACTTTAAACAACACTGCTTTTTCAATCATACTATTAAAGGAGATTAGAGATAATACCGACACAAGTGCGCAACGTTAATGGGTTCCTTAAGGGGTGTTTTGTTGAATTCTGTTAATTTGTAAGCACCAGAGCCATAACTAGTATCGATAATGTAAGGTCCTAACCAATTAGGGATAAATTTATCTTTGTCTTCATTATTAGCGGTAGTATTGCATTAATTCTCATAGAGAACGAAATCACCCTTATGGAATGTGAGGAATGACATGAGTGTTGTGTTTTCATTGTAATTGTTTAATGTAAGCCTGGAGATGCTCAAGAGCATTCATGCACTTTTAATCAAGCATTTCAAGATGGTGTAATCATTGGTCTTTATAAGTGGTCTCATCAATAAGGTTTGTAAGAGCAATTCTCAATGTAGGAATTTCTAACTCCAAGGGCATGATTGTGTCCGTACCATAAACAAGGTTATAGGTTTTAGTTCCCATGGATAATCTAACACTTGTTCAATAGGCCTAAAGTGCATAATGTAATTGTGTATGCCAATCCTTATGATGTTTATTAATAGCTTTCTTTAGGATTCATTCAAGAATATTATTAGTGCTTTTAGCTTGTCCATTGGATTGCAGATAGTATGGTGTGGAAAATTGATGTTGAATGTTGAATGTTACAAAAATGTTTTTTACATCATTACTTAAATGGATTTCCATTGTTTGAAATGATTGCAGAAGGAAGTCCAAAATGAGCAATTATGTGTTCCAATATGAAATGAAAAATTACATTAGCACTTGTAGATCGAAGAGGAATAGCTTCCACCCGTTTTGTGAAATAATTTGTTGCTGTTATGATAAATGTATGTCTGACAGAAGAGGATGGTGAAATTTTTCCAATAAGATCCAGTCCCCATACTGAAAATAACCAAATAGGAATTTGGGCATGAAGCTCAAAAGAAGGAGAATGAATCAAATTTCTATATTCTTGACATTTGTGACATTGTTTAACATAGGAAACATAATCTTTCTCCATATTTCACCAATAATAACCCATACGGATAAGTTTTTGTACTAAGGATCATCCTCCAAAATGACCTCCATACGCACTAGCATAAGCCTGGTCAGGGGCTATAGGAATTTCAGAGTTCCTAAGACACCTTAATAAGATACCATTGAAGGATCTTTGGTACAACACATAGGTGAGGATTACATATTTGGTTGCTAATTTTTGTAAACGTTTGCGAGTATTAGTTGTTGTAGGCTTGAGATGGTACCATATTTTAAATAATTGTATATGGTATCATACCATTCTTGTGAGTCTTCTTTAGTTGTCATTAAAATAACTTCTAATCAGATATCAATTGAAGATTTCGTGTTTAGATGAATAAAAAAGGTGAAGTTGGTTGAAGGATCATGTGGGGATAGAAGAGAGGTTGCACTCACCATTGCATCTGCATGCCAATTGTCTTTTCAGGGGATGTTATCAATGGTGAATGATTCAAACTTCTCTAATAGTTTCATTGTAAGATCCTTGTATTTTGATAAATTTTCATGTTTAGTTTGATATGTACCATTGATTTTTTTGGTGACTAATTGTGAATCACCAAAGATCTTGATTTCTTTGGCACCCATAGTTAAAGCAACACACAATATTGCAATTAATGCCTCATACTTAGTTGTGTTATTTGTACATAGGAAATTTAATTGATAGGACAAGGGAATAGGTTTGCGACCCAGCAGAATTAGTACCACTCCAGTGCCAGAACCTGTTCTACACTTAGATCCATCAAAATACATTTCCCATGTGGTAACATCTGCGGTCAAGACACTATCATCAGGAAAGGAGTCATGATTAGGTAGAGCAAGAGGACAAGGGGAATCAACTAAGTGATTTGTTAAAGCTTGTCCTTTGATTTATTTTTGTGAAACAAACTTAAGGTCAAACTCAGTTAACAACATTACCCACTTAGCTAGGCAGCCAGAGAGATCAATTTTATTAAAAAGATGCTTAAGAGGATCAAATTTTGTGATGACTTGTATTTCAACATTAAGTAAATAATGTCACAATTCACTAGTAGCGAATACAAGAGCTAAACATTGTTTTTCAATTGGTGAGTATTGAGTTTCATAATCAATTAGAGTGTGACTAATGTAAAAGACAAGATGTTATTTTCCATGATAATCTTGTTGAGCCAACAATGCTACAAGAGCATGGGTTGATGCGGCTATGTAAAGGATAAATGGTTTTTTTGAAACAAAAGGTTGTAAAATAGGTGGAGTTGCAAGGTATTCCTTTAAACTCTCAAAGGCCTGTTTACAATCCTCATTCCAATCAAATGATACATCCTTTTTGAGAGGATGTGTGAAATGTAATGTACGATCAACTAAAGATGCAACGAAATAATAGATAGCTTGAATTCGGCCTTGTAATGTGCACAATTGAGAAATGTTCTTAGGAGGTGGCATGTTAATAATGACATCAAATGTTTTCATGTCCACCTCAATGCCTCTGTGAGATATGAAAAACACTAAAATTTTCTCGCTATCTACTCCAAATACACACTTTTTTGGATTCAATTGCATGTTATATTGATGTATACACTCAAATATTTTCAAAGAACATTTACATTATCTTGTCTTATTAAGGATTTAGCTAGGATGTCATCAACATAATCTTCCAAGATTTTGTGTATGTAATCATGAAATATTAATGTCATTTCTCATTGATAAATTGCACCAGCATTGTTTAAATCAAAGGGAATTACAATCCAACAAAATATTTCCCAAACAATTGTAAATGTAGTTTTGTATTGATCTTGTGGGTTGATAAGGATTTGATTATAACTGGAAAATCTATCCATGAATGACAACAAAGCATGTCCAATAGTTGAATCCGTGATCATGTCAATATCAGGAAGTAGAAAGTCATCTTTTAAAGAAGCTTTATTCAAGTCACAAAAATCTGTGCATATCCTAATATGATTGTTGGGTTTAGCAATTGCGACAATGTTTGAGATCCAAGGAGAATAATCAATAGGATGAATGAAGCCTGCATCAAGGAGATTTTCATGCTCTTATCTAACACGTAAGGCTATGTTAGGGTGCATTTTTTGTATCTTTTGGCGAATAGGTTTAACATTTTCAACAAGAACAATGTTGTGTGTCACAATTTTTGGGTCAATTCCTGGCATATCAAAATATTTCCAAGCAAATTTTTTAGGAAAATCATGAAGCAAAGTTGTAGTATCCTCTTGTTCTTCATCATTAAGACACTTCCTAATCTTAATAACTTTGTCTTTATCATATATGTCCATTGGCACAACAATTGTATCTCCTAAAGGGAGTGCATTACACTGAGGAACTCGAGATCATATGGTTTTTCAGTAATATCACTATCTTTTTGCTTGGTAATTATCACAACACAAGTAACCCGTTTCATAGGAGTAGAGGTTGTGTGATCATAGAATCCTAACATTTGTTTTAGAGTTTCATCACTATCAACATATTACCATGATGGTGGTAAGTCCATATCAAGCAATTCAAGATGTTTAATTGTGAGATTGTGTTTTAGTTGACATGTAATAGTGTTGATGTTTAAAGATGGTTGTTGAGTAGTTTTTGTCTCTCGTGTATTAGGTTCTATAGGGAAATGAATGCCTTGTTCATGCTTTCCACATCCTTTTCTAGTATATCCCAATTGTTTTACAAGAGCATAACCTTTCCCATACATTCATTCCGTTTCCTTCGGGTTAGGTGAATGTTGATAATCTATCTCATCAAAATTTGTTGTGTATGTTGTATTTTCTTCAAAAGTAGATGAGATAGAGGATGGAGAAGATTCTTCCAAATTTTGAGTTGGCATAATGGTTGGTTGTTCTTGTTTCTCATCCTTTTTTTGTGTGATTATGTATTCACCCATGAATGAAGGTGTGAATTCTAAGGATCCCCAACCATCACCAAATAATTTAGATATCGATTCCTCATGTTGTTGTTCAATTTCAAGAGGTTCTAAATTGGATGTTGGAATTAACATATTCAGAGGACTTGTATTTCATTTTTCAAGGTGTAAGCCACTTTTAGGCTTGGGGTCTATTTTAAATTGATAAATGTTGTTGTTATAGAAATATTTCATTATACGATGAAGGGTTGAAGGAATTGCATTCATCTCATGAATCCATGGTTTGCCTAAAAGAAGATTATATGAAAGGTCATAAGGCATGACATGAATAGGAGTTTTCATAGTAGCCACCCTAACTATGATAGGAAAAGTGATTACACTGAGTGGTTGCTTTTTTGTATTATCAAATCCTTGAATGGATAGGAATCAGGTTTGATTTGTGACTTGTCAACACACAATCTATCAAGGAGATTCACACTACACACATTAAAGGCATGACCATTATCAATGAGGGTTCTTTGATACCTATGCGATTAAATTGAGCAATTATCATAAAGGCTTCATTTTGTTTTTGTAAATCTGAAGGAGGGAGCTCATGTTGATGGAAGGTAATGTCTAAATTAACTTTATTTACCCCTTGTATTAAAGCTTCCACATCGTTTGGATTTGTACTAGGAGGAACCACTATTTTTTGTACTACAGTTTGAAGGATGGTGTGATAATTTGGTGAATTTTGAAGTAAATCCCCAAGATAAATCTTTGTAGGAGTATTCTTAAGTTGTTAAACAAGATCATACTACTTTGTGTGTAAGGGAAAGCAAGGAGCACTAGGTGGATTAGGAAAAGGTAAAGAGGGTGGGGTTGGTTGCAGTGGTTGTAGATTGCTACAAGTATTATATATATGAGCAACAATAGTATTACTGGATTGTTGTAACACATTATGTTTAGGTGGGTAAAGAGTAAACTCTGGTTTATTGGAAGGGTGAATTTTATGCAAGGGTGGATAAAGAATGAGTTGAGGTTGAATTAAATTAACATCCTTAGTTTTAGAGTGTTCACAACAAACCTTTGTAGAGGACTTAGATGAAACGAAGTCCATAAGGGCTTCAGCTAGCATATCAAGGTCATCTCAACTAAAAGGTGTGAGGGATAAGGTATCGTTAACTAGTTTAGGCTTCTCATGACAAGCATTAGAGACATTAGTGTGCATGGTTGTAGGTTGGTCACAACAAACCTTTGTGGATGATGTAGGAAAGATAAAGTCCTAAAGGGCTTCATCTACAAAATCAAAGTCATCACGACTAAAAGGTTTGGGAGATAAGTTATGATTAATTGGTCTAGTTTTCTCATGACAAGCATTAGAGGATGAAGTGAGTGAGAGGAAGTCCTAAAGGAATTCATCTAACTTGTCTACATCATCACTACTAAGTGGCTTGGATGAGATAGTGTTTCTAAATTGAATCAATTTTTTGAAAGGTTGGTTTGATGTTTGTGATTTATTGTTGTTATGTATTGATGAATCTAATTTAAAAGAACTAGGAACTAATGCTAAAAATGAAACTTGCAAAAAACTAATATCCATAAATGCCATGGAAGGAGATGATATCTACTCAAATGATTAAAATATAACAAAAAATAATTGAACAAAAACATAAAAGGAACTGTAACCTACAAAAAAGGGCAAAACAAAAAACTAAATTATGAAAATACTAAAGCAAAAAGTACATTGGGACTATTCACCCAAGGTGGCGAATGAGTCCCAGAAGAGGTATTTTTAAGTTTTTTCTGATTTTTTTAATGTTTTTCTATGTGTTTAGGATTTTGTCTTACTTCAGATTTTCCCCTCCACCTTACAATAACAACAATGATGCCATTCTTAACACACTTTTACAAAACATGTTAGCCCTTCAACAACAAGTCATAACCATAAATCAAAACAACAATGGTCAACCTTCAAAATACATAAAAAATAACCTATTATCCCTCGAGATATTGAGAACAAAAATGCCACAAGGCATAAAAGTTCCTATATTTGAGAAGTATGATGGGAAAGGAGATCTTGTTAGCCATTTTTTTGCTTATACAACCTTATGTAGTAACTTTATCTTCAAAGATAAGCTCTTGGCTAAACTATTCCCTAGGTCATTGAAGGATATTGATTTAGAATGGTTTTGCTCCTTACCGAATAACTCAATTGGCTCATTCAATGAGATTATTGATGCCTTTTACAACCACTTCCACATTTACATTAGTCCCAAGATGACCCTAGTTGATTTAATGACATGCAAGAAAAATGATGATGACAAAGTGATTGATTTCATAGCATGCTATCAAATGCTTTACTCACAAATAAACATTAAGATTCCATATGTCAACCTTCAACAAATGTTTATTTCCAATCTACAAAGAAAAATCCAAACCAAACTTGAGATGTTGAAATTCCCATCCTTCACACAGTTATGTACAACCCTTTGTGATTATCAAAATATGGCTTATAGTCGTGATGTGAAAAATCCTTCTAGCCATCTTGAAATTTATGAATCCACAACTCAAAATAGTTACCAACCTTTCAAGAAACATAATAGGGTCTTTTAACAACTTAATTCCCCTCAACCAATCCAACAAGTTGATAACCAAGTGGCTGCCATGAAGACAAAAAATTCATATTCCGTTGCAGATAGGAATAGAAAATTTACCCCTCTACATGATACCCTTCATAATATCATGTTACAACTCATAGAAAAGTATATGCTTTCCTTACCTCCTGTTAGAGATCTCGATCGTAATAAACCATTATCCATAGGCTTTAGATCAAATTCTTATTGCCATTATCATTGACAAAATGGACATGATATAGAGTATTGTAAGTGTCTTAAACATCTTGTCCAAGACCTCGTCAATTCTAATCATCTTCTAATTGGAGGTGTGAATGATCAAGGTAATAAGTCTGTAGCTCCTCCCAACCAAAATTTACAAAAATTTACAAATCCCATGCCATAAAATACTATCTCATTTGTCAAAGCTAGTGAAACAAAGAATGATGTGATGAATGTTGAAACAAATGATGAAAACAAAAAAGATGACAATGAAGAAGAACTAATTAAAATGGTATCATTTATCAAATGTAAACCTCGTAAGGGATTAACCAAAATTCCTCTTGATATTGCTTTCTCACAAAATGACATTATCAAGCATGCACCTGATGGCCCTCTTTATATAGTTGGAAGAAATAATGACAAGCATACTAATGGGATATTAATTGATCCCGTCTATATAGAGAACGTGATCATTGAATAATTCCTATTTGTGCATGAACTTTATCAAGATACATATGAAAAACTGAAAGCATGGATTAAAATTCATAATGGTTTTTTTTTTCCTATGATGGGCTCGATAAATCCCCCTTTAAAAGTTGGACCAAAACTATTAAATGTCTCATTCACCATCATCCCGTCATTGGACCAATTTCATGTGAAGTTAGGCTATCCATGGCTTCATTCCATGAATGTTGTCCCGCCAATTGTGCATAAATTTTTGGAGTTTCCCTTTGACAATGAAATCTTTATTGTACATCATAGTGGCTTTAATCTTGTGTCTTCCTGTGGGAACTTTTCATTGGATTTCTTTTGGCCCAAGACTTTTGAACCTATTAGACCTTGTGAATACTAATTTTTCAAATCATATCAAAAGTTTAAAACAAAGTGCATAGCAGAATTATCCCTTAAAAACATGCTTGCACTCATGATTGAGCCACCTATCCTTTTCGAATTGATGATTGAGTGAAAACCCCTTCCAAATACCCAAAAACAACCTATGACAAATCCTCCTACCATTTCCTATAAGTGACCATGAGACAATCAAAACAATCCCATTGTGCCTCCTAAATTCAAACAAGTTTACAAAGCTAAATAGAAAGTGGTTGAACAACCTCCATTGGTTACTTCTGTTCCTCCCCTAAGGGAAGAAAATAAACCCTCTCCTACACAAACACAAATTAATAACAGATTGAAATGAAACTAAAATGCTAGAGAGCATAGGCATAGATGTCGTGCTACTGCTCATATGTTACAAGCTAAAGAAGAAAAGAACAACATATAAAACCAAAATCCCAACTTATCTAAAGCAATGCATGGTGATTCTATACCTTCACCACAACATAAACAAGAACCTTCTGGGGACATTATCATTCAACCTCCTGTTGTGATTAATTTAGATGATTCCATTGATATTGCAAAGATTGATGAACAAGTGCATAATGAGTTGAATTCATTGTTCTCCTCTTCTATGAGCTTAAATGGAAATTCTCCTAAAAAGAGTGTTGAACTTGGTGCGTCCCCTAGTTCAACACTTGTCATTGTCCCTTTGGCTAGTTGCAGGCCTTATGTATATACTTATCGAGATTGGGATGTGGATGACCTACTATAGGCTGACTTGCATGTGCCTTATTAGTCTTTTGCATTGTTTTCTTTTCATGTTTTTTTATGTGATTACATGTATGCAATGTGATCCCTCGTGCTATTTCGTTTGATGTATCTCTCTCTCTTTTTTTGTATTCCTTTATATGTATCTACATTCTTCTATATGTCATAAAATTTTTATCCTTTTTCATTTATCTTGTGTTTTCCTTTTGGGGATGACAAAAGGTGTCGAGACATTTAGGTCTCTTCCATGTTGAGCCAAAATGATTTTTCTTTGTTTTTTCTCTCTTTGTTTCATTCTTCCAGTTCTATGAGTATTTGGGGAATGATGACATTTTCGAGCTCTATAAAAATATTGTAGCAAAGACATACTGACCCCAAATATGTAGATCCCTTATGTATTTCTGGGGGCAACCTCTCCCTCCTTTTTCATGATGTAGCTTTATTTCAAAAACATATGACTTGGCATAGGTTTTTTTGAGGAAATCTCTCATGTATTAGGATTAAACATTAGCTACTTTAAAGTAATTTCTCACAACAATGGTGTTAGAAATTGCTTTAAAGTGGGGGAATACATTGATAATATCTTTCAACATTTTGCATGTCTCATGGTGTGATTTTCTTTTATCTTGTGACGCATCCTTTTCTTGGTGGTGTCATTGGGTTTGATGTCCTCCAAGAGTGAGATATTTCTTAAAGTATGAATTTCATCTTAGTGGATTGATGTGACATAATGAATTCCCTAAGTTGTGAAACTTTTACTCTTGACTTGTCCTCTCTTGGAGAAATTAGGCATAATGATCCCTAAGAAGGAGACCTTACATGAATGAAGCAAGATCCCTTTAAAAAAAAACCTAGACATAATGTTCATGTGTTTGGAATTATATAGCTTATTGACCTTGTGAAGCTTGAAACCTAATTCAAGGCCACCTAGCATAACAAACCTTGCTTTGCCTTGGAGCCTTTCCATGTGCATAGGTGATTAGTATAACACATCTTGTTAAGTGTGAGATAGGAATGTGAGTGGCGTCTTATAAGAGTTATCAAAGGGATAGCTTTGGTATGGTAAGTACAGTGAGAGCCGACACATAGGCATGAATTTATCACTAAGCCACCTTCCTAGGGGATACTCACCTAGTGGATGGCCAAAGGTTCCATTTCCCCATAGTGAGTGCAAAAATGATAGTATAGACGTGCTCCACATCAAGTTGGACCATTTAGGCTTGATATTTTCTTCTTGGTCTTTGATATTGTATGATCGTGAATCTTTTTCATTGTTGCATACATAAGTGTCTTGAATGCCTACTTTAGTGCGAGTGTGACATGGGGTCATACTCTCACTAAAGTGGGGGAAAAATGTAGTGTAGAAAGAAGTATCCCTTTTTCACACTTAATTTGGGAATAATTAATATTAAAATGAGCTTAATTATGCCTTGATTTAGTGTTGTAATGTGTTTTACACAATCACATTAAGTTTAGGGCCCTTCTAAATTAAATGGACTTAATTGTGCCTTATTTAGGGTGTTGTAATGAGTATCTTTACACTTTCACACTAATCTAGGGATTTATTAATTAATTGAGGTTTAATTTACCTTAATTGGCTCCTTTAATTCAAATCCAAGCCTAATTAATTGCAGATTCTGAGGGATAAACCTGACATTCATTAATGATATTACACAAAACTTAATTTTACAAGGTGTGTGTCCTAGGTTAATGACCTAGGTCCCATTCACCACATGGCGAATGGGTCCCCACTTAGACCTAGGAGCCCCCCTTGGGATATGTTTTTGGTGGTATTTTAATGATTTCAAATCCTAATTTTGATGCTGGATTGTGATATTTGAATTTCAATATTTAATGTTAAGTTATGTATAAATAAAATGTTATTTTCACATAGTTTCATCTAAGTAATCCTAAGAAAATTCAAGTGATCTCAAGAGTATTTTCAGAAGATCATTGATAGAGCATTCAAGAGCATTTATAAGGCATTCAAGGGAAGATTATAGGAGATTATTGCAGCAATCAAGGTTCATTCATCATGTCAAAGGCATAGTGCATCATGCATGTTGTTGAGCTAATGTTGTGATGTAGCATTCAAGATCCAATTTGCATTGTTTCTAATCAAGGTTCATGATGAAGATCTACATTCATAGAGGCCATTTCATGCAAGATTTTTGATTTGTACTCCAAGGTTTTAATTGAGGATCAATGAGTTGTGACATTGCATTTGTGCATTCATCTTTCCTTTCATGATTTCATTCATTTCAAGGTTTAATTACCCAAATGGGGTTTGACCAAGGAAAACCACTATTCCCAAACAAATCAACATTTTCCTCTCCTTTGATGTGTGATTGTAGGTTTTAGGTTGAAGATCAATTGGAGAGAAAAATTGCAAAAGTTGTCAAAGTTGTCAAAGTTGCTAAAAAGGTTTTCAAATCACAAGAATTGAGCTATAGTATTTATTTCCAGGTTTCCAACAGTCCCCGACTAGGATATGGAAGTGCATACATTGAAGAATAGAACCCAAAAAATGATTTTCCAGAACCCTAGCTAGGACCCATTCACCAGAGGGCGAATGAGTCTTCAACAAGGCCCGAACAAGAACTTTTGTAATAGGTACACAAAATTTGACCCTCTTAAAACCTACCCTTTGATTGCTATATTGGTTAGGTTTAATTTTTGTAACTCATTTATACATTATAGCCCTCATAATTGAATCAAACATAGGAGAATAGGAGGTTCATCTTGATTTAATTTTGGTGAACCCCATTTTTCTATGGTTCACATGGATAAGTAAGAAACAAGATTCAAATTATTTATCTACTACAGAGTTTAAGTATATTACAACAGCTTATTACTGCACACAGGTGTTGTGGATAAGGAAAACATTGAAGGATATCAGAGTGGTGTATGATGAGCCTATTTCTATCTTTTGTGATAATACAAGTGCAATCAATATTTCAAAGAACCCAGTGATGCATTCAAGGATAAATCATATTTCAATCAAATATCACTTTCTAAGAGAGAGCATTGTGGATAATGAAGTGAAGCTTGAATATGTACCTATAAAGGATTAGATTGTTGATATATTTACTAAGGCTCTTCGTAAGGATAATTTTGAGTATCTCTGAGAGAAGTTGGGGTTTATTGCTCCTCCTTTGAACTAGATGCATATGAATATGCATCAATCTAGTGGATCTATGGATTCATTCTCTTTCTGGATTGATGTTGGTGGCTACCTCTCAAGGGGAGTAGGTAGTGACATTGTTATAGTATGGAGTGAGTGTTGTCATTTTATAAAGGTTGCTGATTTGGTTGGTGTATACTCCTAAGGGGGAGTATTCAAAGTAGAATCAAGTCTCTTGGTTCAATGTCAAAGTGGGAGAATAATTCAGTTTTTTTTATCATTTTCCATTGATGTCAAATGGGGAGAGAGAGTCATATGAAAAATTCTATCTATACAGGGGGAGAGTGAAGCATGTGAAAAAGAAAAGTTGAAAGGGGGAGAGATAATCATGAGAAAAAATTTATTTGTAAATGAAGAGATAATGTTGTAAGGAGGAGAGAGTGTAGGAATGTTGTGTAGGTTGTCTAATCTGAAAAAAAAATGAGAGTGTGTATGTTGTCTTTGATGGTTTTTCACATCTTGTGTTTCCATCAATGACAAAGGGGAGATTGTTGCAAGTATGAAGGTGTTGTCATTGATGTCAACAAGCTTGTGTTGTAATTGGTGTTAGTTGTGTAGTGGTTGAGAGAGATTGTTGCTTTGACTAGTTGCAATATGTTGTTATTAGTTAAGTTACTGTTGTTAACCTCTAGTGTTACTTTGATAATCTTCTAGTTATGGTTGTGGTAGTGATAAAGATGTTGAGGATATTGAGAAAATTGATAAAAAGAGGAAACGGGGTGTTGTAGAGGTGTTCTAGTTTTGCTCCACATTTCTTTTGGACTAAAGATCTGCTTGTGTGGTTTGGATATGTTGGTTAAAGGTTTTCAAAGTTTCTATATCCATAATTTGGGCTTCTAGATCAATGTGCAAAAGAAGTTATGTTCACTAGTGTGTGAACTAGTTTTGTAGTGTTGCTTATAGAGGTGTTTGGGATAAATGTTTTTGCTCTACATTTCTCCACAATTGTGCTTCAGGACTTGCGGTTCTAAAGGTGAGTTTATGGTGTTGAGAGATTACCTCATTCAAGTGGGTTTGAGGTTTTACGCTCTAGAAGATGGTTTTTAGAGTTATAGTGTTTGGTAGTGTAGTTTAAGTGTCCTGGGCTTGTGCATTCTAAGGGTGTGAGTTGGTGTAAAGAATTTGTTGGATCTCAAGTTGTTTGTGGATTATTCTATATTTTCTAGAAGCGTGATGTGTGGTTCGCAAGTTAGCATTGAATTTGAGGAAGTTTGTAATTTAAAGTTTAATGGTGTTTGCATGGGTAACAAATGACCTAATGTTTACACTACATTTGAAGATGTTTAAGTATTGATGAAGGTGTAGCATGGTATGTGAGTATTAATTTGGGCCCCAATTAAGTTTTGTATTGGTCCACTTTCATTTCTATCCACCGCAGGAATGTTTAGTGTCAACCTATTTTTGAACTTGTAAAGTGTAAGGTGTGTGTAGCCAACTTGAAGATGATTTTCAAGTTATGGATGGTATAAATGCAAGGTGAGTTGATGCAAGATGGGGTGTGGAATAGAGTTCAGTTTTGCGATGCGAAATTAAGTGTAGAGATGTGAAATGCAGTGCAAGCTATAATGCAATATTGTTGAATGTAGTGAGTTGAAGGTATCTTTATCTCTTGAGAGCTGTGAGTGTTATTGGAGCTATTGTGGTGGATTATCTGCTTCATTGAGATCATGTTCTGTGTGTAACATTCTATCTTCTATCTTCTTTCTATTTTGACAGTGAGCCTGGGCTATGAGCCCTTCTAGATAATGTGTCCTATTTTGGCAGTGAGCCTTTTTGCACCTGTTTTGCAATTACTTATATTGTGAGCTAATCCTCACCATAGTTTTTCTCTCCTAGATTTTTTTCATGTAAATATAGAGTTATCTTGTGTATGATGTTGTTTCAGTTTCTATTATCCACATTTCATGTTTAAACATTATAAAAAATTAAGGGCTTAATGAATGCATGTGGATTTGATTACTATTGAGGGTTTTGATGTTTTAATTGGATACAACTGATTCACCCCCACTCAGTTGTGTTGTTAATTAAACACAATCACCATAGCACTTCTGACCATCTTGCATCCTCAATCAAAAAATACTACCTGCACACCTGCATCTATTAGTTTGCTCATAGATAAAAAAATTCATGCTAAACCAAAGATATACAACACATCATTGATCCTTTTTATTCTACCATCAGGAAACCTAATTCTAACTTTACCATAACCAACAATGTTTAAATATGAATCATCACCCAAGTACACCTTACCTCCAAATTCTTCATATTTAGAAAATTGATCTCTATTAAAGATCATATGGAAATATGCACCTGAGTCAACTAACAATGCATCATTACCTGCATGAGTGACAAAATCTATAATGAATGCATCACCATCTTCCTTTCAGACTCAAAATCAGTATCAAATTTCTTCTTTTTCTTCTTTTCTTCTTTGTAGCCCTTATGTATATGTTTAGGTTTACCACATTTCTAGAAAGTAACTTTGGACTTTCTAAGAGATTTGGATCTCCCCTTGGACTTGAATTTATCACGCTTCTCATTATTCTTGCCTTTTTCCATAGGTCTTCCATGAAAATTTAGGGCCTCCTTTGCCTTGATGGATACCTTCTTCTTCATCTCTTCAGAAAGAAAAGAACCTACCACATCTTCAATCTTCAATTTAACAAAAATACTCCCAATAGCCATAACAAGAGAATCCCATGAATCATGAAAATAACAAAGCAAGATCTGAAATTTTCCCTCCTCATCCATTTTGACACCAAATGATTCCAATTGAGCCATAAACATATTTAATGCTTCCAAGGGGTCTATAATTCGTCCACCCTCTTCAATTCTTAAGGAATATAATTTCTTCCTCAAGAAAATATTGTTTACTAAAGATTTGGCTTGACATATCTCACCAAGCTTCTTCCATAGTTTCTATGTAGAGGTCTCTTCATGGACATTGATTAAAATAGAGTCTTCTAAGTACAATCTGATTAGACCCTTGGCTTTATGGTCCATAACACCATATTAAGCAACCAAAGTAGGATCTACATGCTTTGAAACCTTCTCATCAACATCCTCACAGATCTAGATAAAACTACCTATTAATTATGCTCATCAATATCTACAATAATACATAGGAACACTATTTTTTAATTATAAAGTGATTTTAGTTTGATCTTGATAAAGTGTTCATCACCTTCCTAACCTCAACTATTACTCAATTAGGATGTTTTGATTACTTATAATATATTCTCATAATCATTTTTTCATAAGATAATTTAATAACTATCTTCATTATCCCTTGTCATAAAGATTATATTTCTATAGGTCTCGATATGATATCATGTGTTAGTGTTGATAATTATTCTTTTAATTTTTTCTTAAAAAATCAAAGTTTCCTATCCCATGATCATTGTCCTTATTGTATCATAAATATTACCCATGATCCATAGTTGATATAACTTTACCCATGAATTCATAAGTTGTGATGAAGTCAAATAGCTAGTATCCCTTGTGGTTGTTTATAGTGTCCATACCAACTTTCTAAAATATGAAATGGATACATTTTAATATCTTGGCACATTAGGGTTCATCCTCAACACATTGAGTGTGAATCTCAAGGATAGGTTTATACTATTGAACCAACCAATGTGTCTCAAATAAGTGGGAGGAGTAGGTTAGGAATTAATATCCATGGATATTCATGCCACTCCAATGGAAGTCCTCTTCTCTCTAAAACCTTAGTCACATTAGGATGGTCATTGATGCTAGGAATATTAACATACTTTCACCTAAGTAGTAGGATTGATGCTAAGTTAAGTAGCATACTCTCACCTACATAGGAGGATTAATGCTAGGGAAACAACAATAAACTTTCAACATAAGAACAAGGAGAGTGACATACACATTTTCCTTCAAAGCACTTTAATACATAGATTTCACATCTCTGTGTGCAACAATATAAAAAAAACTAGTTTTCTCAAATATAATTTTATAAAGGGTACACATATGCAAAACGTGCATGATGTCTACTCCACCCTTAGTACAAGTTGGATACCTTATATCTCAATTGTTGTACAACACAATATTTACTAGTTTCTTTTTCACATATAAAACACATATAAATTTATGAAGTAGACTACATTGTTGCACAAAATTAAGACACCCACACACTTTTCACTTGCTTCAATAAGGTTCTTTACCACTCAATCATGTTCATATCTACGTGTTTTGCATTTTATTTTCAAAATAATATAAAATATTGATTTACGTGAGACAACTCTTTCTTAAGTTTCCTAGGTATTTATTATATCACACCCTTTAATTACAACACACAATTTTCTTTTTTATAAAGTTTATAACTTTATAGCTACATAAGAAAATCAGTCCTACTATTATTTCCTTTCACATTCACTTAATTTTCAATTTCAACAAGTTTTAAGTTTGAATTTTTCTTAATTTCTAGGTAGTTCCTAATAATTGCATCATTTTCTCTTTTTAACTATATTTTGCTTCTTTTTTCACTAATATTTCTAACAAACGAATTCTATATATATAGAATCTACCTAGTTTATTTTCCTAGTTCAACCTTAGTTTCTTCCTTTTCTAGCATAATTAAGTTTTCTATGTTTCAAGTTTCCTAGTTTAGTCTGAAAACAACTCTAATTTGTACAACACATTCCTTAGGAATCCAAAATTTGAAAAAGAGTTTAACTAGCATTTCTATTTGCATAACATCATAGTAAAATAAATTCAAATAGTTTCTAAATATTAAGACTAATTATCATTACCATTCCTAAGTGCATAAAGTGACATAATTTTTCTACTCCATGAGTTTAAATCATTTAATGCATCCTACATTTTTCTTGCTATATTCAAAATCCATAAAACAAATTATAAATAAGAAATAAGGTTCTCTAAATAAAATTATACCTATAACTAGTTTTTGAATCTGATAATAGTCACACACAATAAGTTTCCATGATTTTAATTCAATGCTTGCAAAATATTCAAAGCACAACATTATAATTTAAGATTTCCATAATTTTTCTATACTTCAACGAATTTTGAAACACCTATATTCCTTAAATACTTTTATTTAACTTAAAGGTTCACAATGGGAAAAGGAAGCCATTGAAATGGAGTTTTCAACTCTTCATGAATAGAAATATTATTATTTAAAAAAAAGTTAAACAATCCTATAGGTTCTATTGTTTATCCAAAGTGTAATAAAGCTTATTTTTTATATTTATATTGAATCTCTTTATGGAAAGTCCACTGACTCAAGAGTACTTAACTTATCATCAAGATAATTCGGCCATATTTTACTAGATGAATACATCTAGTGCTACAAGTATAATAGGTAATCCTTTTAGCATCAAAATTTTATCCATAATTTAAGTTTCTTAGGAGATACAAAAGATGCTATCCATGTTCCAAGTGTTTTGAATGTTCAAGGAGCTTATACTACATTTGTCATATGTTTTATTATTGTTGGTAATTTAAATAATATTTCATCTTGTTCAAATTATATTGTTCAAATGTTAATCATATCAAGAAACATTGTTTCATCTTTTCTCAAGGCTTAAGGTTATAGGTTAGCATGAGAGGAAATTATAATACTAATGTATATTAAGTGTACTTGATGTTTCTTATAGAAGATCATGTTATTTACCTTCTTGAGTGTATGGTTTTAGTTTTGTTTTTATAAGGAGGTGTTGTTAATCATACATTACCTAACAAGAATAAAGAACCCAAAATATCAAATAAAATAGGTGATTTAAACCATTTCAAATATTTCAAAGTCCTTTGAGATGATAATCATTAATTAATTCAAAAGTGTTGTTGCAACATATATCTATCAAATTTAGTCATTTAAAATAGTTTCATAATGTATTCCAACCTTCACCTTGTGACGGATTCCACTAATGCATACTTTATTCTAGACCCAAATAACTCTCAAAGTTCTCGATGTTGCAACCATGACTTTGATACCAAATTTAGTACCCAAAATTGCAAGCAAATATTTTTTTCATTTAATTTTAATTATGTATTGAACACCACTCAAGTGTAATTTCATCAACCTACATCGAGGACCTAACCAATTTTTTGAAGTATACAACTTTGTGTTGTGACATCCTAAATCAATTGTTAAAAATAACTGTAAGGGATTCACCATACAACTACAACTAGGGTTTACTTGCAAGCACATATTCACATAAACTTCTATGATTGACCATATAATACTTGATCTTTGATTTAACCAAGGCATGCCTATAAGGCTAATTCCTACAACCAAGGGGTACTCCATTATTAATTTATTCTAAGGAAATCTTAGGTTCAAGTGGGTCAAATATTGGTTGGATAACTAATGAATCCAAATGAAATTAAAATCCCAATGTTACACTTAGTCACTTAACATAACATGATCAATTATTCTCATATTCCCCTTCGAGGAAGTTAAGATTTTATTGTCTTTCAAAACTTATTTACTTATATTTTAACAATAATTTAAAAATTAATTCCTTAAGGTAAGATAAATAATTTGAACCTATATTGTTGAAAGGCCAATTAATCCCTTCCATCTAATGATTAATATCCAAATTTATGACCGTGTATTAATTTTAATTTAATATACATTTTATCAACAATTGAAGTTATAAAGGATTTAATCCTTAAATCTTATTTTACCCTTAAAATGATTATTTAATGTTATTCAATTTTGTTGACAATGACACAAATATTGAGATGATGTATCGTCCTGCTAAGGGAACCGATGGATCAAAAATAAAGTCCACAAATAACATGCCAATATTTTTTTTAAAAGAAACTAAAGTGACAACTAATGCAACTCAACAAATTAACATGGATAACAATATTACATTAACATCATATCATAATCACATTATGACCTAAAAGTAACATTAATCATAACCCACTTACACACCTATCCACCATGGTCCCCTAATGTTGCTACTATGACACATCTACACTAACTAAACCTATAGAAAGAAATATGATATACTAAGAACACATCTAGTCAACTCTTTGAATGTAAATTAAATCTCATACAATAAATTACATATGATAACATAACTTAATTATAATTAAACCTCATATAACACTATGTGAATATGAACCTAATCCTAGTCAATGCCATGAAATAGATAAATAAAGATATATCTCATCTACTGCTAAATTAAGCTTATATGCATCATAAATACAACATTCCTATATTAACCTTCCATTACATAACAAACAACAATAAATATACATATTCAAGATTACATCAATTCATTTACTTTTCCTTTACAAGAATTCTACAATGTACAAGATTGATTCATCTAAGAGGTACATATATATAAGATACATATTGGACAAAATTTTCTTAGAAATATCATTTGTACCATAAAATCAGCTCTGGAATGAAGTGGAAGGAAAAATCCCATGTTGTACATGAACTACACCACCTAAACCCCAATGGAGGGTTGGAAAATACCACCCTAACACATGGAACCCTAAGGCATACTCCCTCCGTGCTAGGAGACAACACTAGGCCCCACACAAAAGCTAGCAACATAAGCAACAAGTGGCTGACATTAAACATCTAAAGGAGACTACCTAAAAACAAGAATCAACTAAAAATCACAAGGACTTTTAGATACTTCCAGAGGCCCAACACATAACACAAATGGATAGGAAATCCAAAAGCTGATAATTATGCCACAACACATACAATGAAGCACATTACATCATTTGCACCATCTTATAACATGATAACCAACTTTTAATTTCTCTTTCTCAATAGTTCATAATCAAGACCGACAATGCATATCCTTTGTACAATTGATCCTTACACAAAACAAAAGACCCAACACAAGATTTCACAAATAGGAAGGGATTATCAACATACATACAGTAAAACATTCAAGCAAAAATGATACAAAACAATACAGATCAAATGATAGAGCTATATCCTCCTATACAACCTTCAGAACTGAACTAATTCCCTCTTGACAATAGTCAAGTCTACCAACCATAAAACAACCATAAAATAGTCAAATCAACTCAAAATCCAAATCCGTAATTTTTTTTTTCATATTTGACCTTCAACTACTTAGAAAAATAGGAAGAATTGATAAAAAATGACTCAAAAATTTACAAAATTCAAAACAACAAACAACCCCCTTAAAAACCCTCTTTTCAGCATACCCAATTATAGTCAAACATCAAAATGAGAAAACCCAAAAAATAAAAGCATTTCATAACTTGAAAGAAACACTTAAAAATATTCAAATAACATATTCTATAACATACATATATATCTCTATGAATTTAAAACACATATTATAAAGTAAGTACAAAACCTACCCCAAAACATGAAAAAATTGAATGCAAGACACTAAAAAATTGAAGAAGCTTTCCAAACCCGAATCTCTAATACAAAGCAATATTAGAAATAAGATTCCACACAATCTAGCAGAAAATCCATTCCCCTCAAATCATAATTGAATTCCAAATCACTCTCCAAATTTCGATTCAAAACCACTCCATATTTCCCAAAAACCTTTGAAAATGACTTCAAATCCATGTAAAATCTCTCCATTTTCTCTCCATTCTCAAACCCCCCCAAAATTTCTTCCAAGTCCTCTAAATTTCATGCACAAAAAAAGAAGTGAAAGTCCAATTTCCCAAATTTTCCCATAAATGAAACTAATTAAATTCAAAAAAAGAAAGGAAAACAAAAAAGAAAGTAACTTTATTTCTTTTTCCCCAAAAGACTTCTTTTCCAAAATAAAACAAGGAAAAAAAAATCCTCTCATAAAATAAAATATTAAAATATTAAATTAAAGCACCTATCCTCATCTCACTAATGAAATAATTAAAATAAAATAAATAATCAAATTAACTCATTTTTTTAGAGTTTCCCACCAAATAAATTCAAGACATTATAAAAGATAAAAAAACCTCCTTAAAAATAGCCACTCCACCAAAATAGTAAATCAAAACACAAATATAACACATGCTTACATATTAATATTTAAATATTTACTAATAAACATATTAAAATAACATTAGAATTTGTTAATATTTATAACCTTATTTTCATAAAACATAATACACATATAATCATAATAATATTAATAACCAATATTCACTCACACCAAAGAATAACCATAGCAATATATATATATAACATTAAATCACACTTTATCACCCACATGACAACTATAGTTACCAACAACATAACCGACCTAGAAGCTAACTTCACTTAAATAGGTCATAATAAGAGACTAAGCATAAACCACAAATAACTTCTTACATGAAAGACATTCACATCAAAGCATAAATAATTAGAATGATCACAACAGTGACTAACTTGACTTACCAAAGGACTTAGCACCATTTGAACTAAATCCACACTCAAAGCTAGGCATTGGGGTAACACAATCACATAAACCAACAAAAATATTCACACAAGTGCAACACGTCAACCATAGGGTAGAGGAGATTGAGCATTGTCCCATGACAACCCAGAAAGGTGGTCACACCCTGAATCAATTGTCCCTAATTGGGGACAATGGCTAGGGTTAGGGTATAACTTGGGCCTAGATGTTATCTCCTCAACCACCATTGGGATTAGAGGCAAGCTTAGACTTGGGAATTCCGGTGGAGACATAGCCTAGTACCTGTTCACTCAAACATAAAAGTTAGAGCAAATGTGCATAATGACCGAAGTACTAGGAAATGAACTCTAACAATCATATCTCATTCCTATATGTTCCCCATACATCCAATGGTACAATGCCTCCCTTTGCACCTATCCTAGCAACATACTATTGCATCACCTAGCTATCCAAATAAATCTCTGCATAACAATAATAACATGACAATATACATCATACTCACTAAAGCACTAACAAAAGCTCATGTACCATCTGCAACTACAACGTTTGATCACACGTCAGTACATCTTCATGACAATAAATATAATCATAATCAAAATCATAATGACATGTCAACACAATAATAATATATTAGAATCAAGTGAAAACCCCAAAGGTAACCAAAACACTCTCATCACATCAATATGTCCATAGCATGCATCCTAGTAATGGTCATGTTTGAACACACACACAACATGATAAACATATCCTTAAACATATATAATAAGTCCTATCTTAACCTTCACACATAGTTCATAAATTCATAATATACATCATCAATGGCTTAACATCATTAGCACATACCTTTAAATATTCCTATTATTTTACCTTCATCTCCAAGTTCCAAAGACAAACTACCTGCACATCCACGGTGAGAATGGAGGGACACTACAGGTGAGGTGATATATCCACCATCCACATCCCCATTTGATAAATTAGTAATGTAATGCCCGTCGTGCAAACCCCAAAGGATAAAACAATGCACACATTTTTTTTAAAAATAAAACAAAATCAACATATAATGAACCATTAAACATAAATACATTACACGATAACATCATAAACATTGAGTCCTTTGGGGCATGCAAGGTCACATCGCATAAATAAACTCATAATGAAAGATTATAGATAAAGCTAAATAACTTAACTAATCTTTACATCCACCATAGACATACAATATCCATTTTCAAAAGATATCATACATATATCCATATGCATAAGTATAAATACATCACACGATACAAACCATAATAATTCTCATAGATCAAGAATGGTTACAAGGGTGACTTAACAATACATCATCTTTTAATACATTACATGTCCACAATATATGAGATACAATAAAACCTACCATACATGTGGGATAAATACATAATACAAAGAATGTTCAAAATACAAGATGAGTATCTGGTACAAGCTCCATCTAAAAGATACTATGAAGAACGAATGTTGATGGGGAACCCAATGGGTGCAGAGCACATTCCACTTGACCATATGGGTTTTAGAAATACTAACCCCCTATGCTCAGAGGTGACAAGTAACCGCAACCAAGAATGCCACAAGACTAACTCCAACAAGGAATATCATAGTAACAAAACTCCAAAAGCAACAATACAAATTACATAGATCATAAATGACAACATCCAAGATCCAATAATAATATACACAAATCCATAAAACACATCATAAATAAACCAAGGAAATAACCATTAACTACTTGCAAAGTAAATCCAAAACAACAATCATAACATGCTTCCAGAGGCAATCAAGAAAATAAGCATAATGGCAACTAGTGGAGAGTGTCATCGCATAACATACATGGGTTATCCTGGCCCTTCCTCCAACATGAGGCGCCGACCCCCATCTATGGTTATTTTGGGCCTTCCTCCTACTTGAGGTGCCAACCCCATAGGGTGACTCATGTGGAGCCGTTAACCTCTCCTGAGGATGAGGTAACGGCTTTTCCAACCACGACCTTCTCAGTCTACCATTAGTTTGCAATAGCCCTAATGGATAGATGAGGTATCCAAGATTATCTTATATGTTATTACTACCCATCCCCCTAAATTCTATTATTAGGTTTTCACTTGGTAATCTAACTCTTACGTGGGTTATCCTGATCCCTTCCTCCTATTTGAGGCACCGACCCCCACGAAGAGCCACTCTCCCTGGAGACCCCAAAACATAATAAAAAGCAAGAGTTGTACCATAAAGAATAATGCATTAAGTCACAACAGATAACATGTGAGGCATTACACATCTCGCTAAAAGCACACAAAAAGAGTCTCAACAAAATCTCATACAACCCTCTTAGAATAAGAATACCAATAAATTTCCACATCAATAGCACATAAAATGAGGAATATCGACCAACAATAAAGTCAAGCCTCTAGAAGTCTAAGGTTCACAACATCCATAAACGGGTTTATAAACCAAATTGGGTTCCCACATCGGTAACACTAAAACAATAAAATAACAATATAGAAAAATAATCAAATCAATTTTACTAGATTCCACAATGCAAGTTAACATGACAATATCCACACATGGATATTGAAAAGCAACTCTAAATACCACAATTTGTTATATTTTGCTCGCAATTAAAAAATATAACTAAAATTCATTTTCGAGGAAATAATTTTGAAATAAAACATAATGATTTTTCCAATTTCCAAGAATAATTTCAAATAATAAAATAACTTCAAAAAAGGTAACTTTATATCTATATAATTATATCTTATATATATATAACTTTATATGTATTAAAGTTAAGGCAACCATTAACAGGTCCCTCTATTTCTATGGAGTACGTGATTCTACATCCCTGTAGAATCAAGCGATGGAGTAGCAACAAGTTCAATAGAATCAAGCGACGGAGCAACAAGTTCAACAGATGGAGGAATAATGAGTGTTTGTGGACTTTGGTTTATCATATTATCTTCTGTTGATTAAGAGTCAGTGAATCATGTTTGTTTGATTTTTCCTTACTATTGTCACCTTGGAATTTAATAAAAGATTGCATTCTATGATATAGAATTGTTTTCAATTTGGGATAGAAAGGATTCAGAGAGATTTATTTCATCCTAAACTTTACAATCATAAATTTTATTTTGTTGGTATAGTTCAAATAAAAAAAATTAGTGAAATTGTTTGGATAAATTATTAAATTGAATATGACAATGTTATATCAATTTTTATTTTAAAATTATTTATGTATAATTAAATGGGTGAAATTGTTCCATTAAATTATTAAATTCAATATAATAATAAGATATGCAAACTAACGCACCTGCACTGCATATAATTGAGCAATGCTGCTATAAGTACTTTAATTATTAAATTCAATGAGAAATAAGAAATTGTACTATGCTACCTGATTAGACATATATATATATACATAATATAATTTTATATATATATACAAATAAAACATATATATATATATATTCACATTCTGGTTAAAATATTTTATCCAGTTATAATATCCAGAAAGATTTTGTTACTATAGAATATAAATATAAAAAAAATATAAACATATATATGTATATTTATATATATAAATATATATATTCTTAAAAAATAACAATTAAATAAAAATCCCACACACAGGCTGCTACCACTAGTCCTTGTGACTGCTGCATGCAACAGTCCACATGACTGTTGCACACATCAGTCCATAGGCTGGCGAAGGGGAGAGGGGACGGGTATGACCAACACCGTCCTTCCCTTCGACCCTTAAATTGTTTTTATTTTTTATTTTTTATTTTTAAAATATTTCAAAACATGAAATCTCTATACATGTTCACCCAAGGACAAAAAATTTGAAATAAATAAAATACCAAGTATATATATATATATACTCTGTATATATATATATAAATATATATATATAATGCATATATGTCAAACAAAATATAATCTATTCTGCAGTATATTCACTATACAATATATATGATATATATATGTATATATGTATATACATCTTTTCACAATTGTATATATATATATATCCAAAAATCCATTTATTTCAGAGGGGAAATAATTTTTCCATAACAGATCATAAACATACTGGACATTTTCAGAGACCCAATTAAATTTGTTTCATTTGTTTGCTACCCTGAAGATTTATTAAAACCTCATAGGATTTCTTTTCTTTTACAAAATAACATATATATATATATATTTTAAATAGATTCAGAGAAATCAAAAGAAGAGAATGGAACCTAGAGTCCTACATTTGCTGAAGAATTGTTGAAGCTTTTCTTGATTCCAAACAGCCTTTTCGAAGAGCTCCCCTTTCTTCCTTTAGAACTTCTCCACCCGATTTCCTTGATCAATTTTCTAAGCTATTATTTTAATTCAGAAGAGCCTACCCTCTAGAACAATGAAAGAGTGAAACAATTAAACAAAGAAAACCAGAGAGGATCCAATTTTTCCAGAACTCATATTTTGAAGCTTTTATCAATTTTCCCATGAATGAAAATCTCTCAAATTTGCTATTAAATAATAAGATATCCTCTTTTTTTTTTTTTGAAAACTCCATAAATCAAAATTAAAAGAAGTTTCCTATTTCATTACCAGCTTTTCAGCCAAAAACTCAACATTCATTGGTCCTTTCCTTCTTTTCTTGATTTTTTTCTCTATTTAACAACACTTTGTTTTAATTTTGATTTTGCAAATTATACTTGCAATTCACACAATTTTAACTTATTTAATTATTTTATTCCATTAATTATCCTCAACATGCTATTTTTATTAAATTATCAAAATGCCAATTTTAAATAATTTAATTTACACCTTTCCATTTATTTATCTTTAATAAATTACATGGATTTTAATTTAAGACTTTTATATTTTAATACAAACTATTCCAATAACTATTATTAACATTTATTATAATCATTTAATTATTTAAATGACATCATACTACACACCAACGTAAAATAATATCAAAAGTACACTCACACAAAACCACTATAATAAAATGCAAAAATGACAAAGGTCAAAGATGCACAATACCACTAAACATAAGGTGGGTTGACAAACTTGGGATGAGGTGACTTCCTTGTCATCTCTGTTTCAACTTCATGCCCATTGTGTTAATTTGATGCTTGCCCTGTCCTGTCGAAGCAAGGGGAATCGAGACTCTGTTCTTGTAATTCCTGCATACGAACAAGGTTGTGTACAACATATATATATATATACATCACATCGTGAGCAGGAATTGCAGCATAGCAGGGCACTCGCAATGAGTGGTGCTACACTGTCCCCTCACCAAAACTATAATAACAATTTCAACAAGTATAAAGTAACATTTATAAACTAACTAATCACATCATATCACCATAAAATGATTACTAATCCAGTGCATCACAATATACTACTGAAATCAAATTAAACATCACCAAACCAAATGTAACCATAATGTCATATCATAATATCCATGTCATCAAATAAAGTAGCATAATCATCAAGCAGTCTAAACTATCCAATCTACCAATCCAAACAATAAATAGTAACTATCAAAGTCTCAAAGTATCAAGCAAAAACCACATAAATAACAAGTCCAAACAACAACATGAGGGGTATTACAAGTAACTTCAGTTTGATTATTATATTTTTATTAAGTTCATATAATTTGTCTGTACTTGACTTGCTTTTGGGATAATTAATTCCTCAAGGTCATAAGGGTTTTCTAACCTTAGGAAGGCCTTGGTTTTTAATCCTAATAAAGAAATTCTTTATCCAAAAGAGTGTCACTTAAATTAAATTTTATGAAGTAATTTTTTTTATGTAGTTATTTCAAATATTGACTTTATATCACAACTTAAAGTCAAGGGGACCTAGCACAACTTAAAGTCAAGGGGACCTAGTCATATTCATTCCCACCAAGGAAAATTTATCAAATAATCCAATTTAATTAATCTAATTATAGATTAGGTGGTAAAGGAATTTGCAAACCCTAAGTCATACTTGGATCCATCTTTTATAGTTTTACTTTTTGTTATTTTATCTCATTTATGGTTATAGTTTGAAGATAGTTTGAAGAAAATATTGGAAGGAAAAATAAGTGAAGATGTGAATAAATTTCATATTTATTTCTCCTTATGTCTCCTTTAATAATGATGCAAACATATGAGTAAAAAGTTATATTTTCATTTAACAAAGCTATTTATTTGCTTTATTCATCTATTTACTTATATGTTTTTTTTTTTCTAGTTTGGTAGTTGTGTATAATACAATCATACAAAGTCCAACTTAAATATATATGTATGTGTATACATATATATACACTCATGCATATATATAAAATCATACAAACCCCAACTTAAATATATAGGTATATGTGTGTTGTACACATACATATAAATATATATACATACATACATACATACCTATATATGAATGTATATATACATATATTTATATATGTATATATAGTTTTGTTACCGTTAAATACTTCTATTGTTATTTATTTATATTATTCAATGATTTTTTATGTTGTGTACACATCAACAAGATAAAAATTGTTGAAATAATCTTAACATACCATCTTTTTGTTTTACCATAGAATAGCATATACACATAACTCATCAAGTGTTTGGGGAGTTGGCTCCTTTTGTGGAGCTAGCACCCATGAGAAGGGATCTCAACTCCATAGAGGGCCACACCCCTTTAAAGGTGGTTGTGTCACCCATTAAGGGGGCCATGTCACTATTTTGGGCCACACCCCTCGTGGGGAGGGCGAGATCCTCTTTTATATATATCTATATATATACATACATACATACATATATATATATACACACATGTATATATATACACACATATATGCACATATATATGTGTATATACATGTATACATGTATACATACATATATATACACATGTATATACATGTATATACATATATGTATATACATGTGTATATATATATGTATATATATACATGTATATACATATATTTGCATATATGTGTATATATACATATATATAGGTGCATATATGTGTATATATACATATATATAGGTGCATATATGTGTATGTATACATATATATGTACATATATGTGTATATATACACATATATACATATATGTGTATATATACACATATGTACATATATGTGTACACACACATATAATAACAAGCCTCTCCTTTTTCTAATAGCAAAAAATTATATATAAATATTTGATATTGAAAATATATATGCATTTTAGTTAATATATATCTATATAGTTGTAGTTGTATGTATATATATATGAACAAGCCTCTCCTTTTTCTAATAGCAAAAAATTATATATAAATATTTGATATTGAAAATATATATGCATTGTTTAGTTAATATATATCTATATAGTTGCAATAATATTTATTTATCCATATATGAAGGTATATATTTTTGGGTATATATTTACATATATACATATATATTTAAAATATATATATATATACATATATATGTATATATAATATATACATACATACATATATATATATACATACATATATATATATATATATATATATATATATATATATTTGCATATATATAGATATAAATATATATATATATATATATATATATATATATATATATATATATATATATATATATATATATATATATATATATATATATTTGCATACATATATAGATATAAATATATATTTAGTTTAAAATCTGATAACTATCATTTGAATATGTTTTTATATGATTTCATTTTAACTAATGAGATAAGACATAACTATACTCAAATAATTTTAGTTTCAATATATATGTATGCATATAGTAAGTGCGATGTTTAATCAAGGAATAGACTATTGGGTATATGATTTTATTTCTTAAAACTATTTTTACAACTCTATAATTATATTAGTCTTTTGTTTGAAATCCCTTAGCATGATTAGTGAAAGTGAAAATTTTAAAAATAATATAGGCTATTCTTATTTTCCTATTTAACCAATGTTGATGGAAGAGAGAAAAACATGCAACAATCACTTATTATCTTTTACTTTTCACACATATTTTAGTGAGGATATCATTGAATTATCCCATTATTATTAAGAAAGAAAATTTGCACATGCAATGTTTACAATTCTCTTCTAAGATCATTTTCTACATATTTATCCTACCCTATTACAATAATCATATGAAGGCAGACATCCTAAATTTAGTTTGCATCTTCAAAATCTCCCATACCTACACATGACACAAAATTTTCCATGGGCTATGAGGTGCTCACCTCACAACCATTGACCTACTCATAGGTCACCCCCAATTTATGAGATCTACCTAAGAAGATGGTTACACACATACATATACAACCATTTTCAAATACCATAAACCATTCCAACATAAAAATAAACACTTATCTAACCTTCAATACATTTTACATCATAAACCAAAAAACATCATAAACACAGCCCAAAATATCTCATATTTCTCATACACATAAAACAGGGATTATTTTCACATAAGGATGAGTTTACCCCTCTCTCCCATCTCAATTTTGTAATATAAAATATAAGAAAACACACAACAAAAAAAATCAAAACACAAAATTTATATCACCTTCATATACCTTGGACAAAATACATCAAACCATTCCTCTAGCTCTTCAAAAATGGAGAGGATGAGTTGAGATCATATTCATCTCCAACTCCTTCCAATATCAAGTTCCAAGAAAAGATAAGAAAGTCCTTCCCAAAACCAACAAGTGAAAAACTCTCCCCAAAACCCCCAAAATAAAAAAGAAATGTGATCTTCAAAAAAATGTACTTTTGTCATTCTCAAGCGGACGTAAATAGAAAAACCTAATTTTTGTTCCATGAATGAGGGAGTGACTCTTTTCACTCTCTCATTTATCTCTCAAGCACAATCTTCCACTAGTGCTCATAAATGTATGATACTTTTTGAGAGATGGAGAGTGTGCTTAGACTTTCTTTCCATAATCTATTAAAAAGGATGCTAACATATGTGAGAGTCCTTGTGGGCTTCCCCAAGCTCATAAATGAGCTTAGGAGAATGGGAATGAGATAATAAAAGTCTGTCCCTCCCATCCCAAAGTTTGATTTTTATCATTCCTCTTAATGGTCCATTAAGAGGGGTCACATCAAAAACCTTGACAAATTTTGGGGGTTTGAATGAGCCCCATACACATAGGTACTTAGCCTAGGACACTAATAAATAAGAAAAAACTATAAAATAAGATTTTAAAGACCCTTCAAAACCCATAAAAGAAAGAATCTGAATTTTGTCACATAGGATTCCAATTCACATCCTAGGGATCACATGAAATTAAATAAAATCACAAAAACACATTCACAATTAACAATATAAATTAAACACATCACAAATAATACTAGTCCCTCCATATATACTATGGTCTTGGTTTCAAAGTTTAATCACAATGAGTTCTTGAGAGATTTCTAATTCCATAGGCCATGGAATTATACCTGGGCATTCAATTTCACATGTAAATATGTTCAATAATCATCATACCCAAAAAAAAATTAGTTAAAGAACCACATATTCATATGTCATAGTTCAATTCTCATAACAGGTTATTCACAATATTTCTATTTAAATATTTTAACTTATTTCCAAATTAAGCACAATTTTCAACATTCATATTCATAAGAATATCACAAGTCATATATCCTTTAATTTTCATATGATAAATATGAAAAACATTAGTTATCTCAATTAATCATTTAATTATCCTAGGCTTATCATCTCATAGAAATTTTAATTATTCATTGAATTATCAATTTATGTCTTAGCATATAAGATTGTAAAGGGTCTATTACTAATCCAACTATATCAACATTCATAATCAATTGAAACATCATAAGACACATTCCCTTTAACCCCCACTAAATAGATCAACATCAATTAATCATGTAAATATTCTAGGTTATCCTTTTTTTTAAGTTCATCTAATATTTACTTTATCAATTTTACCTTTTAAAGACTTGATATTGTAAACAAATATTTAAATTCTTTGCACCTATCATATATTAATGATCAATTTTTTAATTAATCAAACATAATAATTATCCTAATTATGTGAAGAATCATATAGTATTGATTCAATTAAATTCAACTAATATTATTATTTGGTCCATCCCATAGGGTCTTCATAAGTGTTTTGTGATTCAAAATATATTTCATCATAATGCATGTTCTTTGAACTAAACTAGATAATTGTTATCTCATTTTCAAAGTCACATACTAGTTTACCTTAGTTTTATAAGAAACTTTTTAAAGTTTAGCACTTCATTACCTAATCATTCAAATTAGACAAGGATTTCAATTTATAACTTGAGAACCTATGGTGCAAGAGTTGTGAGATGGTGAAATAGGATCTAAGGTCAAGGCTTAACCAAAATCACTTGTTCCACCATGAAACATTGAGGGACACAAAAATAACCATAGGAGGCTATTTGGCTATTGTCCTCAAAGGAGATCCAATTAGTTGGTCAAGGTTTTGGTCCTTTTTTTATTTAATGATGGGATGTGATGATTGATTGAAAGATGTGTGAAACTAGGTGAATTAACACTAAAGTGATAAACTACTACAAAATCTAGAAAATATAGAACAAAAGTATAAAAAATGAAAGTAGATCTAGAAAGTGTAGACAAAGAAGAACCTGGTTTATGAATTTGGTATAGAATTGATAGGACAACACTGGCACCCTAGTCCAAAAATGTTGATTTCAATTATTTTAGAATTGGTGTAGGTACATCTCAGTCTAAGAGTCTATAACAATTGAGATCGTGTTTTTAAGTTCGATAGTTTATGAGTAATGAATTTGTCTCAACTTGATGATGAAAGGTGCTTGAGTGGTTGAAATAGGGTTTTGAAGTCTTGAGATCTCCACTACACTTGAATCTAATCCAAAATTGTAAGCTACAAAAAAATGAGAGAATGGTTATGTCATATAGGGGATTGCCTTAGCCAAACCCCATTTCGTTTTCCCACCTCCATGAACAACTATGATGACAGTGATATAAATCATGTGCTCTATGGAGAGCAAAAATGTCATGCCCAAAAATTTGCATGGAGGGAAAAAACACAACTATTAATTTTTTTTGAATAAGGTTACAAATTGTTGGCTAAAACACTAACAACTAAGAAACATGCACATGTATGGTTGTTTACTACATGCATTGAGGAGTGTTGCTTGTGCAACATCGCCATCGACACGTCACTCGAGAGTGGGGTGAAGAGAAAATTGAGATCAAATACATAGGATCCATCATGCCCACCCTTGAACAACTTCGGGTCAACCCTAAGGTGTAGGTTATACTAGGTTTACGTTCAATGTACCTTTTACCAAAACATTAGAAACTAAACCCGGGTTACATTATATTCTAAAGTTATGCTATTATAATATTGTGACGATGGTGCAAGTCTTAGAGCTTAGATGAGTAACTTCAATTTAAAGTTTACTTTAATAAGAGTAATATCTCTTCCCTTTGGCAACATCTAGCTTTTAATTTATGGGATAATTATCTTATCTTGTATTACCTTTTGGAGACAAAATAGTTAATTATACTAGATTTGTCTTACCCAATTTTATTAACTCTAAGAGGAATTTAATATTCTATAGTACATATTATCATGAGAAAAATATATAATATTTCCACATTTATATCTAAACATATATAAAAATCAATAGAAACAATTCAATTTTCTTTAACAACTAAATTATTTATGTTTTATTATATATAAATTTCATAATATAATAGTTAATATAATTTTAGTGATAAGATAAGATTCTTTCAAATAATATAAAAATATATATATATATTTTTAATCTGTTAATTTAGAACCTTTAATTTAAATTTTAAGAAAACAAGGTCCCATTTCTTTTTCAATCATGACATGTCATCCTATCTTCATTTTAGAAATTAAAAAGCTCTTATTTCTTATCATGCATATATTTTAGAAACTATAAAAGTTTTAAAGGCAAAACTTACCATTTTTTTGTGTTTTATTTTGCATATTAAATTAATCCTTTTTTTTATTTAGGGAGATGGGAGACGTGCCCATTGAGTCTCCTTTTTATTTATTTTAAACATTATTATTTCTTTTGATGACATTAATATAAATTTTATAGTAATTTCTATCTCAATTATTTTTATCTTCAATAAATATTAAGTACATATTTGACTAGCATTACATGCATCCAACCATTTTCTGATGGTAGTTAATTTAAATAAATTAATTAAAGCATCCTTCGACATAAAATAATTTCTCTTTAGTAAAATGAGAGGTATTTGTTTTGAATTACTTTGATTCAGATTTTTTATTGTACCAAATACTTGAAGGGGGTGCACAGAAGATGGGAGGAAGATCGCTTAGGATAATCTTGGTCTATTTTTTTTCTTTTGTTTAGGATCTTGGTTGTAATTTTCATTTTACATACACATACCCCAAAACTCTGCCAAAACCTTATTTTTTGGCCAAAGCTCACCAAATTGGAGAAGTAAAAAGGTAATACCAACGAGGAAGAGTTTGGAGGAGCGACTACTAGTAGTGGTGAGGAACACATGAAAGAAGATGACTAAAATGAATGAAGGAATGAATGGGAGATTTTAATAATGTCCACGAGACCAAGCAGTGTAAGGGACCGGGAACCAAAAAGCTAAGGAATATCCAAACTCTTTTACATCTTGGACCTTCTTTTATGAATTTTGACCAAAAAACTAGTTGTCTTGCTGATCTTCTCCTCAAATAACTCATGCAAATTTTCAGCCTTTAAGTTGCTCTCATACTAGGTGCAGATGTCCCTATAAGTAGCATACTCCATGATAAAGCACCATTCCGTCTCCACCACCCCTTCATTACAAAAAGTGCAGATTCTATCCTCCTACACTTCCTTAGGTATCATCCACCTACCAATCTCACATCTGAGATGGTGTGAACTGGTCCTCAGCTGAGCAATTAACATCCTTGCTTTACCTTTAATAGCTGCTCCTAGGTAGGCTTTTTCATTGTGCTCCCACGTTGGGTTGAACTCTTTGACACAGTGAGTTTTCTTTCACCCAATCGGATTTGTCCACATGGCAGTCCTAAATTTATTTGCAACATACTTTTTTATTTCTTCATTGATGTTAGGGAACTCATGCAAGCTAATGTTCCATTCATTTAGCCACTTGTTATTTTGCTTCATCCATGTTTTCTTCCTACGGTCTAAAACCTCTTCCACGACAATTTTGGGCCACCGTTGATTATCCATGTTTTCCACCTTCTTTCGATAACTTAGCAACCGACTTATAGCCGAAGCCTCCAAAGGTAAAGTTCCCAATTTAGCCAAGAGAATATCATAGGGGATAGTAGTTTTTATTTTGATGTTGCAAGTGATTAGATGATTTTTAATTCTTTCAAGTTGTCTCCAACTATGATTTGACATGCTACTTCCCCACACCTCGTAACCATATATAACCACCGGTGTGACTAGCAAACCAAAGAGAGTCTTCTTGGTTTTCCAAAGTTCAACCTTCCTGCACCTGTTTTGGAGTAAGAAAGAAGCTTTCGAACCCCCCTGTATCCTTTTAGTTCTAGTAGTCTCCCAACTAAGCTTATAATGAAAGTCAATCCCAAGGTATTTGTATTCTTTCACTATTTCCAAAGGATTACCTTAAAAAACAAAGTTATCTTGTTTACTTTTCTTCCTTAGGGAAAAAATCATGACTTTGGTCTTGGAGGTGTTCACCTGCATCCCAACATTTTGACAAAAGAGATCCAAGGCCTTCAAAAGATCTTTCAAACCATGAGAAGTTTTTGAGATTAGGATAAGATCGTTGGCATACAATAACTTCACCACATAACCAACCAACTAGATAACCCCCAATTGGTTTTACTTAACCAATCTTCTAGTTTGTCAATGTATAACCCAAAGAGAGTGGGGGATAAGGGGAAACCCTATTTGACCCATATGTCACTACCAAAACATTTAGACATTCCACCACTCATTCTGATTTTAGCCCTGACCTACTCATAAAGTCTATGCACTGCAACCCTCCACTCATCTAGAATGATTAATTCATCCATTCTATTCCACAATTTGTCTCTAGACACTATATCAAAGGCTTTTTTAAAATCAACAAAGCAACAAAAAGCTTCCTCGCCTTGTGTGTCCCATATTTTTTCAATCAAGTGTCTGAGAGTGATGTAGTGGTCAATGGTTGAGTATTTAGACCTAAAGCCAACTTGTCCTTTCACTCTTTTTCCCTCTTTTTCTGCCCAACTGCTGATTCTACGCTCTAACATGCTCCCAAAAAGCTTGCCAAGGATAGGGTTGACCATAATTGTGTGGTAGTTTTATGGATTATTGATTTCACCACTTTTGTAGAGAGGGATGGAAACACTAGTTGTCCACTCAATCAGAAATCCAACATGAGTGACATCATTGAACATTATTTTGATATAGGGAGCAAGGATTTCAACTCCCCACTTAAAAAATTTAGCTTGCAGCCCGTCAATGTCAAATGATTTACTATTTGCCAAATTTTTTATACCTTGTTTGATATCTTCATCCAAAAAGAGCTCTTTTGATGTGCTAATTATAGGAGGTGAAAATTTCCCTTGAACCCTCTCATAAATAAGTCTTGCATATTCTAACCATTGAACATCTATTATGTCCTTTTCAATCTGTTTTCTCTTTTGTTGTAGCTCCCTCCAAAAACCTTTGGGATTATGTTTTCCCAATGAAATTAACTATTTCCTTCTTGTGTCTACATACACTTCTTTTTTTGTTCTCACCAACTTCTCATACATCTTCTTGTTTTCCTTATTCAACCCATTCACTTTCAAAGATCTCTTGGTAGCCTTACAATCTTCATCATACCAAGGGTTAGCCAAAAAAGTGTTTGCAACCCCTTTCTTTGGGCGATAAATTTTACAATCGTCTAAAGCCTTATGAATCATAGGAATAAGAAGATTGTTGTTGATATGACCACTAGACCCACTGGAAACCTTGTCCTCTTTGTCATTTTATATTTGAAGAAAATGTTGCTCTAGAGCAGCCTTAAATAGGTTCTAATTTTCCTGATTTAGGAGTATTTTCGCTTTGGCGGTAACTTCATTTTGGTTGTTGTGGGCCAGCAAGATATGTTGGCTATTTGACATCATGTCAAACTTAACGAGCAAAGGATCATGATCAAATTTCAACTCAAAAAGACATTCTATGATCTCAAACTCCACAACTCTAGGAATACATCTTTGAGAGCAAATTAGGTAGTCCACCACACTTTGGCCATTATAAGTTTTGCATGTGATATTACCAGAGCTTGGCCATCCTTTCATGCCATTGCAAATAACTAGATTATATAAGCTGCAAGTCCCTAAAAGCTCAGCCCCAAAGTGTGAAACATTCCCAATTTCCATCTTGGGAAGTCCTTTCCCAAGGCTGCTTCACCTCCTTTTCCAGCCAAAGAGGGTTGTTGATTCCTTGCTCTTCATTATTCAGCTAGAGAGACTGATTGTTAGTAGTCCTTGCATTGAAATCCCCAATAAGAACTATTTATCCTAAGGTACTAAATGTAGAAATGTCTTTTTTAATGCGGCATACGAATCTTGGCTATCTAACTTTCTCCTTTTATAAAACTTTGAATTTTGTGGTGCAAAATAGCAATCAACCAATCTGAAAATGACCCCATTACCTATTATTTGAAGCCATATGTATTGTTTATTTGGGTCTTCTTTCTCAAATTTTACAATACCATCCCAACACTCTTTGATTAAAACTGTTACACCTCCATGACCTTTGCATGTTTCACTTCCTTTGTTCCACACTAAAATTTTCTTGTAACCCCCAAACTCTGGGACTTTACAACCATCATGTTCATGTGTCTCGATGAGAATAATAATGTCTTTCCCTTTGGCTATGGGCCCCAAACCAGGTCCTCATCTCCATGGATAACCTCTATAGTTCCAACATACTATATGTAAAAGCTCCCAAGGGCCCCCTAATCCCTATTTCTTGTTTGCTAAACGATTGCTAATTTGGGCTGTCCCATTTTTCAGCCACGCCCACTTTCCTTCACTCCTTGATGTTTTCACTTTCTCCCATTCTTTCCTTTGTGCTTCTTGTTGGGAAAAGGTCAAATACTCATCCATGTAGATGTGTGTTCCTTTGAGTAGTCCTAAATTATTTAGAATTGCATTCTTGTCTTCTATGTTCCTCATGGTGATTCTTGCATGTCTATCCCTTCCCCCCTCTATTTTCCTTCCAATTCAGTTTTCTTGTTGAATAGGCCCCATCCACTTTAGCTGGTCTTTGAGGAATTCTCTTGCTAAAATTTTGGTTCTCTCCTCACCAAAGTCATTCAAGCCTTTGATAATGATATTTGTTGCCTTACTTTGATTGTCCTTTTCTTCTCTTATTTGAACCTTGATTTATTTTTCTATGATTTATTTATGTTTGTTTGATGATCCTCTTACAACTTGTGTCCATGATTTGGCCTCTTCTATGCATTTTTTCAATTGGTTTTCTTTCAGTTCCATGTCTATCAAAGCTGATTGTAATTCCTTTATCTGTGTTGTGTCTTCTCCCTTTGCCATTTCTATTTTATTAATATTGGCTGCTTTTAGGTGGTCTAATTCTTGTTTTACAATTGCTAGTTCCTGCTATCCTCTTTCCATGCTACTATGTAAGCTCAAAATTTGTTCTTTGAGCACCTTGTTTTCTCTTTCCATTTTGTACCAGGACTCCGTAGCCTCTTTTACTCTACTATCTTCACACAACCCCTTCGTTTCTAAAATTTCATGCTCATGAGCTCCTCCACATACAACTCAGATGACCACATTAATGGGGTGGATGTAGGGCTATAGACATCTTTATTTTCATGAGGTACTTCCACCCTGACAACTTTGCTTGTGTTAAGCACTTTTGTTATGCTCACCCTTGATTCTGAGTCCTTCAAATTTTCTACCAGATTTACATTTTCTTTATTCTCATCTTGCTTACTTTTCCTTTCTCTGATTTGAAAAAAATTATTAGACATTTGATCCCCCCTGTTGAGAGCTTTTGGTAATATCAAAGCGAGTTTCTTATTTTGAGTTTGTCTTAGCTTTCGAGCTTGCCTACACCTCAAGATCCCTTTATATTGGTTAGCATTAACAAGGACCAGTTTGTCCACTGTACCCTCTACGCATGCTTTCAAGGGTATTGATGTGCATGGGTTCCAAGCTCCTACAAAATCCCTTCCCGGATTATCGTTGTAGGGAGTTGCAAGCCCGTTTGTAAAATGTAAGGTGTGAACCCAAGGAGAACCTAGATACTCTGGATATAGGAAATTAGTTACTAGGCCAGCCAGTTGCGCATGGGCCCCCCCAAAAGTTTTAAAATTGTTCACCACACACTCTACGATCTACAAGGATTTTGGATGTTTATTATCATTTAGTGACTGAGTCTGCTCTACTATGGACCTTTGGTCCACTAGAGTTAAGTTATCCCCCAAACCCCTTTGTTTGACCATCATGCATTAAATAGTTTTGGTTTGCCCAAGCTTGGAGAGGAAAATAAAGAAAAACACTAGAAAACAAAAGATAGGAAAAGCAATGACAACATGGATCAAACCTGTCTCTATCGAGCTATAGCCTCAGACCCACAAACTTGCCAATTGCTTCCTTGTCTCCCAAGATGCTTTGTGCTTTGTGCCCCCTAGAACCTTTGCATGCGTTTGTATTGCATTCCCATTTAAAATCCCTAAAGCCTAAGTTTAGGGCCCACCAGATTGTAATGCCCATAATTCTACACTTGGGCAAAAACACAACTAACAAATTTTTTTTAATTTTTTTTTTCTTACAAAATTAATCCTTAGGATTAATAGTAAATCAAGTTGATGATATTGACATGTTTTTACTCTCCCATGTGTGAGCCTCGACCATGGGGGGCGTCTATCAAGGACATTAACTTTTATCCAAAGGTGAACATAAACTTTTGAGTAGTAGTTAGAGTCTAGTAAACCCCTTTTTGTTTGGAGTTCAACCCAAATTAATTTTGTAACCTTATCCTACTCTCAAGTTTCGTGATGGTAATGATGCCATTCACATTTAACACTTTGTCTTGCACTTCAAAATATAAAAATGAATAAAATATTTATAATTTACTAACTAATTATTAATATCCTAATTTTTATTTATTTATTATTATTGTTATTTTAATTTTATTAACTATAATATTATATCTATATATACACATTTTATGAATAAAGTAGAAAGGTTATAAATTTAAAGAATATCTTATATAAATAAAGATTGTTTATTTCCTCACAAATATATATTATTAATTTCTCTAATGGGAAGAAGAAGGAATTTAAATAAAAAGGTAATATCTTTTAAGGACTTTCTACAATTTACGTGGGTCTACTTTCTTCCTTATTTTCTTATTAAAATTAGTAGAATCTCTCCAAACTTATGGGAATATATTCTCCTCTTTATTTTAAAGTGTATTACATTCTAGGAAATTATAAGATAACTTTTATATACTATAGTGGCTTTTCACGAGGTGGAGCCCATGGAGATTTAGATGAAAATCCTTCCAATGACATGAACGTAACATAAGCTTGTATTGGTATGTTTATTTATTTGCTCTTCCGTTTATCTCCTCTCTTTCTTATTTGTTTTTTTTCCATAGTCCTAAATCAGCAAGGACGCTAACATTTATTTCACGCATTGACCAAAGTGAAACAAATCTGCATTTGATGTTGAAATCTATTAAAACGTGAGTATAAACATCAAGTTTCTTTTTCATTAATGTTTGGTTGACCGAGATTTATTTCTTTCATACGCCCTTTTGTGGATAAGCAATAGTGATATGTAAGGGACTTGCAATTGTTAACTACAGGAGGTAGACTAGAGGTTAACATTCGTAGTCATTCCAGCCAGCGTCCCTTCTCATGGACATCACGGTTAAACGGGAAGATTGAAAACATAAACTCTGAGTCTTTATTTTAAATCACTTGCTTCTGAGGTAGCTATCTTGACACGACTAAGTGACGGTCAATGGCGAGGTGGAAGTTTGTCTTACTCAATGTTCAATGTTAGGAAGAGTTATAGCATGGGAAATCTCCCCAAAATATGAATCCTAAGGACGACAACGCATTAATACATATTGCTCATGGTATACACTTTAGTAGAAATCATTTTGTGATATCGCTACTATATATTTTGATAACTTGTGATTTACTAAATGAGCCCTTACGTCATTACTTTAGCCAGCACTTGAGGGATCGATATTGATAATTGCAGCAAATAAAAAAAATCAATTGCCAAGGAAAACGCATAGGTGATGATAAGAAATTTCATCAGAGAGGGATTGGTATAAAAAAAATAATGAGGGTACGTGTAGATCACAGGGTGGTTAGGCGTAAAAGGTGAACAGAGTTGGACACACATTGGAGGGTGAATTCCAAGAGACGTTGACTTAACAAGATCAGTGGGCTTGCCGAGGTGTATCGAATGTTCTTTATCAGTCCTAAGAACAGAGCTCCAAGTGCAATTCGATATAAGGTTTCACTGCACATGAGGAGACCTATAGTCTACTAGATGCTCAAGGTGATTAATACACAAGATCTTCGCAGATATATACAGAGGGGACGACATTAACTACATCACTCCATTTAGACGCAAATACTGCCAATACTAAATGTGAAGACACTGCACCACAAACTCATCGTTTTTACCTTGTGGCTACGACCAGTAACCACCACTCAGTAGTATGCTGGTCATCCAATATTTCATCTCTAAGGGTGTATGCGGAGAGGTATCAACTGAACGCATCGATCCAAGGAAACGGATAGATTACACAGCTGGAGTTTATTCGAATGCCAATTTCAATTTACTTAGAGAACACGTTGGCTCTCCTTACTCATTCCTCATTTTCTCGCACCTATTTAGACACCCAGGCCAAGTCCACTGGTCTGTATTCCCTAGTATCTGTTAGTCCTTGCAGTCCACCGCTCACTCCCTAGTCATGCACTAGGTAGTCTAGTTGTGAAAATATGGTGTTGCCTGAACATCAGTATGGATGCAGTTGAGAGGTTGCTGGATGTAAGATAGGGTGGAAAGGAGTGCTTTAATCGTAACCACTCTTAGGCGAGTAAGGAGGCTAGGCGCTCACAGAAGATGGAATCAAGAGTGGCACATTGTCTTTTCATCTAAAGCAGGACGAACTTCTTTCCCATCGATGACCTCCCTTAAGCAAGTTGTACCTTGAATGACGACATTTCATGCTCTGTTTGGGGTTAACACGCCATTCAACCGAGGCAGTAAATGCTAAGGTGCCTATTTGCTGGAAAATTTGGTGCAACGCATTACAATAAGGAACCCATTGGTTTGCAATAAAAGTCTACTGAGGTGTCGAAACCTTGGTTTACAGATCCTAGACTGCACGCCATCCTTTACAGCTGCATGGGAGGATAGAAGATGGGTGCATCTACCCATATGGCGTAACAGTTTGAGTGATAGTGAAACAGACAGTTTTGCAGATCAAACAAGAGGAAGATTTCATTTATTTTTCTTGGGTTATGTTTACATGTTATTTTATTTTACAAACTGCAGACCCTAACATCTGTTATTCTCCGTTTGATTAGCTACTGCAGGTGCGAGGGGTCTTGGGTGAAGGACAACATTCCACTTCAAATATGGTGTCTTTGAACAAGAAGGTCGTTGTTCTTTTGCCTACGAAATACATGTCTTTATGTCCAATACCACCGTTTGCAACAGAAGAGACTCTATCGAAATATACTTATGGAACATCAGTCGAAGTCACAAGTCTAAATAAACTGAAAACCATGACCAAGTTCAATAGGCTTCAAACATTAAAGAAATTCATGGCCTATTCTTTCACTGCTATGACTTGATCATTTGTACTAAATTTAAAAGCTTTTGTAGAAGGCCTCTATTTTGTTTTTAGTTATTCCTGAAAATTTCTTTGATTATTGAGGTTTAAATATAACACTGTTCCTTATCTTCTTAGACACTAATTTCACAGTTCACTCTACTTGGATATCTTTTCTTTCTTTCTTTTTTTATTTTTTATTTAAAAAAATTCTTGATAAATATAAGCAAATATCTATTTCCTTTATAATAAGGTGATATTATCCATTGAAGGTGATGTATAGTATTCTAAAAAGATTTATTATAAGTTACTATTTTATTTCCTCAAATCTATGGACTAAATTTGGGTGTCATTTTGTTTAACTATGTTTCCCATTTCTACAAAACAAACATTATCATTTTTAAATAAGCATTTTCTAAACATTCTATAAATCAATCATGAGAATAGGTCCTAGAGAGTTTGCAAGAAGAGAAATGCATTTAATTTTATTCTATTTTAATTCCATTGTTATTCTCATAGAGGATGGCTCCAACATCTTAGAGGCATTAGAAAACTAATCATATAATTAAAATAACCATTTTAGTGAGAAGCAAAAACAAATACCCACTTTTTATGATACACAACTTACTCAACCCATTTATTCTCCTTAAAAAGAAACTTCATGATAAAATGAAAGGACCCTCTTTATCTTAAGTATGAATACATTAAAAAAAATGTTCACCCTAATAAAATCCTCTTTTGAAATTCATATACAAGGGCTTATTCTATGCTTTAAGAACAATATCACTTCCTCCCATTATACTAGCAAGGTTTCTCATTGAACAAAAATAAAATAAAATATCAGCATCTTGCACCTAAGCAAATTTACTAGAATGCACATAAATGAGGCATTGCTCTATTCCATAATTCCTTCCTACTACAAGATAATGAATTTCTTTTTACATCATTACTTGAAAATAAAATGAATGTTATGTCAACTAATACAAGCTTGCTCTCCACCCTACCGTAATGGCGTCATGGAGCCTCGTGGGCTCTAGCCATACCCCCGAGCAAGGAATTATTTTAGCTCCATGATGATAAATGGAGCCTTTTCTCATTTTAACATAGCACAAACTTAATGTATCTAAGTTCTCTACCTTCCATTCTCCACCATGATTCATTCCATATTTCACATCCTTACTACCAATAACAGAGGAAAATAGTAGTAGGAGAGAATACTTATCTCTTTATATGAGGAGGCTAACTCCTTGAACCTTCTTTCCTCTGCCAAGCCATCTTGCTCATTCTCTACTATCTCCATTAGAGTTCTCCAAGAGGAGAAGTGGGCAATGCCCAAATCTTCCATCTTCTTGAGATATATAGGAATCCTCCAAACCTACACTCTTTCCCACAAGTGCTCACACATGTGTGAGTCTTGTGCCTATTCCAAGAAATTTTGGGGAGTGGGAGGTTGAGAGTGACAAGTCACTCTTCCCAAGCCCCAACACTTTTGAATTCGTTACATTCATGAATGTGGACTTTTGAGGGGTCTTTTCACACTCCAAGGACCAGTTCACATGTCAAAAAGGTTTCAAACCCATAGGTATAGGTCCTAGGGGTCTATTCTTGTTCAAAAACCAAGGAAATTGACTCAATAATTCCTTTTCAAAACCTACACAAGAATCCATACGAATTTTGATCCTAAGCAAGGGTTCCAACCCCAACCAAACTCACATGTCAAGTCCTACAATTAGATTCTACTCAATCACCCAACCAATAATAAAACCTCAACCCTTCCAAGTCAAATAGGGCTACACTTAGAACTTCCCAAGGATGTATTTGATTTGATTCCATCATTTATCTATCCTCCTATTTGTATATTTGATTCCTCTTAATCTATCAACATATTAACTTTAAATCCTCAAGAAGATGTCTTTTGATTTTCTCTCGATGGTCCTCCCTTCTCATGCTAACACCGTTACCTTCCTGCACATTACCAACATGATCATAAGTAACATTTTATATCACATTAATCTATTAGGTGAATCTTCTAGACTTTAACCATATAATAATCCATTTAAATTTCAATCTACATTCCATAGTATACTAGTGTATTCCACCTTCAAGGTAGTGACAATAGAACATAATGTCAAAATGAAATTACAAGGATTTTTCTAAAAGATCACCTTATTTATTATTCACCATATATCTAATCATAAATTGAAGAAATTCATGTCACAAATTATGTTTAGCATTAATCACTTATGAAACGGGGTCTTACACAGATGGAGAACCCTGCTTGTTTTATTTTAAACAAACTCTGCTACAATCTTGGAATGTTGCCATTGAGAATAGCCAAAGATAATTGAAAAAGAATGATAAGCGATGGAAATTCGTTTAATTGTCTTGCATTGATATGGGCACAAGATAACCATCGATACGCTTCTACAGGCTGTTGTTCTACATCAACTGGTGGGAGACAACTTTAGTTATCAAATCAACAACCTGGTGATGAGGAATTTGGCTCCACTGGGGCCAAAACTGATGGTTCTTTGTCTTGTTTAATTTTTTGTTGTTGTTGTCTCTTCATTGGAAGATATCACCTTTGCTCGAGTTTGGAAATACAAGCAATTACTCACTGCATTTGATAGCAATTTGATAGAGGATAAGCTCAATGATATGGTTGAATGGTTCAGGCCCTAGGAATTTTTGATTGGTGGGATCCTATGAAGAATGAGGGACAACATAGAGTTGCAACACATGATGGTACAATCAAGGGTTCTAGTCAGAATAGGAGGCTAAATGACAAGGATTATATTTCTATCTAATACAAACTACAATATACTCTTAATGGAGCAACTACCTTCTGTCATACGAAGAAAGTACCAAAATAAATAAATATGCACAATATATTTCAGAGCAATGGATCATAGAGGTTTGACAGAGCCCATGTTTTTGAGATGGAAAGGCCCATACCAAATAGCATAGAACTTGCAGAAAGTAAGATATAAAAGCAACACACAATAGGGGAAAATATAATCTTGAGGCAACACAATACACATGGATTACTTGTTGTAGATGAAATAGATAGTGGTGGTTGGGACTTTTAGTATGCAGTTTCATAAGTAGTGGTAACCACTCCTATGCTTGGTTCATAGATCTTTTACTTCTGCATGCATTTTTCTTAGTCTAATGAATACATAGATTTAGGCATACAAATGGCATATCATATGAAATTCCAACCTTAAAATTCTAGACTGCAATCAGATTTTTTTTTTCAAATAAACTAGTATAGAGGTATTCTTTGGAGGTTAAGCATATTTTTTTTAACCTAGATCAGATTGATAAAAAAAGAAGATAATTGTATTTTTCCCTTTCTTATTGATCAGAATGAAATCAGGTATATATGCACACTTCTTTCACCATTTAAAGTCTACATCATGAATACATTAGTTTTCCATGAACTTTCTCTTTCCATTCTTTTTCTTGTTACGACAAATCACTAGATTTCCATATTATAGCCAATTTTAGAGAAATACAATGGACACACAACTGATTAAGTCTTGCTCTCCACCCTACCATAATGGCGTCATGGAGCCTCGTGGGCTCTAGCCATACCCCTGAGCAAGGATTTTTTTTTAAAGTTCCATGATGATAAATGGAGTCTTTTCTCACCTTTACAAAGGATAAAACTAACATAACACCAATTTCATACATCTAGGTTCTCTACTTCTATTTTCAGCCATAATCTTTATATATGTCACCTTCCTACAACCAATAAACAAGGGTAAACAAAAATAAGAAGAACTTATCTCTTCTTTAGGTGAAGGATTTGAACTCTTTTATCCATATTTCCTCTCCAAGACAACTAGTTTGAGCACCATCTTCTAAGAAACATATATTCTCTCCTCTCACATTTCTCCAACCTCAAGCAAAATTCTCCAAAAGGAGAAGTGGGTCACACTCCACTCATCCTTCCTCTCCAAGATATATAGGATTTTCCACTTGCAACCTTGGATGGGGAGGTGTGGAGTGTACCTCCTTCCATTAATGTGGGTCTTTCCTCATTAAAGAGGGAACATGAACTTGGACAACCCCTTCAACTTTTCACCCCAACCTCTCTCCAAAATTCGTCACTCCTCATTATGGGGACTTTTCAAGAGTCAAATCATGTCATTGGGGCCCTATTGCATTCCCACTTGACCCCTATCACTATGGTATTGACCCTAGGGAGTTTATTTTTGCATCCGAACCAAGGGGATTGACCAACAACCCACTTTAAAGACCCATTTAAGAACTCATCCGAATTTCAACTTAGATATTGGTTTTCTAACCTTAACCCCCAACTTACATCTCATATGACACAATTAAATTCCCTTACAACCGTAAATAAATTAGTCCTTTAATATCCACCCTCAAAACCTTAGCCAATTAACATATTACTCTTTTTTTTCATAAGATCCCAAAAGGATCAAATTTATATCCTCTTGAGGAAGTCTTCTAATTTTCTCTTGATGAGTTTCCCTTCTCATACTGACACCGTTGCTTTCCTGTACAATACCAATGCAATCATAAGTAAAAATTACATATCTTATAAATTTTCTACCTGAATATCCTAAGATTTAGCTGTACAACAATTTCATCTAAAATTTTCAATTCATATTCCACAAACTACAAGTGCATGACATCTTCTTAGTAGTGACAATAAAACATAATGTAGAAATGATATACAAGATTATTACCACACATTCATCCTATTTTTCACCAGCATTATATCTCATCATCATATTTAGGAAAACATATAAAAAATTAGGTTTGGTATTGATCACATGTGAAGCGGGGTCTTACAAAAAGAAAGTGGATAAAAATAAATGATAAATGACACTATATTAAACTACCACTTAGATTTGTATTCATTGTTGGAATGAAGTCACTTTTATTATCACATATAAGGATAAATTAGAAGATTCTTGGAGATCTTACAAGTTTCATTTATCATGACAAGAAACCAATATATATGTGTAAAGGAGGGGATTCACTAACCTTAAGATGGTAGGGTCTCAAGGAGAAAGTAACCCTCAATTACCTTAGGGATCAAAGTGCAAGTGAATGAGATGAAGACTAAAGAATATTTGTACAACTTAATCAAATAAATAATAAACTATCAAGGAAAATAATGATAATTTTTCTTAATAATAGAAACTAAAGACAAGATTAAAATTTATGGTATATAAAAATAGAAACTACAAAACTCACATATTCCACCCCTAGAAGGATTAATCCTCAACCATAGATGACACTACACCATGGGGATGTCTACATCCCACATTGTCATCCCTGGTTAAACAAAGAAAAAATCCTTAAAATTTGTAATCTCCAACTTCTCAAGTTTGTACATCTACATAGAAAAAAGGAGGAAAAATGTTGGGGTTGTTTTGGGGCTTACCTCACTCAAACCCTCATTTTGGTGTTTTCACCTCCATGGATAACCAAATGGATAGAGATAGATGAAAATGCATGAAATTTAAAGACATGTGATAGAAGAAAACCTTGCAAAGCAGGAGAACCCATATCATGATTATAAAGATGTGTAATAGAAACAAACCCTACAAAGGAGGAAAACCCCTATTACAAATAAAATAGACAAGATAAGAGGAAACAAGAGAAATACCAACAACCTATTCCTCCCTTCTTTGCTTGATAGATATGATGTAGTAGCGTAGAAAAGAAGCCTTGATTTTTGCTTGAGGAATAAATCCAATAGAGCTTCACTATGAGGAATGAGAGATAACGAAGAAGTGAAAAGAACAAGATAGAATGAAGAATGAGAGTGAAAAATGGATTTTTGTATGGTTTCATGGGTGGGAAGAGCCATTATATCCACATTTTTCCACAATGACTAATTTCATAGTCAAAGAATTGGAATATTCTCATTTGAATCATAAGAATTTTGATGATGCTAGCCCATTGTAGGGACATCTGTGCATTATGCAAATGTCCTACTCAAAACTTTGCAATAATGAGGTATCCAAGTTGTTAGAACTTTTTTGTTCTCACCTATGAAGTTTAAATCGTGAAATTTCAACTTATAGGCTTTTGTAATAAACATGGTGGACTAGATGTGCAAGTGTGAAATTTCCATACGGTGCAATTTTACGACACTAGATTTTTCCCCCACTTTAGTGAGCTGAATTTTTGTGAAAAAATAGCTACACTAAAGTAGTTAAGAAGACATAAATGCTAAAATTAAAATTTTGATATGTTTACAGGTTTTTCTTAAAAGGATATTGTAGAGGCCATAGAGGTTAAGGAAGATACTGACAATGCCCCCAGTGTTTGAGTTTGACAAGAAACTACAATGCCTAATATGAAGTTTCATTATGCAAAACTCAAAATTGTGTTTGTTTTGAAATTAGAAGAAGCTACCATAGTGAGAAGAATACTAAAAAAAATTTCTGTGAATTAAAAGAAAAATATGATGAATAGGTGTATATGCCAATCTTATTTTTCCCCCAACTAGGTGGGTGAAAATAGGAAGGATGGAAGGGATATTTTTGTCATGAAAAAGTGGGAAAAAACAAGCTTATATATGCTTGGGTGGACCCAAGGGTCATTTTCACTACTCATTACATGGAGTTTGTTAAATTTTCTAGGGAGTTGCCAAAAAATGCCTTGAAAATGAGACTATCAACATCTAAGGATTGAATAGCTATGAATTGATGTGATAAGGGGTGACCCATTAGATGAGGTACAAATTTTTTTTCACCCTAAGTTATCATTTTCACACATTTTTTAGTGTTTTAAGTTTTTTGAGTAGCACAATCATCTAGTTAGCACAATGAAATCCAACATATGTGGTGGTTTCCTATCATTTCATTAAAATCCATTAGTTGTATTGACATATTTCCTACGTGCTATCATCAGTCAATTTGTCCTTTGATGCTAGAAGGTTGCACAAACATCTGTGTGATGTGTTGTAGTCTGAGAGACACTTAGAAATTTTTTCATGATGTGGAGTTAGAATTTTTTTAATGATGTAGAATAGAATATGGATTGTTTTGGCATGATAGTTTATGTGTTTGTAGGAGTTTCTTAAGATAATAGAGCATAGCAATGAGGCGATTCTAACATTATTTTAGGGCCACAACAATGAGATCAATGATGATAACTATCCAGTCTACTACAACGGGTCGACCTGTGGTGGGTGTATGCTATGTGAAAGATCCAATTATATGATCCCACACTAATATCTATAGTGGAGAGATGGGAAGAAAATACCTCCACATTTTATCTCCCTTCTAGGGAGATGATAGTGACCTTAGAGGATTTATATCGCATCCTACACTTGCCTATCCATAGAGAGAATATGAGGAGGGTCAAATGGTCCAGGATGCCCAGGTTACACAATAGTAGTACCTCAATCATGTAATCCTAAAGGGACATATCTACATATGTTAGATCAATTAGGGTTCCATGGTGATGTTGTTGGTTTTCCACATGATGATTGCAACTATTGCACTATGAATTGCGATAGACGGGTGGGGCTCACACCTTCATGGGGGTCTTGTCCACTATATTAGAGAGATGGAGTAGAGGACTACCTTTACCTAGGGTCAGAGTATGCTAGCACACCTATACCATGACCTTGGGTGATACATCTATTACGAGTACTATAATATTACCACCTGCACACTTCTCTACGTGTGGGATTTGAGCACATTTGATGCACATGGCTGACTAGATATCCCCAAGGCATAGTGCATGGATTTCCTTGAGCGTTTATGTACCCAATCATTTTTGATTGATGGTATAATGAGCTATTTTAGATGAAATCTCTATAAGTGGATGGGGGTCTAACTGTCCGATAGGAGGTAGTTGAGGAGCATGTAGTGAGATCAACTTCTATTCGGGTAGTTAGATCATATCATCATACTTGGTAGGTGTAGATAATACCTTCAGTGGATCCAATTTATTAGATGAGTACCAACCTAAGGCCTTGGTGAACGATGATGTCAACATGGTAGTTGGCTTTGCCAACTAGTGGCTAGGAGAAGGTCCCACCCTGATTTTCTTAGAAGGTTCCCCCCATGGGTGATGTTGATGCTTAGGATTTTGAGGGTGAGGTTTCAAGGAGTGACATTGAGGGGGACGAGGCTAAGGTAGCAGCAACATGTGGCATCAATATTGTATGCACCAACTATCTCATGAATTCCATCTACCATCAAAGTGATTGTTCCTCTCTCAGCAACAACGATAGGGCCAAGCATCACTTCCAACAATGACACTAGTCCTCTGAACCCACAGTGGTAGATTGGAGAACTAGGTACAAGTATGGTATATGTTATTTCATTTTAATTCTTTCATTTTAGTATCTCATATATATATACATGTATAATCTGATGATATGGTAATGACATCGTCCACTGTCTATGTTATTGTGGTGTTTACATAAGAGTGGCTTTAATTTCTTTAGGTGGTGCATCTTTTAGGTAGTCCCATCCATCTATATTTTGGGGTCAATTCTTAACAACTACATGCAATGCAAAGTAGGGAATCACACCCCATTAGTGGTAGATAGGAGTGTGACACAAGTAGGAGATTGTCCCCATTTGACCATCATAGATGTCACACTCAATGATGATGATTTTTTAGATGAGTACCAACCTAAGGCCTTGGTGACCGATGATGTCAACATGGTAGTTGGCTTTTCCAACTAGTGGCTAGGAGAATGTCCCACCCTAATTTTCTTAGAAGGTTCCCTTTGTGGGTGATGTTGGTGCTTAGGAGTTTTAGGGTGAGGTTTCAAGGAGTGACATTGAGGGGGAGGAGGCTAAGGTAGCAACAACATGTGGCATCAATAGTGTATGCACCAACTATCTCATGAATTCCATCTGCCATCAAAGTGATTGTTACTCTCTCAACAACAATGACAGGGCCAAGCATCACTTCCAACAATGACACTAGTCCTCTAAACCCACAGTGGTAGATTGGAGAACTAGGTACAAGTATGGTATATGTTATTTCATTTTAATTCTTTCATTTTAGTATCTCATATGTATATATATATATGTATAATATGATGATATGGTAATGACATTGTCCATTGTCTATGTTGTTGTAGTGTTTACATAAGAGTGGCTTTGATTTATTTAGGTGGTGCATCTTTGAGGTAGTCCCATCCATCTATATTTTTGGGTCAATCCTTAACAACTACATGCCATGCACAGTAGGGAATCACACCCCATTATTTGTGCCTATAGTTTGAGGATGACCTATGAGGAGGCATAGGTGGAGGTAGTATATCAAATTATTGAGCTCACTGCAATGACTAAGTAGAGGGACCAATATGGTTTAGAGACCCTCATTTCCCTCTCTAAGAGAGATTAGGTTGTGATGCAATTTGAGAGTGTTGAGGAAAAATGTGATGCATTGCAAAGCTGGTCGATAACCTCGAGAGGTAGCTAGAGGCTACTAAGATAGCACCGATTGAACTTCAATAATTTTTTGTGCAGTAGCTTAGAGATGAGCTACAACATACCTAGGAGTGAGAGGCTTCACTCATGGAACATGTCTAATCATTAAGGGAGGAGGAAACAAAGATACTAGGTGAGAGACAAGGGCTACGATCATAGAGCATGTGAATGTTGCAATATCACTAATTGCACTTATACATGTCCATCCAACATCCTCCTCCACCACTACTAGCACTAGAAGGATTTGTGTCATGCCCAATTTTTTCACATCTAAACATTACAAAAATACCCAAAAAATTTAATTTGTAACCACCACTAAGACAATTTGAGCTTTAAAGTTAAACTAACAATTAGTTCCTCTAGCTTTATGATGAAGGAATAATGAAATAATGGATGAGAACCAACAATGGTAGCCTAATGGCTATATTACAGATAGTGACATGAATTTGCATGCACGGGCTAGATCAAGCTATGCCAGACAAAACCCAAAACATTGGAGTCCCACTGGAAAGCAACACAAACATCATGCAGGAAATGATTCCAATGTGCGAAGGCATGAATTTAACAGGAAAAAATGGAAGCCATTTCCTACTCACAGTATTCTTAGAAAAAAAAAACAACCTATTTTTGACATCTACAAAGATGATCAACATCCATATGGAAAGAAATCGGTTTTCCATAGTAAGCAAAGAGAAAGAAATTTAGGGTTTCTTGACTGACTGTATAGAGAGTCTAAAGCATATTTTAAAACCTCTAAAGTTGGGGAAAATCTATTTCCTATGCCTCAAGGACCAAAAGACACAAGGAAACACATTGAACTGCATTCACACCCTAAAAACATTGCACAAGGGGTTCTCTTCAGCCCAAAATTAAAAGAGAAAAACCATAATGGGAACTACACAGTTGGAAGATAGGGTTCTAGGAGATCAGAAAGGGCCTTCACCTCAACTCGGATCTGGTTGAGGGGAATGATTTACCTCTCATGAGATACAAAAATTAGAAAGGATGGAGTTGCATGCACAAGAATCAAAGGGTCCTTCTACTGTAAACCATAAGAAAAAGCAAAGTAAGAAAAAGAAATCTAAAGCCAAGAAGAAAATAGGTTTACAGTGGAAAAGGAAAGATATTTCTAAATGCAAATTTTCAGAGGAAAAAACCCTCATAAATCAAGATCCATCCAAAGAGAAGGCTTCAGACCAACAAATATTAGTACAGGAAAGTGGAGCTGAAAAAAATTCATAAGAGAAGCAATGTCTAATGCAAAAATGTGGAGCAGTAAAGGCAAAGACTATGGTTGGATAACCTTTTCAGAGGATCTGCTTAAGAACTAAGTTTTTGATCTTCATCATTGAGCCCTAATTTGTAAGTTCTGGGATCAAATTCTTGACATTGATTTGCTAAGAGATTTTCTTTTTGATGAATGGGAAGGGGTATCAGAGGTTTTTTATTTAGATAAAAAGGAGGGTGTTTTTATTGTGCTATTTCATAATAAAGATCAAAGGGATGTAGTTTTTAAAGTTAAATCTTGGATCTACAAAGGCTCTGGCATATGTATGAATTTGTGGACACTAAAATTTAAACCTAGTCTTTTTTTGGCTAAATTATGCCATCCTAGGTGCAACTACGCTCATTGCCTTTCAAATCTAGAGAATTGAACCTAATAGAATTCATGGAAAATCAAACAGGGATCTTCCTCAAACATGATAGAAAATTATTTTCTAATCCATCCCTACTAGTTAGGGTTTGTATATTATTAGATATTACAGAACCCTTTCTTACTTAGATAGATATTAAGTCAATGTATGGCACATGGGAACGAGATTATAATTGAAAATAGCCAAAATTATTGTACTGCATGTGATTCTTTGGAACACATGGTTAATGTTTTCCCCCTCATTGATAAATCTACTAAGGAAAGAGAGACTAAGAAAATTACAAATGCTGGTAAGGTGAGGAAGATGGGAGACCAAGGGCAAGAAGATCAAGATTTATCTCTCAAGAATGTAGGTAGTATTTCAGGTAACATTAACCATGCTTCCAGAAAAAGGGAGAGTCAATGTCAACCAACTTAGTTTATATCAACATAGATTGTAAACTTGGAAGAGGAGGGTGATCTCTCATAGCACATTGTATCCTCCCTTAAGCTTTGCAGTAAGGGAAAATAGTTGGGTAAATTGACTTGTTCTCCATACAGTTTCTCTTTCTCACTAGCCTAGTTTCAACAATTCATACACCTCTAGTTGTGCTTTACCACGACTTACATGGGAAAAAATCATCCACCCTCTAATGGGGTTTTCTCTTCTCAAAAGATCCCTGATTAGAGCATAAGCTATAGTTTTGAAAGTCGTGAACCTAAACAGGGGACAACCAACATTGAGACTAGTTGTATTTATAAGTTTCAGAATCAGGAAATGCCCAGGTTTAGTGAAAATCCTCAACCTAAGCAACTAGTTTTTCATGATAAGCTAGAAATTATTGCATAAAAGCTACTCGAATCCATAGGCTCTGAGCTTTTTGATGAGATAGAAGATGGGATTCTTCATGGGGAAGAGGGTTCAAGGGAAAAAATAGTTCAATCAGAATTTCATTCCAATGAGGTATGTATTGAGGAAAGAAAGGAATTGGAAATAGATGTAGGAGCTGGTTTTGATTTCTCTTAGGAGTTATCTTTAGCCCAAACACCCATCTCTCAGGTGTTAGTAAAAAAAACTCTAGCCAACAGAGGAAGGAAATTGAAGTAGGAATGAAAGCTACTTTAGATGGGGGTTTTCCAATCAATAAAAGACCAAGGAGAGCATGTTGCTCTCCTCGCATGCAATGAAGATTGCATCATGGAATGTTAGGGGCATCAATGCCCCTGAAAAAAGGGCTCAGATCAAGCATCAAATTAATGCTAGTGGGGCAAACATTTTTTTACTTCAAGAGTCTAAACTATCAAATGAAGTTTTTGAAACAACAATCTTCAAATGGGGCAAGTGGCAAGCTGATGTTGTACCTGCCCCCAAGGGGCCTCAGAAGGACTGATTTATTTACGAAACCCAAGGACACTCACAGTGGATACTTTAAATGCTAATAGCAATTGGAAGCTTATGAATGTACAAAGTTTTGACCTTCAGTTCAAACTCATCAACGTTTATGGTCCAACATCTACACAAGATAAAAAGTGGATATGGGATACTTTGACTACTTTAGTTCAAAATAATTTGGGAAGCCAAAAGATCATTGTTGCATGGGACTTTAATGCAATTATGTCTCTAAATGAAAAACAAGGAGGAATCTGTCCACCACATAAAACAATGGTAGATTTTGGGTGCTTCATTTCAGACAATGCATTTAGGGATATTCTACTAGAGAAAGGGAGATTTACTTGGACAAATCAAAGAAGAGATTTCTCTTAGATAGCAGTTAGGCTAGATAGATTCCTAGTTTCTCAAGAATGGGCTTGTGCATCTTCTAATTTGACTTCCTAAATTCTTCCTCTTATTGGCTCAGATCATTATGCCATATTACTATCTATAACAAGTCCAACAGGTTTTCTGGCTCATAAGCCTTCTTTCAAGTTTGAGAAGATGTGGCTAAGACACCCTCTATTTTTTTCCTATTCTAAGACAATGGTGGGTAAGTGTAATGCCCCAAAATGATACAAAAATGTTTCAGTTCTTTAAAAAAATACAATATGTTAAGGGGAAAATAAAGGAATGAAATGTGAGCACCTTCAAAAATATCTTTGCACAAAAGGAAGAGGTGGCTAAATAGTTGGCAGATCTTCATGAGTATATTATTCAGAATGGAATGGATTCTATTATTTATGAGAAATAAAAGGATCTTCAATAGTTGTGGGTGGGATTGGTTAAATGGGAAGAAGTGTATTGGATGCAAAAATCATGAGTTATGGCTGAAAGAGGGGGATCACAATACCAAATTTTTTCATGCTTTTGCTCAGCAAAAAAGAGCTTCAAAAAAAAAAATCAATACAAGAAACAAGTTCAAGGAATCAAATCAATAATGCAAAAGAAATTCAAAAGGAGGGAGTAAAATTCTTTAAGGATCTTCTTGCTCTGCACAAGTCTGACAGTTAGGGGAACCAAGAAGAACAAGATTTTCTTTTTGCAGTGCCAAATCTTATTTCCCAAAGTGATAATGATGCATTACTTAAACCATTCACACTAGAAGAACTAAGGAAAGTGGTTTTTTCAATGTCCTCAGATAAGGCTCCGGGACTGGATGGTTACATGACATTATTTTTTTAGAAATGTTGGGATGTGTTGGGTTTTGACCTCTTCTTGGCTCTTGAGGAATCGCATAGATCAGGTATAATTCTGAAGCACTTAAATGCCACACATATAGCTATGTTACCAAAAGTAAAGGAGCCTAAATTTTTTGTAGAATTCAGGCCCATTTCACTCTACAATACAATCTACAAGATCTTCACAAAAGCTATTTACTTGAGATTACAACCCCTCATCCCAAAAATCATTTCTTTGGAACATGATGAGTTGTTCCAGGAAGAGAGATTGTAGAAGGGGAATTATGGTCACATGAGGTACTTCACTCTATTAAATCAAATCAGTTGCCATATTTTAGTATAAAATTGGACATGATGAAGGCCTACAACAGGGTGGATTGGGAATTTCTTATCAAAGTGCTAGATATGTTTTGGTTTTCTAAGAAATGGTGCAAGTGGATATTGTCATGCCTATTAGGTGCACATTTCTTAGTGATAATCAATGGTTCCCCTTGTGGGTTCTTTAAGGCAACATAAGGTGTGAGAAAAGGTGATCCTTTGTCACCCTTTCTTTTCATAATCATGGCAGAGGCATTGAATAGGACTATAAAGGATAAACACTCCAAGGGTTTATGGCAAGGAATTTATATCCCTCAAACAGATGTATCAGTTACTCATAATTTATTTGTAGATGAAACCTTATTATATAGAAAAGCAACTATTTCAGAAGCTAAGCAAATAAAAGAGGTCTTGGAAAAATACTCACTGGTGTTAGGTCAAAGAATAAATGCTCAAAAGTCAAAAAAATGTGTTCAATTCTAAAGCTGCTATAAAAAGGAAAATTATCAGATCATTGGGATTTCAAGAGGTGAAACTTCCTTGTAAGTATTTAGGTATTCCATTTTTCATGGGGACCAACAAACTAGCATACTGGGATAAAGTCATTGAGAGAATTAAGCAAAGAATCTGTGCTTGAAAAGCTCGGTGGCTGTCCTTTTCAGGCCGAATTCTATTAATAAAATTAGTACTTTCTGCAATACCTAACTATTTCATTTTAGTGCTAAGGGCTCCCAATACAATAGTTGACAAAATTCAAAAGATTATAAGAATCTTTCTTTGGAAAGGGAATATGAACTCCACCAAAAGAATCCCTTTAGTCTCATTGGATAGTATGGTGTCAAAAAAACTCAAAGGAGGTGTGGGATTGCATGATATCTCCAAACAAAATCAAGCTTTTGGTGGGAAACTTGTTTGGAAAATGTATATCAAACTGGAGTCTACATGGTGCTCATTAATGAGGGAAAAATATCTTGACAGTCAAGACCCTAAGATAATTTTTACAGTCTCTAATCCACTCATAGGTTCGGCCATGTGGAATTTCATGATCTCATGTAGAAAGGTGGTTACATCATATATTTCATGGGAGGTCAATAAGGGAGATGAAGTCAATTTTTGGAGTGACTCTTGGAATGGACATCCACCTCTGAGAGATTGTCAAGAGTTGCAATCAACTATTTTGGTCTTTTCTCAGGTGTGGGAGACAAGGTTAATAGACTATGTTAGCTCAATTGAGTCTCCATCAGGAAGGGTGGTTTGGAAATACTTTTCTTCTTTGCAAATATCAAAATATCAAAAATATTTATTGGCATAGATTATGGGTAGTAGAATAGTGTTTTTAACTAAGAAAGCTTATCATGTAATATGGGCACCATCTAAGAATGGTTCCTATTCAATTAAGCAGGGGTACAAGGAAATTCTTAATAGGGGAGACTTCATTCAATCTCAGAGGGCATTCTCTTTTTGCTGGAACAGTGTGGTCCTTCCAAAAGTGGGCTGCTTTGCATGGTTAGTAATGAGAAAGAGAGCTCTAACAAGTGATCGATTGGTCAAATTAGGAATTGTGGAGCCTTTCAAATTTTTTTTTTTGTAATCAAACTCTTGAGGATCATGATCACTTGTTTCTACAATGTCCTTTTGCTCAATCTTGTTGGCTACTTATTTTGGAAAAATGAACTTCTATACTCCATTGCTGAATTTAGTTTGGGATCTATTTTCTACTTGGCTTGTGTTATACAAGTCTTCTTTCTTTGCATGTATTTGGCAATCTATTCTAGCTTTGGTTGTATGTGATATATGGTGGGAAAGGAATAAAATATTTTTAGAAAATCTTTGTCCTCTATCTAGTCTATTCATACTTTGATTGAAAATTTAATTTCAGAAGTAGTAAACACCTGGCTTCAAGATCACAAAAATGTGGGAGCAATATTTTTGTCACATGGGATAATAACATACCAAAGAATTGGAAACATATAATGCTTCCTTTTAAAGGAAGCATGAAGAAGCCTCATAATGCAAAAGTGGATAGGAGTACAATTAAATGGCTCCCACCAATGGAAGGTTTCTATAAATTGAACTTTGACGGGGCATCTAGAGGGAATCTTGACACTTTAGGGGAAGGAATTTGCAAATTAGGGATGTAAAAGGAACTATTAAGGCAACTAGATCAATAATTCTCCCATTAGGGACTAATAATATGGTAGAATCATTGGCCCTGCTTCATGGTCTACTTCTTGCACTTAGACAACTCCAAATCAAAGCAATTCATGTAGAAGGTGACTCTTTGATAGTGATAAATGCTTGCAAAGAAAGATCTTGATTCAATTGGTCCATGTGGTATGTGTTGCAGATTGTATGGAAATTGTTAGATGAATTGTTAGATATCATATTTCACATACATATAGAAAGGGCAATAATCTCACAAACCATTTAGATAACATGGGCTGTGATAGAAAGGAAATGTTCTTCTTGGAAAATAGTCATGATATAGAATATTTTCCAGAATTAAAGGAAATAATGGTAAGAGAATGTGTTCTTTAACTTCCATTGAAAATCAAGTGAAGGGGCAGAGTAAGCATTTCCTAAAGTCGTCTAAAATTTAGTAAAAAGGATTTTCTATTATTACTATCACAAAATTTACAAGTTCAATAGCATTATCTTGATTGCATGGTATTATCCACCATGGAGGTTATATGGCTGAGTCAATGGAGAGCTGAAATTAATGCATGTGTTTCAAGGGATTTCAGTGTAATAATGTATAGTTAATCACATGGGAGTATGCCATAGAATGAAAGGACATACACCAATCACCTAATGATGCTGGCATTTAATCAAATATCCTAGTTCAATCAAATCACTCCAATCTTTTTATTTGTCCTATAGGTACATGATAAACATAATTTGAAGTGTGCCTTCTCACATCAAATATAAGGGCCTTCAAGCTACATGAGCCAACATTTATGAGAGCAGGATTTGATTTTAATGCTAAGTCCTTTGTAGTCTTGCTCATCATGGCAGTGTATGATGTCGTTAGAAAAATATTTCCATAAAAAGGCGCTACAAAGATTTTTTTTCACATTGGAATTTCATAAGGAGAAGGGCATTGAAATGCTTTGTTGTTTGCAGTGAATTAAGGAGATTCAACTCATAGTCAAGGTGGCAACTAAATGGCTTTCCATCCATGGAATTTTAGGGTGTGCTTATTTGTCAAGACATGAGAAAAACCCTTCGAAGAATATATGTCTCATGATTGCCTCAAATTGATGTTCAAGGTGGACTACACTAAAGTAGAGGATTGCATTTGCACGGTGTTGGGTATCGATGTCACCAATTTGAGAGCAAGGCACCTTATTTTTTCGTCCCAGGTGATATCCATATTTCTTTCTAATGCTATGGATTTGATTCAATCCCTGGGTGAAATTAAGGAGTTGGTTATGAAATTCATCAATTTTCAATTTCTATTGGATAATGCTATATTCAAAGTAGTACAAGCATATAATATTTTTAGTGGGGAGGGGTATATTGGTGGGATCTTTCCCTGGGAGTTCGTGCAACACTGCTAGGGATTTGAAGAAATCTTTGATGCCATCAGGTTGGCTCTCCAACACAAAAATGATAATATCCTATCACAGGATTTGAGGAGAAATCGTAGATGTGTTTGTATTGTAATGGAGGTGGACATAAAGAGAAATACTATGCCCTTTCTCTCCTGAGAGCACATGTTTCGCATCCTTCACATAGCAGCTTGCAATTGGATTTGCAACTCAGGGTTAATTCACCGATTTAGGGATAAGAACACACACAGTGTATACAAAACACTCCACCAAAAAATAGCCTTCACAGGAATACCAATATCGCCCGTGCACAGTTGGCTCGAGGAATGCAATTTCCTAGAGTTCATGTTGGAGGTCGAAGTGTGTTCAAGAGGGGCTTTCAATTGACAAGAGGATTGGAAATTCAAGATGAAAACTCAGTGCATGGTGACTTCATGGAAGAATAGCATCTGTATTTTGTTGGGGGTTTTTTGCTCAGAATATGGAGTCTTCTATTTTTTTTTCTAGGAAATGTCTAATAGCTTCTAGGTAGTAGTATGTTTATCTATGTAAATCCAATAACAGTTGCATGAGTGTTATTTAAAGTAGAAATTCTAGGAGTAGTAAGCTGAATTTTGAATTTTCAGCATAATTTACATAAACTTTCTAAACTTGGACTTTTGAAATATGTAAAAATCTTATTATATATATATATATAGGCTCTCATGCCTTATGCCAAAAAAAAAACTATAGCAAGATTAACACCAAAAGGCAGTGCTACATTACTCAAAAACTCATACACAATCACACAAAAATAGGAACTTAACATCACTATAATGAAGCACCTCTACTACATTGTCATGGCTATCAAAAGTTGCCTTAAATCTAGAATTAAACAATAATCGAAATTCCCTCTTTCAAAAAAACCGGTATTGCCCATTTGAATTATCTTTTTATCTTGAGATTAAGGCCTAAGGGTGTTCGATCAAGATGAACCAAAATTTTATTATCTCATTTAAGTTGAGAAACTCTGTAAACCCCTTAAGACTAATTGTGTGCTGACATTAGTTTTCTTAATTCAAATTAGACTAATTATTTTATACCAAATACTTAATTTAAATTTCTACCCAACTATATTAACAAGAAGATATTTAGTTACAATTTTTTTCCCTTGAGAAGTATCTTAACTTACTCTTCTACTAGACATTGATCAAAATTGAATTCCTGAATGGTTTTCTCTATATCCCTATGCAACTATAAGATAATTGTAAGAAAGGAATCTCACAAATGATATCCAACCACGTTATTGAACCTATGATACATAAACAGGTTATGAATATCATTAATGTGGAGTGTTTATTTTAAGTTTCAAATACTTCCAATCATCAATTTCTATCTTCTTAACTATGTTTGTCATTCTAGTTTTAACTATCAACTTTAATTTGCAATATAACATAATAGAGTTTAAATAATACAATTTTGTTTCCAATTATCCTATTGTTTTATGTGTTTAATTTAGAGGAAGATAACATTTGGGCATTTACCTAAATTGTTTTGTTTAAAAAGGTTTTAAAAATATGATTATTAATGTTTAATGATTTCCACCATTTTGACCTATTATTATGTTTAATGTTTAATGTTTAATGCCAATACACCAACTGCCACATCACACCATACCAACATCCCTTATCCCTCCACTCAAAAGTATGCAAAGCACAAGGGGATGCTCACATCCCATAAATAGAAAGGGTACTCATACCCCAGTGATGGCCATCACCTAAGGGGGATACTCATATCCTAGCAAGGAAGCCCCTGAGTATGGGAGTTGCACCCACTCAATACCCCTACACTTGGAGGACCAAAATATCCTCTAAACAAAGGGGGTCAACTCCCCTAAAAAGATATACAAAAAAAATGAAAACAACACATTATGACAAAGAGAGCAAGAACATTACACATGAAAACCTTCAACAAAAATCCTTCATAACAATTTTCCCATATGAATATGCATACAAAGATAACAGAGAGGAATACCTCTAAGAGAAATGATCCAAACAATGGATGGCTCTTCTTTCCTCTTCCAAGATCTCCTCCTCTCCAAAATATCCTCAAAGAAAGAAATCAAAATGCAAAGAGATAATTTAATGACATGGTAACCCCATCCTCTCTATAAGGAGGGAGATATAAAGGGAAGGAAGAAATAACTTCCTCCCAAACTAACTCAACCACAAAAACTATTTCCCCATTTTCGTCACTTTTGCAATTTGGGGACATAGAAAGGGTCCTAAACACTTTTAAAAATGACACAAATGATAAAAACAAACTTCTAACCCTTATACCTTAGGAATAGGCTATTCCACAAACATAAATATCTTAATTCTTCTTAAAAGTCTTCTAAAATTCCATTTTAAATTATAGGGCCAAAATTTACACAAGACACAACCAAAGATCCAACACCACATAATACCAACATGAAACCCCTATAACTTATCATCAAGGACTATGGACCAAGAACCAGGACAAACATAATATAGACAAGACGAAAGGTGGCTAAGTGGATCCCCTCAATCCATCGGTATTATAAATCTTGCACACTCAACAAAATGTGTCAGTACGATAGGAATATGTATATGTACATACATAATTAAAAATAATACATTACTTGATATATTGACATAATCAAATAACCTACACAAAACATCATATGTGCTCCACCACGATAAAGTGCATTAATAAAAAATTACATCAAAATTATCATAACATACTAAAAGATGACATTTATCAACATCACATATGGAATATAATAGTGCATCTTTATCATCATCATAAATAGCATGAGTAACAAGATTGTATCAAAATGAAATGTGTTAGGTGCATCATCTAATATTAGCAAAACAAGAAGGCACAAGTAGGTGGGGTCTCACATAGAGGACATCATATGAAACTGAATGATTAATTACAACCCATTTCATCCATAAGTAAGCCCATTACCTTTCAACAACAACCCTTATAACTTAATAAATCTAATATGCATAGTGCCACTACTAGAAATTGCATAACCAAACAAAATAACACATTTGATAATTGTAGAGAAATCACAATACCCATTGAATAGGTAATTTTTTTTCTAGTTAACCTTATCTAAAATCAATCAAACAACAATCATCACTCCTAACTCAAGAATAACATCCATCATGGAGGCACAAGAACATCAAAACACATAGACTCAACTTGATCACAAAGGGTAGGGTCTCACACTTTGAGATCCATGCACCCAAGGGATAGAGACCCATTTTTATTGTACCATATCATTGGTTTATAGCATTTTTCTATGTATAGATTCATATATAGATACACATACACCATATTTTTCCACAATGGTGTGATACATGTACATAACACTATTTTTGATATATATGAGATTTTTGATTGACATCATGGTGTTATTTATGTGTATGATCCTTTTTCATGTATGATTATCTGATGGATGTATATTTATGGATGTATGCTTAGATTAGATGTCATAATTTCATAAACACACATTATATGCATGCTTAAATTTGTTGCCATGATGATCTAAGATATGGAAAAAATAATTAATCAAGTACAATGTGTGAATGAATAACAAAAAATAAAACACATGTATATATAATTCCTAATTAAATAAATGAAATACATACACATGTTTACATCATAACACAAATTAAGAAGATAATGTGTTAACGAAGAAATGCCATAGCATAATAGACTATGATTTCTAAAGAGGGATGAGTGTCATGTGCATGACACATAGACCTTATGCAGAGCATCAAAAAAGATACATTGCATTGGCTGGTTCTTTTAGAGGAGTAGCACCCATAGATTATAATCCACATGCACCAATAACCACACAATGAGGTGATTATGTAAGGACCTAACCGTTCAAGGTTGAACTTACCCTTTTGATCAGGTGTAGATTTACATTCTTCTAGTTCTCATAGAGAATGATATCACATACCTTACAAGTACGAGAAATAACACCTTGATTGTAATTGGTGCAAATCGAGAAACTCAAGTTTTTTTAGATGTTCAACATGGTAAGCGTCGTCATCAATTAACCCTTTAAGGGAAACCCACAAAGAAAGAGTTTTCTACAAGCTGAGTGTATGATATCCTTAACACCATACACAATTTTGTACATGCTTGTACCAGTAGACTATGAAAACTCAAGAAATAGGCCTATAAGGCATAAGTTAATTGAGTATGCTAGTCTTTACCATATATGTATATATTTTTAAAGCATTAGCTCAAGAGTTTTATTAGACATTTTTTCTTGACCATTAGATTAGGGATAGTAAGGTGTAGAAAATTGATGTTGGATATGAAATTTTTCTAATAATTGCTTCACCTCTTTGTTCTTAAATGAAGTACCATTATCAAAATCAAGGGTAGAGGTCAGTCCAAAACAAGAAATGATATTGTTCAGAAGAAAGCTATACATTGCTTCACTTTGAGTGGATCAAAGTGGAATAGTTTCAAACCATTTTGTAAAGTAATCGCTACTTGTGATGATAAAGATATGTACCTTAGAAGAAGGAGGTGATATTTTGAACATTGATAATATCCAACCCCCATTTCACAAATGCCTAAGGAGAGGCATGATTATGAAGATCTTGTGTAGGAGCTCAAATGAGATTACTGTGTTGTTGACATTAAGGATATTTCTTGACAAAGGAAAAGGAATCTTGCTCCATTTTTTTCCAATAATATCCCATATGAATTATTTTATGCACTAAGGAATTACCACATAAATGTCCACCCCTAGAGTCCAAATGAGCTTCTTAAAGGGCAAGGGGTATTTAAGCATTAGTAAGATACTAAAGAAGAAGACCATTAACAACATTTTTGATAAAGAATATTAGATAGGATAATGTATCAAGCTAAAATATTTTGTATCTGAGTGTGAGTGTTTTTAGTCATATCATCAAAAAAATTTCTAGTCTTCATATAATTATAAATGTGATAAATCCATTCCCCTAAGTCTACGCGAGTGCAAACAAGACTAATAGGTTTAGATTGATCTGAGACAACAAGAAAGCGAAGAATTTGAACCATAAAGTGGTACTCTTCTACACCATCATCTGAGGGTACAAGGGAGGTTGCACTCACCGTTGCATCCAAATGACAATTTTCTCTCCTAGGGATACTGTCTATGGTAAAAGAGGAGAATCAATAAAGAAAGGATAAAGCTAAGTCTTGATATTGAGATAACTTGCTCTGCTTAGCTTGATACACTCTCACGATTTAATTCATAATGAGCTCAGAACCACCATGAATATGGATATGTTTAATGTTCAATTACATTGTGGCACATAAGCTAAAATAAGGGATTCATATGCAATGATGTTAATAGTATAATGAAATTCTAATAAAAAAGATAAAGGAATCAACTTCCCTTTGGGTGAGATTAAAACTACACCTTCCCTAAAGATAGTTTGACATCTTGATCCATCAAAATACATCACCCACATAGGTTCATGATCGAATGTGGAGATTTTCATCTAGAAATAAATCTAAATTATGGAAGAGTGAGATGAGGGAGCTTTTTCCAATTGATTGGCTAAAACTTGTCCTTTGATTTCTTTCTGAGTTATGAACTTGGTGTTCAACTCAGAAAGCAACATTACCCATTTTGTTATCCTTCTAGAAAGATCGATTATAGTGAATAATTATTTGAGAAAATCACATTTTATGATCACATGGTTTCAATATGGACAAGATATTTTCATAAAATTTATGTTGCAAAAAAGAGAGTGAGACATTGTTTCTCCATGGTATAATATTGAGTTTCACAATCAACCAGACTATGAATAATTTAGTAAACTATTATTTCCTTACCATCAACACCATGCTGATCTAATAAAGCTACCAAAGTATGAGGTGATGCAAAAATATAAAGTAAAAAGGGTCTATTATACACAACCAACATCAAGATAGGAGGATTGACCAAATAACTTTCGATAGAATCAAAAGATTTGTCACACTCATAATCCCATTGAAAATGGACATATTTATTTAAAAAATTTGTGAATGGAAGGACACAATCAACCAATTGAGATGCAAATCTATGAATTTCCTAAATCTTCCCTTGAAAACTATGTAGTTGAGAGATGTTTTTAGGTGGAGGCATGCTAATGATTGCATCAATCTTATTTGTGTCAACTTCAATTCCATGATGAGATATGATAAATCCTAAAAGCTTGTTATCATATACGCCAAAGACACACTTAAGAGGGTTTAGTATCATCTTATAGAGTCACAACATTTAAAAAATAAGATGAATATTTTTGACATGATCTTGGCAAGATATGGACTTAGCCAAGATTTCATCGATGTAATCTTTTAAGATTTTATGAACGAAATCATGAAAAATGAGAGTCATCGCTCGCTGGTAAGTTGCTCTATCATTCTTTAATCCAAATGACATAAATACGTAATAGAAGGTACCCAAAAGGGTAGTGAAGGATCTCTTATACTGATCTTTTGAGTTAATATGAATCTAATAATAGCTTGAGAAGACATCCATAAGAGATAATAAAGCATGGCCTACAATCGAGTCCTCAATCATATTGATATTAGGCAATGCAAAATAATCCTTAAGAGAATCATTATTAATATCATAAAAATATATACAAATACAAATACAACCATCAAGTTTACTAACGGTGACTATAATTGATATCCAAGGTGAATAGTCAATAGGACGGATAAAACTAACTTTTAGAAGTTTTACTATCTCAGTCTTGACTAATAATGCGAGATTGGGATTCATTTTATGGATTTTTTTTAACAATATTGGTATTGGGACATAGGATGATATTATGAACTACTACAGATTCATCAATACTAGTCACGTCCTCATATGACCAAGAAAAGATATCAAGATGAGAGTGTAAAAAATAAGCATATTTTTTAGATTCTTTTGAAGAGAGACATTTTCCAATCTTAATCATATTTTAAGGAGAGTACTATGGTCTTTAGGATGAGGTGTAGGAGTACTATCATCCACATTAGACAAAGAAGCCTTCTCATCAACACTCATAATAGATTCTGCATTATATGCATATTTGTTTAAGCAATATGGGAATCATCGTTTATGGTGATAAGAAGGTAAGTTAGAGTAGGCACCTAAGAAGTCTTATATCACTTCATATGAGGAGAAAACATCTAGGGGAAAATTGTTAGAGTTTAACTTAATTTCTATATATCCAGGATGAAATAGCTTAAGAGAAGGAGGTTTGATAAAAATCATGTTGATATTCAACCATGGTTTCACCTTAGACTTTGTAAGGTAGTATCCAAGTCCAATATTAAAATTACAAGGATAAACCTCTAAGGGTAATTTAATACCTTTTTCATTATGCCCACAACCTTTACCTCCATAACCAGGAGTTTAGAAAAGATATTGAAACCTAGACCATAACGTGTTTGTAATTCTTGGAAAGAAGGAGGATCAATGTAAAAAGTGTAATCCATGACATAAGTATCACACTCCTTTACAATAACATAACCATCCTTCTTAGTGAGAATAAAAACACTATCCTTATTAATAGAAGTATGATTATCCTCCTTAATAGGAGGACAATCATCTTTTTTAACAGAAGCAAATGAGATCGTTTGAATGTTTAGGTGGATGGGATCTACTTTGTACTCCCTAATATAGGATTTGGTAAACTTAAATGGTCCCCAATCATCGTCAAGACATAAATTTTATTCAAAAGAATAAGTTTAAGGGGTAGAATTAGGACTCTTCACTTCTAGATGATCTTCCTTAGGGACATCTATCTCAAGACTAGCCTATGTAACAAGCATTATTAGAGTGGATGCTAATGCATTAGAAGATAATGAAGGGTTAATATTTTCAAGAGTAGGAGCAATTGAGGTTTGAATAAAAAATAAAATTTCACATAATTATATAACATAAAGGTCAACCTTGATTTTGATTACATCATTATTAGCAACAAATTTCATGAAAAAGATGCAATGTAAAGGTGATAGCTCCCAAACCATGAATCCAGGGTCTCACTAAGAGAATGTTATAGGGTAATGGTCCTAATATAACATATAATAGGGTTAGTATGGTAAAAAGTACCAAACTTAGAGGTAATATTACCATGCCTAAGGCTTGTTGACTAGAATTATAGAATCCAAAAATATACAAAGAAGAAGCAAGGAAAGTTGAATCAATTTTAATTTTAGGTAACAAATTGATACTACATATGTTGAGAGTTGAATCAATGTCAATGATACCATGAATAATGCCAATATTGTTAATATAAACTATTATCATTAGAGGATTCAATTTCTTCTATACTTCCGAAGATGGGAGCTCATGCGAATGAAACATAATATTTGGTAAATTAACACGAATATGATCTATTAGCACATTAACATCCATTAGCCTAGAAAAAGAAGGTAAGAGGATATTTTTCAAGGCTTCCTGAAGAATTCCTTAGTAAACCAAAGCAGTCTGAAGAAATTTCTAAAGTGTGATCTTGGTAGGAGTAACACAAAGTTGCTCAAAAAGATCATACTCACTAGGTTGCTTAGTTGCAAGTTTAGGTGCTTGAGGAAGGCTTGGTTAAGAATATGATAGAGAAGTAGGTTGATTGAGATTTTGTTGGTTCCTTCTAGTATTGTAAGTATGGGCTACTGCTCTATAAGAGGGATCCTTATATTGTATGAATCTCATGTAAAGGTTTGGAGTGTCAATTGTGATAGGAACCCCATAGATAGAATGAATTATTTTAGAAGATGGGCTATCCAAATTCATGTAAATTATTAATCTTTTAGGTCTTTGAGGGGCATCAAAGACTACAACCATATTTAAGGACTCTTCGACTTGTGAAGAAGAGGATTTTGATGAATAATTTTGTTTATCAAAATTTTGAGTAGAAGGAGATGCCTCAACTAGGAAATCATCTAGGGTATCATCCAAAGTATCAAAATATTGTTTAGAAAATGCACTTCAAAAGCATTAAATTTTTTAAGAAAAATATTTGATATTATTTCATTTAGGTCAAGTTCACCAAATGTAAAGGAGGGGATTTTCTACCCTTAAGACAATGGAGTCTCAAGGAGAAAATAACCCTCAGTTACCTCAGGGATCAAATCTCAGGTGAATGAGATGAAGAATAAAGAATATTTGTATAAATTAATCAAATAAATGGTAAAATATTAAGGACAAGAATGATAGGATTTCTTAATAAAAAAATTGATGACTAGATTAAAATTTATGGTATACCGAAATAGAAATTGCAAAACTCACAAATTCCACCCCTAGAAGGATTAAGCCTCATCCACAGATGATAGTGCACTATAGGGAAATCTACACCCCACACTATCATCCTTGGTAAAACATAGAATAAATGCTTGAAATCTGCAATTTCCAACTTCTCAATTCCATACATCTACATACATAATAGAGAGGGAAAAATCTTGGGGCTGTTTTGAGGCTTGCCTTAGTCAAACCTACGTTTTAGTGTTTCCACCTCCACAGATAGCTAGATGGATAGATATAGATAAAAATTTATGAAATGTAAATACATGTGATAAAAACAAACCCCACAATAGAGGATAACCCCTATCATGATTGGAAATATGTGTAATAGAAACAAACCTTGCAAAGGTGGAAAACCCCTATTACAAATAAAATAGACAAGATCAAATAGATAGCATTAAGTAGACAAGATAAGAAAATAATAGAGAAATAACATATCATGGCTCCCCTCTTGGATTGATAGACATGATATAGTAGCATACAAGAGAAGCCTTGACTATTACTTGATGAAGAAATCTGGCAGAGCTTCACTATGAGGAATGAAAGAGAAAGAAGAAGTAAGAATAATGAGATAAAATGAAGAATGAGAGTGAAAAATGGAGTTTTGTGTGGTTGCATGGGCAAGAGGAGCTATTACATCCATTTTTTTGCCACAATGACACATGTAATAGGAAAAGGACATGGAATATTCTCATTTGAATCTTGGAAAGTTTAGGGATGCTAGTGCATCACATGGACATCTATGCATCATGGAAGTTTCCTACTTAAAACTTTGCAAGATTGATGTATCCAAGTTGTTATCACTTCATCATTGTCACCTATGAAGTTGGAATCATGGAATTTTAAATTATAGGTTTTTGTCATAAATGTGGAAAGCTAGATGTGCAAGTGTGAAATTGCTACGGGGTGTAGTTTTATGACACTATAGTATGAAACATCTTACAATGCATAAACATGAATTTTTCATTGTGTTGTATATTGGAGTTGATTGTTGAACCCCCATAGCTCATAGTGATCCTCTACAACAAAAAAACCTAACATGCATGAGAGCACAAAGAAATGATTAGGCTATGCAACCTATACAATAAAGAGATTGATCCACACAAATATCACACAAGCATACGATTGCAAACATTAGATGAGGATTGTATTAGATTGTGAAAAGTGTCTTAATCTCATACAATGAGACAACTTGACCTATATTTAGCCCAATCTAATAAATAAAAAAGAACTCCTAAGTTTAGATTAAGTAATAAAATAATAAGGGACTTAATAATTAATTAATGATTAATTAATTATTAAGTGGTTATCCTATTTACTCCAACATTATAGACTTGTAATTGATCCAAATAGTGTTGTAGATATTATTCTTATATTTTCTTTTAAAATTGCATTAGTTGCCTTTAGGATTGCTTGAGTGATCAAAGTTTCATGAAGAAGACTTAGATTTTAAAATAGAGGGAAATACTTATATTTATATGAGTTTCAATATATTTTGCACTAACTTTTATGATAAGCCGACAATTGATTTTGGATTCATGATCATATTGAGGCCAAAAGGAACATATGATATTTAGGGATTGATTAAGGGGGAAATCAGTGTTGGGACCCTATTCCAACCCCATTTTTCTTTTAAAATGTTATTTAAATAAATGTTAAAATTAATTTCCTAAATTTAATTCAATATATTAAAAATGGTAATTAAATGAGTAATTTAAAGTACAATTAGGTTCATTCACTTAGGAGGGAGCCAAACAAAGTGTGAAATTGTTAAGGGTGAAATTTTATGATGTTACATTTATCCCCTAATTTAGTGAGAGTATGGAATTATGCTCATACTCACTAAAATATGGAGAAGAAAAAAAGAGTCCTTTTTCCACAACACTGAAGGGATAAGATGACACTAAGTTGGGAGATATGATAGACCCTGAGCTTAGGATCATACCAAACAATAATTTTAAGATGAAAGAAAACACACACATAATACACGATACAAAATAGACACATGATAATCCATACAAGAAAAATGAATACATGAGGAAGACATGGAGAAAACATGAAGAAAATTTAGAGGAAAAGAGATCTAAGATCCAAAAATATCATTAACCTAGATCTAAATTTCCTTCTTTTGAATCAAAATTAGAACATAAACTATATATTGTTTGATGATTGAATAACTACCTCAAAGGAGATCTAATCTATTAGGTTTTGGTTCTATTGTGTTGAAAAGAGGATAAATTTGATGTGAAATTTGATTAATTTATTTAACATAAACCCTAGATCCAATAATGCAATTTATCATATAGATAAAAACAAAAAATTTCATAACAATTACATATGAGAAATTAATAAAAAGAGGAGTCACATGGAACTGGAGCCTAAATTTGAGGGACAACAAAGGGGGAACCCTTGTCTAGAAATGAGTTGGGTACATGTCTACTCTATACTTTTCTATAACTTACAATTCATGCAACTTCTGAATTAGACCTATACACATGGAAAGAGAGGGAAAGATTGTGTTATATAGGGGCTCTGTCATGCCCTAAAATTTAACACAACTAAACAATACACAACCATACTTTTTTTTGAATAAATATGTATAACACTAATAATTGCCAATCTACGCATGAACATAGCACCATATTAATGATAATAGGATATTAAATATCCCTAATAAAAATTTATTAACACTTATACTAGTACCATAACTTCCTTTATTCCTTACCATTCCCTTTTAATATTTATATTCACTAACATTAAGCATAATATTGACACTATTATTTTCTTGATAAGTAATGGTTATAATAATATTATCTTAATACTTAATATTAATATTTTATTTCTTAATACCATCTTCATTAAGAATCCAATGTCACTCACAATATTTATATTTAATATTACCCTTTATTTATAATACTAAAAATATTATTACCAAGTGGATCAACTAGAAAACCCATTTTCTTAAATAAAACCCCTTAGAAGAAAGTACATTCCTTGATTACGTCCATGATACCTATAAAACTTATTAAGTGCAAAAATATCAAATATTACTATAAAATAATAGTTATTGGTGTACTTGTTTTTTTTTGTAACTTGTAATAAATTAACATGATTAGTAAACTTAAGTACTATATTAACTAAGGATAACAATAGTTAATCATTGATATTCCAATTTAATATCATAATCCAAATAATTAAGTTAACCTAAAAAATAAAAAACAATTAGTTAGAACACTTAGAAAACCAATCGTACTTAATTTAAGGAATCATTTTCTTTTAAAAATTACACAAACCAAAAAGTATCATTAATTGAAAATTTGCACCCTCCATCATAATTAATTAAGCAATCATCTTTTTTTCCTAATTTGTTTTCATTTAAGTTCTCTTAAAATTAAATTTTAGTTCTTCAATCACCCCAAAATAATTGTAAATCCATAATTCCCCAAAAAAAACTCATGTTTTAAAGTTAGTTAGAATAAAAGAAGGAAACTACTATTTAAAATTGCTTTTTAATTCTTTGTTCCCAACCTTTTAAATAACCTCCTAAGTAAAACTATTTTTTTCTGTTTATACCAATAAAATAATATTTATGGTAAGGAGGGCTTACATAGGTTGAGGAGAGGCCAAATAAATCACAATTTATTGTAATAAAAAATGATGATGAATTTTTTTTTATCTTAGCTATAAAATCTTTGTTGAAGTGATGTTGACACTATAAGTTGCCACAAAAAGTCAATGCTAGAGAATTAAATTTCTTTGAATAATTACAAAAGGTTAGTCCACATGACACAATAGATTTTTGTAGCTACCATGCATAGGATAACTCACATAATATTCATAATGAAAATATAATAGTGTATGATTGATCATAATGGTGTTTTTTTTTCATAATTCTTAATGTTAAAATAAGAAGAAAACTTGTGTATATATGCATCCTAATTGATATTTTTGACATGTAAAATAATAATTATTTAAATAGGCCACATTTAGGACTAGGATTCCCTTTCCCTTATCCAAGTGTTTGTGGCCCAAATTTCTTAGGGTGTCGAGGATTTTAATATATATTCCCAATATAGACCCATAATGACCAAATTATTAATATAATTAATATTATAGGCAAAATAGGGTGCCGATATAGTGTGAAATTGTCAAGGGTGATAATTTAAAATGTTATAGAAAACTCAAAGTATACTTGAAGCAAACATAGAGAAAACAACAAATACAAAAAGTAAACAAAGTAAGAAAACATGAAAGGTATGGATGGCATCACAAACTAAAAAAATCCCCAAATTATTACTAGGATCCTTATCACAGAGATGGCATCCATAAGTCACAATCTAACAAATTATGATAATTTTTAGGTGGCGTATGAATAAGTGAAATAATCATAGCATAGTTAAGTATGATATTCACTAGGTAAGATTTGAAAATAAGGTGAAACCATGTCATCTTATAAAGTCTAATATTTACTAGGTGAACTTCACAAGTAGCAAATTAGAACAATGTAGGCTAGTGAAATCTATTGTTCACTAGGTGAGTTTCATGTCAACAATATAAAAAATTATGAGCTAAGAAAAATGCACTATTTTTTGGGTAACTTTGATAAAGTGCTACAAAAATGATGAAGATATGTCAAAATAGCATTAGTAGGTTCATTGTGTGTGAAAAAAGTGAATCACTTATTGGAATGTATTCCCCCACCTTAAATTAATTGATAATTCCAACTAAGATAAATTTCCTTTAAGGTAGAAAAAGTGATATTTTCAAAATGAAGCATGAGAGATTTTCAAAGTCCATATGCTAGGTAATATGTATGAAAAAATTATATCATGACAAGGGGTTTCCCCCAATGACAAAAAAGTTTCAAAAATGTAATATAATAACATATAGTTACACATAAGAAATCTAAAGATTGGGATTTAGTATCAAAATAATAATTTTTTAATTGACATCATTCCCTAAATACTCGTGGAACTACAAGCACAAGGGGAGAAGAGAACATGAAGAAAAAATAAAAAAATTATGGTCAACATGAAAGAGACCTAAATGTCTCAATTCTTTGCATAGTCCCCAAAAGGCATAAAAAGGAACTTACAACAAATTGTAGAATGGAGACATATATAGAAGAATGTTATGCTAGATTAATTGTATTTGTATCCTTTTGGCAATGAGAACATCAAGGATCATTGAAAGAGAATTAACAAACAAAATACATGCCAAAACAACACATTATGGGAAGGTAACATTACATGCAAGAAAAAAGAAAAAGACAAAGTGTGCCACAAATGCAAACTAGTTTATGGAAAATTATTTGTATGCTAATCTTGATCATCATAAATAGAAGATGGATAAAATTCAAAGGGAATATGTCAAGTAAAATACATAAAGAGGCACTAGGTTCAAAATATGTTGAATCATTCACTAGAGAAGGACTAGGATGTTTTCCCCTAGATAAGATCATTGATTGTGCAAATATAAGAGACCATTATTTAAAATATTCTTGTATTTTATCCATTTTATCATATAAATTGATGTCAAAATATACCAAAATTGGTGTTAAGATAGTGCTACCAACATGATTACGAGTACTATCAATCATAGAAGGAGATTTGGAAGGGGATGGAAGAATCTTGTGGAATTGATCATGGAAAAGTTGGCAAGATTTTTAGTCTTTTCTTGGTTGGGAAAGATAAGGCTTAGGTTCATGTTTTGGCAATAAAGGTGAGGTAGATTCAAGTGATGGTGAAGATGGACAGAAGTGAGGAATTTCATCAAAATTTGGTTGTATGGGAGAGGGGTCATTAGGTGAAGATTTACTACCTTCAACAAGTTGACAAGCCATAGATGGTGTCATCTCATTTGTTTTTTTACATTTTAAATTCATGTATGAGCTTGAGCTTCTAAAGGGGAACTTGGGTGTCTCGTAAAATTTATTCATTTTCTTCCTTTGTAAGAGGAATGGGAGGAGGAACCAAAGGTTGGGACACAAAAAGAGAGGAAGAGTTTTGTAAAACTATTTTTTTCTCTAGGAGGTAGAAAAATATGCTAGGAGGTTACCCATAGTCTTAGATAGGATGGAAATGGGGGAACCACAAAATATATGCTAGATTCTCATGGTTGGGTAAGGATATCCAATTTAGGCTATGGCTAATTCACTACCATGGAGTAGGAGGAACAACCATCATAGCCACATGATATTGAGGAACATCAAGGGTAAAAACTAGATTATTGGATGAGAAATTAGATAGAGATAATTGAGAAATATTACTATGATAAAAAGAGATTAATCATGAGGTCAAGTGAGTTGGGCTAGTTGTGACAAAAATTAGTTGAGGGAAAAGTTGTCACAAAGAGATAAGGGCTTAAAGTCAGTATTATAAATAGTATGCATTTTTCCTTCAAATGGTAATTTAAGGCATTGATATTGGATAATGAATGGAGCCAAGCTCATGGAAGGAAGCCATGGATGACCTAAATTCACATGAAAGTGATCCAAGCGAGGGATTATGGTAATAAGAACAACAAAATTTTTAGGTCTAACTTGGATGGGAAGGGTTAAGGAACCAATTGTAGTATGAGTAGAACCATTGTGTACTCTCATCATAAATTATAATTTTTCATATTTATCTTGGTATAATTTATGTACAAAAATAAATTATTTTGTGATCACATTTACTAAGAATACATGATCAATGAGTATTCCTTGTGTGGGAACTTATCATTAATTATAGAAATAATGTAGAGAGGATGATAAGGTGAATGCATATAAGCATCAATTTGAGTGAGGGTGATATTGGGTAGGATTTTGAGTTAGTCTTGGAGAGGGTTGAAATACATCATAGTGACTATATTAGGAAATGGTATGCTCTCATTATTAGATATGATGTATTGGGTTGCTTTATAAGGCTAGCAAAGCGGTTGGTTATAGGTTGGTATAAATTTGTAATTTTTGATTAGGAGGTGCAACTTAATTATTTCATCTATCATTCACACTAGCCATTTAGATGATATTAGATTCAATGAGGTCTTATACTATGTTTTTAAGATGCATAAATCACTCAATATCTTTCCCAAGTATATGATGATATTGACATAAGGATTTTAGGTTATAGTGAGGAGGTAATGGTTTAGTGGGATCAATGGGAAAAATATGAGGGAGTTGACTCAAATTATTATTAAATAATTGTAGCATGATGGAATGAAGAGAGCAAGATGATTGTGATAACTTTTGATCCCTTGGTTTGGATTGATAGGGGTTGTAGGTAAGGGTTCTGTAGCCGTACAACTTATTCTTGGATATTATTGATAGAAGGAGGGAAAATTATCATGATGAACTTTTTATTTTCATTTTTTAATGGTTAATAATTAGAAGTAGGAATGACTTTAGATTGACCACTAGGAGCTAATGAGGATGAACCATCATAATGGCTAACCAATATTTAATAATCATGAAGAGTTGTAGAATATAGATGTGTAAATAAATGATATATTAACAATAGAATCTTATCTTGAATTTTTGGCTCTAAATTTCCAATAAAGACCCATTGCACATCGACATCCCAGAGGGAATATGAAATTTGAGAATAGAGGGCTTGGTGTCACCCTATAAATTGGTTAGTTTTTCTTTAGATCCCTGTTTACAATGAATATGTTAGTTATCATGACTTGGTGTCCTATATGATCTTGGAAGTGTTGATATTTTTTGACAACTTGTGAAAAGGAGGAGGTTGAGTTATCAGGTAATGAGAAAAGCTAATCCAAGGCCATATCTTTCAATGATCGAGAGAAGAGTTTCTCTAAAAGAGAATCTTCAATGAGGAAATTGCTACATAATGTTATAAATATACATACATTATTATTAGGATCTCCCTTTTCATTATACTTCTCAAAACATGGCATTTCAATATTTTGTGGGATTGGTGTTTTCCAAGTTACAATGTAAATTCCTTTTTTCAATATCATCACACAAGTGGACATGATACAAAATGATGCACATTTCTTAAACACCAAGTTCAAGACCTCACTAATTCTAATCACATCCAATTGGGAAATGTTAATGATCAAGGGAATAAGTCTATTACCCTGCCTAACCAAAACATGTAGATTTTCACCAACCTAATGCCAAGTCATTCATCCAAATTTGTGAATTCTTGTGATGTTAAGAATTATGAGATGAATTTTGATAAGATTGATGACATGAATAATGATAATAGTGATAATAAGAATGATGATGAGGATATGACCACTCCCATAGATGTTCAACCTCATAAGGGCCAAACCACTTTGTTACCCAACATTTCTTTCTATGACCGACAAATTAGTATGGGCTAACTACACTTGATCCATGAGGAATCAAAGTGTAATTATGCCACTAAAAATTAGTCTAATAAGATCAATCAATGAAAACTAGACCAAGAATCCATTAAAACTTAACATATTAAACTAAGAAAGCTTTAAAAACACCTATTCTAATCCATTGAAACTTATCCTATTAGGGGAGTTGTATTACATTGATGTGGAATTGTGACCCTTTCCCAATCTCATGGATACATGAGCTTGTTTCAATCAATTCTATGTAATAGAATAATCGAAATTGATGGAAGATGTGTGATGAAACATGATTTAAAGCTAAATTGACATGATGCAAGCTATTTTAACATTATACAGACTAAGATGATTGATATGGGTGTATGCAAAGCTAATCTAAATGGAGTTTAAGCTTAAAAGATTAAAACCCTAATTACAAATATGCTAAATGTATGCACATCTAAGTTACCATGGAAACCATTAATGGAAGCTAAGCTAATATGATGCAAGAAATTAAACTAAATATGTGTTAAATATGAGTGCAAGTGAAAGTGATTTTAATAACATAAGTTTTCTCTTAAAAATTGGATCCATTTTTCTCCAAATACTGACCTATTTATAGGAGGAAAAATGAGAAATGAAGGGTTAAGATTAAAAAGGTTAATCAATTGTCACAAACAGAGGAAAGATAAAACATGGATCATGAATTCTCATCAATGAATGAGAATCAATGATCACATGGATCAATTAAAGAATCAAGGGTTCATATTCTTCCAAAAAAACACACTTTCAAAACTTGCATAAGAAGCCTTGTAAGTTTGTTATGGGAAGAATATTCCTTTTTTCAAATGAGTGAGGAGAGAGAATATTCTTTGGAATATTCACATGGGTGAGGGGAAAATTAGATATTTAGCAAATTAAAATAAATTTTTAATGTGCAAAAGGGGAAAGGAATATTCCACGGGAATATTCCTTTTGGAGGAATGTGCAAAGGAGGAATATTCCCTTGCAAGTGGGAGGAATTAGATTAATTAGTAATTGATAATTAAAACAAAGTTTTAATTATTTCTATTAGGGGAAATTTATGATATTCATTAAATAAATGATTTAATGAAAAAATGTGAAGTGATATAATATTTAATCAAATAACTTAGGGTTATTTAATTAAATAAGAGGACTTAGGGATTTAAATTAAATAATTAGATTTATTCAATTTAATAATAAAAAATGTTAGCATGAAAAGGGATGAATTCACCTAATTAGGTCAATTATGTTTATAGGTGCAAATGATGTAATTAATCAAATAGCTAGACTAATTTAATTAATTACGCAAAAAGAGGATGTATTTTAGGATGAAATGGTGTTAGTATACCTGATTTTAGTGCATGATATCATTCACGACAATTTTAAGTGTCTACATTTTTTCCCTCTTTGAAGTGAGGTACGTATTACATTGGTTCAAAGACTGACGCTTTTTGGATTAAAATTGTTGCTTAGATCAAAAATTCAAAAATTCTTGATTTTTTGGATGCCCCACTATTTCCAAAGCGGAAAGAATTAAGCTAGTACCCTATCTCCTCAAGAGATCGGGTGAAAATTTTAAATTTTGGGTTGATCTCTCAACAAAGATTTAGGATCAGTTCAACTTAGAGAGGAATAGAAAACAAAAATGTTTGATGCAGACAAATTTGATGATGTATAGATAGTTATTGGCCATGGGTAGCCTCATGTATATTTTGATATATCACACACATTTGATACTTGGATAGAAATATTAGTAAAGATAAAAGAATAATAAGAATAAGATGGATGGATTGACCATTGATTTCAAGATTGATTCAAAAGTCCAGCAAGCCTATGATCCACTGACTTTATTAGATATGCCGATGAGAGATGGATAATGATGCTCATATCTTGGGATTGGGATTTTTTGCCATTCCTTATTTTTTATATAATACATAGACATGGTGCATCAAGGTATTAATAACTAGGATGGCATTTAATCTAGTGTAATGGACTTTGACTCTACAAACAGATAGGATCGTTCTTGTTCACACCTTGAAATGCAAAAACCTTGTTGGAATGTAGTTTAAAAGTTTAGAATATCTCAGACCAAAGCATATGCAATAGTGAACAATCTAATCCAAAAAACCTCCCCACACACAACTAATCAAATATGCTTGAAGATTATTTTACAAGAATACCCACAAACACAACAAACGAAAGATAATGATTGATGCACCATTCCTTTCTCTCTAAATCATTGAGACATCATCGAGAGGTCCCCATAATGGGTCATTAAGATAAATAATAAGAAAATATCAAAGACAAACAGTCAATTTTATCTATATCTCTTGCCAATTTATTTTATCTAAGGTGATTTCTAAAGTTGATGTCCATTGCAGAAAGGATGCATCTTAGGACATGTTATCAAATGGTATGATTAGGATAAGATTTATGATAAGCTGTTAATACAAACTCCACTGACTTGTTTACCTATGATATAGACTATAGATTTTGACACTTAGGTTCTCACTTTACGACTTGCGATAATTGTTGTCTATTTGTGTTAACAAAGGTTGAAGATGACACTCAATTTATTATGGGTGGAAGTTTATTGTGGGTGAAAGTGAGATGGGATGGGTGGTTTTGGTGTTTTTGGAATATTTGAATGTTTTTGGTATTTTAAAAATGTTTTGAGGTTTTTTTTGGTCTCTTTGAAAGTCTATATGAATGTTTTGGTTTTTGATTAGTTGATGTTGTTTAGGGTTTTCCAAGGATATTTGATGTTGTTTAGGTTTTCCAATGTTTTTGTGTTTTTTGATATTTGAATGTTTAGGGATTTTTCTAAGTTTTCAATTTTTTTTGTCCTTTTTGATATTTGAATGTTTAGGGGTTTTCCAAGTTTTGACCAAGAACCTAACCTAAAAGATCTATCCTAAGGGCCTCAGGGGCTTATCAAAGATGAGCCTTGCCGACATTATACACACAAGGACCACATAGTTTGACTGAATCAACTTATTGAAAATGAGATATTTAACAATTGATGGAATATCAATTTATTATGACATACTTCTAAAGGACTGACCTAGGGTGTCTCGGGGGCACATCAATGATGGCCTTGCCTACATTCAAGCTTAGAGACCCATAGTTTGACATGGTGTATTTTTGGATTTGTAATGTTCAACCTTTTTAGGGTTTTTGATGTTTTTGAATGTTTTTTATTTTGAATTTACAACTTTCCAAATGTTTTTGGATTTTAGTTGTACATGAATTTGGATGTTTTTAGATTTTTTGTTGTTCAAGATTTGAAATTTTTTGGGTTTTGATGAGATTTTATGAATGTTTTTGGGATTTTCGATGAGATTTCCAATAACCTTAAGATATACAAGAACCCAATCCAATCTAGAATGAATTTACCCTAGCATGATGTGATAAACTGCCTTGATATAGGTAGGACAAGCTGACCTTTGGAATATGCCAAGAAGTTCTAGAGGGGAACAAGATACTTCACAATATCAAGCCATGATGCAAACGTGGATGGGTGATGAAATAAATAGAATGAATGATGTGATGGATGGATGTGCTACAAAGAATGGTAGGATAAAGAGCCAAAGAATAGATGGAGGTGCTTTATATACGAAAGGCACCTGTTTTCCAGGTTTTGACCAAGGTACTTTCCCAAAGCACCACTGAAGTGGTTTCCACTAGAGGATGATTTTTTTCTTAACTTTTTCAATCCTTTTTTCAATCCTTTTTTGGATTTTTTTATATTTTTAGATTTACACCCCTCAAACCTAGGCATACTTTTTAAAAAATGCAAGTTGTTGGTCAGTTCTTGCAAGGGTTCACCTTCAGGTGTTGAAAATTAATATGCTCCTGATCCATAACTTGCGGTGATGATAAAGGGACCTAACTAGTTAGGCTCAAATGTCCTTTACTGTCTTGATTTGGAAGATTTTTCTGATTCTGCTTTAGGATGAGATTCCCTACCTGGAAAGACTGACACTTGATCTTCTTGTTATAACTCCATTTTAGTTAGTTTTGGTATACTTGCAAGTGATTAAAGGCATCAAGACGACGCTCATCCATGAATTCCAGCTCATTCAACTAAGATACTTTATACTCTTCATCAATGATTAGGTTCTACAGTTACACTCGTAGTGATGGAAGCTCGACCTTGATAGGTAGAATGGATTCTGATCCATAGACCAAAGAGAAATGGGTTGCACTTGTTGGTGTGCGGATACTGGTTCGATAGGCCCAGAGAGCAGGATTTAACTACAGATTCCAGTCACGGCTAGCTTCATTGACCATTTTCTTTAAGATTTTCAAAATGGTCTTGTTTGTAGCCTTAGCTTGAATGTTGCTTTGGGGGTAATATGGGGTAGAGAATCAGTGTTGGATGTTGAATCTTTGGCATAGCTCTTTCATGTCTTGATTCTTGAAGGGTGTTTTGTTATTTGAGATAAGGGCTTGTGGAACACCATAACAATAGATTAGGTAATTCAAGATAAATTTGGCAGTTTTCTTCCCAATTATGTAGGTCATAGGAATGGATTCCACCCACTTGGTAAAGTACTTAGTGGATGTTATGATAAACTTGTTTCCATTAGATGAGGTTGGAGTAATCTTTCCTATGAGGTCAAATCCCCACTACGAGAAAGGACAAGGTGTGATCATTTGTTGCAACTACTGAGTTGGAGCATGAATAAGATCTCCATGCTGTTGACATTGGACACACTTCTAAACATACTAATGGGATTCTCTTTCCATGGTTGGACAGTAGTACCATGTCCTCAACAGTTTCTTAGCCAAAATCATAACAATAGAATGGGAACTGCATATGCCATCGTGTACTTCTATTAAAGTGGTTAAGGCTTCCTCTTGGTTAAGACATCATAGTATTGTCCCCTCAATGCTTCGGTGATATAAGGTATCACCTAGGATCATGAATTATGATTCCTTCTTAACAAAGGTCTTCTTAAGGTTGGAGGTGATATCAGATGGAAGGGTTCCTTTGCTAAGGTAGGTGAATATGTCATGATACCATAGGATCTAGGACCAACAATGACACACAAATTCAGATTCAGGGATTTTGAAAGTTGGTATGAGAAGTTGTTGTACCAAGAATTCACATTGAAAGATGTGCGGCATGTGTAATAGTGATTTGATTATTTCCATATCATATACTACTCATTTTTTCATGCGAGGAATCTGCTAAAAAGTTATATCTATGAAAAGGTCCTTGATATTTTCTACCATCTTCTTATAAGAAGTAAGCTTATCATCCTTAATTTGGTAGTTTTCATTGACTTGGTTGATAACTAGCTGTGAGTCTCCATATACTTTCAACTCTTGTATATGCCATTGAACTGCTATCCTTAGCCTTGTGATTAGGGCTTTGTACTCCATAATTTTGTTAGTATATGGAAATGATAGTTGGTATGATTTTGGAATGCAATCACCTTGAGGGGTGATAAATGGAATACTCACCCTTGATCCATGTTGGGTGAATGATCCATCAAAATATATTTTCCACTGATCTGTTGTATTAACACCGATTCATTAGGGAATTCAAATATCAAAGGATTTCATGCATAGATAGGTGTATCTTCTAGTTGGTCTATGATCACTTGTCCTTTGATTACCTTGTGCTCCACGTACTCTATGTCAAATTCAATTAGGATCTTACCCATTTGACCATTCACCCAGTGAGAGTTGCTTTGGATAGCAGATATTTTAATGGGTTGATTTGCAATGAGCTTGATTTGATGCAACAACATGTAGTGTATTAACTTTTGTGAAGAAAAAACCACTACTAAGCATGCTTTCTCAATGGATGAATTGTTCATTTCATATCCCACCAAGGTCCTTTTGATATAATAAATGGCTCTTTCCTTTCCATTTTCATCATGTTGTGCTAGAAGAGCACCTAGTGCTGCTGATGTTGCTGAGATATACAAGATCAAAGGTTTGTTTGGTGTCAATGGCATGAGCACTGAGTTGTCAATAGGTAGTCCTTGATCTACTGGAAAGATTTGTCACACTTCTCATCCCACTTGTATGTTATTCCTTTATGGAGAATATGAGAGAAAGGGTGTATTTTATCTAATAGTTGTGCCATGAACCTTCTGATGGACTGCAACCTTCCTTGTAATCCTCTCATCTACTTTAGTTTTTGTGGTGGTTCCATGGCTAGGATGGATTTCACTTTTGTTGGATCAATTTATATCCCTCTTTGTGATACTATTTAGCCAAGAAGCTTCCCTGATGTAACCCCAAAGACACATTTTTTTGGGTTTAGCCACACCTTATAGTCTTCAAGTTTGTCAAAGATGGGTCCCAATACTTCTATGTGCTCACTTCTTTTTTTTGACTTGGCTAAGATATCGTCCACATAGTATTCAACTATTTTGTGGATCATTCCATGAAAGATAAGGGTTATTCATCTTTGATAGGTTGCTTCTGCATTATTTAGCCTAAATGGCATCATGTTATAGCAATATGTCCCCCACAGACAAGTGAATGCAGTTTTGTATTGATCCTCTTTGGCGGTCATGATTTGATTATATCTTGAAAAACCAATCCATGAGTGATAGAATTTCATGCCCAGTTGTTAGATCCATGATGATGTCAATGTTAGGAAGAGAGAAATCATCCTTTGGGAATACCTTGTTTAGATATCTAAAATTAGTGTAGATTCTAATGCCCCCAATGGGTTTGGAGATTGGTACTAGGTTTGAAACCCACTCAGGATAATCTATCAGTTGGATGAATCTAATGTCAAGAAGCTTTTGTAACTCAAGTTTCACCAAGAGTGCTATCTGAGGGTGCATTTTCCTTAACTTCTACTTCACTGGTTTGGCTTCAGGATAGACTGCTAAATGATACACAACTACTTCTGGATCGATCCCTAGCATATATGTATATGACCATACAAAGTTATCCCTTCGCTCTTTTAGGAATATTGCTAGGTTTTTCTATTCTTCATCCAATAAGGATTTGGCAAAGAAAGTGATCTTGGGTGCTTCTTCTATTCCCACATTAATTGGAGTGACCTTTTTTGCTAACACTATTGAATTTTCTAGATGCATTGCACTAAGGGGGAGATTGAATCCCTCATCCTTGGGTGTCTCAGAGAGGTTTTCACCCTTGGATACATCCTTTATTTTTACTATTTTAAGATAAAAAAGTATCAAATTGTGGTTTTCACTCAAAGATCTACAAGTTAGTTGCATGTCATCATTTTTGCAACTGAAGGATTCAATTGTCTCCCTGTAGTATGCCTCTATGTCTAGATCTATGTCAAAACTATCCTTGTGATCTACCCATGGTAATTTGTCATGAAGTCCCATGAATTATGAGATCACTTCATTATTTACGAATAAATTTAGAATCAATGGTCCTTGTTGGTCCAAGTCAATGAGGTGTGGGTATACTAGGAATATTTCATTTGTTTTATTGCTTGAGGTGAAGGATGTTTTGGATATTATGAAGAGAGTTATTCTCAAATAGGTCAGAAAAATTGAGAGGAAAGTTGTCAAGGGTAGTGTCATGCAATGGTGGTAACCAAGACGGAGCCTCAACCCATATAGTGGAAGTACCTTTTCCAATAAGGGTAACTTTTCTAGTAGTACATCCTACACCAAGATTATTTGGACAATGATAGGTTCTAGAAAACTGTTGTCATTTTGTCCCAATTTATCATTATTTTTATACCCCATTCCATTCATTAGCTACAAGCCTTTGTAGTCATCTTCCATGGGAAGAGAAAGGATGAGTCATTCATCTTGATATAGCAGTTTAGATATGTCTTCCTAATGGACATCTTCTTTATTCAAGTCCCCCACTTGGTGAAGGTAGTAGCTATCATCCTTATTGTTTCAGGGATTGTGTTGGTGCTAGGTGTGGGTTTCCCATGAGATTTGGGAGAAAGAGGTAGCTCCCCCAACACAAAATATCCTTTTTTAGCTTATAGTTTCCACAACCATCATCCTGGATCATTTCTTTGATGTCAGGTATGTTCTTTACAATGGGGGCTTTTATTTCTAAGGTAGATGCAAGGGATAATGGGTCAACAAATGAGGTAGATGGTGTAGGCCCTTCATAATTCTTATTTATTTGTGGGATATTATAGAACATGGCCTCAAGATTCTTGCAATAATAAAAAGGCTCAGGATCTCCATGGATGGTAACTTCTCTGCCTTCGAAAGGAAACTTTACACATTGATGGTAGGTTGAAGCTACAACTTTTAGGGCATGGATCTAGGGTTGGCCAAGCAAGATGTTGTAAGGAATATCAAGGTCTAGGACTTGGCATGTAGTTTCTACAATGATGGACCCCATTTGGATGGGTAGTGTGATGACTCCTTGTGATACCCACTCTTGATCATCATATGCTCTGATGGTTGTACTCTTTTCTTTTTCAATAGTATCCTCTAAATAGCCTAGGTTTTTGATCAGCTGAAGGGTGAAAATGTTTAATCCAACACCTCCATATACTAAAACTCTTTTAACCTTGTTCTTATGAATAATGACCTCAAGGTGTAAATCACGGTTATGAGATGGTTGTGATGGTAGGTCTTGTTCTGAGAAGGTGAGGAGATGATTAGTGATATTCCCTACCATAGCTTGGAACTATTTGTATCTATATCTTGAGGGATATATGACATAGACAAAGATTTCTCTAAGATTTCCCTATGTGCAGGGGATAGCCTTAATAGCTCCAGGATCAAGATCTGTGTAGGGGTCTTCTTCAGCTGATCTAGGAGATTGTACTTGATAGGATTTGATGTTGGAAAAGTAGGTTATGCCCTAGATTAAGATAGGATTCCTTGGATGGTGACTTTTCCATGTCATGTGGTGACTCCACACTCCTCACTAGGCCCTTTGATTGTGAAAATAGTGATGACGCTATCACAAGAAGCAACCACATTGGAATAGGTATGCTACAAATTTGTGTAATCTTTAGCTTTCCCAGTATTGTTCCCTTTGCTATGATCTGATATGGGGGTCTTGTAGATCTTGAGATGTTGGTTACCAGTTGGTACTTCAATAGATATGTTCATTCTCGATGAGATCTTGGATAACATTCTTGAACCTCATACAGTTCATTGTCCTGTGTCCCTTGATTTTGTGAAAGTCACAAAAGTATTTTCATTGTAGTATGGTGGTTTGTATTGTGGTTCTTGGTAGTTTTCAAAATTTGGAAGTGTTATCAAGTTTGACTCTACCAATTTCTTCATGATGGTTTCAATGGGTTTTGATAACTGTGTGTACTTGTGTTTTGGATAGTTGTTCTTGTTGGGAATTCATCTTTGTTGTGTTTCAGTTTTATTGATCTAATTGTTTTATGGTGAGCTTGTTTGTTGCTAGTTGGTTGAGCGTTTGCTATTTTATTGGTGTTTTTCCTAGGAGAATTTAGGACCAACTTAGCATCTATCATGCCATCATTAGTCACATTCTTGTTCTTAGCCCAAAAATGAGGCTTGTCATTTGAACTGGTTGATGGGAAGTTGTCTTTATAGGCTTGAGTATTTCCTTGTGAGATTAGAGCTCTTTCGATGTTAAGGTCTCTAGGGACAAGCTCATCATAAGAGGTAATGTACCACATCTTTAAGTGGAAGGATAGATCTGAATCTAGGTTTGCTATGATAATGTTCACTTGTTGTTCATCAGGAATTGGCCACTTGCTCTTACTAGCTCTTTGTCTCCACCATTGCAAGTTGGAAAAAGATTCTAACTTGTTTAAGAGTATATAACTCTTCTAAGAATACGCTCATGTCAAGATTAAAGGAGAAATGATCTATGAATTTATCAATGATTTCCTAGAAGGTTTTGATACCTAGAGGAAACTGAGAAAACCAATCAATGGTTGGGCCTATCAATCTTTGCGGAAAGAGGTGCATCAAATAGGACTCATTATAGGTGACCTCCATACACATGATGTTAAACTCTTTGACATGGTCTATAGGAATTCCCCTCCCTTTGTATTTATCAAATTTTGGGACTTAAAAACTAGGAGGGAATGATACCATTGTGATGTTTCAATCAAATGGATATGGGCATAAGTTTTGCATATGGGGTTTCTTCATTTTGCGCATCATAATATCCTGCATTTCTTGTGTTAAAAACTTGAGTTGCGATGCCATATCATCTTGTGGGTTTGGTGGAGGAACATATGTTGCATATTGTGGGATTTTGATATGATGATGTTTTGTATGGTGTGTATGGTGGTATAGGATAAGGTGATGATGGTGTAGGCGTATATGTTCCTAATGTGTTTAGGTTGACGATGATTTATTGAGGGTTATAGTATAAACCCTATTGTTGCTATTGTTGTGTGAGAAATTATTGTTGGGAATATTGTTGAGCTTGTTGTTGGGCTACTAAGGTTGCTTGTTGTGCTACGAAGGATTCTTGATGTTGTTGTTGTTGTTGCTGCGCCACAAGGGCTTGTTTTTGTGCTGCTTGTTGTTTCTATTGTTGTGCTGCTAAGGCTGCTTGTTGTGCTTGTTATTGTTGTTGTGCTAATAAGGCTGCTTGTTGTGCTTGCTATTGTTGCTATGCTACTAAGGTTTCTTGTTGTGCTTGTTGTTGTTGTTTTTCTACTAAGGTTTCTTGTTATGCTTGTTGTTGTTGTTGTGATGCTAGGGCTGCTTCTTCTTGTTGTTGTTGTGTTGCTAAGGCTTCTTGTTGTGCTTATTGTTATTGGATGACTTGCTGATAAGCCTATTGTGTTTGCTGTAAAGATAGGGCATGTGCTTGCAATGTAGGATCAATTAGTGGTTGGGACATCTGTGATGTGTTTTAGGTGTCGATGTTTTGCATGAGTTACAGATTATTGATGAAAGGTTGGGGGTTCCCATGGTATAACATTCCTTGCAAGATGGTGGATTGGGATGGAGGAATGTAAGATTGAGGTCCCATTTGATTTTGCATGACTTGGGGGATGAATGGTAAAGAGGATGATGGTGTCATTAGGTATTACGATGTTAAGGGCACATTAGGACATTGAGTCCATTGATTGAAACCTGATCTCCTTGACCAATGTTTTAGGGATTCCCTTGTGTTTGAGATGTGGACAATGTATTAGCTTGGTTAACGAGATTTGTTATCAAGGGGTTGTTTTGATATGGGTTAATGATGGATGGGAAAGATGTGTTTTGGGAAACCACCAAATTTAATGTATCAATGGGAGGATTGGATGGAGATGTCCCATGTTGTGTTAAAGGATGATTTTGTGTGAGGGTATTACCTTTCCCTTTTGGGTCTACTTGTGTTACTAGGTCCACACTACCTTGCATGATGTTAGGCACACTTATGGTACTCATGGGTATGGATGAAGATGGTTGTCCTTGATATGTTGAGGTTGTTGTGGAGTAATGGAGTGCGAGGGGTTTATATGGATGTAGGGGATCCTCAGTAACTAGAGGAGCACCAAATGTTGGTTTCCAAGTGGTTGTTTTGGATGGAGTAGTTTTTAGGGTACCCACAAGTGTATTGCTTTCAAATGGAAGAGTGTGTCCAAAGTCTTTAGCAAGACTAGTTGAAAGACTAGGAACAAATATTGATTTAGCCCTACTAATGGAGCTATTTGAATGGTAGATGAATTCAAGCCTTGCATTAATGATTGCACAACAAAAGATGGGGAAATTGGAGCTACGTTTTCTAAGGATTGGTGTTCCATGATTTATTGCTTAGTAAGTCCAAATGGGTTGTTTGTGATGTCTTCTATCTCACATTTCCTTGATGGAGATGAGGGTTTTTGTGATGAATTATGGGATAAAATTATTGAGGATTTAGATCACTTGAGGTAAATGTGACTTTGGTTTTCTCCAGATTCTCTTGTGTTGTGATCTTGTTTTTACCATAAATTGTTGGTCACCTATGGGAGATTTGTGTTGATATTTGTAATGTTTAAACTCTCTAGTTGACTCAAATTTTGGTATAAGGGACACTCCAATTATTTTTGGAGAAATGGTGATAATGGGGGGATGAAAAGGATGAATGATATGGGGAGTGATCTTTGCAAACATTTTTGGACAACACTTTTGACTTCAAGGTTTGATTGTTTGATGTTTGGATAAAGAATGTTAAATTTGAACTTGTGAATATTTAGGGTATACTTGTGACCTTCAAGATAAAATAGTCCAAAAGATGATAAATAACTTTAACCAAATGCATGGAAAAGGATTCATTTCACATACAAAGTAGCTAAGTTAGGGGTTGGTTTGCTAGATTTACAAGTCAAAAAGTGTTGGTGTGTTCAAAATTTTTACAAAGTTTGGTGAGGTGAAATTTGAAAGATGATAAGGGGTGGATGAAATGTATTGAACCAATTTTGACCTAGAGTGAACCTTTGTTTTCAAAGACCAAGGTGGTGAGAAACATGCTAAACCTCTAAAGTTTTCAAATCCTAAAGACTCAATGATCAAAGGACAAGTTCTAGTGAAATGTATAGATCTGGTTCATTCATGAAATAGTGTAGAAAATGTCTCCTTAGTATTTTATCTTGGTTGTGGTACTGTCTTAAGGTACGTCTTGTAATATACTTTGAACTATGATTTCTAAGTTTGAAATAGCAACATGTATACCTTCTCTTAGGGATTTTGATTTGATTTTGTGTGAGATCGTTTAAGACAAACCTAAGATTGTGAAAAATACCAATGTTTGACTTAAATGAGAGGTTCATATTGGGCATAAATGTATGGAATATTCATTGAAACACATCTATAAAAATTCCTTACCAACCTGTTCCTATTTTGGTACAGTGCCACAATGTGTTGTTTGATAGCTTTTGGAGTATGATGTCGAAGTTTGAAGGGACGACATGTAGATCTTCTCTTGGGGATTTTTATTTTACATGATATCATTTAGAGAAGTATAAGATAATTAAAAAGATGATATTTATTGCCATGTGGGGTGGTAATATGGGCCTTCTAGCCACAATAGCAACTTGTTTCTCTTCTTCGTTTATGTTGTATGTTGTGTTTCTCCACTGGGTTGGACTTTTCCTTTGTTTCAAAAGTGAAGCTTCTCAAACTATTAATTAAATCAGTTTGTTCTCCTTCAATGAGTTCAAAGTTTGGTTGAATGATATCAGGCATAAGGTTGGGTTGTTCAACCGGAGCAATCAAACACCAAATGGTCATGTGGGGTTCAATTTGTCAATTTATCTTGCTTAAATGAGTTTCTTTTTACCAAAAACACTTATCTTTCTTAAGTTCAAACTAAATGTCAATTTCAAATGCTTCATCAATTCCACAAAGTCCATTTTGTGAAAAGGATGAAGTTAAGGGAATAGATACCTAGGTTAACTTTGGGAAGTATGGATTGAGATGTAAACCAAAATATTAAGAAGTCTCTAAGAATAAATCCTTAGGAAAAACATCAATATCAAGGTTTTGTTCAAAGGATATCCATACTTAGACCAAAGGGTTTGAAATTTTGAAAAGAATTTGTTGATGTTTGTTTGCAATTGTTTTGGAATCAAGCAAGTTTTAAACTAACTCACAAGCATTTACAATCCTAGATAGATTGGGTACATATTTCTTAGTAGGCTTACCATCATCAGAAGAGATGATTAATCCATGAAGATGAAGTGGACACACCAAGCAAAGGAGTTCCTTTCCCATTTGCTTTATTGCCTTAATAAAAATATCAGACATGGCAAGTAACTTCTAGGCACAATGCTACTCCCATGCACTAGCTTGAAATACATTTCAAAATTGGACTTGGTTAGCCACTACAACAAGGTTTTTAATGAACATATCCCGGATAGACTGGGGAAATACACTCAGAAATTCACTCAATTAAGAGGCCTCCTAGCCCTTAGAAATATTTAAGGGTTTTAACACATCACAAGGATACTAGGGGAGACATTCATTGTTATGGGAAAACCACAACCAGCTAGTTAGTGACTTTTTTCACTCTAAATTATTTATATAGTGAGTTGGATAGAAATCATTTCTTGGGTCATTCCCTCTCAAAAGTCGGGTTGCAGGCCCTCTAAAGGTAACATATGCATACAATGCTTTTCGTCACCCAAGTTTTCCAAAAGGTGTAAGGGGAGAGGATAAGCACTTCCAAGTAGAAAAGATATACTTGCGTGTTTCTCTTCACCCAATATCGCATGAAGCACAAGGGGATTGGATACACACAACAAGTATATTTAAGCTAGTCAAACACATGTTCATTTTAATCCATCATAGAAAACTGAATTCATTTTAAGCACCAAACTAAGTGTGGAATTTGTATCGTTCAATTTTAAATCAACAAGCATAATGATGTGAGGGTTTAGTTTTAACCAATTTGAGCATTCATTTTAAACCCCAAAAAAATATAGTTTGGTCTTAAAACATGAAATAAAGCTCATCATAAATGGGTTATAATTGCCCCATGAGTGTTGAAAAACTTGTTACAATTAAATACAATTAATGACAAAATGATCCTTCACTTTGAATTTTATCATCCAAACCTACAAAATCAATTAGTCTAAAAACCAAAACAAGAAGTCAAAGACATGTTAGTGATCAAATAAACCCAAATAATTCAAACATGTCAAAAAATAAAGTTTTTTTTTTCTGTTTACCAGTAATTCGCGATGCTGAAATCAATTGCGTCACTGAAATTCATCAATAGCATCGTTGCATAGGATATGTGTCACTATATTGAAAAATTGATAGCGACCCTCTGTAGAAAACAAAAAGGTCAAATGTGTTAATATATCAATTGCATCGCTAAAGATAAATTCATTTTGCATTAAAAAATAAATTTAGCATCACTATATTAAAATGTGGTGATGAAATTAATTATGTGTCACTATTTTAATTATACATTGATAGACTAAAATCATAAGTGTGTCGTTGTAGAGTGAAGTTTCATCAAATGTGTCGATGGATAATCAATTATGTCGTTGTACTTGAAAACACAAGCAAAAAGGAGTTTTAACAAGAAATTCATCAAATTGGTTAGTTCATGCCCTCCTTCTAGCGCCAAAATGTGATCGAAGGATTAGTATGGGCCAAATACACTTGATCCATGAGGATTCAAAGTGTAATTATGCCACTAAACATCAATCCAATAAGATCAATCAATGAAAACTAGACTAATAATCCATTAAAACTTAACATAGTAAACTACAAAAGCTTTAAAAACACCTATTCTAATCCATTGAAACTTATCCTATTGGGGGAGTCGTATTACATTGAAGTGGAATTGTGACCCTTTCCCAATCTCATGGATACATGAGCTTGTTTCAATCAATTCTATGTAATAGAATCATAGAAATTGATGGAGATGTGTGATGAAACATGATTTAAAGCTAAATTAACATGATGCAACCTATTTTAACATTATATAGACTAAGATGATTGATATGGGTGTATGCAAAGCTAATCTAAATGGAGTTTAAGCTTAAAAGATTAAAACCCTAATTACAAAATATGCTAAATGTATGCACATCTAAGTTACCATGGAAGCCATTAATGGAAACTAAGCTAATATGATGCAAGAAATTAAACTAAATATGTGCTAAATATGAGTGCAAGTGAGTGATTTTAACAACATAAGTTTTCTCTTAAAAATTGGATCCATTTTTCTCCAAATACTAACCTATTTATAGGAGGAAAAATGAGAAATGAAGGGTTAAGATTAAAAAGGTTAATCAATTTTCACAAACAGAGGAAAGATAAAATATGGATCATGAATTCTCATCAATGAATGAGAATCAATGATCACATGGATCAATTAAAGAATCAAGGGTTCATATTCTTCCAAAAAAACACACTTTCAAAACTTGCATAAGAAGCCTTGTAAGTTTGGTATGAGGAAGAATATTCCTTTTTTCAAATGAGTGAGGAGAGAGAATATTCTTTGGAATATTCACATGGGTGAGGGGAAAATTAGATATTTAGCAAATTAAAACAAAGTTTTAATGTGAAAAAGGGGGAACAAATATTCCATGGGAATATTCTTTTTGGAGGAATGTGCAAAGGAGGAACATTCCCTTGCAAGTGGGAGGAATTAGATTAATTAGTAATTGATAATTAAAACAAAGTTTTAATTATGTCAATTAGGGGAGTTTTATGATATTCATTAAATAAACGATTGAATGAAAAAAAGGGGAAGTGATCAGATATTTAATCAAATAACTTAGGGTTATTCAATTAAATAAGAGGACTTGGGGATTGAAATTAAATAATTAGATTTATTCAATTTAATAAGATGAAATGTTAGCATGAAAGGGGATGAATTCACCCAATTAGTTCAATTAGGTTAATAGATCCAAATGATGCAATTAATCAAATAGCTAGGATAATTTAATTAATTAAGTGAAAAGAGGATGGATTTTAGGATGAAATGGTGTTAGCATACCTGATTCAAGTGCATGATATCATTCAAGACATTTTTAAGTGTCTTCACTTCCATTCATATTGATGTATCCATACATGCACTCAATGGTCCTCTCTATATGACTGAACGTATTTGAAACATATAAAAATGGGGATGATGACGATTTTAAGTCCTAAATACAAATAACCTAGGATAAATTCCCCATTTCCAAGGTTTTCATTAGGATGCAAATCAACAAGGTGCATAGATTGACTTTCAACCTCAAGGGTGAGCCAATCAGACCTAGATTTGATCCTTTTGAGTCGTATAAATGAATTGGAAATGATTTCAAATGATTGACTTAATTAGACTATATGATCTAATATAATAAATGCAATATCCTGAAGATGAAAAAATTGAAACAATAATTTTAGGTGGATCTAGGAGAGTCTGAATGATGTGTACCTATCACCAAAAGTTGGATTAAACATGCCAAGAGGGACTCAGTTGCCCTTGGGTGAATGGGTATTTGATGGGGGATCCTAAAAATAATTTTGTATTCCTTTGATACTAGATTTGAACTCATGACTCAGTTGTAGATTTTTTGGAATGTCATCAATAAATTTTGTAGGTGAGTTTTCATGACTTGACAAGACTGGTGACAACAAATGCAACAATTGAAAACTTTCCTTCAATCTTCCTTTGATACTCTTTAAATCTATAACCTGCACATTCATAAAGAGGGAAAATGTTGTGCCATATAGGGGATTGCCTTAGTCAAACCCTGAGTAAGTGTTCCCACTTCCAATGGAAAATATCAATAATAAATTATGATAATGAAAAGGAAGGAATGATGAATGAGGAAATGTTGCAACTTACCACCCTTCGATGGCTTCCTTGAAGGACTAAATTTATACATATCTCCTCAACAATTTATATCTTGCTTGCTTGAATACTTGAATTCTTTGGAGACCTACAAAAAGATGTTAGCCTTCACAAAATAATGATAACATGAATACACATAAAATTTAACATGATGTTGGATCTTGAATTGCTGCAATAAAACTCTAAAATGCTACTTTTGAATTGCTCAATTATGCTCTTGACAATAGTTCTTTCTAGGTAGAGTGTTTTACATTTCAAATGATAAAATGACTAGGTATTTATAGGCATTTACCTAATTTATCAAAAATTATATTCCAAAATCTGACACTTTAAATTTGAATTTTGGATGTTAAAATGCCACCAACATATTTGAATTTGGATCTTGGATAAGAAGGGGGACCCATTCGCCAATGGGTGAATGGGTCCTAGAGAAAATTTCCAGGACACACTTAGTCAGGAGCAAAATAACAATTGGTTACATTTATTCAGTGCTTAGAAGCCTTCAAAAAATAGTAAAATTTGGGCTTTGGAATGCATAATTTAGAAAATTAGGTCCAATAAATTAGGTGGACAAAATTGTAGCGTAGAAAAATGTATCTTTGCACATTTTCATGCTCGTTTGGGTCTCTCTTATGGATGTTGGCCTATTTTTTCCTAGATTTAATGTTGTAATGTGGTCAACACATTCACATTAGGTCTTGGACCCTTGTGAATCAATAAGAAATTTATGATGTCTTATAAAAGTTTTGTGAAGTGTTGTAACACACTTTCACACTTTTCTAGGACCTTATTAATATAATTCACTTAAATAACCTCTTTTTATCACTTACCAAGCCTTATTTCAAAGTGTTGTAATAAAATTTCACACTTTTTTAGGCTTGTCATCAATAATTTAACCCTTTCTTATGTTTAAATGACCCCTTTATACACTTACAAGCCCTACTTAAGTGTATTTTTGAGAATAATCCTGTTAAACATCATTTAATACACTTTAATTCTTGACACCCACTTAAATTGCCTAAGTGGGACCAAGTCGTCACTAGGGGTGACTTAGTCCCACTTGGCTCAAAAATCAAAATTATTTCAAAATTCTAGCGGGATATTTTCTAAACCTTGAGGTCGGCCTATGATGTGGCATTTTTTAGGAATTTTTTTTATAATCATGTATAAATATAGGAATTTTCCACTCATTTCACCCCCATTCATTCACTTAATCATTCAAGCAATTATCAATCATTCACTTTTGCATTCTGGGCATTCTCAAGCATACATCCATTAAAGCTTGAACTATTTGCATATCTTCAAATTTCTACTTCAAGGGTTTGGTGAGTTGTAGCATTGTGTGTTGTTCATTCATCATTCTCTTTCCATTTCATTTCATTTTCAAGGGTTTGATTACCAAACTGGGGTTTGAACAAGGCAAACCCCTATTCACGAACCCTTAACACTTTTTCCCCTCTTTGCATGTGTTTTGCAGGTCTTATATGCAAATTTGTCAAAGGGAAATATGTAAAAAGATGTCAACAATTCATCAAAGTATTTCAAAGTCAAAAAAACCCTAAAAGAAGCTTGGAGAACACCTACAGGTTAGATTTTGCAGATTTAGCTTCAAAAACCTATCAGGAACCATAGCGTAGACCGAGAGCTACAGATTGCATCTTTGGATTTCCTGAAATCTGAAGGTGAACTAAGTCACCATCAGTGGAAAATTAGTCCCACTTCTAGGCCTAAAAAGTATTTTCTATAGTTTTGGATACCCTTTTGGCTAATACTTGTTCTAGCAGAATTTCCCTAAAACATGACTAAGTCACCCAACTTGGCGTAAGTGTCCTAGTAGGCTTTAACATTGATTTATGTAGGATTCCAAAGCTCCTCTACATCACTTTCCATTTTATAGGTGCACCTCTCTAGTCTCATTAATTTATGTTTTTTTTTTTTTTAACGAGGGGAATCGGGTGCAGACGGCCCCCCATATAACCCCCCACCGCTTTTTGTAACACACCAACCGTTTGAGACGAACCCATGGTGGGCCCTCAGGGAACACCTTAACCGAGCTAGGACCGGCGCCCCATAAAGACTGCAGGAATCGGGTAGCACGACCCCCTATAAACTGCAGGTGCACCTGGTAAACTTTTTAACGTGACCGGCGGCGCTGGTGCGACACGCCCTCCAGTACCACGGGGGTAGGGGAGACTAGAACTTGTGACCAACCTCCTGCTACAGGAAAGATTTAGCCAACCAAGCTAGGGCCCCAACCCCAAATCTTCTTTTTTAAGTGCGCCTGGTAAACTTTTTAACGTGACCGGCGGTGCTGGCGCGACACGCCCTCCGGTACCACGAGACGGGGGGAGACTAGAACTCGTGACCAGCAGAGCCGCAACGGAATTACTTAGCCAACCGAGCTAGGGCCCCCGCTCGTCTCATTAATTTATGTTATAGTTTACTTACATTTTTAGTTTATTTTGCATATCACAATGTGTTTTCAAATAAAGTGCATTTTCTTAGTTTAGCATTAGCATTTAATCTCTTTTATTAGTTCTTTGCATCTAGGACATTCTATTTAGACATATTTCAATCATATTTGCATTAGTCTTGAGTGATCCATCAAGGTTTTTGGGATTCCTCTCTCCTTTTAGGTGCAAAACCCTAGAAGTGTAAGAGTGTCCTGTATCCCAAAAATCTATGGTTCATTTTGGTGAACCTACATTTAGAACATTCTCTTTCTGATTTCAAGTGCATTTACATCCTAGGAATATCTTACATTAACATTGCATTTCATTTTGCATTATTTAATTTGCATCCTAGGGTTTCCAATTTTGCATTAGTGAAAAGCTCATCTAGTTTACATTTTTTCATTGCATTTCATTAAAAATCAACAAAATTCTAAATATTCATATTATATCTACATCTAAAAAACCTAAAAAGCATAAAATCCAATTAAAAAATTCTTCTTTTTTTTTTTCAAAAAATCACTACCTGGACTCATTCGCTACCTTGGGCAACTTAGTCTAGTTGCACATTTTGCATTGTAATTTCTATCATTTCTAGACCATTTTCTACATTCTATTTTTTCTTATTACATTTATGTTACTATTTCCATATTTTTTGTTTTATTTAAATTCTTGCACTCAGTTTGTTTTCATTCATTTGCATCATGGATATGTGTTTTAATAAGCTTTGGATGTCTGTTAGAATCCTTAGTTGACATGACAAGCTGTACTTTTGGGACAGATCCTAATGGCATTGAACTTCCACATGCTTCTTCAACTCCTCATGCATTTCCTCCTTGTGATGTTGACACCATTGGAGAAGATGATGATAGCATGCATAAGTTCCTAAATGAATTTCTTGACAACCTTGAGGGTAATGCATCCTTTTATCCATCCATGAAACAACGAGACCTTCCTATGGTACCACTGCTTGATATGTTTGGTTACTTTTATCCTAAAACAAACAAAAAACCTAAGTTCCCTACACAAGGTGGCCCTAGTTCTTTTAAACAAACAACCACTCAACCATCCTATGATAAAAAAAAGTCACCAATACTCCAATCAACCTTGAAGAAACCTACGACAAAGGTTTTACCATTTTGAGCAAACAAGGATGTGACACAACAACTAAACATGACATTCATCAACTCTTAGAGAAAAATCCAAATGATGAAAACACAACAGGGTTAGCATATCATGATCCATCTCATAACAACAAGCCTCCTCGAGAATATCTGAGGCTCCGTGATGATGACACAATGATCTTTGATTCCCCTCCTAATCTGAATGTCCTCCTCTATAAGATTAATCCTTGACTAATAACAATGACAAGGATGAGAGGATCATTTTGGGTCCTCCTCCTTCCATTCGAGAAAAGGGTGAATCTAGCAAATGCAAGAGGACTTACAAGTTACAAAAACTAAAGTTTCCTCTCAATCTAACACCTGAATGTGAAAGAAAATTGCAAATAATTTTAAACAAAGGACTCATGTTATTACCACCTATGAATAGGTTGGTGATATATCCTAAAGATGCTAACGTTCCATTTTGTGGATATCATCACATTCTTGGACATATAAGTGATGAGTGTCGTCAATTGAAAGAAATATTGAGAAAATATCATTTTGATGGTGATAATTGCTATCCAATAATTCCATAAAACACACTCTCCCACTCCTTGTCATGTCATAGTTGTGGAGCATTCCCTTCTCACTATTACATGACCCTTCCCAAGGAAAAATTTAAGAAACCCCCCCCCCTCGGTGAAGGTGTAAAATCCTGGCGAATCTTGTATACCTCCCGATAAAAAATATTAATAATAGTGGCAATTTTTTTCAGTTTTAGTGAAAAAAACAATGTCCATTGACAAATCTTTTCTAATCGCTAGAAGACTATGGAAAATCCTGGCGAAAGGAAATTTTTTTAAAACCACTAAATTTTTTCCATTGGCGATTAAAATCTATTTTCAAACCAATAAAATATTTCAATTGGCGAATTAAATCTGTTTTCAAACTAGAAAAACTATTTTTGTTGGCGATTAAATTTTTTTGTCAAACTAAAAAATAAAATTCATTGGCGCATTAAACCTATTTTCAAATGATTAAGAAAAAAACAATGGAAATTTAAACATAATATCAAACTAAAAAAAATGCAGTGGTGAACTGTCAGTGCAAATATTCCTAACCTTAGTTGCAAGTCTTTCTTGGTTATCTTTGTAGTTGGTGGGTCGGAGGTTTCAAAAAATTTGAAACTTTAGATTTTGGTTCTAAGGTTCCAAGTTTTAGCAACCAAGTGACATTATGGACCATGACCATTCGATGAATTTTTGATGGACAATTGTAGTTGCATTCCAGAAGTATATCTCTCAAGCACTAGATATGCAAATTGCAACCTCTAGAATTACACTAGAACCATTAGATTTTCATAAATCAATGCTTGAAATTTTATTAATTATTTAGGTCTTTCGGTCATCCTACTCTTGTTTACCATTTAATATTGCCTAAGTCAGACCAAAATATTTTATGACAAAGCCTTAAATCTTAACTCTTTAATCCTAAGGGTCAAGTCTTGTCAACCTAGCGATGTCCCCATTTTAAATTATGCACGTGCATATAGTTTTTTTTAAAAGAGGGACCGCTCAATGAATTTTTGATGGATGACTATAGATGCATTTTGGAAGTAAATCCTTGAAGTACTAGACTTGCAAACTGAAGCCTCTGGAATAATAGTAGAACCATTAGATTTTTAGAAATCAATGGTTGAGATTTTATTAATGATTAGTTTAAAAAATCAACATATAGTTCCGATCATAAGTGAACAAAATTTATTGTGACTTATTAGCTAGGGCATTGATAATCATTAAGGTAAAATAATACATTTAATTCTCTCTTTTCAATGCATCAAAGTACTCTACCTTTCAATTATTCTATTGAAATTCTCAATTTTTCTATGGTACTGGGCGGTAGCATAGATTAATACCATATTAATAGCCAAAATGATTGATTGGATAGCTTTATATTGAAAACTGCACAATGCGTTGTAGAATCATAGATGATGATGTTAATAATCCAGTGATTTTTACAATCGACAGCTTGCGTGGCATTGCTGATTTTGACAATTGGCAACTTGTCAGCTTGAGCTACAGTTTGCAACTTTGCATGTAGCCAACTTGAGGTATCAATTAAGTTGGATTTTTGGTTTGGGGCTGCGTAAATCACAATTATTACTAAGTAGTCAGTAGTAATTATACACAACCTCAGAGCTCACACATGACACATGTGAGGTGTACAAGGTACCTAGTTGGTAGTGGCACTTTTGGCCCATAAATAAGGATAGTCAGCACAACTAAAATCATTCGTGTAATTGTCATAAGGGTTTTCATTTTGTAGGGTTAATAGCTTAATAAGGATTCAAGAAGAAGATGATGCAGTATTATTGGGGATACTCTAAATTCTCCTGCTTCTAGTTATGTAGTTATAGAGTAAAAGACTAATTTCCTTCAAGTCTAGAATGGGTGGAATTAGAAAGAAGTTGATTTGGTTCACTTGAATTCTCAGACAGGTTTTGAACTAGGATGAGGAGCTCTGATGGACATAAGTGCTATCCCAATGCATGGAGGTTGCAAGTAAAAGGTGGGAGCAGTTTTACTACCCCTCATCGTCTACACGACTCTAGTTCTCAAAGGGGATAAGTACATTTTGTATCTTCACAGCTCTCATTTTCCTAGCATGGTTGGTCAGGTGAGTTCCTTGCATTTATTTTTAGAAACTATGGCCTACCAGGCAAGCCCCATACATTTATTTTTAGTGCTCATCTTCTACGTGGGAGAAATTTTACAATCCCTCATCTTCTGCATTAGTCTGGTTCTAAAAGGGGCTAAGTACATTTTGTATCTTCACGGCTCCCATTTCCCCAGTTTGATTTGGCCCCCTTTCCCCATGCATTTATTTTCAGAGCGACGAGGGTATGGCTGACTCGACAAGTCCCATGTGTTTATTTTTAGAGCTCATGGTTGACCCGACAAGTTCCATTTATTTTCAAAGATACATGTATCACATTTACGTTTTCAACTTTTCACCAGTAGTCTAGCAGAAGCTTGGCGCTTGTGCTTACATTTTTATTTGTACTATGTAATAATGTGACATTATAATTCAGTTGTAATAAAATAAATGGTTGTGCTATTAATGTGACATTGTAATTCATTTTATTAAGTCCTTTGCAAGTTAAGTGCTATTAATGGTTGTGCAATGTGCTATTAATGTGACATTGTAATTCATTTTATTAAGGCCTTTGAAATGTTAATTTTTTGGCCCCTTGGCCTTGATGTCAATCCTAGTGCATTAAACTTTAAAGAAAATTTAAAGCAAATTTAAAACACATGTTTTATGTTTATTAATAAATAATAAATTACTCAACCGTTCGATGAACATTTGATGTATGGTTGTCGTTGCATTCTAGAATGAAATGCATAGAGCACTACGCTTGTGAACTTAAACCTCCAGAATCACCCTATAACCATTAGATTAACATAGATCAACAATTTAGAATTTGTTGTCAATGCAGGAGTAAATCATTGTTTTTAATGGCTTGTTTTAAATGTTGTCAGCATGTACATTGTACTACCTAATTTTGTACTGTGTAGTCCATAAGTAACGAGTAGATGTTTCAGTGTCATTCAGTTTGCTCATTTCAGTTCACCACCCTGTTCTGGGTTCCATAGTTCCACTTCCAAAAAAGCCATTCCAGTAACCCAGTTTCAAGCTTCAACGTAGTTTCAACTTCAAGAATCAAAATTCAAAATCTGGGTAAGTTAAAGAATCTTGTGGCTACATTTCATTGCTTGAAGTTGACGTTTCTTAAAATCTTATTTTGTCAAACTTTGAAGCTTAGGTTTAGGGTTAAGAGGCTTAAGAACTAAGAAAACTTAAGGACTAATAGGGAATTCAGAAATTTCATATTGTTGATTGTATTAGCATGTCTACCACCAATACCATTAGAGAAATGTTGGATAAAAAAATACATTATGCAAAATTGCTTGAAACCCCAGGTTTCACTGATGAATACCATGATATTTATGATCCTGAAACCTATGGTAGGTGTACCTCAGAACTTAGATTTTCATCTCAGAATAAGGTTGCAAAGAAAATGCATGTTAATAGTATTAGTGCACCATGGGTAATTGGATTAGGGTGCATGATGTTACATGAGGTTTTCCCTTTCCCATAATTTATCATGGTTTGTGCCCTAAATTATGATGATAACAAAAGAGAAATTGTTAATAAAGGTAGAAAAGAAGAATTGTTAGCCATTAATGCAGAAAAACTTGGAAAAGTTTTGGCCTTGGGGTTTACAACCAAAGAATTTGGAAATGTCCACATTGACCTAGAAAAACTTGATAGTGATTATGAAGCAATGGATGAAATGGAGAAAAAATCTTTCTTAAATACAATAGTTCAGGATAGAAAAAAAGTGAAAGGTGATCATAAGCCTCCTTATGATTTGGATATTTTTAAACCATGGGTTCAGGATACTATTTCCATGCTAGCATTTTTCCTCAGATTGAATAGCAATTTGGAAGTGGGTGCATGCCTCCTTGAAATGGTGTATAATATCCATTATGGCATTCCACATGCCAAATATAATTTTATTGAGCACATTGTAGAATCCATGCATAATTTCTTTTTAATGATTAAAGGAGGTTCCAACAAGACATTTAGGTTGACAACCTACTTGTTCTATCTTTTTCTATTCAAATTCAGAGGAATGTTTCAGACCAACAAGCTTCAGATTCAACCCTATGGTAATAGTAATCCTAAGCAAAAGAAAATGGCTCCAGTATATGAATGGACCACTATTATAAGGCTGCATGATTCTTGAAGGAACTACAGTCATTTTGTAGACTACTTTTTGGCTCCATTGCATCAAGAAATTACAAATACTCCAATGCCAAGATTTCCTGTCATGTAGAAACTACATTCAATTAGGAAAAGAAATACAATTGGTTGATTGGTACTTATTGGAAGAATATATCGTGCTAAGATTTTATGGATCGGAAGTACAACCATACAAACTTCCAATACATGTGACAAAAATGGTTTTTGCTTTGGAATATGTAAGGTAGATGCATAGCACTAATGAAAAACACTTTACTAGTCAGGGGAAGAAGATCTTATTTCCTTCTTTACCTTTTTCATGTGAAGGGATGACATTCAAGAGAAAAGCATTTAGTGTGGCACATGATCTTTTAAAATTTTTTTATTTTGATGCTATCTGTCACTAGTAGTATGATCCATGTGACACCATTAAATCAATGATTGTGATCAATAAGAATGCTGGAAGTAGAATTCAACATCAAAGCAAACCCTTGCTTGAAAACTTGAGAAACAAGGATTCTTGGGATGAGGTCAAAGTAGCAATGGAGAAAAGTGCTGCTGAAAATGGTATTTATTTTAAACAATTGTTAGTAGAAATTATGGCATTGCATCGAAAGACAATTAGGAGGTACAACAATTTTTATGAAAAAAGTCATAAACCATCTAGTAGAGTAAAAATGCCAGATTCTCTAGAGAAGGAAGTTACCGAAAAAAATTGGTCACGATAAAAAATTACTGCCTTTTGGTCTATGAGGAAGGACCTAGGTGATCCAAGAGCTCTTGCAGAGTATGGAGATAACGAAGAAGATCTTGAGTTTAGAAAAATATGGAATATAGAGCATCCGAATGAACAAGAAGATGAAGAAAGTGATGATGATAGGAAAGAAGAAAGCCATGTCAATTTCAAACTTGGTTTAAGTGAGGCCACAAAAGAAGCATTTACTACAGGAGCAGCCATAGCTGAAAAAATGGGTTATGAAGGTGGTCCTTTGGGGTCCCAAAGACAAGGCCCTTGGATGGTAATAGATGTAGAGCATAAAAAACTAGTTGATAAATCTATTGGGTTTGGAGGTGAAAAAGTAGACCTAGGGTATACAGTCAATTTGTTAGAGCTTCAAGTTCAAATCCTCACCTCATGGTCAGACACAATCACAACTAGGACATGCCCATGGTGGAGGGCTTAGTGCAACAGGCATTGCCTCTGGTGGCAATGGTATGGGTAGTAGTACAAGTAGTTATCAACATGTGCTACAACAACAAATTACACACAAGAGGACAACACAATATACCACAAAAACACCAGGTGATCAAGGCATACAAAAGAGGCAAAGGATTTTGATAGGTCCAACTCCAAGTCACACTACCAATGGATCCACCACAAAGGAGTTATTTCCAAGCACTCCCCCAATGCTAGTTAGTCTAGCTGCATGACATCATTAGCAACTGCAAGTACTCCTATTCCTTTGCCATTCAAGCATTCCATTGTTCCTGCATCCCTAGGTTTTGATTACATTGAAGAGTTTAAAAAGAAATTAGAATTGAATAAAAAGAAAAGAAGCTATTGGAAATAGGATGCCATTTAATTGCAAATCCTAAACATTAATTATTTCATGTATCTCCTAAGCTCTTGGAATGTGTTCAACAACACTAAGATTAGGATGAGATTAATTATTTGGATGAAATAAATCATGAAACTGACATTTGTAGTTATTCCTAAATAATAGGAGCATGTGGGTGCACACATGGTAAGGTGAAACTCACCTTGAGTTTAGTTAACTATTCAGAGTAAGAGATACCACTTCTGAATGCATGTAAAGATCTTAGGAGTTAGGGTTTGATGTTTGCATGCATGAAGTGAAGTTCAGTTCAATTTAGATGAGTTAAGTTTAGTTTAGTTCAAGTCAGTTCAGTTATGGTTCAGTTATCTTCAGTTGCATGCAAGTGCATGTTGCATACATGTTGGTTATTTTGAGTTGCATGTAGTTAGCTTCAGTTAACTTGGAATGCATGGCTAATAACTTGAGTTGTATGAAAAATAACAGGGACTACCTCCAGTTAATAGGGGATGACCATTCTTGCATGAATGGTGTTGAGTAAATGTTTCAGTTAACAAGAAATCACTTGGAGCCAACTTGGGTGCCCAAGATGCTTTCTTGGATTTACCTCTTTTGCATGTTGAGATATTTCTGAAGTTTCAATTAAGTAGGATTACTTATGGGTACCAACTTTGAGGAAGAACTTTGGAATTATCACCGAAGTAAAGGATGAGTTGTAGCTTTAGTTTGGGATGCCCAAATGGATGAAGCACATGTTTTAGCATTGTTCTTCTTGAGATAACCCTATTTGCATGAGATATAGTGTACCTTTTAGGGATAGGGCTTGAGCATTGTAATTGTAACTCATGTTGAGTTTACAAAGCTGATTAAAGCCTATATATCTCAAGCAAGTTGAATAGAGTTGTGAGAGTTTTTATTGCAGGTTGTGAATAAGAAGCATTCTTAAGCAAGAATTGGAGCTATTGTAATTCAAAGATTGAATAATAGAATAATTCTTGGTGGAGTTTTTTCCCGAAAGGGTTTCTCCATGTTATATCTTGTGTAATCTTTCTAATATCCTGTCTAGTTCTTCTATCAACTTCTATCTACATTCTACGATAGTAAAATGGATTAATCAAGATAATCACCCAAAAAGAATATATGTAACAAAGAAAAAGCTTACTTAGACTAGCAATATTAAAGTTTTACATAGTGTTAAGCTAATAAAACACCTCATTTTTCAACATTTGGTATCAGAGTTGAGGTTGGGTAGAGTATTGGGATGCCTTTCTCTTAAAAGATTGGAGGTTTTTTGGCTTAGTGGGAGCTTTTATTATTTTTATTATTTTCTGATTTTGGAATTAAGTTTTGTAACAATGAATTCAAGGTTAGATATTGAAAGGTTCAATGGTTCTAACTATGAAATGTGGAAATTAAAAATGGGAGATCTTCTTGAAGAAAGAGATCAGTGGTTAGCAATTAATAATGAGAGAAATAAACCTACAACTATTTCAGATGAAGATTGGGCTAAGTTAGATAAGAAGGCAAGAGGAACAATTAGGTTATGTCTTGTTGATGTTGTTCTTTTAAATGTTTTCAGTGGAAACCACTGCATATAAATTATGGAAGAGAATAGGGGATATTTATCAAACTAAGAGTCTCACCAATAAGTTGTATCTGAAAAGGTAGTTGTATTCATTGAAAATGAAAGATGGTGAATCTGTTGCACAAAATTTAAATGCTTTCAATTTAATTATCAGTCAGTTAGCATCTATAGATGTAAAGCTAGAGGATGAGGATAAGTGAGTTTTATTACTTTGTTCTTTACTAGATTCTTGGGAAAATCTAATTGTTGCAATTAGTGGTAATGGTGTAGATCCAAAGATGGGCAACATTATTCCTACTCTCCTATCAGAGGAGATGAGGAGGAAGTATAAGGAGGAAATCCAAGATTCCTTGTTTGTAAAAGGTAGGCCTAAAAAAAAGGAGCCTAAGGGAAACAAGGAAGGGAAGAGTAAGTAAGAAGGACAGAGTAAGGTAAAGTGTTGGAACTATGGGAAACCAGGACATGTGAAGAAGGATTGTAAGAACAAGAAAGAGAGTTCTGATTCTTCTATAGAGGAGTCCTCAGATGATAGTAATGATGCATTGGTTATTTCAGCTAATATTGTTTGTGATAACTCTTTGCTTCATGTTTTAGAGTAATCTTCATAAAGAGGATGGTAGTCACGATTCCATGTGTGACTCGGTACCATGGTTTAGTGGGAGTTGTTGGCAGTGACATGGATGCATCATTGGTAAGGTTATCTCCATGTGATTAGAGATATGGTTTCTTGGTTTAGATTATATTTGTTATTGATGTCATGGTTTAATCTTGATATGCATTTAGATTTTGGCATATTACATGGTTCTCTTGAGATTAGGATGTATAAGTATGTTATGATGCATGTGATCTCCTAAGAGGAGATGGTTAGATCATGGATGTCATGTTTATGTTCAAGGTTGGAGCTTTGACATTGATCTTGAGTAGATCTCTTAAGTATTGGGTACATTAATCATTTGCTTGATTACTTCATGAAAGTGTTGTGTTGCATTTGGAGTTTGGAATGGATTGGTTGCTTACAGGTCCTCATAGATACTTGGAGAAATAGGTGAGGCTAGAGTTATCTTATGGTAAGAGACATTTTTTGGAATGGTTACTTGTAAGAAAAAATTTGCAACAGAAAAGACCAAGGATACTACACCTTGGTTGAATGTGAATTCAACACACTCAATGGTTTAGCATGCCTCCAAAGAGGCAGTTTGGATAAAGAGACTTGGGAAAGGTATTGGTTTGGTTGATAATGGAAAGGTATTAATTGAGAAAGTTGACACTTTAATTAATGTTATAGATTATCTTATAAAACCATACAAATAAGTTCTCTTGGTTTTAATCATTTGCTTGGAAGCTTCATGATTATGCAAGTTGCATTTGAAGTTAACATGGTTTGATTATTTGGTGCAAGAAGGCCATTGTCCTTGAGTCTTGTACTTGTTTTATTATTCCTTGTTTAGAATAATTGAAATGTATAATTTCAAGTGGGAGAATGTTGGAAATAGGATGCCATTTAATTGAAAATCCTAAACATGAATTATTTCATGTATCTGCTAAGTTCTTGGAATGTATTCAACAACACTAAGATTAGGATGAGATTAATTATTTGGATGAAACAAATCATGAAATTCACATTTGTAGTTATTCCTAAATAATAGGAGAATGTGGGTGCACACATGGTAAGGTGATAGTCACATTGAGTTCAATTAACTATTCAGAGTAAGAGATAACACTTCTAAATACATGTAAAGATCCTAGAAGTTAGGGTTTGATGTTTTCATGCATGAAGTTTAGTTTAGTTCAGTTCAGATGAGTTAAGTTTAGTTAAGTTAAGTTCAGTTCAAAATCAGTTTAGTTTAGTTTAGTTCAATTAAGTTCAGTTATGGTTCAGTTATCTTCAGTTGCATGCAAGTGCATTTGCATGCATGTTGGTTATTTTGATTTGCATGTAGTTAGCTTTAGTTAACTTGGAATGCATGGCTAATAACTTGAGTTGTATGACAGATAATAGGGACTACCTCCAATTAACAAGGGATGACCATTCTTGCATGATTGGTATTGAGTAAATGTTTCATTTAACAAGAAATCACCTGGAGCCAACTTGGGCACCCAAGATGGTTTCTTGGATTTACCTCTTGCATGTTGAGATATTTATGAAGGCTCAGTTAAGTAGGATTACTTATGGGTTCCAACTTTGAGGAAGAGCTTTGGAATTATCACTGAAGTGAAGGATGAGTTGTAGCTTCAATTTGGGATTCCCAAATGGATGAAACACATGTTTTAGCATTTTTCTTCACGAGACAACCCTATTTGCATGAGATATGGCATACCTTTTAGGGATAGGGATTGAGCATTGAAATTGTAGCTCAAGTTGAGTTTACAAAGCTAATTAAAGCCTATATATCTCAAGAAAGTTGAATAAAGTTGTGAGAGTTTTTATTGTAGGTTGTGAAGAAGATTGGTGAAGGTAGAAGAAGCATTCTCAAGCAAGAATTGGAGCTATTGTAATTTAGAGATTGAATAATACAATAATTCTTGGTGGAGTTTTTTCCTGAAAGGGTTTCTCACATTATATCTTGTGTAATCTTTCTAATATCTTGTCTAGTTCTTCTATGAACTTCTGTCTACATTCTACAACAGTAAAATGGATTAATCAAGATAATCACCCAAAAATAATATATGTAACAAAGAAAAAGCTTACTTAGATCAGCAATATTAAAGTTTTACAAAGTATTAAGGTAAGAAAACACCTCATTTTTCAACATAAGCAACTGATGGAGAGTGCATCTTCTCTAACTTCAGAGCTTGCAACAACCATGGTATTATTCACATTTGACACAAGTAAAGAAATCATGGAGTACACATTTCTTGTTCCCACAGTTCAAAACAAACCAGAAATCAGATGGCTCCATCTGAATTTCAGGTGAACAATTTTCAATTGGATTTTTCTAGACTAAAAAAATATGCATCTAAATTAACAAGCAAAGAGGATAAGCAGAATGAGATTGAGACTGCAGTGAATGAACTAAATCAAAGGTTAGATGAGAGCAACAAGAAATATGATGAGGAAAAATCCACTTCAGAAAAATTAAGACTAAGCATTGCAAATGGAAATGCACAATGGGAACAAAAATTGGAGAAGGAGAGAAAAAGAAATGAAAGATTGGAGGAAGAGCTGATGAAGCAAAAAATGAAATTAAGTCTTGTCAAAATAAGTTATCTTCATTTTGTAGAGAAACAATGAGGCATATGAAAAAAAATATTTGGGATGAAATAATGCAGGGGATTGATCATTTGTGTGACATATTTCAATTGATTGATGCTATCAGACAACATCATAAGAAGCTCAACAAATATTTAATGGAGAACAAAAATATGTTGGCATTAGAGAAATCAACAAATCAAATTCAAAAAATGGTCTACAAAGCCAGTGGAAATGTTTTGAAATCAAAAGGGATTACTAATTGGCTTGCTACATCAATGATGTTTTCATCTATCATTGAAAAGTGTTTGAGAATGCATGAAACAGAGAAATATTTGCATTTGGTTGCAGACAAGATGAAAAAGGTGGACAAAAAGTTAAGGAAATTCACAAAGCTTGGTTTACCAGAGGCTTTTGACACAAATGAGTGATTCGTTGGATGGAATAATTTCAGAAAGAAGATGCAAGATGCAAGGAAGATTGGTTTGGACCAGTTTCCTCAGAACCCAGATGTGGTGACCTATTTGAATTCCATCAAACCATTGCTAACCCTGAATGCAAAATTGACTGAAGAATCCAAGATAGGTTCCAATTTGAATCATGAATTGTTAAAAAATATTCAAGTCAAACAACATTAGTTAGAAAAAATGACAATTCCAACACTTGAAGAGTGGAAGTTGCTAGAAAAGGTGATGCAGTGATTTAACTTTTGATAATATGAGTTTCCAAGTTCCAACTTAGCTCTATGCAAAGTTATCTTTGAGCAAGATTTTTCATTTCCAATGTCTCCATGTATTCCTTCATGTGATATAGTGATAATCAATTTAAAAGCTCAAATTCAGACTTCAGTAATGTGTTGATGTTCAATTATCTATATTATTTATTATATCATTTGAAGAAAAAGTCTGGTAGAGGTTTCAACTTCTAGATGCACTTGTTATTATGTTCATTGTTGTATATGCTACTAATACTATTGTTAATATGTTATTAATCTAATAAGCATTGAGTTGAGTGATGAATTGCTGAAGACATGCTCAAGTTTTACTTTTAACACAATTAAAATATGAACTATAAGGTGATTTAAATTCTAGGCTTCCATAATCTTAGTGAAATTGCATTACAATTCACACATCAATACTCAATCTCCATGAATACTTAGCATATCCACTAAAAATTTATTTGAATTCATGTCGTGGATTATCTATTATTGGAATTGGAATGATGGATTTTTGGTGAAGAGAATGGTTTTGGTGCTCTTCCTAACCTTAGTCGCTAGCCCTCAGATTATAACCTTGTCACGGAGCTCTAAATTTTCATAACTCCACTATTCCCCGACATGGTTGATGGTTCACTTTTTTGAGTTGCAAGTCTTTCTTGTCATCTTTCTAGTCAGTGGGTTGGAGGTTTGGAAAACTTCAAAACTTCAGACTTTGGTTCTAAGGTTCCAAGTTTTAACAAGCACACAACATTATAGACTTATCTTGCCTTTCAAAGGTGCCATTATTTGACATCTCATTGAATGCTATGTACAGACTAAACTTGAGTTTTCTTTTCAGGAATTTCCAAAAGCATGCTATGTACAGACTAATGTAAAATATAAAATACAATATAAAATATAAAATCTCACAATTTCATGGAATACAACATAAAATATCATCAACTACAATTTGACTTTGGAATATGATTCATGAAGTGCAATGATTCACAATTTCATTGAATACAATATAAAATATCATCAACTATAGTATAGAATAATGGAATCTGATCCTAGAATCCATGAAGTGCAATATAAATACCTAAAAGCTTCTAACTCTCTTGAATCTCTTTCATTTCCCAAACGAACTCAGGGTCCTCAATCTGACATTCATCATCAGATAAAGTAAAAGAGTCATCTTGAATTTGATTCCAAGTTTTCTCTTCATTTTCTTTGGGTTGTGTCTGAAATTCAACATTCATTTTGTCATTTTTGTCAATGTCAATTGTCTGAGTCCCTTGCCACTACCAGTGCCACTAGTACCAGCCTTTGGAATTGGAGTATTGCACAACCCGACCCCTCTTCTTTCACATGTGGACCTCTAGATTGTGAGTGCCCTTTCAAAAGGAAAATTTCTGACATTATACGCAATTCCTTTCATCCTCAAGCAATTTTACAAATTCTTGTCTAGTTTGTTTCTTAACCTTGATTTCAAAAACCCCAATGTACTAAAAACTCTCTCATCCTCCACTAATCCCAATATCATTGTGTGACATAAATAAGCAAGTTTGAAATATTCTAATATCGAACCACACAATATTTCACTCTAACCTAAGCTTGTCCAAACATTTTTTATTGATCCTGGTTCAAAGGCCTTGTACTTGCCCATGGATTTATACTAGTCCCTCATAGCTATTGCAAAATTCCCACATTGTTTTCTAAGCTTAGCTTCATCTAAAATTCCTTCTATTTTCTACTCATCGTATGTTACAGTTTTCAAAAATTGTTCGATCAAGATTTTTACCTGAGCATGAAAAAATGTGGGGTTATCTCGGTTTTCCAAAAATTGAGGATACACAATACTCATGGCTTCAAGTAATTCATGTCAAGGGAATATTTCACGAATCTCTGAGGAAAGATATTTTGCAATTTCCTTCAAATTATCACCAACAGATTTAACAATGCCTTGAAAATCTTCCTGGTTAACAACTACTTCTCTACTAGAGTGCCTAGCTATCTTACATTGGTACATTTGTATCTCATATCCATGTACACAGATGCATAATTTCCCGCTTGCATTAAACTATGAATAATTATTAGGATCATTCAAATCAGTAATTTTTTGCCACATGAAATAATTTGGGCCATCTTGTGTTAGATCTAGATATAGATGATTGAGGGCCAAGCATGTAAGTTTACATAGATTGGCATATTCATTAATATACATAGTTCTATCTTGGGATTTCTTCACAAGCTCATTCATCACATCCAGCATGGGGAGAAGACTAGTTAAAGTCAATAGTGTCTCTATATTGCTTAACCTATGTAAGAGGTCAAGACCTTTGTCTATTATGTTGTGATGCTCGTACATCACTCTAATCAAAGATTGATATTTTGAAAGAACTCATTGTGTTGGTCCATTCAGGGAGATCCATTTGGTATCAACGTCCTTGAGAAGCTTGTTTCTTGGTGTTATTACCTTAGATTTTTTTTGAAATTCTATGAAACATTTAGGACTTCGGAAGATGTATGCATGGATCTTGCGGACTAGATTTTTGAATTTTGATGCTGTAGGAAACTTGCTAACAATTTTGAATGCTAAATTCATTTTGTGGGCCATACAGTGAATGCCAAGCATGTATGGTGCACAAGTAGTTTGTAACTTTGTGCAAACACTGGTCCTTTGACCTTGCATCACTGTAGCTCCATCAGCTCCTACACACACCAACTTTTTTGCAATTATCAACTCATCCATAACTGCAATTTCATTCAAATATTTTTTGACTAGTTCAAATATATTTTGCATTGTTGAACTGTTCTTCATTTTATGAACACAGAGAAGATGAGCTTGGTGAACATTTTTTTGTACAGTATACAAATTCATACAGACCCACGAAGTATTTTCTACCACAGTAACTTCATCTAAAGATAATGCAATGAAATTTGACTCTTTTACTTTATCCTTTACATCTTCCTTTTCCACTACAACAAGATAGTTTTCCTAATTCCATCCAGCGTTTACTGACCAATGTGATAGGGGATAGTGAGGAACATTCAAATAAGATAATAGACCAGAATATTCTGGGTAGTCTGTCATAAGACGTCCTCTGGAGAAAATATGAAAAAAAACACTCATCTGAACAGTTTTTGATAGATTTTCTCCTTCCATTGCTTTTCCAAATTGAGCCCCAAGTGTACCTTTACATGCAACAATGTTCGAAATTATTTTTCATGCTCTTCATAATCTACGTCATACTTAACATGAAGACATTCTTCCTTTTATTTCCATCGTATTACTGATTCTTCCTTTTCGTCTATGATTTTTTTTTCATAAACTTTACCAATATGCTTTTCTCTAGTGTCAATCTTTAGTTGCAACGTCTTGGCTCTTCCACATTTCCATCTACAAATATTACATTTGGCCAATGTTGCCTTTTCAATATCATTTTTATTTCTAATCCCCACTAGTACCATGAATGGGTATTTTGACAACCAACCAAGTTGAAAACTCCTTGTCATTTCCCACTCACACCCCCTTTTTGGTTTATTTTTCCTTTTCTTGCTACCAACATCATCATCCTCATCCAAGTCAATTATCTCATTTTGGCTAACCGGGCCCATGGTATAACTTGGAACATGTTTTATGGTATTGCTATCCTGATTTGATACATTTTTTATTTAAATCAATGACAATCTCAACTTGACCTTCTGGTGGCGGTAAGGAATTGGGAATGCTACCAATATTTGGTGGAACAGTTGATGATATAGCTCCATCTTGACCTGATGGATCAGAAACTTTGGAAATTCCAAAGTAAGACTATATGGTATGTCTAAGTTTTGGGCATTTTGATGGCCTCCCAGTCTCTTCACCACCTTGAGGAGCGACAAGAGTCTCTTCACCACCCTAAAGAGAGGTAGGAGTCTGAGGAGCGGCAAGAGCCTTACCACCCTGAGGAGTGGAAGGAATCTAAGAAGCGGAAATAGTCTCTTCACCACCCTGAGGATTGGTAGGAGCCTTACCACCCTAAGGAGCGGAAGGAGTTTGAGAAGTGGCAGGAGTCTCTTCAGCACCCTAAGGAGTGGCAGGAGCCTTACCCTTGTTGCTCAAGTCACTCGACATATTCATCTCTCACTTCAAATAAAAATTAGAAAAAAAATATCTTCTTGCTTAAGGATAGAGAATAATAATATAGATCCCATTACCTACTCAATATCATCTTTAAGACTGAAGCAAGAATGGAAAAGATATAAAGAGAACTTATTATTATAACTAATAATACTATGAAGAAATGATTGCTCACCTTTAAGTCTACGTTTTCGGCTTTGGCTTATTTCCGATTTCTGAATAAATGACACTTTCGATTGTATTTACTTCTGTTCATGGAATGGATTAATAATAAATCACATATCAAATTCAATACCATGGAATACAATATTTTTTTTGGGATTTTCCTAAACTTAGTCACTAGTCCTTAGAGTTATATAACCTTGTCGTGGAGTTCTAAATTTTCATAACTCTGTGATTCCCCGACTTGGTTCATGGTTCACTTTGTTGAGTTGCAAGTCTTTCTTGGTCATCTTTCTACTCAATAGATCAGAGGTTTCAAATTTTTTGAAACTTTAGAGTTTGGTTCTAATTTCTAAGGTTCACTTTGTTGAAGCAAGAATGGAAAAGAGATAAAGAAAACTTATTATTATAACTAATAACACTATGAAGAAATGATCACTCGCCTTTTAAGTCTACATTTTTGAATTTTGCTGACTTCCAAATGGAGAAGTAGAACCTCATAACCGAACAAAATGAGTAAGAATAAATGACACTTTCAATTGTATTTATATCAATCCATGATTCCATATTTGGAAAATTCCACTAGATTTTTAAATGGTATATTAAAAATTTGGCGAATATCGCGTGCTTATACAATGATACGTTGTAATTTTGAAGGTGAAATGTGTCCTCAAATATAATTATTTTTTAATGTTATTGGCGAAATAGGTCCTCATGAGAAACTTTTTATAAATTTTAATTGGTGAAATAGGTCTTCACAAGAAACTATTTGTAAATTTTAATCGGCGAAATGGGTCTTGATACAATGTTGTTGTAATAGTATCGATGAATATGTAGGTGTTTTATTAAATGCTTTTGGGATTCTGGGCAAAAAATATTAGTCAGTCCAATTGAAACATGTAGTTTGAAAATGGCGAATTTGTTGCTTAAATATGCCTCATAAAAAATCTCATTAGAGAATGGACATGCATTAGACCTATAGTTCATAAAATCTGGGTGATTTGGACACCCTATTGGGAGCAAGAATTCACCAATTGGCGAAGATCCACCACTAAAGTTTTCCTTGACCCTTCCCATCACCTACCTTGGCTCATTCTTTCCTTGCATCCCGTGGGGGCAATAAGTTTCTAGCCTTGTCCTAGTAATGCATTTTTCATTGTCCCTTAGCCACATTATTCACCTTCTGCTTATACTAATTGAGATTGGGAGGTGGATGACTTGCTCAATGGTTGACTCACATTTTCCTTACCAGTCTTTTGCATTTTCATTTTCTTTTTCTTTTTTGTGTTTGCATGTGTGATCCCCCGTGATATTCTATTTGATATTATCTCTTTGTGAAATTCCTCTATTTGTACCTTCATTCTTCTCTATGTCATACATCGCTTTCGCCTTTTCTTTTGTCTTTTTCTCGTGTTTTCTTTTTGGGGATGACGCAAGGCATTAAGACATTCATGTCTCTTTCATATGGACCCAAAAGGTATTTTTCTTTGTTTTTTCCTTTTCTTTTGTCTTTTCTTGTGTTTTCCTTTTGGGGATGACGTACGGAATTGAGACATTCATGTACGTCATTGAGACATTCATGTCTCTTTCATGTTGACCCAAAAGCTTTTCATTTTTCTTTCCCCTTTTCATTTTTATTTGGCTTGTGTTTTCCTTTTGGGGATGATGAAACGCGTCAAGACACCCTATGTATCTTCCATGTTGACCCAAAAGGTTCTTTCTTTTTCTTTGTTTTCACTCTCTTTGTTCCATTCTTCTAGTTCTATGTATTTAGGGAATGATGGAAATTCTGAGCTCTCTAAACAACATTGCAACAAAGAACATACTGACCCCAAATCCATGGATCCCTTATTTGTTTTGTGTTTTCATTTTGGGGGCAACCCCTTTTTTATTTTTTATTTTTCCTTTCCTTCATATGATGTAGCCTTACTCAAAAACATATGACTTAGCATAGGGCTTTCCAAGTTGGCTCTCATGTCTTTTGTGTTTGCATTTTTCATTGGCTACTTTAAAGTAATTGCTCATAGTACAGTGTGTAGCAATTCCTTTAAAGTGGGGGCATAAATTGGAATTATTCTTTTGCATTTTTCCTTTTTCTTGGTTCTTAATGTATCCTTCTTACTTCATACGATGGGTTTATCACTTTTTGGATGACATTAGATATAGTGGCCTTCATGAGCGTGATCTATCTTAGCATATTATATTCCTCTTAATGGCTCAATGTGACACAATGTATCCCCTAAGTTTTGAATTTTCTATTCTCTGATCAATCCTCTCTTAGACACAATGTTCCTTATAGACACAATGTTCCTTAAGTTAAAGACCTCATAGGAACTAAGCAAGACTCCTTTGAACATCCTTTTCATGTTTCATTTTTCATTTGTTATATGGCCACCTTGCATAACATAGCTTGCATTCCTGTGGTGTCATTGCGCTTATTCATGAGCTCCAAGCATATGGAGTTTTTCTTATCTTGTGAAGCTCAAAAAGTCATTTTCTTTTGTGGTGTCTTATTAAAGTTATTAGAAGGTATTCAACTTTGGTATGGTTAAGCGAGAATCCCATTCTGAGGAATGACTTTCCCCATAGCCACTTGCATGTGTGTGAGTGCATACTAGCCATGAGTGTATGTTTCTCAACTTTTAGGCCTTCTCACCCAGTGAAAAACCATGAGTTTTGTCACCTCAGAGTGAGTATGCATTTTTTTGGAAAAATAGCCTAGACCTGATCTAGAACGAGACAAATAGATGGTTAAAGCTTGATCTAATTCTCTCTTTCCTTCTCTCTTCCTTTTTCTCCCTTTCATTCTTCTGTGTTCCTTTGTGCTAATGTTTGGTTTGCCATGGGATCTTGATCCTAGGGGCTTGATCACCCCTCTTGATTGTTTTTGTGTCATCTTGCTAGCATGGGTGCATTTGGATCCCTCTTGATGTGCATGTTTTGCTACTTTAGTGTGATTTTGAAGCAAGTTCATGCTCTCACTAAATTAGGGGCTAAATGTAGCATAAAAAATGTGTCTTTGGACGTTTTCATGATCTTTTAGGTCTCTCTTATGCATGTTGGCCTATTTTTTCCTAGATTTAATGTTGTAATGTGGTCAACACATTCACATTAGGTCTTGGACACTTGTGAATCAATAAGAACTTTATGATGTCTTGTAAAAGTGTTGTGAAGTGTTGTAACACACTTTCACACTTTTCTAGGACCTTATTAATATAATTCACTAAAAATAATCTCTTTTTATCACTTACCAAGCCATATTTCAAAGTTTTGCAAAGTTTTGTAACAAAATTTCACACTTTTCTAGGCTTTTCATCAATAATTTAACCCTTTCTTATGTTTAAATGACCCCTTTATACACTTATAGGCCCTACTTAAGTGTATTTTTTATAATAATCCTATTAAAAATCATTTAGTATACTTTAATTACCAACACCCACTTAAATTGCCTAAGTGGGACCAAGTCACCACTAGGGGCGACTTAGTCCCACTTGGCTCAAAAATCAAAATTATTTCAAAATTCTGGCAGGATATTATTTCTAAACCTTGAGGTCAGCTTGTGATGTGGCATTTTTGGGAAAATTTTTATAATCATGTATAAATATAGGGTTTTTCCTCTCATTTCACGCCCATTCATTCACTTAATCATTCAAGCAATTATCAATCATTCACTTTTGCATTCTGGGCATTCTCAAGCATACATCCATTAAAGCTTGAACTATTTGCATATCTTCAAATTTCTACTTCAAGGGTTTGGTGAGTTGTAGCATTGTGTGTTGTTCATTCATCATTCTCTTTCCATTTCATTTCATTTTCAAGGGTTTAATTACCAAACCAGAGTTTGACCAAGGAAAACCCCTATTCACTAACCCTTAACACTTTTTCCCCTCTTTGCATGTGTTTTGTAGGTCTTGTATGTAGATTTGTCAAAAGGGAAGGTGTGAAAAGGTGTCAATAATTCATAAAAGTCTTTCAAAGTAAAAAAAACCCTAAAAGAAGCTTGGAGAACACCTATAGGTTAGATTTTATAGATTCGGATCCAAAAACATCTTAGGAACTGTAGTGCAAACCGGGAGCTATAGATTGCATCTTTGAATTTCCTGAAATCTAAAGGTGGACTAAGTTTCCATCAGTGGTGAATTAGTCTCACTACTAGGCTTGCAAAGTAATTTCTTCAGTTTTGGATACCCTTTTGGTTGAAACCTGTTCTGACAGAATTTCCCCAAAACAAGACTAAGTCACCCAACTTGGCATAAGTTTCCCAATAGGCTTCAATGATGATTTATGTAGGATTCCAGAGCTCCTCTAAATCACTTTCCAATTTCCAGGTGCACCTCTCTTGTCTCGTTAATTTCTATTATAGTTTGCTTACATTTTTAGTTCATTTTGCATATCATAATGTGTTTTCAAACAAAGTGCATTGTTAGTCTAGCATTAGTATTTAATATTTTTTATTAGTTCTTTGCACTAGGACATTCTATTTAGACATATTTCAATCATATTTTCATTATTATTGAGTGATACATCAAGGTCTTTGGGATTCCTCTCCCCATTTAGGTGCAAAACCCTAGAAGTGTAAGAGTATCCCCTATTCCAAAAATCTACAGTTCATACTGTGAAATTGTTAATGGTTACAATTTTCTACATAATAGTATTAATGAAAAGCTAATCATTGATCTTGTGTGTGTAGAGAATGTGATCACTAGGGAATTCTTGTTTATGCATGAACTTTATCAAGATTATTATAAATAATCAAAAGCATGGTTAAAAACTAATGATGGTTTTGCTCGCCCTACAATAGGTTCAATCACTCTTCCTCTTAAGGTTGGAATGAAACAATTAGATGTATCATTCTCCATCATGTTGACGTCAGACTAGAATTCTGTGTGAAGTTGGGCTACCCATGGCTATGCTCCATGCATGTTGTCTAATTATTCACAAGTGTATAAAGTTCCCATTTGAAAATGATATATTTATAGTGCATCATAGTGGGTTTAATCCTTTGTCTTCCTATGGGAGCTTTTCATTAGACTTATTTTACCCTCAACCTATGGAACCTATTAAGCCTCATAAGGATTTATTTTTTAGGTCATACCAAAAGTTTAAGGAAAAGTATATAACAAAGTTAACTTGTACTAATGTTCTTGAAAAAGATAAGACTATGATTTTTACTCCTCCTCCACTAGTTATGGATGGACCCATGCTCGAAGAAAAGATCCTTCCAAGTAACCAAGGTAAATATGTTGTAGTTCCTCCACCCATATCGTATAAAAGACAAAGAGAAAATTGATTGACTCCTTTTGTTCCTCCAAAGGTAAAACAAGTGTATATACCAAAAGAGATAGTGGTTTCCCAACCCTAGTGGTTTCTTCAATTCCTCCCATAAGGGAAGAAAAGAGACCAATAGTTGAGAAACCCGCTCCTAACCCATCACCAAATTAAAAATTGTGCAAGAGGAAATTGAAATGGTAAAGAGCGTATGAGTAGATGTCATGATATTGCTAGTAAATTGGAGGAAAAGATTAAAACAGTGCATGATAATCAAACACCTATGCAAGCAACTCAAGAAGAATTACAACTTTCACCAAAACAAGACATGGACTTGAAACAAGAAGTGAGGCAACAACATACAACTTCCATTGATATAAAACCTCCCATTGTGATTAATTTGGATGATGAAGATGAAATTTCTAAAATTGATGAACAAGTCCATAATGAGCTAAATATGTTATTTTCGAAGAAAATGAATTTAGATGGCAGAAACCGTGATGGTCCTCTTGATGAGAGTGACCTAAGATGTTTTGAACCTAGAGATGCTCCTAGTACAATTCTTCTTGTATTCCCTTTAGCTATTTTTCCACCTTCCATATATGATGATAAAGATTGGGATGCAAATGAGGGTGATCCCACAATAATGGCTTACAATTTTTGGCCAAACTGGACACTGAAATAATTTTTTCTAACTAAATCTTCACTTTCAAGCACCTATAGCGGCTAAACCGTGAGTAATTTGAAGATGATGCAAACTAGTGATTTGTGATATTTTTTCTATAGATTCTAAATATATATTTTTTAAAATTTTGGAATCAAATTGCACTTCTTTTTCCATCTCCTTTGAAAACTAGTTTTTTTCAGTAAGCAACATTTTTAAGGAGTGATGCTCACCGTATAATGCATAATTTTTTTTCCATGAAGGATAAAATTATAATTCTTTCAAATTTAGATTTGCAACTCCAATATCTAGTGCTTCCAATTGGTTAGATAGTTTTTAATTTAATATTTTTCCTTAATCAAGTTTCAAATTCAAACCAATTATAATTCAAACAAAGGCTAACCATATAATGCATAACTTTTTTTGTATGTATCAAAATTTAAATTTTTTTTGGTTGGATCAAGGACTTCAATATATGGTGCACTCATATTTTTCAATATTTTTTTTTGATAATCTGCTATTTTTCCACATGTGCAAAATAGAGAGCTTGATTTTCGGTGAAAAACCTGTGTTTAATAAAACTAAAAAAACAAATACGTAATAAAACTAAAACATATTAAAAAGTATATTTTTTGGATAGCTCATTCTAAGGACTACCATCATCTAGTTGGGTCTGTGAAGTTTCCTCCATTTTCATCCTCAACCTAAGCTTTGAAGGGAAAATTTTTGATGTTTTTATGTGCCAAAGAGTGGGAAGGTGGGAAAGGGGGGTTTGAGCGAACCGGGTTTCTTTCGAACCCCCTTTCAAAAAGGGTTTCCTTTGGTTTTTTGGCAAGAATGGTGGAAATTTCATTGAATGGGTTCGCTCAAACCCTCTTTTGGTTCATTCAAACCTATTAGTTCGTTCAAACCCCAAAAATGATTTTTTTGGGCATGGGGTTATTTTTTTCAACTTTTCCTTCCTGACTCCAATTGTAAACCAATTTTGTGGGTTCACCCATGACTTTAGGTTAGCTCTCATGTTCAATACTCCTTTTTGTTTGTTTCATGCATTCTTTGTGTTTTTCTTGTTGGAATATGTTCCTTAATCCTTACTGACATGGAACTCCTGAAGGGAAAAGTCACTATGACATTGTTCATGTCTTGCTGACTAACTGTTCTAAATTTGCTTGAAAAGCTCATGTCGCCAAGACAGAGTTGATGTCTTGCTGAATGAAGTCTATTGCTGTAACTAGGAGCATTTAGTGTGACCTTTTGGAAAATGGAAACCTTTGGGTGACAATTTGATCTTATCGGGCTAACTCACGGGTGTCAGGGAGAGGTCCCAGTGAATGGTGAATGTCTCATCGATAGCTTAAAGCTATCGAGGTAACATAAAGGTCACAGGGAGATGTCTCAACGATGAAGCTAGGTCACACCAATGGGAGGATTCTCGTGGTGCCTTCGCGGTGAAAAAAGACTTCACTGAGAAGTCTTGGCGACTTGGACAAGTCACACTGAAAGTCTTCGGGTTAACTTTGGGTTCTTAGAGAAACGTCTTGGCGAAGGGCTTAAGTCTTGCCGACTTGGTAAGACTTGGTAATGCTCGATGAAAGGTCCCAACAATGAAGAGTAGTCTCACCAACTCGGTAAGACATGATGGAGCTCGATGAAATGTCACAGTGAAAGACATGAGTCTTTCCAACAATATGTGACATCCGGGGTGACATGGGATGTTCGCTATGAAATCTTGAAAAAAATGGTAGATCATTCAGTGGAAGCTTTGTCTATTGGTATGACATCTTATCGAAGAGCAATAGTCATGCAGAATGGCTCACGCCGGCATGACTTGAAGATTTCTCTATGAGGTCTTGGCGAGATCAGTATGTCTTGCTAATGGTCTCTCTGAGTTTGATATGACTTGTTCCATTCGATATGAGTCTCGGCGATAAGAGAAAATCTTGCTGATAGGAACGAAATGGATATCGGTAGATTCTGTATGACTTGTGGTTTTCATTATAACGACTTGCCGACTGTTGGAGACTTAAGCCGATATAGATAGAGAAAATTTGTGGCATCGGGGAGACACTATTAGTGTCTCATTGATATTCCAACAAAGTTTGAACGCCGTTGACTGTGTGACCATCCTATGTGGCATCCTGCTGGACCAATCAGAGGAAGCAGTTTTCAAACAGATGATGGTTGGATTTTTGCATCAATTGCAACACTCGAGAAAAACTGCATGCAAGGAAAAATCTGAAAAGGCATGGAAACTTTCTTTGATGGAGCACTGGCAGATAAGGATGCACAGAAGGTAAAATTAGAATGGGATAAGATTTAAAGGATCGATTCTGATTTGATATCACAACGAGTGAATCAAATTGTTGAGAGAGCATTTTTGTAACTGGATGAACAGTGAATTTAGCTACTAAGAACTGATAACTAGAGGGTTGGATCTCTACATTGTATGTAATATTTTGTTACTATAATACAAAGAGATTCAACTTGGTGTGGTGGGTTTTTTCCTGTAAGGGTTTCCCACGTAAATCTGTTGTTCATTGTCTTTGAGTATTTTCTCTATTTTCGTAAATCTTTCATGTGTGTCTTAATTAGATTGTAATTTGAAAATTAAAAGCCCCGCATTGCATTCTTCCCTGTGGATTTGACATTAGGAAAGTGTTTCCGCACCTCTGCTTTCCTTACATTTCTTGCATGTGATTTAATCTCATGTGTTATGATACTTGGCATGCATTTTTTTTTGTGAGTTTTCTTTGAATGACTCTTGTTGCTTTGTTGGCACAAGGATACAAAGGAAATGAACCTGTTGTGACATTCTTCTATTTGTATCTTTGTTCTTCTATATGTTGTAAACTTTATCTTTTATTTTTGTCTTGTGTTTTCCTTTTGGGGATGATGCAGGGTATTGAGACATTTAGGTCTCTTCCATGTTGACCCAAAAGCTTTTTAGTATTCTCTTTATGTGTCATTCCTCCATTATGTTCATTATTCCATGAGTATTTGGGGAATGATGTCAGTTTCAAGCTCTATTATATCATTGTAGTAAAGACGTATACTAGCCCCAAGTATGTGGATCCCTTATATATTCATATTCTATGTTGTTTGTTGCATTGCATTTGGGGGAAAACCCTTATCATGATGCAACTTTATTTGGAAATATATCATTGGCATAGGGATTTCCAAATAAGCTCTTGTGACCTTTTATTGTATGGAATTTAGCATTTTTTTCTACCTTAAAGTAATTTATCACAACATGATGTTTTGCAATTACTTTAAGGTGGGGGCATACATTGGAATTATTTTTCTTCACTTTGTTCATAGGTGTTGGAATTAGTGGTGCATCGATATTAGTATTTTTGTTTCACTTTGTTCATGCATGTTGAACTTAGTGATGCATTCATATATTATCTTGATCATTTTTGTAGCACCTTAACAGAGTTATCAGGGAGTATAACTATTGGTATGGTTGACATGAGTGCACACTTAGTGAATAACGTAATTCACTAGACCTAGAATGTTTCTCATTTTTCTACTTTGTTATGGGTACACACCTAGTGAATAGAGAACTTCACTAGACCTAGTGTGTTTCTTATTTTACCTTGTTTCGGGGGCTCAACTAGTGAATATTGGAATTCACTAGCTTGTATTGCCTTCTTGTTTATGATTCACCTAGAAAATATCAAACTTTTCTATTGTGCGATTCATGAATGCCTTTTTGCATTTCATTTTGACATTGTATGTTTGTGTATGTTGTCTTGTTGTATTTCATACATATGTGTGAACTCCTTTGTGCTTATGTTGGCTTTCCATGGGATCTTGGATCCTAGGCGCTTTTGCACTCCCCTTTGACCCTTAGTCATTCTATCTCTTCAACATTTGGACAATAAGACCCCTATTGACATAGATTTTCTACTTTAGTGTGAGTCTGAGTGTAAGTTCATACTCTCACTAAAGTGGGGGCTAAATGTAGCATTGTAAATTTTCACCCTTACATAATTTCACACTATTTTTTATTATTGAGCCTAATTAAGTCCCTAATTTCCTAAATTATGCATTCCATAGCCTATTTTTGTTGTTTTCCAAGAAATTGCAAGCATTGAACAAACATGCATCTATTTAATGTTTTTCCCTCGACACCCTAAGTATTTGAAAATAGGGCCAGGATTAGGATGTCCTTGGGTGTCTGAGTCCTTATTTTCTGGGATCCAAATTTGAATATTTAGGTTTCAACATTTTAACATTTCAAATTCAAATTGCAAATGTCAACAATAAAGATTCAATTTTCGGGAGATTAGAGAAAATGCAGGTTTAAATACCTAGTTATTACATCATTTGAAATATAAAAAGAGAACTATTGGAAACCTTATGATCAGGATCACTATCAAGCAAGTCAAGAGAAACATTTCAAAGCTTTATTGGAATAATTTAGGATCCTAACATCATGTCAAATCCTATGTGGGTTTATGTTATCATTTTATGTGAAGGCTAACCCTTGTTGTAGGTCTCCAAGAAATTCAAGAAATCAAGCAAGAAAGATCCAATACCTTGAAGTGATGTGCATGAATTCAATCCTTCAAGGAAGCAACTGAAGGGTGGTGAGCTGCAACATTTTATTGAATCATCATTCCTTCCTATCCTTTATCTTTACTATCATTGAAATTTCCATTGTGGAAGTGGAAACACTAACATGGGGTTTGACTAAGAAAAACCCCTAAATGGTACAATGTTTCTTCTCTCCTTGATTATGAAAATTTCAAGTTTGAAGAGGATTGAGGGATGTTTGAAGATCCATTTATTAATTATTTCATTCAAAGCCCTATATCTTGTCAACTCACAAAATATCACCTACAAAATTATCTTTAAATAATCTAACAAGTCTGCAAGCAAAAATAGGGATCTTTGATTTGCCATCAAAGGACTGAAAAAGTAGAGAAGAACACCCCAATAAGGACCCAAATTTCCTTGGGAAAATCTATCCTCCTACAGTGACTAGAACTAAACTTTCAAGAAAGGTACAAAATGTTCTACTCTTGCTAGATCTACATACCAATCTTTGTTTCAGTTTGTTAATTATCAAAAGCTTAGATTTTTCATACTAGGGAACATAGTCTAATTAGGTTAATCAAATCAAATCAATTCCAATCCATTCCAAGAATCTAAAATATGTAGATCCATGTCTAATTATATCACCTACATGGTTGTAAGTCAATCTAAACACCTTTTTTATCTCTATCTTAATGAAACAATAGAAAAATAACACCTCACACACATAGAATTTGAATCCTAGGTTTATACATTATACCTAGGGTTCTTATTTTTCTTTGTTTAAGTTATTATCAACCTTATGTGGTAGTTAATTTTTTTCTAAATTGATTCCATAACATATTATAATTAGCACTGTTAAATATCATGGAATCATGGTAGATAATACAAATAAACCAAGTATCAAAAATAATATCATGAGATTATAAATTTCTTAATTCATATCTTCATATTATCACCTCCATCTTGGCACCTAACCACTCCTTTACTAAAATAATTCATCTTACATTAATTAGTCCACTTTATTCAAGAAAAAAATTATCACTTGAGAATTTTTAGCTTGTTTCAAGCTAGGTGAGGGGGACCCCATCTATGATATAAGTGAATTGCATTGATATGAATAGTATATAATTGAGAGCTCAATAGCCATATAGGGGCATAAATCCTATGAGAACACTAGCGCAATGAGGTTTTGGAACACAAAGATATAGGAATTGTAGTGTAGAAAATTGTATACCTAGTTACAATTTCACACTATCTTTGCATCCCCTTAATTAATTGGACGTAATTAAGCTTTTAATTGAACAAATTATGCATTCCAAAGCCTTATTATTCCTATTTTCTGAAATGGAAACCTATATTCAACAATTTCCAACATTAACTAAATTTCCTTAGAAATTGTGTATCCTGGACTTAGGGCCCAAGACCCATTTTACCATGGGTGAATGGGTCACCTTTAAGTCTTAAGACCCAAATTTTAATATTTTTTGATGACATTTTAATAATTCAAATTCAATTTTCAAGTGTCAGATTTTGGAATCTAATTTTTTAGAAACTAGATAAACACTTATAAATATAGTCTTTTTATCAATTCAAAACTAAGTCTTGCTAAGGATAAATTTTATGAGCCAAAATTAATGTCAAGATCATTCAAGAGAAGATTTATTAGTCTTCTATAACAATAATCAAGATCCTAATCATCATGTCAAATTTATGTGTGCTCGTATTATGTTTTGGAGCTAACATTATGATGTAGGTTTCAAGCATTCAAGCAAGCATCCAAGCATCAAATCAAGCAATCATTCAAGTCAATTCAAGAAAGATCCAACCTTGGAGTGATGTGTTAGTCTTCAATCCTCTAAGGGAAACCATTAAATGTTTGGTGATTTTTAAGAAGCATGGTTTACTCACCATTCCTTTTATTTGTCATTATCCTTCATTGTCAAGGTTTAATTACCAAATTGGGATTTGACCAAGGAAAACCCCCATTCACCCAAAAAAACATTTTTCTTCTCTTTGTGAATGTGTAAATTTTTAGATGAAGAAGGACTAAAAGTTGATCAAAGGAAAAATTTGGCATTGTTCCATTTATTATTTTCAAGACATGAAAGCTCAAGTGCATAATTTATTTTTAGCTTTCCTATAGTGAAACATGGAGAAATCAGAAGCTTAGATATGAGATTAGAGGACTACATAAACTAATTTTGGACCCCTACACTGAAACTCATTCACCCAAGGGAGAATTAGTCCTCGATGAGAGCTCAAATCCTATTTTTTATCACAAGTGCATACCATTATTTCCCTCTAAGATCTACTATTAAATTTTCATTTTAGTTTCTGTGTATCCGAGAATAAACAATTTAAGTTCTAGGTCTCTTAATTAACTTTGTTTATGCTTCAAATTATGTCAAAATATCGTAAATCTATCCTATTTATCTCAAGAAAATAGAAGGTCCAAAATAGGGTTGGCTCACCTCTTGGTTGAAAGTCAATCCTATCCCTTTGTGACCTTCCTTTTTCTAACGAAATTAGAAGTGTGTTTAAACCCTAGGTCATTTCATCATTCCACATTTAATTAATATGAACACACTTTTCTAATGTTTCATTTTGGTGAACCTAACATTGTACATCACTTTTTTTGATTTGGAAGTCTTCAAAAAACCCTAGATCTAGGTCTTGCATGATCTTGTTTGCATCTCATTTAGGGTTTCAAATTGCATTTTGCATCATTCAAAATCATAAAAATTCAAAAATCTCGCATACATTTTGCATATTAGTTGCATTAAAAGTGTCCTTCAATCATATAAAATTAGAAAAAAAACATTCAAAATTGCATTCAAAAAGTTGCCAAATCTAGAAAAACTATCACTTAAGAATCTATTTACAAGTGGGAACAATCAACTTAAAACATCAAATTACATTCAAATTTAAATTTTTCAAACCCCTGTGCAAAGAACCATTTTCCCTTGGGAAAACCTGTCCTTGTATAGGTGTCTTTTCAAAATTTTGAGCATAAATTTATCTTTTTATGCTTCATTTAATGTTGCTTATATATCTTTGTTTTATTTTCAAAAAATAGCATTTTATGTAATTTTTGCATTAAGTTCAATTGGTCAAAGTTACAACATTGTTTAAAATCAAAATTTGCATTCAAAAAGATCTCATTTTTTAGGTTTTTTCATTTTACAATTAGTAAATTATCATTTCAAATCTACAAATTATATTCATAATTGCATTCAAATAGTCATCATGGATATGTGTTTTGGTAAACTATGGATGTCCTTAAAATATTTGGTAGATGTCTCAAGTTGTGTTTGATGATGATCCTAATGCAATTGAAAATATCCCTGAATCTTCACCTCCTAATGAGTGTCCTCATGAGGTAGATAACTTAGGTCAAGATGAAGATAACATGCACTTAGGTCAAGATGAAGATAACATGCACTTAGGTCAAGATGAAGATAACATGCAAGAATTCATACAAAATTTCATTCGTAACCTTGAGAAAAATACATCCATTTATCCTTCCATGCAACAACCAATACCTCCTATCATCCCACCACTTGAGATGTTTGGCCTTTTGCATCCTAAGATTGAATCACAAACTATTCCTAAACCATCAAACATGAAGGAGCCCAATCACTTTGATAAAATATGTACTCTTCTATCCTATTCCAATAAAGTTATAGATACACCTATCAACCTGGAAGAGACTTATGGCGAAGGCTTTAGAATCCTACAAAAATAAGGATGTGACACAAAAAATGAGTATGAAATCCATCAATTTCTAGAACAAATACCATCCAAGGATACTAAGGGATTCAGATATCAAGATCCTCCCCCTCCACCTCCATCAATTGCCCAATCAAGTAAACAACGTAGGACTTACAAACTCAAGAAGCTAAAATTTCCTTGTCCTACATCCAAAAATGAAAAATCCTTACACACACTCCTTAATCAAGGACTCATAACATTACCACCTATCAAAGAAAACAAAAAAGGAAAAAGTACAAACATGTCTCATTGTCAATATCATAGAACTCTTGGGCATAGTACTAATGAGTGTCGTGCTTTGAAGAGGATTTTAGATGAATTTGATATCATTGATATAGTTGATTAGCATGTATGCACTTTTCTCCTTTCCATGTAATAGTTGTAGAATCTCAACATGCTCACCATTACATATATTACACTTTATGCAAATCATTTTTCCTATTGCAAGGAGCAACACATCATCACTTATCTTGGCTCATCCTTGTCCTACATTTGGGGGCAAGGGGTTAGGTAGCCTTTTCCTAATATGGCACTTTTCATTGCCCCTTTGGTTAGTTATCCACCTTTAGTATATAATGAGAAAGATTAGGATGCAGATGACCTACTTTAGGTTAACTCATATGTGACATACTAGTCTTTTCTTTGTGTTCCTTTCACATTCTTTGTGATTGCATGTGAGCAATGTGATCCCACGTATCGTGTTGCTTGGTGTGTCTTTATGTTTGTGAGATTTTATTTGGATGAATTTTGTCACTCCATTGGTGCAAGGATACAAAGGAAGCATGTCTGACTTTATATGCTTCTATTTGTATCTCCATTCTTCTATATATTGTAATCTTGTGTTTTTCTTTTGGGGATGATGCAAGGCATCGAAATATTTAGGTGTCTTCCATGTTGAACCAAAATATTTTCTTTTGTTTTTGCTTTCTATGTGTCATTATTCCTTTGTGTTCATTGTTCTACAAGTATTTGGGGAATGATGATGGTTTCAAGCTCTATTATATCACTGCAGCAAGGACATATGCTAACCTTGAATCCGTGGATCCCAAATGTGTTATCTTTTGGGGTTGCATTTGGGTGCAACCCCTTTTCATGACACAACTTTATTTAGAAACATATCATTGGCATAGGGCTTTCCAAATAAGTTCTCACTGCCCTTTTATCAATTGGAATTTATCATTTTCTACTTTAAAATAATTTCTCACAACATGGTTTTTAGAAAAAAAATTAAAGTGGGGGCATACATTGGAATTATCATTTTTGGCTTCACTTTGTTCACAAAATTTGAACTTAGTGTAGCATTTGCATAATATCTTGATCATTTTTCATGTGTGTTTAGCATAATGCAACTTGCTAGCCTTGTGGAACACATTGACCATTTTGTGGCACCTTATCAAAGTTATTAAGGAGTATAACTTTTGGTATTTTTGGCATATGAGAGCCTATAGGTCCCTGGCATGGATTTTCCATCTGCCGCCTTTTTGTGGGTACACACTAGACTGTTGTGTGTTTCTCGCCTTTTTGCCTTGGGGATCACCTAGTGCACAACAGACTTCACTAGCCCTCATGAGTATTTTTTTTTTGTATAGTGGACAGTGGGTTTTCACTTGTGAACATATTTTATGGACAAAAACACATCCGTGGCTAGTCCATCCTTTCTTTTTCTTTTTGCAATAATTTTGATATTGTATATTTATGCATCTTGTGTTGTTGCTACATACATGTGTCTCTTTATTCCTTTGCTATTTTTCCATGAGATCTTTGATCTTGGGGGCTTGATCATTCTCCTTGATCCTTTGTCATATCATCTTTCCAATAGTTGTATAATTGTACCTCTCTTGACTTATTTGTCTACTTTAGTGTGAGTCTGAGTGCAAGTTCATACTCTCACTAAAGTGTGGGCTAAATGTACAATGTATAAAATTATATACCTTCAAAATTTCACACTAGGTTTGCATCCCCTTAATTAATTAGACATAATTAAGATTCTAATTGACCAAATTATGCATTATAAAACCTTATTATTCCCATTTTCCAAAAGGGAAACATATATTAAACAATTGCCAACATTAAATAAATTTCCTTAGAAATTTTGTGTCCTGAACTTAGGGCCCAAGACCCATTTTCCATGGGAAAATGGGTGCCCTTTAAGTCCTAAGACCTAATTTTTAATATGTTTTAGTGGTATTTTATAATTCATTTAATTCAAATTTCAAGTGTCAAATTTTGGAATCTAAGTTTTGGCAAATTAGATAAACACCTATAAATACATTCCTTTTGTCAATTCAAATCTAAGCCTTGTTAAGGATCAATTTAAAGAGCCAAAATTATTGTCAAGAGCATTCAAGAGAAAATTTATCAGTCTTCTACAACAACAATCAAGATCCTAATCATCATGTCAAAGTTATGTGTGTTTATATTATGTTTTGGAGCTAAAATTTTGATTTAGGTTTCAAGAATTCAAGAATCAAATCAAGCAATGATTCAAGTCAATTCAAGCAATATCCAACCTTGGAGTGATGTGTTAGTCTTCAATCCTCTAAGGGAAACCACTAAAGGTTTGGTGAGTTGTAAGAAGCATGGTTCACTCATCATTCCTTTCATTTGTCAATATCCGTCATTATCAAGGTTTAATTACCAAACCAAGGTTTGACCAAGGAAAAACCCCATTCACCCAAAACAAGAATTTCTCTTCTCTTTTTGAATGCATAGATTTGTAGGTGAAGAAGGATTGAAATTTGATCGAACGAGAAATTTTACATTGTTGCATTTGTTGCATTTATTAAATTGTCAAGCCACAAAAACTCAAGTGCAAAATTTATTTTTGGCTTTCTAACAATGAAACCTGGAGAAATTAGAAGCTTAGATCTGGGATTAGAGTTCTACAAAAACTAATTTTAGATCCATGCACTAAGACAAGCATTCACCGAGAGGCGAATGAGTCCCTGACGAGAGATCAAAACCCAATTTTTACCATAGGTGCATTCCATTATTTCCCTCTTAGATTTGCCACTAAATTGCCATTTTTTTTTGTATATTCAAGAATAAACAATCTCAGTTCTAGGTCTCTTAATTCACTTTGTTTATGCATTTCAAATTGTGTCAAATATCATAAATATTTCTTATTTGTCTCAAGAAAATAGAAGGTCCAAAATAGGGTTGAGTCACCTCTTGGTTGAAAGTTAATCCTATCCCTTTGTGACCCTCCTTTTTCTAATAAAATTAGGAGAAGTGTGTTTAAACCCTAGGCTATTTCATCATTACACATTTAATTAATATTGAAAGAAAATAGAAAAGAGCAATGTAAAGTACTAATAAAGAGCAATTGTTTGAAGGAAAGAGATTACCAAATAGATTGAAGTAGCCAAACCAAGCACCACCAAAGCAAGAGAGACAAGAATTTGTTAAGGGGAAAAAATAAGAAAAAACCCCAATATTATGAATGAAGGAAAAATGCCTAAAGAATAATACAAAGAGAGAGAGAGCTTTAGCCTTAGCTTGCTTGCATGAATATTGAAGAGTGAGAGGAGAGACACCTCAATAAGTAGAGGTGAGAAGAAGGAGTTAGAATGTAACTCCCAACTCAATGAATGCCACCATTCATCTATGTGTGTGCAAAGTGTCACCTCTTAAGGAGGTGGTTACAAATATTCCTTAATAAAGGAATTAAAAATAATCCATCCTCACACATGTGTGAGATGACAAAAAGAAAAAAGACTTGTAGGGATTCCTTTGGAATATTCCTACAAGTTAATAAATAATTACAATTAAATAATAACCTTTACCAAGTAAAGATTAATCTTCTAACATCCCCCCTTAAGCTTTACTTGGGGAGGTTACATCAAATCCTTCAATGGGTTGTAATCCAAGATTTTTACAATGAAAGAGAAATTTATCTTTACAAAGAGCTTTGGTGAGAATATCTACAACTTGATCTTCACCTTTACAATACAAAAGAGAAATTTTCTTGTCTTCAATTTTCTCTCTAATGAAGTGATGTTGAAGAGCAATGTGCTTGGTCCTTGCATGAAAAATAACACTTTTATTATCACAATATAAAGGAGTAGGATCCTTTTGAGGTAGACTCAAGCCTTCAAGTAATCTTCTTAACTACAATGCTTCTTTGGATGCATTAGTACAACCTTTATATTCAACTTTTGTAGAACAAAGAGAAGTAGATTGTTGTTTCTTACTATTCCATGAGATTGCACCTGATCCAATAAAGAAATAATAATTACAAGTGGTTCTCCCATCATTGGGATCACCTCAGTATGACCTTTTAAAGAAAATTCACAATTTGCATCATAAAAGAGACTAAGATTAAGAGTTCCTTCTACATATATTAAAATTATTTTTGTAACTTTAAAATGAGTTTGTTGTGGTTTAGACAAAAATCTAGAAACCAATCCAACACTTTAGTTGTTTGCCAAATTTGCATACCCAAAATAATCTAATAGGCCCAAATCACTCATTTGAAATTGTTGATTGAGTTGAGACTTAACATCACTAATCAAAATGTTAGAATTAGAAGTGATAATTAAATCATTATCACAATATCATTTTCACTATGCTTAATATATAAATTTGGATAATTTTCAATTCTAAGGAAACCATGAGATAGAAAGAAGGAATAGCCCAAATTATAAAATGTCAATATATCTAGACATAGCAATAATAGTTCTAGGTTTTCTCTCACTACATCATTTGTTGTATTGTAAAGGGAAATTGTATCAAGATTAATAATAAAGGAATTTTCAAGAAAATTAGTCCTAAAGATGGTTTAAAAAAAAACCATAGTTCCTTAGTAAAAAAAATCAATATTAATAGTACTAATAATGGTATAAAAACCATATTGCCTTCAAAAAAATAATGAAACATAAAAGTTTCAAGAACTTGATCCTGATCAATTAAGAAAATAGATCTAAGTTCATAAAAAATAAGTAAGTGCATACCATCAAAGTGGATGGAAATATTTTACATGTGTCCCAAAAACTTCCAATGAGACTTGATAAAATATATGATTCATTGTAGATAGGGCTCCCTATGCAACATTACTACAAATGTGACTAGCACAAAAAATATATATGTAAAGGCTCCATTGGGACTTGATAAAGTGATTAATTTGCAAAACATATATAGATAGAATAAATCCATCAAAAAGGAAAATACTCCAATGAGATTTTAATTTTCAAAAAAATATAGATGAAATAAATCCATCAAAAAACCAAATTTACCAATAAGGCACAATATCAGATTAATGAGACACAATAAAATATCAAATTCCCTTTATCAAAACAACATAATTGTAGTTCAGAAGGAAACACTAGGTTGTTTTAAATATTGTAATAGATCAAGACTTAGGTAGAGAGAATGATAATTTCTCAAGCCACAAATCAAGCCACCTTAAGCTATAAATAATAATAATAATAATATTAAAAAAAAAATTGTGATAGAATAATGGGAAATGCATACTATGAAGAGAATAATTATTAAGTATAAATAAGTCATTTAAGACGATATTCATGCATTCATGACTATATGAATATCCCCTTTTCATATTCCAAATATAATTGAGTAAAAAAAAAGTACACTATTATTGGGTCGATCAAGTCCAATAATAAAGTACTTGTGAAGTTATTTAAAAAACAATATTTTTATGTGAAGTAACATGTTGAGATGCACCTGAATCATTAACCCATTCAAAAGGCTTAGAAACATTAAGGGTATGTGCAAGATCATCGTGCAAAAAACAGGCCCTTAAGTGGCAAAAAATTCAGAAAAAACAGTGTTAGTCAACTTGACGTAAATATTTGAATAAATTATCTATATTATTTCAAAAATATGTAAGAATAGAATTTTTAGAAACTTGAATTTAGTTTCTGAAATACTAGGTTTATTTAAAAATAAATAAAATCTATTTGGTGAAAATTTTAAATTTCAATGCAGTAGTACTTAAATTTCAGGGAAAAAATAAGTAGGTGTCTGTCTGACCACCCTAACCATAATAAAATGATAATATTTTTTTGTAAGATTTTATATATAAGTAGAGGACTCATGTCAGGATGTGATGCATATTTTTTTGTAATTTTTTTCCAAGTAAATAATTAATTATGATTTTTTATTACAACTTTTAGAAAATATAAAAACTCATCTGTCTGACCACCTTAACTTGGTCAAAAATTCATGAAATTTAATTTTTCTTTTTTAATCCAATAGTATGTGAAGCATATAATGTGATATGTTTTGGATTCAAAAATATATACCGCTTTGAAAGTTATAGATGTTTTTCAATCAGCCTATCGATCGGGACTTTAGTCGTAATTCTAATAGAAAATGAATAATAATTATTTATTAAATTCAAATTAAATCATAATTTATATTTTTGGAAAGCTAAGAATCTCCTCTAAAAATCTTTTTTGTTTCATTAATTTTGGGTGAAAAAAAATCGTCAGCCACATACCCTACAAATACCCATAATATTGCCACTTTTTTGCACACCATGATCCTGCACATACCCTTAAAACTACATGTAAAAGCACGTCTAGATTGATTACCATTGTTATGAAACTGTTGATTATTTTGATTCATAGGCTTTTTCTCATTTTTCTTTTTAAAACAAGTATTTTTCCAATGACCATCCTTATTGCAATAAGTGCAATGTGGTCTCTTAGAAGAGTTAAACTCTCTAGGATCATTGCCATTATTATAATGAGGTTTGGAATTATAATGTTTTTGTTTAGAATGAGGTTTAAAATTTTGCTGATGATTAGATAAGAAAGCATGTTCATTAGACTTAGTACCAAATTGAATTAACTTAGCCTCTTATTGTCTTAATAAATCATGAAAAATATTATAAGTTAATTGAGTAGCTAAAGAAGGAATAGCTAATTGAGCATGAATATTAGTAATGAATTGCTAAAATTGTCTAGGAAGACACTTTTTAAGAATAAGATGAATTAATCTAAGATTATCTAATTTAACTCCTAAACCATCCAATTGACTATTTAAAGCATCAAATTTCAATAAAAATTCATCCATAGATTTAAAATCAGAATACCTCAAATCTTCAAGTTGATCTTGAATTTGAATTTTTCTTGATTCATTTGTACTATCATAAATTATTTTATGAGTTTGTCCCATGCTTCATAGGAAGTTGTACATGTCCCAATGTGAACATAAAGTTCGGGTGACATGGAGATACCTATGAGGCCAAGGGCTTCTTCATTTTTGAGATTCCATTTTTTGATTTCATCTTTGGATGCAAAGGAACTTGGTTTAGATTTAGGATTTGTAGCTACATCTAAAAGATGTTTAAAACAAAAAATGAAACAAATATGAGTCTTCCAAGAATGATAGTTAGAACTAGTTAATTTAATTTCAGGGATTAAAGTTGACATGATTGTAATAAAAAAATCACAATAACTATTGTAAATATTTGCTTTTAAAAAAAAATACTTCCCGTTTTGATTGAATTAATTATTTGTGTAAAAAACAAAAATTAAATGCATTAATTTTACAAAATGATCAATCTAAAAAAAACTATATAATTAAATAATTATAAGATAAATTAAAAAGAAAATAATAAAAAATTAATAAATTTATGTGAATTTAAATTTGGAATAAAAGTACATGAGAAAATTATTAAAGTTATATAATATTAGTTTTTTTTTAAAAGGTTGATAATTTAATATTGAATATTAAAAGATAAAGTGATTTTAAAAAACTAAAGACTTTAAGACTCCAAACTTTTAGTGAAAACCTTTTAAGCTTTAAAGGAAAAACCACATTTTCCAGAAAAAGAAGCTTTTATCTCCTACGTGGGAGGGAAATTTTTTTCATTTAAAATGAAACTTTTTTTTAAAAGAGCTTTTGCCTCTTTTCCCTCAACTTTTTTGAAAGGAAATAGAAAAGAGGCAAGTAAGAGGTGAAGTGTGAGGAGAAGCAGTAGGCTAGGGGGGTATTTTAGTAGCTTTTTCAAGGGCCGAGATTACAACAAAAAGTCATGGTTTGAGCACAGAGGGGTGAGGGCTGCAAAAGTTTTTTTATTTGAATTATTTACTGTATGCATCAAAATTTGGGTTTTAGATATTTATTTATTATTTTTAAAAAAAACTTTTGTAAGAAGGTGTCAAGTTTGAAAAAGAAAGATTTTTTTGATTTATTTGAAAAGATCTCTAAACTAGGGTTATAGCTTAAAAAAAATTGATTTTTTTACAAAAATTCGAACATGCAAAGATGCAAATATGCAGAATATAGAGAATTTTTTTTTTTGAGATTTGCAAAAAGTAGATTAGCCTTTAAAAAAAAAAAAATTGGAACTAGGGTTAGATCCCTAAAAAAACATTTTATTTACAGAAATTTGAACATGCAAATTATAACATACAGAAATAAAAAAAATTAAAAAAGACTGAACTATAATCCTTTATTTGAGGGTTTCTAAAAAACTGCAAAAAATAAACATGCATGCAAATGTATAATGATTTTCAAAAAAAAAGCAGATTAGCTTTTTTCCTAAAAATAATTTCTGAACTAGAGTTAGAGCCCCTAAAAAAATTGATTTTTTACAAAAATTGAACATGCAAAAAAAAAAGGATTTTTAATGTTTTATGCAAAAATAAATAAATAAATCATGCATGCAAAATATATTGCACAAATTTGAAATTTGAAAAACTTAGAAATATTTAGATAAGAAATCATGCACAAGGGTTAGAAAAATATATCAAACAAAAAAAAAAATTAGACTTTTGAATCTTCTCTTTTTCTCTTTGAGTGCCTCCAATGGTGTGCTGAAAAATATGGTAAACCTTCAACAATGTAGCTCACAAAATATTAGTAATACCAAGCCATGAAAGGAAATAGAAAAGAGCAATGGAAAGTACTAATAAAGAGCAATTGTTTGAAGGAAAGAGATTACCAAATAGATTGAAGTAGCCAAACCAAGCACCACCAAAGCAAGAGAGACACAAGAATTTGTTAAGGGGAAAAAACAAGAAAAAACCCCAATATTATGAATGTAGGCAAAATCTCTAAAGAATAACACAAAGAGAGAGAGAGCTTCTGCCTTAGTTTGCTTGCATGAATATTGAATAATGAGAGGAGAGGCACCTCAATGAGTAGAGGTGAGAAGGAGTTAGAATGTAACTCCCAACTCAATGACTGCCACCATTCATCTATGTGTGTGCAAAGTGTCACCTCTTAAGGAGGTGGTTACAAATATTCCTTAATAAAGGAATTAAAAATAAGCCATCCTCACACATGTGTGAGATGAAAAAAAAAAGACAAAAGACTTGTAGGGATTCCTTTGGAATATTCCTACAAGTTAATAAATAATTACAATTAAAAATAACCTTTACCAAGTAAAGATTAATCTTCTAACAAATATGAACATACTATTTCTAATGTTTCAGGTATGAATGCTAACAACATGAATTTGAAGGTTCACACCTATGAACACATTGGATCGTCTAGGAAAAGATACTGTGACCCAAGACGCATTTAAAATTTGTTTGCTACACCAAAAATACCACAATTTAACCATCACACCATTACATGAATGACAATATACTTTAGTAAATATTAATTTGACTAATTAATCTTTATTATTTTCACCACAAATATTTAAAATGTAAAAAAAATATATTGATCTTTCATCTATAAATAATTTAATTAAAATAATTATAAGTCAAATCAATAAATTAAACTAGTTAACCGTCTTATCAAAATAGTCAATAATTCTAAATCATCAAATTAGCTCTATTTTTTAAAGTATAAATTAGCTAACAAATCAAACTCAATAAATCAACTCATTGATCAAAATAATTAAATAAATCCTTTAAATATATAAATGAGTTAACTATATAATAATAGCTACCAATATTAATCAACATCACATCACCTTTAATGGGATAAAACATTTATCTACGTCAAATCTAAATTATTCAAAAAAAGATGAAAAAATCATATAAATTGATATCAAATTCCTCATATTTAAAAGCTACCACTTACACCTAAAAGGAGATTACATTGATAGAAAATTATACGTATGTTAATATGTTAGAGGGTACCTATTTTTGAATGGGTGTATATGGATGTAATGTGTTGCAAGTTCTAGTTTCATGTGGTTGGATTAAACAATTAATAATAAGTGCTAAATAATAGAATACAATAAACTTAGGCGAATCTATATTTTTTCCTTAAAGAAATTATGTGTTATTGGATTTTTAAATATTTACATGCAAATTTAAAGCATAAAGAAATACAAATGAAAAAGAAAAGTTGCATCAAATGGGAAAAACACTATAAATAGAAATAAAATGTTCCCATTTAGTTGGAAAATCAATATGTATTAGGCATAAGATTTTGGAGGCTTTCACCTCATATTTTGGAGGATTTTACCATTAATTGGTAGTTGATTTACCCTTAAAAATTATCTCATATTAAAAAACTAGCACTTGTACCTAAAGAAGGTTCAAGGATTACAGTGATAGAAAATTATGTGTATGCTAATATATTAGAGAGTACATGTTTGTGTATGAGTGTGTATGGATGCAATGTGTCGCAAGTTCTAATTGTGATTGGATTAAACAATTAATAATAAGTGCTAAACAATAAAATAGAAAAAAAACTTTGAAAAATCTAATTTTTTCCACTTACAAAAATCTAGATTTTTTAGTTAAAGAAATTATGTGTTATCTGATTTTGAAGTAAAATGAAAAAGAAAGTTGCCATCAAATTAAAAAAAAATCACTATAAATGAAAATAGAATGTTGCCATTCAATTGGAAAATCAATCTTTATTAGGCTTTCAGTTTTTGGAGACTTTTTCTATTAATTGATAGTTAATTTACCATTAAAGCACAATTTTTTTGATCATCTTTCAAAAAAATATTTAAACATAAAAATAAATCCAGTAGAAATGAATTGATAAAAATACCTAGTGTTGGCTGTGGTGTTACGTTACAAGATTGCGTTTATTGATCGGTGGGAATGGAATAGTTTCGGCTACAATATAACGTCCTAATCACTCGCACTCGCCGTGTGTGATATTCGCCATTGTTACACTGTAGACAATAACAGATATAGTCACTCTTTACCGGCCATAGCACTGTTTTCTGAGCAGCAGCGGTTTGTGTTTGGAAGAGCTGTGTTCCAGAGACCTACGTTTCTGAGAGCAATATCTTGGAGAATTCCTGTTCCTCCGTAAGTAACGACCCTTCAATAAATATATAGTTTATATTCTGCAATCATGGCATTTTGAGAAGTCTGCATGCATGTCTATTAAGTGGTTTATATTCTTAAATCGCTTAGAGATTTAATGGTTTACATTATCTGTTGAACAACAAGGCAGGCATTTATTAGAATCCCTTACAATGATATTAGTTCTTTACATTTCAAGTCTTCAACAATAGCTTGCTTCCAATAATTGCGAATAATGCACTTTTGAGTCTTTCACCTGCTCCTGCACACAACTCCCAAGTGTTCTCTTGTTAACGTCACCATCATCACCATCCCAAAGCTGTAAACCTCGGCCTGCATGGTAGGAGTATTCCCGCCTGCATACTCACGGGGCATATAACCTAGTGTACCATATCCCCACATCCACTCCAGCTTTAATGACATAAACACTCCATTTAAGTGGAAATTACATCAGCAATTTCCTATAAATTGATATCAAATCTCTAATCTTTGAAAAATCAAAAATCAATGGAATGAACGATGGAATTACAAGTAGCAAAATCAAGAAAATGCTATTTTCCACTAAATTGAAGGTTTGTGTTGTGGTAGAAAAAATAGATTTGATTATTGTTTTTAATTATTTCTGTTTTAGATCTCATGCTTACAGAGTTTATTGAATTTCTAGGAAGCTCTCTTAACGTGGCAAGATGTCTACGAAGAGAAGCCGTTTTGTGATAGAAGATGAATTAGAGGAAGAAGAAGCAAAACTAGAGTTAGCTGCAAGTCTGAAAGAAGGAGGTACTGAAGAAGATGAATTAAAGGAAGAAGAACCAAAATTAGAGTTAGTTGCAACTGGAGAAAATATTGAGATGAATAGCGAGATATGGCAAAACCTCCCTGAAGTATTATTAAATCAAATTCTGGCTTATCTGCCCACTCTGATCAGTGGGAGGACATTCAAGCAGTTTGTAAACAATGGGAACATCTTCTTTCACCACGAAACGCCTTATTTCAATCAATTTCAGCGAGTGTCCCTCTTCGCTCCTCTCCTGCTTTCCTCTTGGGCCAGTTAGTGAACTTTGACCTAGAGGATTGGGATATAGTTCTTCCAGAACCCACATGCCCTTTATACAAACTTTCATTAAACCTTTTGCAAGAGCCTCGTTTTTCTCGTGTCAGTATAGTGACTGTTTGCAAGAGCCTCCTTTGTTGTTATTGTCTTGACCGCCAGGGCATGACATCTCTTCCATTTAAAATTTGTAACCCTATTATCAGAACATGGATAACCCTTCCCCTTCCTAACCGACTTACCTATTGGAGTTTCACTACTTATTCGAGTTTCATTGGATTGGGTTTTAGTACCTCCACAAGGGTCTGCACTTTAGTCATTGGAATTTACGAATATGGAGGAAATCTGAAGATGGAGATCTATGATTCAAGGACTAATGGATGGATGGAATTGAAGAATCCGCCCATATCAATTAATCCCATTGGTGAAGCGGTGTATTCTAGAGGAAAGCTTTATTGGATAAGTAATATGAGAAGTGTGAATAGGAACAGGACAGTTGACATTGTGGCATTTAATGTCGCTGACAGAAGTTGGGACGTCATTAGACAGCCACAGAGACTAGAGGTATCATACAAGAACGAAGAATTTGATTGGGAATTAACAGGGGGTGACGGAAATGTTGTTTTACTGTACAATAAGGAGCTCATATTGTGGAAGTTGATTGAAGAAGATGAGGGGGAATTGAATTGCAGATGGTCAAAATTGCATCAAATTCCAAGGAGTCTTTGTGAAGAAGTATTGACATCTCGCCTACCTAGGTATAATTTTAATCGCGGGGAAAAATATTGTGAAATAGTGATTAACAGTTTTGGGTGGTGTTTAGTATATCTACATAGAAAGAAGTTGGTTTTGCTTGATGCGGAGGGAAGAACGATGGAGCGCATTGATATTTGGTGGCCAAGACTTGAAAAGTCGCATGCTTATGAGGTGAACAATATTTGGTGGCCTTCTTAATCCATGTTTCATCTTAAGTCGACAATATCTATTTGCTTTAGTTTGTTGTTATGCTTTATGTAGAAGTTTAACATAATTTGTTAATGCTGCAATATATGCCTTAATATCCATATTAAGGCGTAAGTTCGTTAAGGAGATGGTGTAGCAGAGAACTATGTGTGTTCATTATTTTCAAAATGATATCTGTTAGATTAAAAAATGGAGAATTATGTAATGGATTTTTTTCCATAGTTCCTTCAAAAAATTTATCTTTATTATAGAGAAAAAGCCTGTTGATGAGTACACATTCCCAGTGATAATTAGTAAAGATCAATTTTTAGTAACCCAATCGGTGATTCAATGTTAGTAATCAATGCAATGAACAAATGCTATTAAGAACTGAAAATTGAATCAAATTACTTTCCAGCAATACAATGTTGATAGATACTATTGTCTGTCTATCCAACGTTTAAAGTCTTTGTGGGTTCATATTTTCAAAGGCACTATAGACTCATTTCCCATCTAATTCGGCATACAAACCTCGCTAAAGGATTATATACTGGGTTTAGACAAGACAGAACCTTGTTTTTATTTCAATTTTCCATTTTGCAATTTGCTAAGTTATGTCTACAGTGCTCCAAAACGCCACTCTGGCCATGGCTTCGGTCTGACTACATTAGCAAATCTGGAGTTCTGCTTTTCTTTGGTTTGATTTTGTTTTGTGAAGTGATTGGATTTGCGCTTTTCCTGTTTGCATTGTAGATATTATGACTTGTAAAGCTGTTGTTCCACTGTGGTAGGCTAAATTATTTTAGTGGGTGTTATTGAATTTTTTGAGTCTTTTACTGTTGCCGGTCTCATTAATTTTGAGTACTTGCGGTTAGGCAATATTAAATTTTTTGTTTAATTAGTTATTAATAATTTGTTTGTTAATCAATTATATTTCAGTATTTTAAGTTTTATTAAGAAGATTTTATTTTTTCTAAAGCCAACATACAATTTTTTTAATTTTATAAATTTTCAAAAATATTTTTCGTCAATATGATTGGCTGAAAAATTTTGCATGTTATTGGCAAATTTCGCGGAATCTAAAAAATAGACCATTTTTCGCAGTTTTTTTGGGCATGTTTTGATGATAGTTTTTTCATCCTATTGCTTTATTTTAAGGTCGCGACTGCTATTATATCGATTACCATGTTAATTAATGATGCTATGTCAAAATTAGATATCCTCAAAAGTTTTCGGCAATGGCTATGTAGTATACAGAATGCACTACTCGTGGCTATACACTGTCCGTAATTGTCAGACTTTGAAAAAACAAATTACAAATTTTACTGCCAACAGTTCGTATGTATTTCATATTTATTAAATCTTCTTATAACTCTTCTTATTTTTTCTTCTGTAGAGAGAACTCCTTATGGCGCTGTGACAAATCAAGCCGGATATGTACTTTGCACCATTTTAGAATATTTTAACTTATCGTTATAGTTAGTTTGAATTTTATATTATTTATATTAGATTGTCGGTTTTTTTCAATTTCATATTTAATTTTTATAAAAATAAATATAAATTTAGAAAAATAAAATGTAAAGTAAAAATTTATATCAAATATTTTTAAAATTACATAAAAAAAAATATAAAATTAAAAAAATAATATTGTATAAAAAAAATTAAATTTATTTAAAAATAAGTATATCTTTTTATTCTGCATTCAAGCTTTTTCTATATATATATTAATAATAACATAATATTTTTTTGTTATATATTATTGATTGTTATAATAATATATATATTTTTAATAATATATATAGAAAACAAAACGTAAGTCTCTATTTTTTAAATCAAATTATCACAGTAAAAATATTTGAAGCGAGCTTTATTAGTGGAATGGTGAATATTTTTTTCCCATTAAAGTGGTCATAATAGTAGGAAGAACCTAAATGGAAGTAGTTAATTATTTAAATTTTTTTAATTAAACTTGTATATATTATATGTATATTGCTAATAAGATTCAATTACGGACATGATATAATACAATACAACAATATAAACAAAATAAAATATAATATATAATAATATAATAATTATTACTTTAATATAGTATAATACAAAAATAATAGTATACTACTCAATTAATAATATAATATAATATAAATATCATTTAATAAATATTAATATAAATATAAAATAATATACAAATAACATACTGTGCTATATAAGAAAAAAAATGAAATATTATAATAATATAATACAATATTTATAATATAATAACAATACTATAATAATAAAAAATAATATAATAATATTAATATAAACTATTAAGATAATAATATTATTATATAATAAATAAATAATAGGGATAATCATAATAGTAATAATTCTATTAATAATAAAAATAATAATATTATAATATATAAACAAAAATATTTTCTAAATGATCTATTAGTTGACCTATATTACACAAATATATAAGAAAAAAACAATTTATTTTCTAAATGATCTATTAGTTGAATGGTTATTTTTGAAAAAATAAAAAATAGTTATTCATAGATAAATGAATTTAATTAAAAATATATATTTTATAAAAATATTAAATATTTATAACTTGTTAAATTTATTATATATTTTTTTCATTAACATTTAAAATCATATTTTATAATCTATCATAAAAATATAAAAAAGATAATATTAAAAAGAAAAAAAAATAGTATCATATAACCATCATTACAAAGCACCGAAATGTGAGATTGAAATAATATGATTTATTGGTGAGGCTCTTGAAAAAATATTATTGTACTTCCAAGCTGAAGTTTCATTTAAAGGTTTTTTTTTTCTAGGATGATTTTTCAAATAAAATACAAGTAGTCCTTCCTCTTATTATAGTGATTAGCACTGGAATTTCTTTTTTTATTGGAAGAAAGCATCTATTAATAATAAAAAATAATGTACAAAATGAAGTGGAACTCCATAGTCTTTGATCATTTATATTATAATATATTTTCTTATAAATAAAATAATTTAAAAAAATACAAATATATAAATAACATAAAATAGTTTTTAAGTAAAAACATAATTTGAGATTATACTTTTTAGTGCTTTTTGAGAGATATGTTTAAGATATACATTCTAATAATTAACATTAGTTTAAAATTTATAAATCATGAGCTTTTAATGTAAGTAAATTCATGTTTGATAAATTATTTCACATTAACCTTTTCATTGTATTTGTTGTTGGTCATTTCATTTTTATGTCAAGAGACATTTAACAATATTGATAACAAGTCTCATGTCATGATTGTGTACATAAAACATTTAAGTTAAATTTTATAATCATTTATACATCAAATAATTAATATTTAATAATAAACATAATATTAGTGATGTAATGAAACAAATGAAACAATGATCAAAACTTAAATACTATAATTACAAAAATTATACATTTAATTTTATTCACATTAACAAAATTGATATTTAATTTAATTATAATTTAAAATATTATAATTATAATTATAATACTACTAAGGCAAGTACTCGCCACTACGTGGCACTTGTTTACTTTAAGTTTCAATGTTTACAAAAGTTAATGATCTTAGTGATTTTTTTTTCTATATTTAATTGAATAAAGTATATAAATATAAAATAAATAAAAAATTATACAGTATTTTGAAATTATTTTGTAGGAGAGTTATATTCAATGTTCAATATCCTCTATTCAAAACATAAAAATCTTTAACTAGATTGATGCAAAATTTGATGCCTAAGTTTACTTATGTTCAAATTGTTAAAATACATGGAAAAACTTCAAAACAAACCTATATTCAGTTACCTCTATGGAATAAAAGTGAAGAAAATATAAATCAATAAATTAAATTTCATTATTCAAGTATATAGATGATAATTTAAATTATGCATAGTTTTGTTACTATTCTTTGGTCTATGTAGTGATCTTTGATTGATTTCAAAATGAGATTTTAAATATATAATTATAAATAATTTGTAACGATAAATTAGTAGAAATCTAAAAACTCTTGATGTTTAACAAGTGAGAAAATATTTTCTATGCTAGAAGTGGAAATTTCTATCCGTATACCAAATACACCTACTCAAAATTATAATTTAAAAGGTACGAGCTTCTATTTATGAAGAAGATATTTTAGTTAATCATGTAGCATTTTTATCACCTCATGAGACCCCAACTATAATAATCAACCCTTGACTTCTATTTTTTTACATTCCCAACAAGTACTAACTTAATCATCAAAGCCTTTTGTAGCTAAATTATAAGTGCAAACTTTATAGTTTTTCCAACCATAGTCTAGCAATAACTCAAAGTCATAACTCATCTAGTCACACTAGAATGTGGTAAGCTCCAAATATTATAATAATACCTAGAACTCGATTTAAGACTTGAGAGTTTGAATTTCTAATTGGCCCTACCTAGTATCCCCTCCTAGATATTGGAGGCTTCATAGTATACAAATTAGTAATAAAAAAATTACATCCTCAAATTTTGGATGAGATCTTTGACCTTGCTTTTAAATGTCAAATATTTATTCAAATTATGCATTAAAATTAATAGATGATTACTATAGATTGATATCAAACACATTCTAGTCTGCAATTGATTTAATTGCAACATTAATATACAAATAAAAATACAACCATATAAGGATCATATCATAGTGATTAGATCAAGAGTAGATCATCTATAAACAATGTGGGTAGCTCCCACTTGTGTTGCACATATATAGTTGATTAGCTCTTAATACTTGTAAATCATATGTAAATGTGGTGGTTAACATAGGCATGGACTACATGTACATTGGTGAATAGCTCAAGTTCCTATTGTTTATACCTAATGCAAATAACTTAAAAAAATCACAAGTACACATAGTGGCTAGATAACAAAAGGGAAGTAGTTATAGTCTTACTACAAGCATCATTTTTTTCTCTTGGTTCACTTACATATAATTTTGTAAGTACATTTAATTTATAAAAATAAATGTGAGTGCACTGCACACTACACCATGGGCCCCATACTTTCTCTAATCCACCACCACATATTATTATAGTAAAGTCTCATTCATGTTGTTGTAATCAGTAGAAAAGGTATATATATAGAAATATGCATAATTTACCATAAATATTTTTGATAAAATTACACAGTGATTGACTCATAGACATATAGTAATCGATTAGTAATAGGAAGAAGATGCAATACTATTACATGCATTTTCCAATGAATTTATTCACTAATACTTACTCTTCAAGTGCATCCCAACTAGAAAATGAATCTTGGTGGATTGCATACATCACCAAGGGAACCATCCTTGCCTTGGTTCTCTACACTAGCTAGAATGAAAAGTGAGGATTTTATAGCTGCAATCTTACTACAAGCATGTCATTTTTTTGGTTTTGGTTCACTTATACTTAAGTCCATAATTACATCAGATTTAGAAATGGAATGTGAATGCATTGCACACTATAACATGGATACCATCTTTTTTTAATCAACCACTATATATGACTATAAGCAAGTGTCCCATAATTCTTATTATTTTTATTAGATAAGCAAGGAAGGGCCCTGACCCATACAAAAAGGAAAAAATAGAGCCAAAGAGCTCAACAAAAAAAACTAGCCCAACACAACCAAACAAAGAAACAACAATCAACACAGGACTAATCATAAACAACAAACACAAGAAATTGTTCAAGGAGTAGCGCTTGAACCAGGAAAAGCCACAAAGGGTGAGTTAAATGAAACTGTAACCTTCTTAGAAGAATGCTTCTTCTTTCTATGCACCATTGTCCAAGGAGAATTAGAAACAAAAATTGAGAAATTTTGATCAAAGGGAGAAGACTCCTCTCTAGAGTAGCAGACAAGAGGTACAACTAATACTTCAGTTGAAGCATTTGAAACAACATCACATTCCAAAATAGGGGCAGCTGGAGAAGCATTATTAATAGCATTAGGAGTAGCCACAACTAGAGAATGCCCCATATTATCCACAAGAGGAGAAGCTTCCACCTTAACTGAATCATGTGACGCAGAAAGAACCTTAGAAGGAGAGTTTGCAGAGGCAACTAGAGCATCATTGATATTATTTTTCCTCATAGAAGGAGAAGGAGGCTCTAAGTCTTCATCAGAAGAAGTAGAATCAGCAATAGGATGAACTGTTAAATGCTCACGAAGTGAGTTCTTCCACCAAGTAGAAGAGGAAGCAATACGACAGCCACGAGAATAGTCATGGGCCACATGACCAATAGAATAACAACATCTACAATGAAATGGAAGACCCTCATAATCCACCAATTGATACCATGACCAATCATTAACCTACAAAACCACCTCACCAACAAGAGCCTTTGAAAGATCAACCTCCACCAAGATCCTAGCAAAAGAGGTATGGGTAAAATTCTTGGAAGCAAATCTAGTTTCAAGAAATGGTCTATGGCATTACCAATTCGCTCAAAGGCAAAGGAGCACCACAACTGTAAGGGAGGATAAGGCAATCTTACCCAAATAGGCATAACATCTAAGGGTTCATTCAAAGGATTACAAGAATGAACCCAAGGTTTAATGGAGAGGGGATGAGAATCCCAAACCCACAAGCCATAGTTCATAATAGCCTGTCTATCTTCAGGAGAGCTAAAACCCACAACAAAAAAACCCCTTACAGAAGGATAAATTTCCATTGAGCTATCAACCAAAGGAGACCAATGGTTGGTGATCCAAAGATGCAAATCAAGGAGAGATGGCCACAACTAGCAGAATCTACAAATAAGAGCATTTTTAGAGTAAAAAGCAATATTTTCCTCAACTTCCTTACCAAGAGAGACAACAAGAGCACAATCTGCATACCTCAAAGGAACAGAGCCCTCCCTAGGCCTCTTGGACTTCACAGCTTCAGCAAAAGAAGGATGAGCACAACCCACCACCTCACCAGTAGAGAGATCCACATTAAGGACAGGGGCTGCCACATCCGTCACAGCCACTGCAAAACGAAAAGAATTCTCTGCACCACCAACCGAAGGAACAGAGCCAGTTGAAGGTCCCACACCAACAGGAAGTAGCATTGAATCCTCGTTCACAACTATCGAAGAGACCGTAGGGGGGGATTTGAGGTCGACGAAGAAGTTGCATACAGGAGACTAGGGCTTCACCACCACACATGAGGCTTTTAAAAAAGAGTCGTTCAAAATTTGGGCAGGGCGGGAGGTACCCAGAACAAGGGCATTCAAATTCTTGGCAAAGTGGGAGTTTTCCATTGGGAGTTTTCTTGAATATATGTTTGTTTGAGCATAATTATTATTATTAATACTAGCAAGGGAATAAATATAATAGGTGTCTGCCTCCTACAATTATTTCATAACTGGGCTTCTACATCCATAATTCAAAGATTGGACATCTAACCTGAATAGTAATTCAACCACTATGAAGGTACATTTAACTTGTCAACCTAGGGATGTGAACTTGCAATGGTTTGGCACTGTATGTACACTAGGGGCTCAAGTAATCATTTGTCCTATAGTTAAGAAACACAATGCTAAAAGTAAATCGTTGAAAAGGAAGTAAAGCAAATACTAAGCATCAACCAACAACTATGTTGAACTGAAATGCAAAGCAAGAATGAAATATCTGAGCAACAAATAGGAAATACTCTGTTTGCTTTGGCTGCAAGAATAGATACAGAATGGACTTCTAGTGGCTGTAAGAACAACCAATGCCAGATTTCAAACTAACTATCAAACGACAAGTAATACTAGAATCTTTTGCTAAATTAAGAGAATATATTACTCACCAGTGGGCCCCCTTAGATAAGTATCCTCTACACTAACAACAACTTAGATGTTCAAACTCAGAACTTTATTTTCATTCACTATAAATTATGCATTCAAAGAGTGATGTATATGCATCACTGAAATGAGAGTACAATGTAGAATCATACAACCTCCTAAAGAAGGAGCACCAAATCATTATTTATACTACAGCTAACAAGTTATTCAACTCCATGACTAGGAGGACGCCATTTAGGGAAAGTAGGGAAAAATGGAGCGGGGGCGGTTACACGTGCATGGAACCTAGTCAGACATGCAAGTCAATGCATACATTCAGCACAGCAATAACACCCATGCATGCTCATTCATTAAGGCCCACTATAAGGTAGTTACATTCAGTTGCATGAAGAATCTCTACTACCAGATGCCTTTGTCCTGGAGTGGCTTCTCAGCTGGACGTTATGGTGCATGCCCAGCTGGCGGTGTCCTCCATAACTTGATGTATTAAGTTTGTAGTCCAAGGTTAGTATGCACAATAACTGCACATCAATAATCACTCTAAGAAACACTTATTAACCGCATGCAAATCAACATAGATGACCCACATGTTATGCCAAATATCATTAAAGCCTACAGAGATAGGAGGTATGTGTAGGATCATGATGGGCCAAAAAGTGGCAATATGATGGGTATGTGGTTGATGAATTTTTTACCCAAAATTGATGAAACGAAAAGGGTTTTTAAAGGATATTTTCAGCTTTCCACTGATATAAATTATATTTTACTTTGAATTTAATAAGTAATTATTATTCATTTTCTATTCAAATTACGACTAAAGTTCTTATTGATAGGCTAATTGAAAAACATCTATAGCTTTCAAACGATGTCACATTTTAGGAATCCAAAACATGTGTCACATTCTATGCTTCACATACTATAGGATTAAAAGAAGAAAAATTGAATTTCATGAAGTTTTGACCAAGTTAAGGTGGTCAAACATACAATTTTTATTTTTTAAAAATTTGTAATAAAAATTCATAATTAATTATTTACTTGGAAAAAAATTACAAAAATATGCATCACATGAGCATGAGTCTTCTACTTATATCTAAAATATTATAAAAATATTATCATTTTATTGTGGTTAGGGTGGTCAGACAAACACCTAATTCTTATTTTTTCCCTGAAATTTAAGTACCACTGCATTGAAATTTCAAATTTTCAGTGGTCAAATAGATTTTTTTTTTAAACAAACCTAGTAGTTTAGAAAGTACATTCAATTTGCTACAAATTCTATTCTTACATATTTTTTAAATAATATAGATAACTTATTCAAATTTTTACGTCAAGTTACCTAACTCTAATTTTTCTAAATTTTTTTGCCACTTAAGGGCCTATTTTTTCCATGATGATCCTACACATATTGTACTAGGGTAATGTCAAATTTCAATGGTTCGAGGGAAAAATTATGCCAATACCAACACTTAAGCATCAAAATCCATGACATCAATGAGCAAATAGACTATAGATTTTACCCAAACTAGACCAAAAATTAGGCTCATCACTCCCCCCAACCTAACGTTTTGTTGGTCCTCTAGCAAGGGAAGAGTTGTTCTTTTGCTCGGTCAAAGCTTTGAAATTTGCAATTGAGAGCTATCCAACATCAATGGCCATAGTGTGTGAGTCAGGATCCCAATAGAATCCTCCCAATCTATCAAATATATCCCATCTCTGCCTTTCTGCAGCAATATCACTCTAGTAGAATCTAAAATTTTGAACAGGCCACATGAGCATGGGTGGCTAAAAATTTAGGGGAAGTCAATACCGTCCTTAAGTTCATCCAATCTGAATGTGTCTCTCAATTCTTTTCAATGTTGCAGCATAATTATGGATGGAATGAGGCTTAGCCTGCTTCAACTCATTGGTCAAACCATTCCATCTCTGGGATAAACATCTCCTCATGGTTTCCTCTTTTGCTACTATTTTTACCTCATACTCAGTGTATGTTGCCTCAATCCAAGGAATAATCCTATTGCCATAGCTCAGTCTGAGCAACATTCTATTCCATTCTCTATAAATATCCCTTGGGTTATTTGATTCAGCTCTAACATGCAAAGGGATATCAAACTCCAATTGTTTATAAATTACATCATGTTATTGTCCCCAACTAATTTCATTTTGCACCTAAGACATGAATTTTCTCAATTGAATCATCTCCAACATACAACAGTGGGTTCCATTCATGGTCTTTTGTGACAACATAATTATGTAAATAAAATTCACATAACAAATTCTACATTTCAGGGGAGGCAATCCTATAAGCATTGAAAAATTTCATAGGGGTATCAACAGAAGGATTCAAACCAGAGGCAACTCTTGAAATCTTAAAAGAGAGATACTTCTCTTTCAAGAGTAGAGCATAGACCCTCGGGGGTCTCTACATTCTAGAATCTTTGGTGCCAAAGCTACCATATCATCTACCCTCTGCTTCAAGGTAGAAATTTATGCATTTTTCTCCTCAATTTCTTCATCCTTCCTTTCAATTTCTTCATTTAACTTTCATTTTTCCCTTTTCCATTCTTCCTCCCTTCTTTGTATCTTCGTCCAAAGATTTAAAATTGTTGCATGTACTAAAAATTAGGAGTATTATGAATACCTACCAGCCTTTTGGTATATGGAATTATTTGCATAGACTTGGGCATTCTAGTTATCTCCGATTGTAAGGGTGTTGTTTCTTCTTCCTTTCATTGTAGGGACTCTTGCTCTTGTTGCAGCTGCAAGAACTCCTGCTCTGATTCTGGTTGTTGTTGCAGGACTTCATGTTGCAAGACTCTTTGTTTATGCTGCAGGAAGTTATGATTTTACTCCCATTCCTCTGCAATGCTAGCAAGATCAACTAGTGTTATGTTTGTTGCTCCCTTAAATATTCCTTCTTCTTCTTCTTTTTCAACACACGCTTACTCCATTGGAGCTTCAGGGCCCTCATGTGGGGTCTCATCAAGTTTAGGGATTTTCTGGAAAAGCCCGGTTGGCCTTGATTTTCTGGCAAGTCCTTCGCGTCTTCCTTTGACTGTAGGAGGAATAGTATCAACTTTCCTCTTTTTCGTACTTGGTACTTTTATTTCCACAGGTTGTATTTTAGCCTTTCCTTTTCTTATTTCTACCTCCCTCTATTGTGCCCTAGTTTTCATGAGGGTTTCAAGTGGGACTTCATTGTCATCAAGACCCAAGGAAGAGCTTTCTTTTTCTAAGTGCTCTATTCCAAAAGAACTAATTTCAATGGTTTCCTCTGCTACATGAGGATTCATGCCAGAGCCAATGCCAGAGGTTAAAGCACTAGGAATGGCTTCCATCATGCTTACCCTCCTACTAGACCTACGAGATCGAGGTATAGCCCTAGGTGGTAAATGTTCAACATCGACAGACTCCTCCTAGAGATAATCTTGATCAACCTTGATAAACTCTTCCCAATTCATTCCAGAAACATCACGTAAATATTTTTCAACTATCAATTTAATCAAGCAATGGTGGGAAACAAAATTATCCCTACCTTTCTAGATCTCAACCACCATGATTGAGAGAAGATTGTAAAACACATTGGGTACATTCATCCTCCTCTCGTGCCTCATGTAGTTCAAAATATTGAAGTGGATAGAATGTAAGTTTGACTAGTGGCCCTCGCAAGTAATGTATTTGATGACATAAACAATTATATGCTTCCATGGCTCAAGCAGAGACATTCTTTTTGCACCCTGCTTGTCTATGGTCAATGGGGGATCGTTTGACTCTGTGAATTCAGCCCTAGCTGACCTGGCATCTCCGGAAACAAGGTAATTTTCACCATTAGCAGGTAACCCTATAACTTCTGCAATTCTTTCCTCTGTTGCTACAACTTCTAACCCTTTTACTATGGCTTTTCCTTCCAAAAATGTCTGGGAAAATTCAAGGGCAATGCCTTCATCGAAACCATCTAGTTTCAAAAATTAGTCTATCCATCCATAGTTTTGAAATCTAGTCAGGCATTGTGCATCCTTTAGTAAAATATCATGCACCATGGGTTCATTTTGAACTAACCCACCTCCCATTGTCTGCAATCAAACAAATACTTTGCAACTCCTTTCAACTTTTTATGTAATTCTCCCCTTAAATGCACTTCCCTATAGTATCTACGTCGACTGTATTTCCTTTCTTTTTTTTGTCCTCTTACTTGCAACTCCAGGTCAGGACAGGGAAATAATAGCAAGAAAAGAAGTGATAGAGGGAAGTTATGATAGGAAGAATTGGCGGCTTCAGTTACTATCATTTCACTCATGCAATCAACTCATTTAAAAATTCTAATGCAGCCTAATATGGTTTGACACATGGACAATAAAATATTTGCATCTTTTTCGTTTCCCTCCCCCCAACCTAAATTTGGACATGTGTCCACACATGTGAGATGGGAGTGGTTATTGACAAGCAATAATGGCATCTATGTGAATACCTATGCTAATGTACAGTGATTAAATGAATGTACTTAAAAGATGATTAAATATAGCAATTAATGAGCACATACCTGAATGTGTGGAAGATGTACTGCAAAGATCATGGATAAGTAATGCTAGCCTTGCTGGAAAATGGATTGAGAAATGAATGAAGATGGGGTGGAATGGAATGAAGTGATGGAAGAGAGAGAAAGGTGGTACGAATGGGTGGATGGGTGAATGATGGAGAAATGGACTTCCACATAAGTGAAAGTCTTTATAATGAAAATATGTACCTCAATTAGGCTAAAGGAGGGACACTAGGTCCACCACCTTTGGCTGCAGGAAGCTCTGAGTGTTGGGTGAACTGTTGCAGCAATTCTTCTTTAGAAGCTAGCCTATGATATAACCTAAGGCGATGATTGTTAACAAGTAATTTGAACCTAATAGCGTCAATGGTGGTAAGCTGGATAGCTCCATTGGGAAAGACCTCAGCAATCTCGTAGGGTCCTAGCCATCTCATCTGCAATTTTCCTACATTGTCCTAGTATCTAGAATTATAGAGAAAGGCCCAATCTCTTGGTTTGAACTTCTTTTCTTTGATAAATTTGTCATGCCAATTGATCCTTTGGTTCTGCACTACTTTAGTATGTTGTAGGGTTTCTCTCCTTATTTCATCCAAAGCATTTAGCTACATGATTCTTTCTCCCTGTGCTTCAGAAATGTCCATCCCTAAATCCACTACAGATCACAGTGTTTTGTGCTCAAATTCAATTGGCATCATGGCGGTCTTTCCATACAGCAACTCAAATGGGGTGAAGTATGTAGTTGTTTCCCATGTTGTCCTATAAGCCCAAATACCTTCAAGTAATTTTTTCACCCAATCTTTCCTATGAATAGCCACTATTTTGGTCAGAATAGCTTCAATTTCTTGGTTTGTCACCTCAACTTGGCCATTAGCCTGGGGGTGATAAGGAGTAGACTTTTTGTGCCTAATGTTATATTCTTTCACTAGTGCTACAACAAGGGTTGATGTGAATTGTGGCCCTTGATCAGTCACTATTTCTCTTGGAACTCCATTTCTTGTGAAAATATCCTCATAAAGAAACTCTACAACTTTGTTATCCTTTGCATGCTTCATGGCCTTGACTTCTACCCATTTTGTTACATAATCAGTGCATAGGTCAATATATAAGACTTACCATTTGATGGAGGGTCAATTGGTCCCACAAAATATAATCCCCATTTGTCAAAAGGAGTGATCACTATCTAAGGGCACAGTGGCATCTCATCAAGTTTGGTTGGTCTACCCATTCTTTGACATTGATCATCACATTTTCTAGTATATCTCCCTGCATCTCTATGGAGTGTTGGCCAATAGTACCTTGTGTTCAAGATCTTCATTGTTGTCCTTTTGGCCACAAAGTTTCCTCCACATGGCTCATTATGGCATGCATGCAAAATGTCATAAGTCTCATCTTCTCATGACATGGTTAGGTCCAATGTAAAAAAAACATCCAGCAATCCAAGAGAACGAAAAATATTTTTCAATAAGTGCCCTTTTCTCTTTTGGGGAGAAGTGAGAAGGAACTCTACCTGTGACCAAGTAGTTGGCTATGTCAGCATATCAGGGTATTTTTACACTGAGAGAGAATAGATGCTCACCAGGAAAAGAGTCATCTATGGGTTGGTTGTCTTCCGATGTAGTTAGCCTTGAAAGAAAATTTGCAACAACATTAGCTCTTCTTGGCTTATCTACAATAGTTATATCAAAATCTTGCATCAATAATAACCATCTTGCCGATCTCCCTATGAGAAAAGGCTTATTCATGAGATATCTAATGGTTGCATGATCCGTGTGCACAAATATTTGGTAGCTTGTTATGTACTGTCTAAATTTGTTCAATGCATAGACTATGGCCAACATTTTCTTCTCTATCATAGTATAATTGAATTCAACTCCTTGCAATTTTTTGTTGGCAAAGTATATAGCATTTTCAACAACTCCCTCTTTTTTTGCTAAGACTGCCCCTATGGCATAATCTGATGCATTAGTATGAATGTGGAAAGGAAGCTCTCAATTGGGTCCCTTAAGTATGGGAGCATTTGTCAAAGTTGTCTTCAAAGTAGAAAATACCTTGTCACAAGCTTCAGTCCACTGAAATTCGGCATCCTTAGTGAGAAGGGCATACAATGGTGTTGCTACCTTGTTGAAGTCTTTGATCAATCACCTATAATACCTTGCATGACCCAAGAAACTTCTAACATCCTTTTGTTTTGTAGGTGTAGGCATATTTTTTATTACCTCAATCTTTGTAGGATCTACTTGAATTCCCTTGTGGGAGATGTAGTGGCCAAGAACTACGCCCTCTTGCATCATCATTAAGCATTTTTCACTATTTAAGGACAAGTTTTGATCCTCACATCTTTGTAGGACCCTTTCGAGATTCTCCAATGCTTGATCAAAGTCAACACCATAAGTGGTAAAGTCATCCATATAAATCTCCATGTAATCATGAGAAATGTTTGAAAATATACCAATGACTGCCCTCTAGAAGGTTGCAGGTGCATTGCACAAGCCGAATGGGAGTATCGAGTAGGCATAGGTCCCCCATGGATAGGTGAATGTGGTCTTATCCTAGTATTCTAGTGCAATTTGAATCTGATTGTAGCCGTCGAATCCATCTAGAAAAGAGAAGTATTGCTTTCCTGTAAGTGTATCTAAGACTTGATCAATGAATGGTGAAGGAAATTGATATTTCTTGGTGGTAGCATTAAGTTCTCTATAATCAACATAGACTCGCCACTTCCCTCCTTTCTTGGGAACAATCACCAATGAAGACACCCATTGACTATCTAAAATAGGATAGATAAATCCTACATCTAACAATTTCAGCAATTCTCCTTTCACAATTTCTCTTAGTGCAGGGTTAATCCTCCTTTGTGGTTGTCTTAATGGAGTGCAATCATTTCTGATATAAATTCTATGGGTACAAATTTTAGGATCCAATCCCTTCATATCATGATAATCTCATGCAAATGCATGTTGATGGCTCTTAATAGATTTCCCAACAACAATTGTTGTGTTTCAATCAATTTATTATTAACATTCAGATATCTTCCTTCTGACACCTATATTTGTGTAGTTAATTCTACAATGGTTGCTTCATTAACACATGGTACCTTTAGTTCACACAGCAGCAATGTATGGAATGCACCTATTGCTACAGGAAGTTTTTCTGCAGGAACAGTGTCTACAAGAATAGTGTCTGCAGGAAGAACATCTACAGGAAAAACGTTTACAGGAACAGTGGCTGCAGGAAGAACAGGCTGAAGTGTGTTGACTAAAGTAGAAGATGATGTGTCCTCCACTCCATAATTATTCTAAATGATGTTAACCAACACCTCATCCTCATATTGGAGCTACATGAAAGAGATTTTTCCTAGCATCATAAGTTGCACCACAGAATTAACTTCTTTGGCCTCTTCACCAACCTGTGGCCATACAGAATCTTCTTCAACATGAGATGGCTGAACAGGTGGATAAAGAACAAAAAATTTAGTACTCCTTCCGTTTGAAATGGTCATGTCACCTGATTAACATCCAATGTAGGCATCTTTGATTGCCAACTGAGGTCTTCCAAGGATAATGGGATACTCGCCAAGTGTGGCCTTAGGAGAAAGAATCATAAAGTCTGTCGGATATTCCCAGGAGTCTAGCACTACCACAAGATCCTCCACTACACCACTAGACTTAACTGTAGAGATTTCTACAAGCTACAGGATAGTAGGAATAGATCTCATGCTTGCAATATTTAATTGTTGTAGAATGTCTTTGGTCATTACATTGATTGTTGCCCCTAAATCAATTAGAGCATTCTTCACTTGAATTGCATTTATGACAATTGCTACCACAGGACTGCCTAGGTCAATATACTTGGGAATAGTCACTTTTCCCAACATGATATCAGCTAATTGTCCCACCACATGAACTATAGTTGGGTCTTTCTTCTTCCTTCCTGGCTTCTTAAGACAAGCTTCCTTAATGGCTTTTTCGTAGATGGGAACATATTTTATAGCCTAGAATAGGGGTATTTGAACACATATATGCTTTAGTTGATCCAGGATGTCAAAAGTAGTATCCTCCTTTGCTTCCTTCTTCTTAGTAACTTCCATTCTTTGAGGAAATGGTGGTTCTTGCTTGGTTCGTTTGGCTTGGACAAGTTGAGGACTTGTAGGTACATTTGGCTTAATAGGATCATTTAAAGGATCATCCTCCTCTTCCACCGAAAGCTCAGTAATGATGGGCTTGGAAGGGGTTGGCAACTTGGTTCCTGAATGCAAATGGATATCACTTACATTCACAACATATGTAGGAAATTTTTTTTAATCAACAGAATATATGGGCTGTTGTTGTGGTTTATTATTAGGATTGGGTGCGGACTGAGCTAGTAGCTAAGTTTGTTTAGGTGCATTAGGATTTGGGTTAGCAGATGGAGGAATTATAGTAGGTTGTTGGGGCTGAGAAGGTGGTTGCATGTAATTGGTATTCTGGGTAGGCCATTGTTGCCCTCCTCTCCATTGGTTTGTTTGCTGCCAATTTCTTGGAGGTGGTTCCCAGTGCCCTTGAAATTGCTGCCAATTCCCCTGAGTTTTTTTCCACTGAGGTGTAGGACTCTGATGGCTAGGCCAAGTATTTGGAGGGTTAATCCAAGGCTGTGGTGGATATCCTCCATAACTAGGTGGATATGGTGGCTTCCATTGGTTCCCAAATGAATAAGAGTTAAAATATGGTCCAGCATAGGATAGTGGATCTGGTGGCATACCTTGTCTTGGAGCCCAAGGCTTCCTCTATGCAACATAGTAGACTTGATCTTCTTTAATCTAAATTGTCTTGAACTCTAGTTGAATCTGCTTACTTTCTAGATTAGCGACCATCTTACATATGCAATCCCTCTTCCTTTTTTTGCAATGAGGACAATACTATGTCAACATCATTTATACCTCCTCTTGCTTCTTTTTTCCCTAAAGTGTGTCTAGCTTAGTAGCTAGATTGTTAATAATATCTTGCTTGAAGTCTACCAAAAAAATAGTGATCTCCATTCTTGAAACTCCACCGGTAGTTGACTTACCCATGGATGATTGATAAGCTATCCCTTTCTTTGAAGCTTCCCTGGAGTAATTCTGGCATGTCTTCTTGATATCTTCCCAAGGAAATTGCGAGATGTCTCCTCCTTCCATGAGGTCCAAAGCATTTGTGCATCCATCATTGATTCCTCTTAGGAAAAGTAACTTTTGTGAGTCCTCATTAAGTGCATGGTGTGAAGATTTTTGTAGGAAAAATAGAAATCTTGCAATTTAGTCTTACAGGCTCTTATTTTCCTTCTGCTACATTCTGAAAATGTCTCCTCCTCTCATGTCACTACCCCTGTAGTATTCCTTGTACTTCTCGAGAAATTTTTTCTTCATGTCCTCCCAAGTTTCCACAATATCTCTTCCTAGGCTCATGAACCATCTTAATGCAACCTCTTTCAAAGTGGTGGGAAATAACTTAAGCCTATGAACATCATTAGTATAATCAAAACTCCTATAGAGTATGTCAAATTCAAATAAGAAGGTATCAAGATCTTTTGTCACAAGTCCATAGAACATGGGGAGTGTTGATGTGGGAATGTTCTTAATGTTTTCAACTTCATTTTGATGGGCAATGGGAAAGGGAAAATCTGGTTGGTTTTGTCTATTCCCATTTGTATCACCCATGCCTGCTTGATGTGGTTCAAGGACAAAGGGGTTCTCAAGCCAATTTTGATCTTCTGAGGAGACTTCAAAACTAGTCAAATCAAGATATGTGTCTACAAAGGGGTGTGGATCATCTTCTTCTTTTGATAGGTTTTGGTACTCAACTAACTGGAATGGATGAGGATTGTTAGGAAGAAATCTCCCATAAGCATCCTTTCTCCCTCCTCTATGCATGCGGTATCACTCACTATCAGTCAGCTCACACAAAAAATTGGTAAAGAATCAAGAGGGTCATTCCTTCCTATACGAGATTATTCTAAGAACAACTTCAAAAGATACTACAAAAAAACTACCAACGACTCCAAAATCTTCCTAGCTTGACACCATCCCTGGAAATGACACCAAAAATGTCTGCCTCCTACAATGATTTCATAACTGGGCTTCTACGGCCATAATTTACAGATTCGACATCTAACCTAAATAGTCATTCAGCCATTATGAAGGTGCATTTAACTTGTCAACCCAAGGATGTGAACTTGAAATGGGTATGCACTGTATGTGCACTAGGGGCTCAAGTAGTCATTGTGTCCTATAGCTAAGAAACACAATGTTGAAAGTAAATCACTGAAAAGGAAGTAAAGAAAATACTAAGCATCAACCAACAACTATGTTGAACTAAAATGAAAATAAAGAATGAAAGATTTGAGCAAAAAATAGGAACTACTATGTCTGCTTTGGCTAGAGGAACAGACACATAATGGACTTCTAGTGGCTCCAGGAACAGTCAATGCCAGATTTCAAACTAAGTATCAAACGAGAAGTAATACTAAGCTATTGTTAAATTAAGAGAATAGATTACTCACCAAGTGGGCCCCCTTGGATAAGTATCCTCTACACTAACAAGAACTCAGATGTTCGAACTCATAACTTTATTTTCATTCACTGTAAATTGTGCATACAAAGAGTGATGTATATGTATCACTAAAATGAGAGTACAATGTAGAATTGTGCAACCTCCTGAAGAAGGAGCAGCAAATCATTATTTATACTACAACTAACAAGGCAGTCAACTCCACAACTGGGAGGACGCCATTTAGGGAAATTAGGGAAAAGTGGAGTGGTGGCAGTTACGCGTGCATGGATCCCAGTTAGACATGCAAGTCAATGTGCAGATTCAGCGGAGCAGTAACACCCATGCATACTCGATCATTAAGGCCCACTGCAAGGTGGTTACATTTGGTTGCATGAAGAATCTTTGTTGCCAGCTACCTTTGACCTAGAGCAACTTCTCAGCCAGATGTTATGGTGCATGCCCAGCTGGCGGTGTCCTCTATAACTTGATGTATTAAGTCTGCAGTCCAAGGTTAGTACACACAATAACGACACATCAATAATCACTCTAAGAAACACTCATTAACTACATGCAAATCAACATAGATGACCCACATGTTATGCCAAATATCATTAAAGCCTACAGAGATAGGGTAATTTCAAATGTCAATGGTTTGAACGAAACATTATGCCAATACCAACACTTAAGCATCAAAATCCATGACATCAATGAGCAAATAGACTGTATATTTTACCCAAACTAGACCAAAAACTAGGCTCATCAATAGGTACATGCACAACAATGTAGACCATTTTGATACAATTACACAATAATTGAATCATAGATGAATAGTGAATAGCTAGTGATAGGAAGGGAATGTAACACTAATACATGCACCTTCCCATTACTTGATTCACTTTTACCCTTTAGATGCATCCCAACTATAAAAATAATGTTAGTGAACCTCATACAATAGTATGGGACACATCCTTTCCTTTATTATGCACATTGGCTAGAATGATAAGTGATGATACTAGATACTAATTATAATCATCACCAAATATGGTGTTTGTATAGAAACATAATTGCATCATACTATTCATAATATTTACACATCATCATACCATCTTAAAATTACATAGGATGTAATATGGTCTTACTATAAACTCAATACTACCACCTTGAGTATTAATCACCTTGAATAAATTAATAATTAAATGATGAAAACTACACCTCAAGAAAATGTAACATAGGTGGCATACTTTCTCTCTATACACTAGTGTTAATAATAAATTTTGAGATGGGTAAATCCTAACATCCATCACTTGTATGCCAGAGGTGAAACCCTGTCTAAATTATATAAATTAGGTAGCTCCTCACATTTTTCACCAACATTTTATTAGTTATATAGTATTTTGAAATTATTTTTATGGGAGATTTATATTCAATGTTCAGATATATTCTATTCAAAGCACAAAAACCTTTAACTGGATTGATGCAAACTTTGATGCGTAAGTTTACTTATGTTCAAATTGTTATAATACATCATAAAAGCCTCAAAACTAACCTATATTCATTTAGCTCTATGAAATAAAAGTGAAGAAAATATAAATCACTAAACTAAATTTCATTATTCAAGTATATAGATGATAATTTAAATTATGCATAGTTTTGTTACGATTATTTGATCTATACAGTGATCTTTGATTGATTTCAAAAAGAGATTTTAAAAATATAAATATAAATAATTTGCATTTAAAAAAATACTTGATAAATTAGTAGAAATCTAAAAACTCTTGATGTTTGACAAGTGAAAAAATATTTTCTATGCTAGAAGGGGAAATTTCTATCCCCATCCCAAATGCACCTACTCAAAATTATAATTTAAAAGGCATGGCCTCCTATTTATGAAGGAGATATTTTAGTTAATCATGTATCATTTTAATACCTCATGAGACCCCTACTATAATAATGAACACTTGACTACAATTATTATTTTAGCATTCCCAAAAAGTACTAACTTAATCATCAAAGCCTTTTGTTGCTAAATTATAAGTGCAAAATTTATAGTTTTTCCAACCATAGTATAGCAATAATTTAAAGCCATGACTCATCTAATTACACTAGAATGTGGTAAGCTCAAAATATTAGAATAATACCTAAAAATCAATTTAAGACTTGAGAATTCATTTCCAATTGGCCCTACCTAGTATCCCTTCCTAGAAGTTAGAGGCTCCATAGTATACAAATCAATAATCAAAAAATCACATCCTCAAATTTTGAATTCAAGATATTCAACCTTTCTTTTAAATGTCAAATCTTCATTCAAATTATGCATTGAATTTAATCCCATTACCATAGAATGATATCAAACACATTCTAGCCTACAGTTGATTTAGTGGCAACATTAATATATAAATAAAAATGAAACCATACAAGGATCATATCATAGTGATTAGATCAAGAGTACATCATCTATAAACAAAGTGGGTAGCTCCCACTTATGTTACAGATATATAGTTGATTACCTCTTAATATAAATCATATGTACATGTGGTGCTTAGCACAGGCATGGACTACATGTTCATTGGTGAATAGATCAAGTTCCTATTGTTTATACCTAATGAAAATATCTTAAGTAACAAATTCACAAGTACACATAGTGGCTAGATAACAAAGGGGAAGTAGTTATAGTCTTACTACAAGCATCATTTTCTTCTCTTGATTCACTTACATATAATTCTGTAAGTACAGTTAATTTATAAAAATGAATGTTAGTGTATTACACACTACACCATGGTCCCATCCTTTCTCTAATCCACCACCACATATAATTATAAGAAATTGTCTCATTCCTCTTGTTGTAATCACTAGCAAGGTCCTAAATATAGCAATATGCATAATTTACCACATACAATTTTGATAAAATTAGATAGTGATTGACTTGTATATGTATAGTGATCAATCAATAATAGCAAGAAGATGCAACACTATTACATGCATTTTCCAATGATTCTTCACTAATACTTACCCTTCATGTGCAACACAACTAGAAAAATAATCTTAGTGGATCTCATACATCATAAAGGAACCCATCCTTGCCTTGGTTCTCTGCACTAGCTTGAATGATGGGTAAAGCTTCTATAGTTGCAATCTTACTACAAGCATGCCATTTTTTTGGTTCACTTATATATTAGCCCATAAGTACATCAAATTTAGAAATGGAATGTGAGTGCATTACACACTATAACATGGGTCCCATCCTTTTTCTAATCAACCACCACATATGACTATAAGAATGTGTCCCATAATTCTTATTGTTATCACTAGACAGGGCATAAATATAATACCATACACAAAAATTTAAGCCATTTTAATACAATTACATAATAATTTACTCATAGATGAATAGTGACTAACTAGTGATAGGAAGGGAATGCAAAACTACTACATGCACCTTCCCATTACTCGATTAACTTTAACCCTTTAGATGCATCCTAACTATAAAAGGAATGTTAGTGCATCTCATACAATAGTATGGGACACATCCTTTCCTTTATTCTCCATATTGGATAGAATGATAAGTGATTATACCATACTACTTACAATCATCACCAAATATGTGTTTTTATAGAAACATAATCTCATCATACTATTGATAATATTTACAAGACATCATTCCATCTTAATATTACATAGTTAGGATGTAATATGGTCTTACTATAAACTCAATACTACCACCTTGAGTATTAATCACCTTGATTAAATTAATAATCAAATGATACAAGAAAATGTAACATAGGCGGCATACTTTCTCTCTATACACTAGTGTTAATAATAAATTTTGAGATGGGTAAATCCTACCATCCATTAGTTGTATGTCAAAGGTGAAACCCTATCTAAACTATATAAATTGTGTAGCTCCTCACATTTGTCACTAAATTTTATTAGTTATATAGTATTTTGAAATTATTTTTATAGGAGATTTATATTCAATGTTCAGATATTCTCTATTCAAAGCACAAAAACCTTTAACTGGATTGATGCAAACTTTGATGCCTAAGTTTACTTATGTTCAAATTGTTATAATACATCAAAAGAACCTCAAAACTAACCTATATTCAATTAGTTCTATGAAATAAAAGTGAAGAAATTATAAATCAATAAATTAAATTTCATTATTCAAGTATATAGATGATAATTTAAATTATGCATAGTTTTGTTACTATTATTTGGTCTATGCAATGATCTTTGATTGATTTCAAAAAGAAATTTTAAAAATATAAATATAAATAATTTGCATTTAAAAAATACTTGTTAAATTAGTAGAAATCTAAAAACTCTTGATGTTTGACAAGTGAAAAAATATTTTCTATGCTAGAAGGGGAAATTTCTATCCCCTTCCCAAATGCACCTACTCAAAATTATAATTTAAAAGGTATGGGCTCCTATTTATGAAGGAGATATTTTAGTTAATTATGTAGCATTTTTATCACCTCATGAGACCCCTACTATAATAATGAACACTTGACTACAATTATTATTTTAGAATTCTCAAAAAATACTAACTTAATCATCAAATCCTTTTGTAGCTAAATTATAAGTGCAAAATTTATAGTTTTTCCAACCATAGTAGAGCAATAATTTAAAGCCACAACTCATCTAATTACACGAGAATGTGGTAAGCTCTAGATATTAGAATAATACCTAAAACTTAATTTAAGACTTGATAGTTCATTTCTAATTGGCCCTACCTAGTATCCCTTCCTAGAAATTAGAGGCTCCATAGTATACAAATCAGTAATAAAAAAATCACATCCTCAAATTTTGAATGAGATCTTTGACATTTCTTTTAAATGTCAAAGCTTCATTCAAATTATGCATTGAGTTTAATCTCTTTACCATAGAATGATATCAAACACATTAGATAGTCTACAGTTGATTTCCTGGCAACATTAATATATAAATAAAAATGAAACCATACAAGAATAATATCATAGTGATTAGATCAAGAGTACATCATCTATAAACAATGTGGGTAGTTCCCACTTATGTTACAGATATATGGTTGATTAGCTCTTAATACAAATCATATGTACATGTGGTGGTTAGCATAGGCATGGACTACATGTACATTGGTGAATAACTGAAGTTCCTATTGTTCATACCTAATGAAAATATCTTAACAAATTCACAAGTACACAGTGTTTAGATAACAAATGAGAAGTTATAGTATTACTACAACCATCATTTTCTTCTCTCGGTTCACTTACATATAATTTTGTAAGTATATTTAATTTATAAAAATGAATGTTAGTGCATTACACACTACACCATGGGTCCCATCCTTTCTCTAATCCACCACCACATATGATTATAAGAAACTCTCATTCCTCTTTTTGTAATCACTAGCAAGGCCATAAATATAGCAATATGCATAATTTACCACATACAATTTTGATAAAATTAGACAGTGATTGACACATATATGTATAGTGATTGATCAATAATAGGAAGAAGATGCAATGCTATTATATGTATTTTCCAATGAATTTCTTCACTATAACACTATTACATGCATTTTCCAAAGAATTTCTTCACTAATACTTACCCTTCAGGTGTAACACAACTAGAAAAATAATCTTACTAGATCTCATACATCAGAAAGGAACCCATCCTTTCCTTGGTTCTCTACACTAGCTTGAATGATAGGTGAGGATTCTATAGTTGCAATCTTACTACAAGCATGCCATTTTTTTTGGTTCACTTATATATAATCCCATAAGTACAACAAATTTATAAATGGAATGTGAGTGCATTACACACTATAACATGAGTCTCGTCCTTTTTCTAATCAACCGCCACATACGACTATAAGAAAGTGTCCCATAATTCTTATTTTCATCGCTTGAAAGGGCATAAATATAATACTATGCACAAAAATGTAGACCATTTTGGCACAATTACATAATAATTTACTCATAGATTAATAGTGACTAACTAGTGATAGGAAGGGAATGCAACACTACTACATGCACCTTCCTATTACTTGATTAACTTTAACCCTTTAGATGCATCCTAACTATAAAATGAATGTTAGTGCATCTCATACAATAGTATGGGACCCATCCTTTCCTTTATTCTCCATATTGGATAGAATGATAAGTGATCATACCATACTACTTACAATCATCACCAAATATGATGTTTGTATAGAAACATAATCGCATCATACTATTGATAATATTTACAAGACATTATTCCATCTTAATATTACATAGTTAGGATGTAATATGGTCTTACTATAAACCCAATACTACCACCTTGACTATTAATCACCTTGATTAAATTAATAATCAAATAATGAAAACTACACCTCAAGAAAATATAACATAAGCAGCATACATATTTCTCTCTATACACTAGTGTTAATAATAAAATTTTGAGATGGGTAAATCCTACCATCGATCACATGTATGCCGAAGGTGAAACCCTAGGTATCTAAACTATATAAATTGGGTAGCTCCTCACATTTGTCATCAAAATTTTATTTTAGTCAAAGATATAAAAAATACAATATGTTCAAATACCTCTTTTGGAAGAGAATTCTACATAAATCCTATCATGTTGAAGAAGTGGTGTTCTTATCTATAAGTGGGTCATAAATTTTACAATTTTAATGATCGCCTTAGGATGAGTGGGAGAAGATATGTTAAGAGAAAAAATATTCTCTGTGTATTCACTCATAGCTTTCGTTGCCCAACCCTAGTTATGATGCCAAAAATTTAGCTCTTACATCAATCTTAGTTTAGCATTATGATAATATAGTGTACCATAAAGTTTATCTAGAACATTTTATCTATAGGGTCAACTAACATCACCCTAAACTTTTTATAGGATCAGCATCAATTGATCAGGTCCTATTGCAGATAGAGAAGTCAATCTCTGAGGTAACAAATGCACAAGTGCAAGAGGTCAAGCATGTTGGCTCTTTTTTCACTGATTGGGATGCATCAATAATAAAGAATTGGAAATATATTGTTCTCCCATTTAAAGGAACTCAATTCCAACCAGAGAAAGATAAAATTGATAGATCAAAGGTTTCTTCGTTCCACCTCCCTTGGATTTTTTCAAGTTAAATTTTGATGAAGCTTCAAGGGGGGATATGGGTGTTTCAGGGACAGGTATGGTAATCAAAGATAGTAAGGGGCATCTCATTGGTACAAAATCAGTTAAAATTTCTCATGGCACAAATAGCATTGTCGAAGCACAAGCACTTATTCATGGACTTCAAATGGCCTTAGAGTTGCAAGTTAAAAATCTTCAGATCGAAGGCGAATCATTAATAATCATAAATGCTTGCAAAGAAAGGAAATCTTTAAATTGGAGACTAGACTATGTGTTGCAGCAAGTGTGGTGTTCAATGGATAAGTTATCTATTTGTAGTATAAACCATACCTATAGAGAGGGAAATAAACTAGTGGATTTATTATCAAATATGGGGTGTGAGAAATTACAAAATACAATTTCATACTATCAACAGGGTGTTTTAAAAGAAAGTTTGATAGACATTATTAGTTTTGAAAGTGGGATAAAATGACAAAATTTTGTGTTTTATAGGAGGTGGAAATTTTAAATAATGTCACTCAGTTACAATCCTATCATAAATTAGCTGCAATTGCTCCATGAGAAGCTTTGGCTCCAAAATTGTCTTAAGTTTCCCAAGTCAAAAAGAAATATGAGATGACAACAGATCATCTTGCAAATATGGGATGTCAAAAATAGGAAGTGACCATTTTAGAGGATGTAGTTAAGTCACATGGGTGCAATTATCGGGCATCAAAGATATCGCTTAACTCATACTTGAGAAATGCCTTGGAAAGTTGAACAAAGTTAGGCATCTGACTTTCAGAGATCGGAGGTTAGTTTTTTGGCTTTCATAGAAGAGAAGGAAGGTAGAATGAAGAAGAGAAACTTGAACCCTCACAAGACTAAAGGTAAGTCAGGCTTTTCAATTTGGTGTTTTACCTAGCCGATTCCAGAAAAACCTAAAGGAAATTTAGGCTTCTCAATTCGAAGTCTCAGAGATTGGGATTTCAGAGAACGGGCATCGATATTTCAAAGATCTAAGGTCAACTTGTTGGCTTTCACAGAATTCAAGGTAGGAAATGATAGAAGAGAATCCTATACCTCGAAAAGACTAAAGGTAAGTAGATATCTCCAAACTTCAACATATTTTTATGCTAGTGGTGAAGAGATTGTAGAAGTTCGATTCTTGGACCTCAATGCTTACTATATATCATTTTCTAAAGAAGGTGTTAGGATTTAGTCTTTTTTTACTATACCTACAAGGTTTTGGGAATTGGGCCTCAGTTATCCCTCTTAACGAGTCCCTTAGAATTACGAAGAAAAATTCACTAAGTCCAAATATTTTAGACTTCTAACTTTAGGAGCTTTTCTTACCTTTGTAGACTTCAGACTTTGGGTTGTTCATTTATTCCCTGACTTAGAGTTTAAGGATCAGCGGTTTTGATTATGGGTTACCATAACACTTGAAGCATTGGTTAAGTGATATTCCCAATTCGTGAAGTTGGAAAGGAGTTCAATGACTAGAGTTCAGGCTATAAATTTACTCCTCGCCTTGGAGTTCAAGGATCAGAGATCTTGGTTATAGGTTACCATAACAATCGAAGCATTGGTCAAGTGATATCTCCAACTTGCAAATTTTGTAAGGACTTCGGGGGTCAGACTTTGAGCTATTGATTTACTCCTTTCCTCGGAGTTCAGGGATCAAAGTTCTTAGTTATGGGTTACCATAACACTTGAAGCATTAGGTACATGATATCTCCAACCTGCATAGTCTAAAAGGACTTTAGGGTTTAGAGGTTAGGTTTTTGTTTTACTACTTGCCACCAACCTTTGAGCTTATATCTTTGTAAATATAGCCTTTTGTGTATGTCATTACATTAGTCAAAGGGCATAATTTTTTTACCAATGTAATTACTATTTATTATTATTATATATATAGGTTATGAGCCTTTTTCCAAAAAACAATCACCCTAAAGGGGTCTATTAAATGAATCACGTCTTATAATTTCGGGGGTCAATTTTTCAACACATAGCTAACACATTGTACTCACATGAGATATCACTTATCCAAAAAAATATTATGAGTGAGTACAAACTAGTAACAGATCAAATTTGATTCAATTCGTTCAATTTTTGTTTATAAGTATATATTATTTACCAAATATAGATTAGGCCCATAGTATTTAGAACCTTCTACGCTTGTTAAAAAGGGGTTCAGATGGGGGTTATAGTATGATGAAAAACACAATTATTTGCAAGATTGTAATAGGATTTTTGCACTTGATAATAAAATCATTGGATGGTTGTGGTTTGGTGGATGTAGCCCAGATTGGGTGAACCATGTTAAATTCTCTGTGTTATAATTTATTCTATGTGTTTTAATTTCTCTGTTTATTAATTAAATCTACATTTAATTGTTAGATATCTACCTTTCTAACCCTAACAATAAGTTTACCATATAGTACAAATCATAAATCTTAGCATATCATTGTCCACTAAATATATGTAAAGGTAGAACACCTTATAATATTTGGTGATAAGTACCTTTAATTACTCATAGTTATTAAAGGTTGTATTGAGGAACTCATAAATATAGATCTATATGCATATAATAAATAAGAAAACCATCCTTACCTAAGAAGATTTGTTTGACACACCTCTTAACCCTAGTGGCACAATTCAACATCATGATTAAATATAAGGTTAAATTAGGTTTCCTTAATTTATGCATATCAATTTTAAGCATGAAATTATCATATTCCGTTATTTCCTAAAAGGATGGACTTTATTAAGGACATGATACTATCTTATACCTAAATATACTCATTTTTTGTCTAAGACAGAAGGCCACGGAAGAAAACATAGTATTTTCATTCATATAATGTTCAAGGAATCCTCCCACATTCATCTCAAGACAAGAAACAATGATAATGACCTAAAACTTCATTGAAGTTTGAAGTACATTTTGTTAGAGATGAACATCACAAATATCAAATAGTTAATTAGTGATAATGGGTTTCCTTTTATTGGAGATCAATTAATTAGTGATATATTATATTGCAAACAATTTTACATACATATAAAAGCCATGTTTTTTTTGAAGATAACCGAGTTGAGGAGCAACCCAAAACCCTAAATTGATTCCTTAATCCTTCCTCTATGGGCTTGGGTCCAAGAACATCCTTTGGCCAATAATTTACTTTATGCATACTTCCAAATAGAATGAAATTCTAAACTTTTCCTCCTCACAATAATCTCTCAAGTAACACATACATAAGTTTCCATACCCAAGGAATCATAACCAATAAAGTATCATTACTCATAGGAGTGAAATATAATGAGCAATATATAAAGAAATCAATAAGGATTAATATCTAATAGTGTATCAAAAAACCATTTACCTTTAAAACAAGGCCATAGTTTTACAAATATTTATTGATTATTATTACATATCCCACCAAATTTTTATTTGACGATTCCTATCAATTAATATGAAAAGTAGTAGGCAAGGAAAATGAAATTTGGTCACCCCTTTAGCTATAATACACCATAAAGTTCAAAGGAAACATAAATATCAATTTGGAGATTTCCACCATTATAATTGGTTTTTAGCATAGACATGCTAGAATATTTCACAATTCATCCTATTAATGAGCACACTAGAAGAATTGCTAATTTGCGAGAAAGAACCAAATCCTAACCATTTCATCAAAATTACTAGAAGAGAATTACTAGTAGATTCATCTTTTCAATGAATAGTTTATAATAAACATTGAGAATAAAATACAATGATTTTAATATTAGGAATGTTTTATCATAACAATTATCTACTCACAATCTCAAGGGAATTGTTACAAATATTGTTCATAGACCTAGGTTCAATTGGTTTTAGCTGAGCAATGTCAACCATAATTAGCCATAACCTAATATATATGAGTCATATTTAATATATGGTTTTAGCTAAGTAATGTTAAACATAATTAACCATAACCTAATGCACAATTCATATTTACTATAGAAACACCATGAATGAAATAATAGATTGAATATAATTATAATATTGTTCTATAGACAAGTATATAGAGTATATGAGTCCAAACCACTATTTGATAGAGGTAGTGTTGTATATCCAAAAATATCATATTGATAAGAACTATTAATCACACTAGGAAATTCATGATTTAACATCCACCCATATAAAATATTTATTGAGGATATTTTCTCTATTGAGAATTAGTGAAAATCAATTATCACACAAAAAAAGGTGAGACTCCAATTATAAGTCTTGGTGTGAGACTTTAAGGATTCTCCATAATGTTACCATATTTTTTATCATTCTAAGAGAAATGAATTATCTCAATTATAAGAAAATGAGATTCCTTAATTGATTAGAAGAACCTAACAACTAATTCTAACATAAGAAGAAATAAATATTATCTCTATTGCATAATATAAGAGAAACCAATAATTATACCCTGATGATATAATTAAAAATTAAATATTATAGTATTTATAAATATATGAAATAATTTATTGATATGAAAAATACATTGAACTATGTTATAAAATGCATTATGGATGGAGCATGATGAGGGAAAGAAAGTTTTATAATGAAATTTTTTGAGATGGTGAGATAGTGGAATACAAATGAATCTTAATTCCAAGGTCATATATAGGATTCATGTGCTACATAAGGTAGCAAATAAAATAAATTATCTATATAGTTTCCCTTCTAACTAGAAATATTAAATATATAAGGTATCTAGGTGATGCAAGGAGTGTAGACTATTGATCTATATTGACACAGAAGGGCATATGTACACATTTCTAGTTTCAAATAGTCCAACTAATATAGCTCACTTACTAATTACAAAAAAAAAGCTAAACCCATAGAGCAAATTAGTGTTTGGCTTCATAGTAATTGTAGAGGAGGAAATTCGATACCCTCAAAATGACAAGATCTTAATGGGAGAATTTTCCTCAACTACCTCATGGATCAATGCTTGGGTGAAAAGATAAAATGATGAAGGGGTTTATTTATATTTTATGCCAAATTAGAATGGGAGAGTTTCAAAAACCGAAAGAGCGGGTCATAAATGTCTTACAGACAAACTGGCAAGCTCTTGGCCAAGAAAGACACCGTAACACATGCACGTCCTTGGAGTGCATTGGGGTCTTGTACAAACTGAAAATTGATATTGTCACAAAAAGTTACTAAGGACCTCCTAACAATCTAATAGCTAAAACTCTTTAAGTGTGGGAAAATGACAATAAATAACAAAAATTAAATAAATTCAAACCAATCAAGTAACACATACATAGATTTCCATACCCAAGATATCATGACCAATTAGGTATCATTACTCATGAGAGTGAAATATAATGAGTAATATACAAGGAAATCCATAGGAAGGGTCAATACCTAATAGGCAAGGAAAATAATTTTTTTCACCCCTTTATCCTTCATGCACCATAAAAATGCAAAGGAAACATAAATATTAGTTTAGACCTTTCCACCAATGAGTGGAAAGGAAACATAAATATTAGTTTATACCTTTCCACCATTCTCATTGGTTTTTAGCATAGACATGCTAGAATATTTCACAATTCATCTTATTAATAACTACACTAGGTGAATTACTAATTCACAAGAAAGAACCAAATCCTAATCGTTTCATCAAACTTATGACAAGAGAATTATATAGTAATATATTCATCTTTTCAATGATTTTCTTATAATCAATTTTGAGAATAAAATATAATGATTTTGATATTATGAAAGTTCTATCATAAAAAGTAGGGAATTCTTATAAATGTTCTTCATAGACCTAGGTTCAATTGATTTTATCTGAGTAATGTCAACCATAATTAACCATTTATAATCTAATATATGAGTCATATTTATTATAGAGACACCATGAATGAAATATTAGACTAAAGATATTTATAACTATTCAAGTATTATTGTATTATTTAATGGTCATATTAGTCTTTAGTTAAATAGTAGTTTACTTTTAGTTAACTTAATTTTCTTCAATTATCTTTTTGTAGCTTTTAGCTAATTACTTTTGTTAACATTTGTTTCATTTTAGAAACATCATATTGCATTGTATTATTTAAGGAGTATTTCTCTCCTTTGTAAATAACAAATATTGAATATCAATTAGCATTTCATGGTATGAGAGCTTAGGCTCTTTTTGGTGAATTTTTTGAGTAATAAAAATTCATGTTTTTCTTAAGAATTTTTTGAAAAAAAATTTATCTAATTTTTTAATAAAAATTGTGACCTCTTTTTCTAATTAAAAATTGTAACTTTTTAATCAACTAAAAGCGTTTCTTTTTATTAATTTTTTAATAAGAAAAATTGAGGTTCTTTTAAGGAAAATTTTTTCAAGGATCTTCTAAAGAAGATTTTGTGAAGTTTTTTTGAGGGTTTTGATAAAAAAAATGTGTCTATGTTTTAAGTGGAAAATCACATTTTTTGCAAAAAGAAATCTTGGATCTTGTTTGGGCAAAGATTTTTTAAAGAATGAAGAAGGAACCCTTTGTTGTGTTTTCATTGATGCCAACAATGTTTGTTGTCAATACTGCCTGATCTGGTAAAATACTTTTTTTTTGTGTTCAAGGGTTTAGCAATTTTCGTTAATCTAGCTAAAAGTTATATATGACAAAAGTTCGGCAAACCATATTCTAGCTTATGCAGTAGAAGATGATGTGTTATCTAGTTCGTATTCCTCCAGTGTTTTGTTTCAGACTCTACAATTTTGGGAGATGATTTATAGGTGTCAACACTATACATATTCCAGATGGAAATTACTTATATACTTACACGGATGATTAATTTTGGGTGAATTGGCCTATTTTGTGGTTAAGTCTAATTCATGGCTGACCTAATGCTTGAAGTTATACTATGAAGATTAACATGAATTACAAATGTTAAAGGGATCTATTTTAGATTTGTGTCGACCTTAATTCAAAGTTTTGCACGGTTTTTTTGAGCGTGAAGAAGTTTGTTTTCATGTATGAATCTGACAAAGTGTTTTGAATTGAAATGGGGCTACATTTGATTAGGCCAACCTAATTGATGTATGTGGATGCAATAGTATATATATATATGGAATAGTATTGTGTTGAAATAGAATAAGTGTGTGGTGTGTGTGTGTGTGTGCAAAATTTGATATTGTGCGAACCTTAGAATTCATATATGTGTGAAATTAGTTTAAGGGTAGAAATATTGTGAGTGCAGTGTGAATGTAGTGGAGTCCAATATTTTGTATTCAATCCTTCATTAGAATTGAATTCAACACAAGGAAGTTGCATTTTGTATCAGTTCATACCTTGGATATGTAGCAATTTTCTCTTGTATCTATGTTCATGCTATGAGCCTTTTAAGGATAGTGAGTCCTAGTAGTGAGCCCTATAATATCCTATAACTGGTTTAATATATTGTGAGTTAATCCTCACCATGGTTTTTCTCTTCTTGGGTTTTTCACATAAAAATATTAGCATTCATTTGTTGTGTTGTGTTCTATCTTTCTTCATGTACTCATTCATTGTTGCAATTAAATATGTTTTGATAATTGGTTGGATTATGACTAATTGGTTTAATAGAATACTAATTTACCCCCCTCTCAATACTCTAGGTGTTCAACAATTGACATCAGAGCCTCATTCCTTTTGAAGGGTCTAACATCTTGAGGAAGATATTGGAGGTTGAACACATGGCTAATAAAAAGTACCCTAATCCTTTGGAAGAAATTTCAACAAATGAATATAAAGAAGATGATTTCATATTTGACAAAGAAGAACTCAAAGCTTCTCTTGAAGATCTTGACAAAGTTGAAAGTGAGAACAAAATCCTAAAGGGAAACCTGGGGGAAGCAAATGAATGCATCACAAAGCTAAGAGAAAAAATCAAGAATTTAATAGAAAGACATACAGGAGTCAATGAACAGTTGAAAAATGAAAATGAAGACATCACTAGACTGAAAGTGAAAATGGAGGAAAAGAAATGAATTGAGGATTGTTTGAATGCTAAGAATGCACAAAACTTGAACAAGAGGTGCTAACCCTAAGATCTGATATAAAGAAAGCAAGAGCTCATGAGGACAAATTCAAAACAAGCACCACAATGCTTGATGAATTAATTGTGATTCAGAAGCCCTCTAAGGATAAAGGTGGTTTGGGTCTTGAAGAAGGACAAAGTTCAAAGACAAATCAAACATCTAACAAGGTTAACAATCAAAAGAAGACTGAAGGAAGTGGCAGATAGTTCAAGAATCAAAGAAGAAATACTGGAAGACCTCCTATCAGACAACCAAATGCTCAAAGGTACTCATCTTTCAATGGTATTTATTTTTCATGCAATAAATTTGGACATAAGGCTATAGAATGTAGAAGTATAATGAATCAAAATGTTGGATTCATCTTCGAACAATATTTTGCATGCAAGAAATTTTTACATAGAGCTACTAAGTGCAAAAGTAGGTTGATGAATAGATTCAATAATGGTATAATGTTTCAATCCGTCAATAGCTACCAGGATATACAATACATTTGGACATAAGGCTAACCAATGCAGATCAAGAATGAATAAAAGTCAATTTTTCCATAAGAATGTTGTGTACTGCTACAATTGCAACAAGCCTAGACACATTACAAGATTATGCAGAAGCAAGGATGGAAGACAAACTAATTCAGAACAAAGAAAGAATCCAGTGAAGAAACTTGTGCAAAGAGGGGGACCACCATGTAAAAGGCCCCAGGTCACGAAGGGCCAAGATGCGGAAGGCTGCCCTACCTTACCTCATCCTATCGGGGTGTTAGGCTATGCGAGACAATAATGATGAGGACTATAAGGTCCTTCAACCACTCTTCAGACCCAAAATACAGGATGAGGCTAGGTGAGCTAGTTTTTAGGTTCAACACTGTTCCTCAGGAAGCTCTCGGCCTGAGGATGAAAGTGCGGTCTTTGTACGACAATGCGACACATTGGCATCTCTAAAGTGTGTTGGCATCCATATGGCTAGACAACTAAAGAGACAAGGTCAAACCTTGGAAAAAAATATAATAGCCCAACTAACTACTACTAAAGGGCCAAAATAACGTAATTAAATAAACAAAACACTCTCTAATGTGATAAAGTAAAAATGAAAGAGTTAGAGTGGAAAGGATGATCTCAAAAAGAAACTTGTTCTCTAGCTAGCTCCTTGAAAGCACACTCACCTACACACAAAGAGGAGGGAAATTTTGGGTGGTTGTATAGGGGTCTACCTCAGTTAGACCCCCGTCTAGGTGTTTCCACCTCCACGGACATCCAAGAAAGCGAGTATGATAAAGAAAGTACTATAATGAAGAACACCAAAACACTACAAAATAGTAAGTGTGCTTACTCAACCAAGTAATAGAGGAGAGGAAAGGGAAGCTTACCACCTCCACCAAGAGCACTCAAGGTTGCTTGGGGAAGAAAATGAGAGTACTCAAGCCTCTGCTGCAATGGTGGTGTTCCAAACTTGCTCTATTGAAGTGATGGAGTGAAGTTGTTGCAACGGATTGCTTGAAATGCTTGGAGTGAGTGTAAGAGTGTGAAGAGACTAAACTAAATGGTTGGAAGAAGTTGCTAGAGGATTATAAAGGATGAAAGTCTATTGGAGGAGTGAATTTGAAGGAAAGGGTTCAAAGAAAATGGCCATATTCAAGTCGATCGGTCGAAGAGGGCATTACAAATTGACTCCCAATGAGAAGTGTAACACCTCTGCAAGTTCAGCCACAAGAATCTGCCAGGGATGTAAGCAGGCCACGCAGACATCTGTGTGTTGTGCAGGCATCCCCGATAGAAACTCCTCCATCGATGCTCAAAATAGGCGCCAAGTGTGATGAAAGCAATGAGCTTAGGCGTAATTAAGCCTTTGAACTTGGTTTTCTAAAGTGGAGAAAGACAAAAAGGGGTGTTGGTGTAATTAAATATCTTGTACCTTGTCCTAGGTCATAATTACACCTTAGTTAAGTTTACTTAGGGACCACATAGGAGGTTGTTGGAGAATCTCCACTTTTGGTGGACTTGACATGTCATCACCTCATCATTTCCACCTTTTGTGGACACATCATGTGATTATCTCTCCATCTTTGGTGGAGTGATAAGTTTTCCTAGTTGTCTCATGTCATAAGATTCTGACACTTGTCATAATCTTATGCCCTTCTATGTTCTCACCTTGGCTATATAACCAAGGGGTCTCTCTCATTTGTAATCAATCATAATCAGTCATATCATATTAATGACATTGAATACAGTTTATTCTTGTCATAATCTTTCTCTCTTTCTTGTGCTTTCCATTTGGTCCATAGATCTTGGGTGGCATCCATAGCCAATTCTAACATGGTATCAGAGCGTGTTTGGAGCCATTGGAGAGTCTTATTTTGAAGAGAGATTCCAAATCTGAGGAGGTTCCGTTCGTGGCTCTTTGTTGCAGGTTCACATCCGAGCTTGCTGGTGCAAATCTGAGCTCACCATTGCGTCCGGAAGGTTCGAGATAGTCGATTTTTCCTTTTGTTTCATCCAAATCTATCAGGGTTTGAAGCTGAAGCGTGGTTGCCAGATCCAGAAGGTAGCTGCAATTTTGGAGCATTTTGGGTCAAATCCAACCCTGCCATCGTGTCCAAAAGGGCCAAAAACCCTAAGATCGACTGTCAAATCGTCCAATTCGGAGCAGTTGTCCAGTGAGGCAAATAAATTTTGCCCAGAGAGTCGTACAGCCCCCCAGGTCGCCATTAATACCGACGGTACGATTAAAAAATAATAATAATAATTTAATTTTCTGCAAAATATTTGCAAATTATTTGGTTTAATAATTTCACAGTTTTTATAAAGTTTCATTTGAAATTTTTTATTTTAAAAAATAAAAATAAAAAATAAAATAAAAATAAGGCGGATTTAAAGTCTGCATGCGCAGACTGCAGTACAGAGTACTGCGGGTACACAGCTGGCCGCGTGGCCTTACGGCCGTGGCCCCACATATTTTCCGCGAGCACATCTGCCACCGGCTGTCTACATTCTCCGGCCAGAGCTCCAAAATTCAGACCAGCATTCACAAATTTCGGCATGGCTCCTACAACCGGCGGTCTTCAAAATCCCACAGAAAAAATAAAATCAGGCAGTCAACATCAAGATCCCGGCAAGAAAATAGCGAATATTCCGAGTGCATTGGCATATTCCGGCCACTAGAGAATATTCCAGCAAACGGCAAGTTTTCCGGCGACGCCCCCGAAGCCGTCAAATTCAAGCCTGTTGTCAAAGAATATTCCGCAGGGACAGAGTATATTCTGTTTTGACGAGCGGGAAGACGTCAAATTTAACCCTGTAAAATGATGACGTCAATGTTACGTCATTGATGACGTTAGCGTGCATTTGAAATTTTTGCCCCCCTCACGGTTTGCATTTTGATTTTCATAAGCAAACTTTGAAGGCTAATAACTTGCTCATTTTGACTACCTTTTTTGGAGCAAATTTTTTTTATTTGGGCTAGAATTTCGTGCTCTACGCACTAGTGCAATCAGTTTTTGGTTTTGGTGCCTGGTTTTTCTAGAATTTGCAGATTCTCACAGGTGTTGCTGCTTCGTCCTCATTTTGGGAACTTCGGGAGCTCATAACTTGCTCCTACGGTAACATTTTTGGGTGCAATTTTTTTTGAAAGTGCATGATTTTTTGTGTACTTCTCAGTGGTATGATCAGATTGATCTCATTTTGTACCAAAAATTGTACTTGATACTGTGGCCTATTTTAGCATTTGTAAGCACTAAGATCAAGTCTAGCTTGTTGTTCTTGGCATCTAGCAACTGTAAACACACTAAATATAAAGTGCCAAATCAGATATTGCTTAGGGGGTTTCTTGATTGAGTGATTTGGGGGGGTAATATTGCAGTGATTGTTTGCATTCTTTTGCTTGATTTGTTTTCTTGCAATGGGGAGATCTCAAATTGAACCCCTAAATCCACATAATTATGCTACATGGAGAAAATCAGTAACAAACTATCTCATGATGAAAGGCCTAATAGGTCATCTAAAGGACAAAATTCAAAAACCTACAAATGCTAAAGAATTGGCAATGTGGGAGATTGATCGTGAGAAAACACTTGGATGCATATGTTCATTAGTCTCATTTGATTTACAATTTCATATTGAATCATGTAACACACCTAAAGAAGTATGGGATACTTTTGAAAAATTGTATGGCAAAATAGATAAGATTAGAGACTATCAGATTGAGAATGATTTGATAAATCTTGATCCTAAAATTTTTGACCACATCCAAGACTACATCTCCAAAATCAAGCAACTAAGAACACAATTGAAAGAATGCACTATTGAAAAAGAGGATTTACAGTTGATTTTGAATGTGTTATCCAAGCTTGGTCCTAAGTATTCAGTATTTGTTTCTGGCTTTCATACCCATCGACTTTCTATGGGAGCATCATATGTTGATCCTAAGTTTGATGACTTTGCAAATCTCCTAATCCAAGAGGAAGCTAAGTTAATGAACATGGGTCTAATCAAGTCTTCCAAACCACAAGCATTGGTGGCAAATGAGTCTAAGGTACAGAAATAATCAGGGAATCTTGATAAGAAGCAAAAGAAGAAAATGAACAAGCCACATAAAGAATCAAAATCCTCATCATCAAAAGGAGAAACATCAAAGAAGGAGAGACCTTTTTGTGCATATTGCAAGAAGGATGGACATGAAGAACATTATTGTTATAAGAAGGATATTGATGAGTTGAAAAATATTCTCAAAAAGAATCACATTGATTTTCCTTCTAGAATGTCTGAATCATCTTCTTCTCCTTCTACTTCAAAACAGTCTAAAAAGAACAAAAGTCAAACATCAAGAAATAAAGGACAAGCTCTTTGTGCTCATTCAAGTCCAGGATCAGGGAGATGGCTTCTAGATTCAGGAGCATCACATCATATGGCATCTTCACAAACTATCTTCTCTACATTTCAGCCTTGTTCTGTGTCTCCTATCTTGATGGGAAACAACACATACATGAGTGTAATAGGGAAGGGATCCATTAGCATTGGGGAGAACACTTTTCAGGATGTCTTGTGTGTTCCTCATTTGACGAACAATCTACTTTCCATTTATCAGATTACACATGGTGGAGATGGGAGAACTGTGGAGTTCACTACTGATTCAGTTATCATTTGTGACTTGGAGACTAGAGATGTCATTGCTACTGGGATAGTTGATCATTCATCTCGGTTGTATTCCTTTGCACAGTTTGCTTCTGATGATGACTTTGTTCATTCAACTGTTGATCACAACTATGATTCTGAGGAGACATTTGGCTTTTTGAACTTGGGCATACTCACATCAGATCCAGTCCTTGAGCCATGCATTTCATCTCCTCCTCCTACTGTTGCAGTTGATGATGCTTGTGTTGCTACAGTTTTGGCTCCTAGTATTTCAGTGCAGCAGGATATACATTGTCTTCCAGATATGGCTACTTTGGATGATTTCCTAACAGGTATTTCAGACTTGTTTGAGGAGTCTCATCTTGCGGATTTGGAGGACACCATTGATAGCATTCATCTTCTCTTTGATGAAGATGAACCTTCTTCAGTTGTTGAGAGGGAACACCTTGACCCTCTTGTTCATTCTCTATATGATCATTCTTCACAGTTTGGTGTGAGTGTGGATACTTTTGGACAGCATTTGGAGGAGGCTTTCTTGTCTTCAGAAGGGATATTCTTGTCTTTGGACCATGTTCTACATTCTTCTCTACTAGATGTTGGGTTTTACTCTTCAGCAGTGTGGCCTAGAACGCCTGATTGGAGTGGTTCAGCTTTCTACATCGACATGGAGACACTTGAGCATGCTTCAGAGACACCATCATACATCATTCATCATCTTGATATCCTGCATACATCCTTGGTTTTGTTTCTTCCTAAGGGGAGGAACGTTGTTCGACAAGATTGGATCATCTTTAGCATTCAATGTCGAGCTTCTGCCATTCTTGCAGGAGACTCAACATTGAGGGGGGGCTACCTTGCTTCTCTTCTACTTCTCTCTTATGGGGGGGTCTTTTTCCTCACATGGGGTTTTTACCTTCCCATTCTTCATTGAGAGCATTTCTATTTTGTATTTCATCTCTCTTTTGAGGGGGAGTTTTGTCCCATGAGATTTTCTCCCTTTCCTCGCTTGTGAGAGATTTCATTGCATTGATTGCATTGTTTGTACATGGGTACCTAACATGGCCTAGTAGCTGGGACCCATCTTGCATTGTTTACATTTGTGCACTAATCCCTAAGTTGCACTTAAGGGGGGTGTTGGTGTAATTAAATATCTTGTACCTTGTCCTAGGTCATAATTACACATTAGTTAAGTTTACTTAGGGACCACATAGGAGGTTGTTGGAGAATCTCACTTTTGGTGGACTTGACATGTCATCACCTCATCATTTCCACCTTTTGTGGACACATCATGTGATTATCTCTCCATCTTTGGTGGAGTGATAAGTTTTCTTAGTTGTCTCATGTCATAAGATTCTGGCACTTGTCATAATCTTATGCCCTTCTATGTTCTCCTTGGCTATATAACCAAGGGGTCTCTCTCATTTGTAATCAATCATAATCAGTCATATCATATTAATGACATTGAATACAGTTTATTCTTGTCATAATCTTTCTCTCTTTCTTGTGCTTTCCATTTGGTCCATAGATCTTGGGTGGCATCCATAGCCAATTCTAACAGGGGGATATGCACATGGGGTGCAAATTCACTCCTATACATTTTTCCCCCACTTTAGTGAGCACAAGTACTCATGCATGCTTGATAAAGTAGATCGAGAAAGTAGTAAGGATAGAAAGGTATACCTAAACTGTCAAGGAAGCAGACCATGATCTAGTGAACCTGAAGGTACAGGGGAAGCGAAGGACTCCATAGCTTCTCGGAACTATGAATTTGAAGAAAGAAAGTGTCTTATAGGCCTGCATACCTGCAAGGAGGCAACCCCCAAGATCTCTCACATGAAGGAAGCCTCGTGAAGCAAGTGCCTTACAAGCCCGCAGACCTAGAAGAAAGGTGTCCCCCAAGAAATCTCACATGGAGGATACCCGAGAAGCATCCCCCAAGATCTCTCAAATGGAGGAAGCCAGGAAAGCGCCCTACAAATCTATAAACCTCTAGGGAAGGTATTCTCCAAGATCTCTCGCATGAAGAATACACAAGGAAACACACTATAGACCTACAGATTTGTAGGGAAGGTAACCCCCAAGATCTCTCGCATGGAAGAAACCCAAAGGAAGCACCCTACAGGCTCTTAGGCCTACAAGGAAGGTAACCCCCAAGCTCTCTCACATGGAGGAAACCTAGGAAAGTAGACTTCATAGAGTCAGGAAAGAGGGTCCCCCAGGAACCCTTCAAAAGAAAAGGGGCCCATTCAAGGGATGTACAATTCAAAAGCAGATGTTTTATTTCTCAAAGCTATCAATTATCAAGGGATCCTTTCGAAAGATGTTTACTTCATCAAGGAATTTGAAAGGAAGGATATGCCCCCACATGAGGGGAAGGTCAAATTTGTTCCCACTTCAAAGGAAGGTTTTCAAGTCCTTTCTTTACGAACCTATGATGAAGGAAACATGTTTCATTAGGGTTCCAAGTTGAAAATGCGATTCTGGAGAAAAATTTGCGAAGATATTCGAGAAAAGATTTGTTGGCAATTAATGCATTTTCTGAAAATCAAAATGTTGAAGAAAGAGTGTTGTCACACATAAAAGGGATAACTCAAGCAAGGAAGATAAAGAGGAAGCAAAAGGAGAAAACACAAACAAAGGGCACAGGGGTAGCCTAATATTTCAGGGTCAGAACTGCACATATATGTGTGTGTGTGTATGTATGTATGTATGTATGGTAATAGTATATAAATAAACTGTCATCAACCCCCTACTATATCAAGCCATGTGAAGAATGAATGAGAAGACAAAGTGAAAATAAAAAATTGGGTCAACATGGAAGGGAAGCCTAAATGCTCCCAACAATTTGCATCGTCCCCAATTTATCAAAAATCGAGCACAAACATGGAAGAATTATGATACAAATAGAAGGTTTACGACACAAAAACTATGCTTGTATCCAAGCACCAACAGGGGTGACAGGGTTCTTCTAGGCACACATAGCGCTATCACGGGGGAACACGTCACAAAAAACACACACACACACAAGATCAAAATGAGACCTCCTCCTAACACTGATCAACCAAGAGATCATTCGATTCCCACTTTAGATCATTGTAAGGGGAAGAAGGATGAGCCTGCAATGGTGGGATGTTAAGAGGAGGAGCATTCAAACCTCTTGTAACAAGGGCCAAGGAAGAAGGCCCTGTAAAGTCTTCTTCACTGAGCTCTTGTGGAGCTAAGGTTAGCAACTTTGCAAAGATCGCTAACAAGGTCAGAACTTCATCCATGAAGTTAAACATGTACCCTATAGGAGTGTCATGTTTAACTTTAGTGGACGGGGTAGGCTATGCTTGAGATTCACCGCTAGGCTTGCCAAATGACTCGGGAGCGATGAAAAACTCAAGGGAGGCTGGGACTAGTTCTGTCACCAAGACAAAACAAGTCAATGTGGGACCACCTTGCAAAAAAGGAAAATTCCTCTCTCCTCCTTCGCTGCTAGAAGGACCACACTCCACCTTTTGTTTTGTTGACAGAGATGAACTCCCCATAGATAAAGCTAGAGGTGCAGAGGAAGACAAGGAAAAAATCACAAAAGATATGACTGAGGTGTTAGTCATATCCATGGGTTTCAAAAAAGGTTGGATATCCAGAACAGACATTAGCAAAGGTGGCTCCACCGAAGGAGTGATGAACATTTGTACCCACTCGGTGTTAGGCACATTCATACTCACAATGGAAGCTGGAAGTAGTGCAAGACCAGACTTAAGAGAAGCAGACGGAAGGGGAGAGGAAGATGTTGCAGGAGGCCTTGAAGCAGGGGTGGTCGTTTCTTCCTCCTTTGCGAGGCGGACTGCTTAGCCAAGAGATCCTTTCACTGGTGCTTGCACTCATGTGCAAGGTGGTTTCTACGACTCTTTGAGTTAGAGGTCAGTGGCTGCAAAGTACCAGAAGGCTGCTACTCAACATGGGAATGTCCACTACATCCATTTCTAGTGGAGGAACGGATTCCTAAATGGGAACAGGAGGAACAAGTTGAGAAGCAGTAGGGGGAGTTGACTCAAGAGCCTCGATAGTGGGCCTCTTCCTATTCATTTCCTTGGGAGCAGGAGTTGTAGGAGGCCATAGATCAAATTCCCTTCAGTAACCTTTCTTTCTAACATATAATTAGTACCATGGTCTGGGTTATTCATTAGGGAGATCCATGATCCTGAGCTTGGGCCTATGCTAAGGAGGAATCATCAGACTTAGTGGATAGCCATTGGGCTGACTCATCCAATACTCTTCCTAAGAAATGAGAGAGGATGAGGAGGCCCGGGAGAAGATAACCTTCTCTTTCCCTTTACGGGAAGGAGAGGGAGTCAACGTGCACTTCTCCCTTCCTTTCTAGGAAGAGGGAGCAGTCAGTACAGCCTTCTTCTCCTCTTGGGAAAATGAGGCAACTGATTGTTTTATTACAGGAAGGGCTAGTTTCAGTTGTCCCTTGCCCCTAGTTTTATACTTTACATAATTCTTGTAAAGTAGGTTTGTTCTCAGAGGAAGCGGACCAATTGGGAAAGGCCAAAAGTGATCCAACGGATATCCACCATGGGACACCAAGGGCTAGTATCCAGTTTCATGCACTACATGCACAACACCTTCATGGGAAAATTTTAAACACTTGTGAATAATGGAGGTGATTCCATTCATGGAAGTTAGCCAAAGTATGCCTAGCTTCAGCCTGAATAGATCTGACTTTAGGATAACATCAAAAATTGTGTCAACAGCCCTAGGTCCAACCAGGATGGACAAAGTTATCGAGCTGTAAGGATTTAGACACATACCATCGTGAGTACATATGGTAGATTTTGTCTCTTCATATTCCTCCTTTTGTAAGAAATTTAATACTAGTGTTTCTTTTGTGATAACATTCACATGGCTTGCAAGGTCTACCAAGACTCTTGTCACAATGTTACCATTCATGCGAGCAGGAATGTAGAGAGGCAAGGGTTTATTGTTTAAGGGAAAATCTCATGATGTGAATGTTATGTCCAGTGAACTGGGTGCAGGTAAAGTAGTATCAAACCATATAATGCAAAAGAATCAAACTTCTCGTACCACATCCTAGGTGATTGTTTCAAACCATATAGAGACCATTTTAACCTACAAACCAAGTGTTCTTTTCCTTTCACAATAAAATTGTTAGGTTGTTGCATATAAATTTCTTCCTCAAGATCCCCATGCAAGAAAGAAGTTTTAACATCAATTTTTTCTATTTCTAAATCATAAGCCGCAACAATGGATAAAAGGAATCTAATAGAAGTTAACTTAGAAACAGGAGAGAATATTTCACCAAAATTCAACTTCCTCTCTCTAGGAATAGCCCTTGGCCACTAATCTGGCCTTGTACCATTCCAATTTTTTGTTTGCAACAAACTTCTTTTTATATACCCACTTACAACCAATGGCCTTTCTTCCTTTGGGAAAACTAACAAGATCTAAGGTGTCACAGTTTTTCAAAGACATAATCTCATCCTGCATGGCTTGCATTGAAGACTCACATTCTTCTGAAGAGAGAGCCTCCTTGAAAGATCTAGGTTCATCATCAGTACATAACAAAGCAAATTTACAACGAAAATCAGGTGGGCTATACCTGTCAACAGGATTTCGTTGTCTTGTGGACCTTCTCAAAGGTGGAGTAAGAGGTTCCTCCTCATGTTCATCCTCATTGTTTTCAACTTATTCTGTTACAACAGATTCTTCATAACTCTCTTCTTCTTCTCCATCGTCTTGTCCATCTCTATGTTCTTCCACATGTGCATCTTCTTGCTTAGTTTCAAAATGCATTGTTTTTTACTTTTTCTTTGGTTGCTTATCTTCAAAGTTAGCTCTAAATTCCCTGAAAATAACATCTCTAGAAAATATCATCTTTCATGTTAGTGAATTCCAAAGTTTATAACCTTTAACATTTTCACCATAACCTACAAAGATGCATTTTTTAGATTTGGGATCCAATTTAGACCACTTCTCTTTACGCACATGAACAAAAGCCTCACAACCAAAAACCATTAAATGTGAAACTAAAGGCTTTTTACCCAACCACATTTCATAAGTTGTTTTATCAGTAAGAGCTTTACAAGATCTATTAATTAAATAACAAGCAATACCAACAGCTTCTACCCAAAAACATTTATCTAACTTAGCACTACATAACATGATCCTAGCTCTTTCCATTAATGTACGATTCATTCTTTCTTTTGCTCCTTTTTGTTAGGGTGTGTAAGGTGTAGTATTTTTCCTAACAATCCTTGCATGTTTGCAAAAATCATCAAATTCCTTAGAACAATATTCACCCCCATTGTCATATATCAATACTTTTATCTTATAATATGTTTTCTTTTCAACCAATGACTTAAATTCCTTAAATTTGGTGCAAACTTCAAATTTTGTATGTATAAAATAAATCCAAGTATATCTTGAGTAATCATCAATGAAGGAAACATAATAACGAGATCTACCCAAAGAATTTGTATCCACTGGACCACATACATTTGAATGAATTAGTTCTAAAAATCCATTAGCTTTATTAGTTCCTTTAGCAAATGATGACCTATTTTGTTTACCAAACACACAATCCTCACAAAAAATCATTTTTACCAATAGAATAATCATAAATACCATCTACTCGTTTCTTATCAAGTATGGTCCTAAGACCTTTTTAACCAATGTGACCCAATCTATGGTGCCACAACATACATGCATTTTTAGTGCTAGTTACAAAAGAGGAGTTACAAAAAGTAGAGACATGTAGCATAAAAAAATTCCCTATCCAAGATCCTTTAGCAAGCACCAAACTTCCCCTTACCATCTTGCAACCAGACTTGTCAAATGTCAATGCATTCTAGAATCATTCAACTTGGAAACCAAAATTAAACTTTTTGTAAGTCCTAGAATATGTAAAACATCATCAAGGATTTTAACCCTCCCATCACTAAAACACAACTTTACCTTTCCTTTACTAATAATCTTTTGTGAGTTGTCGTCACCCATGAAGACCTCTCCTCCATCATATTATTTGTACGTAGAAAACCACCCCTTATGAGGAGTCATATGGAAGGAAGCACCTAAATCAATAAGCCAAGCATCATTGCAAACTATGTTAGCTGAAATAATCAAAGCATCGAAATCACCGTTATCAGAGGAATTTTTTCATGGAGGAATCTGCATTCTTTTCTTGTTTCTACATTCCTTCTTCACATGTCCCCATTGACCACAGTTTCAACACTTCACTCTGCTCTTTCCAGGGGCCTTAGATCATCCTTTAGACTTGTCCTTCTTCTTATCACCTTTAGGCCCTTTCTCCTTGGGCCTACCTCGCATATGCAAGGCATCTTAGGAGCCACTATGCATAGTCTTTCCCCTCATCTCCTTTGAAGGAAGTATGGGAATAATATTATCCATCTTAGGTTATGCACCACCTCTTGTTATAGCAACAATTAAATTTTTCCAAGATTTCGGCAAAGAGAAAATCCATAAAATGCATTTATCCCCATCTTCTATTTTAACATCAATAGATGCAAGCTGACTTATAATCAAATTAAAAGCATTCAAACGTTCAGCAATAGAATCACCATCCTTCATCTTTAATGAATATAAACATCTTTTGAGATACAAATTGTTAGACAAACTCTTAGTTTGGTAGATTTCACCTATCTTCCTCCAAAGCTTGTATGTCGTGTCTTCTAAAGAGACATTCAAGAGGACAGGTTCAATGAGACACAACCGAATGGTCCCTCGAGCCTTCTTGTCTTAACTTCTTCCAATCTTCATCCGACAAGGTTGAAGTAGATGGCTTCTTATCAGCTAAAACTGGTAACCACTAATCTCTCTCCTCAAGGAGATCCTCCACTTTCAACTTCCACATCTCGTAACCAATGCCATTGAACTTCTTAATATATTGACGAGAAGTGGATGCCATGGTATACAATCTTTCACAAATCTGCAAAACCCACAATGCAAAAGCTCCCACTGCAACAAAAAACCTTCAACACTTTAAAAGGTAAGCGCCCCTTCCTTAACAGAATTGTTGTCTCTGATACCAAATGTTGATTATCAAAGTGAAGAAAGCTTGCAATATGAACTTAAATAAGTGAATTCAATCTGAAATATGTAGATTAACCTTTAGCCTTAGTGTGAAGAAAGAATGAGAGAGAGATAGAAAAATCGTCACATGCAACAACAAATTTATGTGGAGAAACCCCAAAGGGAAAAATCTCCACCACCGAAAGAGAGGCAAGTATATTAATAATAATCTGAAATATTACATGCAACAATAGGCTTCTCTTATCAATCCCTGTAAAATCCAGTAGCACCTTGTTACCATACAAACCTGCAAAACTAAATTGAATAACTCTAGTTCAAGGCCCCAATTTAAAGAGATTTGTAAGGATGAAAACCATCATGGTTTCACCAAACAATAGGAAGAAATACCACCAAGAAAAACCCACACCTCCCTCCTTTAAATGGTCAAAAATACCCAAAATAACCTCTTACAGATGCTCTTACAGCTATCATAAGGCATCTCTCATGCATGGGCGCCTAGGATCCAAAAATAGCATATTTTGTCATAGGAATCTATCATACTATCAGAGCATATTATGACAATTGTCATGCATGTCATAGATGCTCTTACAACACCTTATTTTGACCCAACAACCTCATTCTAGAAGATTCCAAAGTGGGACGCCTAGCTATTTTGTCCTTTTCCAAAAGGACAAATGGTAATGGTAACACTGCATTTGCATTGTCTCTTTCACCATCGTTGGTCAAACGGCTTCACCTCTTATGGGAAAATGTATAAAACACTTTAGGAGAATAATGAATTAAAAGGATTTACAAGGTTGATGGCATCTAAATCCTAACTCTTTTGGGATACAAAATTGATGAGAAAGTGGTTGAGAGATACATTGAAATGTTGCTAAGTAGCCATAAGGACCCCTCTCTACCTAGACATGACACATATGATGAGAAATCTACAAAAGTATACATAGAAACTGTAGCTCTTGCTAGAACCAAAAGGGTAAACAAAAAAGTTGAGAAAATCTTTGGAATGCATGGCCTCTCAAAAGAAGATGTTGACCGATTGAGAGAAATCATAGCAGAAAGAAAATTTAAAGTAGTTGAGATTACTGGTGAGTCCTACGGACCACGTAAATTAAAAAGATCAACTTCCACCCCTATCTTTGCAATGCCAAAACCTATTTTCATAGCTGCCACTAAAGGAAAGAAAGTGGATCCCAATTCTTCAGTTGTAGTTAATGTATTTGCACCCTTCAAACCTAGCGCCTAGAACTCAAAGACGAAGAATGTACCTCTAGTAGCACCTCATGATACATCTGAAAGAAGAAAGAAACATAAATCATCCAAAGATCAAAACATAAGTGATTTTTTGGAAGAAGAAATCAAACTTGTTCTAAAAGAAGAAAAATAATTGAAAAGAAAAAGTAGTGTTTCCACCAATGGTGAAGGTTCCTCACAAGAGGCTAGCTCTGAATCACAGAATGCCAAAGTTAATATTGTTTATTTTTCTGAAGATGAAGAGATGGAAAGGGAGAAATAAGCTTTCATGATTTATATGCACAAGAAGAGGAAAAGAAAATAGATGAAGGGACATCAAGGCCTGAAAAGAAGAATTCCAAGACTCCTCTGGTAAGTGCCCATCCACCTATAAAGTTGACATCCTTGGTTAACAATATGTTAGAAGATGATGGCTTACTAAAAACCATGGCCAAATTATATGATGAAGTTAATGAAGAAGATAAAAAATTATTTTAGATGCTTTTGTTTAGTATATGATCATTATGGATGAAAGTATGGACAATATGAAGGAGAAGATAACTGATGTTGTATGGGAAGCCTTGGTGAAAAGAAGACATAAAGTTTTCAAAGATAAAATATGATGCTTTGAACAAGATTGGATCCTATTTTTCTGAGGATGATAAGGCCACACTACTAGAATCTTACACACTATAGTTTAGAGTGAAGAAAAGAGTTACTATTCTCATGACCAAAGAGAAGGACAACACATAAAAGTTGAAACAAGAAACATTTGACACAGTAAGAAACATGGCACTACAATATCGGATGATTGTTCATTGTGCATCAGATACAACTCAAGTTAAGGAGCTTAATAAATATAAATTTATTGTTAAAGAGGAAGATATTCCTCATATATATGATTTACCTAGTTTTCAAAAAGTAGTAGTAGAAGAGGTAAATTTTTATTCTACAGATGATACTCCACACCTAGATGTTCTAGGAAATATAGTTGATGATACACATGCCCTTCCAGAGATATCCACTCCTCCAAATGACACTAAGAACACAACAGGAGAAAATAACAAAAATCAGGATATGAATGAAGTTAATGTTAATGTTGAAGATCAATAGGACAAACAAAATGAAGATACTAGAAATGAAGGCGAGGAAAATAAGGATGGAGAAGAAGAAAAAGGTAAATATGAAAATAATAATGATGAAAAGGATAAAAAGGAGGATGAAAATAAAGATAGGAAAAAGGAAAACACGTCCGAAAAAGAAGAAGAAGAATAAGAAAAAGAAGAAAACAAAGAAGAATCTACAATCGAAAGAAATGAAGAAGAATCCCTAAAGACCGCAGAGCTAACAAAGTCACTCGAAGACTCCTCTGGAAACACTCTCGAGTGTCTTTTGACAAAGAAAATAAGGATTCAACAAGTTATTCCTCCCCAACTGGTTCAACTACCATCACAGCAAGGCTATGTTGATTTGAATAAAATCCCACTTGCTCAAAGAATAGTTATTGGAGGCACTTTTATCACCTCTGAGAAGAAAGAAATCGTAGAAACTCATTAGAAGGGGACTGAGCTAACCAATGATGCCATCAAAGTTTTACAGGATGCAACCCACAATACCACTATTGATGATTCTTTGTCACATGTTAATAATTTAAAGTTTCTGGTTGATTCATTCAAGGAATATACTTTTAGCCTAAAGGAGAAGGCCACAAAAGAAGAAGAGTCAAGGATTGCAAAGAAAAGATTTCTTGAAATTCAGGACAGATGTGCAACTGCACACAACAAGGTTATGAAATGTTTGGAAGAAGTGAAGGAATGTGAAGATGAGGCACATACACCACTCTTACAGTCTATTACATGGCTAGATGCTACTCAAGCAATTAAGGACTTAGTGTACTCCATAGAGCTGTAGTTAACCAATGCCTTCAAAACCTATGACCTTACGAAAGACAAAATCTATGCCTTTTGGACTGCAATTTCAAACTTGCAAAACAAATTTTTCACTTTGCAAAGACAGAAAGAGGATGTTATAAGGCGATTCGGTCATCTTGGAGACCTAGTAAAGTGCAAGAATATACTTATAGAAAGTGCTCTTGTTGAAGCTAAAAAACTTGAGAAGATAAATCTATATCTGACTACTCTAAAAGAAGGAGAGGAAAGTTTGGTGGAGTTAGAATCAATGTATAAGGCACTTGTTACAGCTAAGAGGAGTTGGGATGAAGGGAAATCTTCTTGGGAAGCTATTATCAAGGAGCTTGAAGGTGATTCCTCCTCCAAGTGAACATATTTCACCTTGTATATCTTTTTTAGTTCCTTTCAGTTTTTCTTTCCTGTACATATGATCGGATGTAATTTTGAGGATAACTCCCTAAGGGGGAGCCAATCATTTCATTTTGGTTGTCTTTCAATTTGTGTGTCTCCATGGAACACCCTTTTTCCTTGATGACAAAGGTGGAGATGGTTAGACGTTTTGGTACTAAAATTGTGTTGAAGTGGAGAAGTCTAGAGTTTACATATTGTGTTTGAGGGAGAAGTTTTTGTTTGAAGTTGGATTGTTGGAATTCATTTTTGGCACATGTTTCCATCAACATGAAAAAGGGGGATATTGTTGAAAGAATGAAGAAGGAACCCTTTGTTGTGTTGTCATTGATGCCAACAATGTTTGTTGTCAATTCTGTCTGATCCGATAAAACAATACTTTTTGTGTCATCATGATCTAGTAATTTGGTCTGAAATCACTCATGTTTTAGGATCGTCTTATGCAGTTATAGTATGTTGCTTGAGACTAATCAATACATCTATGTTCAAGGGTTCATAAATTTTGGTTAATTTGGTTGAAAGTTATATATGACAAAATTTTGGAAAACCATATTTTGGCTTATACAGTAGAAGATGATAAGTGTTATCTAGTCTGCATTCCTCTGGTGGTTTGTTTCAGACTCTACAATTTTGGGAAATGATTTATAGGTGTCAGCACTACACATATTCCAAATGGCAATTGCCTACATGCTTACAAAGATGATTGATGTTGGGTAAATTGACCTATTTTATGGTCAAGTCTAACTCCTAGCTGACCTAATGCTTGAAGTTATACTATGAAGATTAATATGTATTGTGGATGTTAAAGGGGTCTATTTTAGATCTGTGTTAACCTTAATTAAAAAATTTAGATGGTTGTTTTGAGTGCGAAGAAGTTTGTTTTCATGTATGGAGTCGACAAAGTGTTTTGAATTGAAATGGGTCTACATCTTATTAGGCTGACATAATTGATGTATGTGGATGCAATAGTAAATATATGTGGAACAATCTTGTGTGGCAAAAGAAGAAGTGTGTGGTGTGTGTGTGTGTGTGTGTCAAATTTGATATTGTGTGAACCTATGAATTCATATGTGTGAAATTAGTTTAAGGGAAAAATTATTGTGAGTGTAGAGTGACTGCAGTGGAGTGTAGCATTTTGTATTCAGAGCTTCATTGGAATTGAATTTAGCATAAGGTGCATTTTGTATTGGTTCATACCTTGGTTGTGTATCCATTTTGTCTTGTATCTAGGACAGTGAGTCCTGGCAGTAAGCCTTGTAATATCTTATAATCGGTTATAATATATTGTGAGTTAATCCTCACTGTGGTTTTTCACTTTTTGGATTTTCCACGTAAAAATATTGGTGTTCATTTGTTGTGTTGTGTTGTATCTTTCTTCATGTACTCATTCATTGCTATAGCTAAATATGTTTTGATAATTGATTGGATTATGACTAATTATTTTAGTAGAATATTGATTCACCTCCCTCTCTCAATATTCTAGGTGTTCAACAGTTTTTTCTACAAGAAACTGCGGCTTTTCAAAAGGTGTTTACTGGTGTGGATTTTTCGTACCCACATTTTTTGGTTGTTCTCTTTGAAGATGCGTTTTTCTAGTTTGAAAGAATTTGTGACATTTTTTTCTGCTATTTTTCCTTGTGTTAGAGAATTTCGACGAGTTTTGTTCTATCTTCACACATTTTTCTGCTATTTTTAAAATCTTGAGTAAGGGTGTGTTTTGTTGTACGAGTCTCTCTACAAATTAGGTCTAGGATTTTTTTCTCAAACTATCTTTGGCAATGAGAGAAAAAACACGTGAAGGGTTTCTAGAATTTTGGTGGGAAATTATTAAAGGGAATTTTTTGCATTTTCTCTGGGCGAATTTTCATTGCGGGTCTCCATCTCGATTTTGTGCCAAGCCTAGATGAATCTTTGCTCAAACTTGTGAGCCTCTTCAAGGGTTTTTGTTTCTACTTTATTCAATTTGTGGGTGTTTCTCAAATTTGATATTTTCTAAATCTTTCTTTCAAAAGAAAATTCTAGAAAACAATTCTCTAAGGGAGTTTTTTGAATAATTTTTACTAAAAAATTTTGCTAATGGAGTTTTCTTGAAAAAAAATTATTTATTTTTTTGTCCTCATTTTTGTGCTTTTGAAGATTTAGAGGGATGGCATTTATGCAAGTGTTTACCTCATATGAACTAATGGCCAAATGACCAGTAGATAGTGTCAAATCATTTGCATGGTACATCGATTTTGGAGCCTCTCAACATTTTACAAATAAGAGAGATTGGTTCATGGAGTATATGTCTTGCTTTGATTCTGTCATCTTTAGTGGTGGCAAAGAGTATACAGCTTTCAGTAAGGGAAATGTCCAGACCACATCTGGTGTGATAAATTTAATATTTCTCAATGCATACTATGTGTCGAGCATGGAGCTTAATCTTCTCTCAGTGAGTCAGATTATGTAACATAATTTGAAGTTGGATAACATTTTTAGTTCACACAAGTGTTGAATCATTGATAAGGAGTCCAAGAAATTTGTTGAAGTTGGGCTTGAGGATCTTGATTTATATTGGCTACTTGATACTAGAGATCCTCCGGAGCATGTGTTGGTTGTGAGGAGTTCATCCATCAACACTCTTTGGCATCAACAGTATGGGAATCTCAATATTGCCTACCTCTTTTAGCTGGCTCGAGAGAATTTGGTAGAGGGCTTACCTGAGATTCAATAGCAAGCACATGGTGTTTGTGGAGCTTGCCAAGAAGCGAAGCAACATCGTACTCCATTTTTAGATGGAATGTCTTGGAGAGCATCCAAGGTTCTACAGTCAGTTCATGCAGATGTTTGTGGACTAATGAATATTGCATCAGTCACTGGTTCCACGTATTTCCACCTATTTTTTTATGATTTAAGTAGAAAAATGTGGGTGTATTTTCTTAAGGAAAATTCACGAGTGTTTAATGAATTTCAAAAGTTTAAAGCATTAGTTGAAAAAGAGTTTGGATGTCAAATCATCACTCTTAGGTAAAATAATGGGGGAGAATTGTGTTCCAACTAGTTCACCAACTTTTATGCTCAACAAAATATTAAATGTTAGTTTATCACATCCTATACCCCTTAGTAGAATGGTGTTGATGAGTGGAGGAATCGTACCATCATAGGAATGGCTTGTTGTATGTTAGAAAATGAAAATTTTCCCAAGAAAATTTTGGTTGAGGTAGTGTATGCTAAAGTATACCTTCTTAACCAGTCTCCCACACAGGACATTAAGAAGATGACCCCAGAGAAAGCATGGTCTAGAATGAAACCAAGAATCATCCATCTTAGGTTTTTTGGTTCGACTGCATATGTTTTGATTCCTAATGACAAGAGAACCAAGATGGATTCTAAGAGCTAGAAGTCGGTGCTAATAGGATATAGTGACAATCATAAGGCCTATTGGATGATTGATGTGGCCACTGATCATTTAAAATTTAGTAGGGATGTTGTGTTTGATGAGGAAGGTGGGCCCTTTTTTTCTCCCTTCTCCCATCAAGAGTTCTAACAATTAGTCTCTAAAGACCAAGGATTTTGGAGATAAGCTTTTAGTAGCTCCACCTGCAATGAGGGATTCTGATGATTCTAACATTGTGGAATCTTCTAGGAAAGATCTTCTACTAGCAGGGAGGGACTCTGGTAATTTTGACATCATGGAATCTCCTAGTCAAGATTCTATCCTAGCAAATTTTCCTCAAGTAACCTTGATCAACATATAGATGGTGTTATTCCAAGAAGCCCAAGTCATGACAATTCTCATCCTAATCTAGAAGAAGATGCATCTCCTCCTCGTCCTAATTTGTGGGTGAAGCTCATTAGTGATGTTCATGATGATGATCTTGTCAAGGGAAGATCATCTAGAAACAAGAGAAAGAATAACACAATAAAATTTTCTCTTATGGCCAACATTCAGAGTGTTTATGAGCCTCAGCAGTATTTGGAGGACAAGGGAAAACCTAAGTAGGAAAAGGCTATGGATTTTGAACATCATATTCTTTTGAAGAACAACACATGGGTTTTGTCAAATCTTCCACCAGGGAAGAAACCCGTTGGCTACAAATAGGTATACAAGGTGAAATACAAGGATAATGGAACACTGGATAAATACAAGGCTCTATTGGTGGCTAAGGGTTCTTGCAGAGGGAAGGTATTGAATATGTGGAAAACTTTTCTCTTATAACAAAGATGAGCACCATATGACTTGACTTGGCCATGGCATCACAGTTTGGTTGGAAGGTCCACCAGATGGATGTGAAGAGTGCCTTCCTTAATGGAGATTTGGACAAAGAGGTATACATGATGCAACCTCCTGGTTTTAAGGTTTCAGGAAAAGAACATAAAGTATGAAAATTGTTGAAGACTCTTCATGTCCTAAAGAAGGCACCTAGGGCATGGTACCTTAATTTTGACAAGTACTTGGCTACATAGGGGTTTGAAAGGAGTCCCTCGGATGTAAATTTGTATGTCAAGAACATTGGCAGTGATACCATCCTTCTTGTCATCTATGTGGATGATATCAACACTACTGGCAGTAGATAACATTTGATTGAACAGGGCAACTCAAATTTGTGTCAGGCATTGAGATGATAGACTTGGTTGTCTTACTCTATTGTCTTTGTGTAGAAGTTTAGAAGACAAGTGGTAGTATCTTCATTTCTCAGTTGAAGTATGCCAAAAAATTAGGATGGAAGATTTCAAAATCTCATCCATTCCTATGGAGAAAAGGCTAAAACTTTTAGCCAAATCACACTCACTAGTGGTAAATGAGTCTACGTTTAGGAAACTAGTGGGTAGCCTCATCTATCTTACTACCACTAGACCTGATCTTAGTTTTATTATGAGCTATAGTTCTCATTTCAATACTACCCCTAAAACGAAACATTGGGTTTCCATGAAACGAGTATTGGGATATGTCAAAAGGACACTTGACTTTCACATTTTGTAGAGCAAATGCAAAGATCCTAAGCTAGTTGGCTTTATAGACTCAAATTGGGTAGGTTTAGTTAATGATAGGAAGTCCACTTATGGGTATGGGGTATGAGCAGGATCATGGGGGTCCAAACTAGGCCTCTAAGTGGCAATGAAAATTCAGAAAATCAGAGTTAGGCAACTTGACATAAAAATTTGAATAGGTTATTAACATAATTTGAAAAATATGTAACAACAAAAGTTGTAGCAAATTGAATGTAGTTTTTAGGCTACTAGTCCTTTTTTGGAAAAAAGTAAATTTGTTTTTAGAAAATTTGAAATTTTAATGCAATGGTACTAAATTTCTAGGAAAAAGACAAGAAGCAGGTGTGTGTCTAACCACCCTAAGTACAAAAAAAACATAATATTTTTTTCTAAATTTTTAAATATAAGTAGAGGACACATGTTCGGATGTGCCAAAAAAAAAATTGTAATTTTTTTCCATGTAAATAATTAGTTATGATTTTTTTACTAGAAATTTTCATAATTATTAAAACGTCTATGTCTGACCACCATAACTTGGTCAAAAAATTATGAAATTCATTTTTTCTTTTTATCCTATAGTATGTGAAGCATAAAATGTGGTGCATCTTGTAGATTTGAAAAATGTTAAGTAGATTGAAAGTTATAGAATTTTTTTAATTAGCCTATCAATCAGTACTTTAGACGTAATGTAGGTAGAAAATCAATAATAATTATTTATTTAATTCAAAATAAGGTAAAAGTTATATTGGTGAAAAACTGAAAAAAAATTCTATAAACCCTTTTCGTTTGATGAAATTCAGGTCAAAAAAAGTCGTCAGCCACAAGGGCGAACATCGGAAAACTAAACAAATTTTCAAAAACATGGTTTTTGGGTTGACTTTCTAGGTTAGGAAATACCAAACCAAATCCCGAACGAATATCTGTTTTGAGATGAATATCTGTTTCAAAATGGATATCCATTTTGTAAAGCAGGAACCCATTCTTTTGAAAAGCAAAATGAATATCCGTTTTGAAGACCCAAAAAACCCTCTTTAGTAAAATGGGCATAACTTTTGTGTTTCTTATAAAAATTTCAACTTTTTATAGGCGTTGGAAAGCTGATTGAGAGCTCTACATAATGGAATAGGTGGTATTTCTATATTGTACACAATAAAATAATTATAATCATTTGAACTTCATATTTCATTTTTGAAACATAAAATGCTCACTACTTTCACATGCAAAGTCTTTTTTTCATGATTTTTTTGTAAAACTCATCTCAAAATACTTGAAATATTAGAAATAGTAATGAATAATGAAATATTTATATTTTTTTTAGCAAGGAGATGAACAAATCTTCATAAATCATCATATCTCTCTATCCCTTTCTCTACCTCTCTAGATATATCACTATGTCTCCCCTTAAGCTCTAGACATATCCCTTCCTCCGTTCTTCTCTCTTTGTCCTTCTTTATACTTATCTTTCTCACTCTCTCTCCTTGAGCTCTAGACCTATCTTTCTACTTCTATCTCCATCCTTTCTCTCTCTACCTCTCTCTCTCTACCTCTCTCTCTCAGGTCCCTCTCACTCCCTCTCCCTCTCTCTCCCTCTCACTCTCCATCTCCCCTCCATCTCTCTCTCTCTCCCTCCCTTTAAAGTCTCTTCCTCTTAAGTCTCTCTCCCTCTTAGGTCTCTCTAACTCCCTCTCTCCCTCTTAGGTCTCTCCAACTCCCTCTCTCCCTCCTAGGTCTCTCTCTACCAGGTCCCTCTCACTCCCTCCCTCTCTTTGTTCTCTCCCAATCCCCCTCTCTCTCAATCTCTCACTCACACTCACACTCTTTCCCTCTCTCTCACACACACACACACACACACCCATCTCCATCTCTGTGTCTCTCTCCCACTCTCTCTCTCTCCTCTCCCTCCCTCCATTTCTCCTTCAAGCCCCCTCGCCCCTCCCACGCCCTCTCCTCCCCTCTCTCTATATATCTCTTTCTCTCAAGTTCTCCCACTCCCTCCTCTCTCTCTCTCAAGTCTCTCTCACTCCCTCTCAGGTCTCTCTCCCTCCCTCTCTTTCACTGACTCCCTCTCTCCCCCCTGTAACCCTTAAACCTAAACCCTAAACCCTTAACCCTTAAACCCTCTACCTTCTACTCTCTCTCTCCAGTCTCTCCCTCCTACCCATTTTCTCTCTCAAGTCTCTCCCACTCCCTCTCTCTCTTCTCTCATATCTCTCTTACTCACACTCTCCATCTCCCTCTCAGGTCTCTCTCCCCCATTCTCCCTCCCTCTCTTTCACCGACTCCCTGTATCTCTCCCCCCTCTATAACCCTTAAACCCTCTACCCTCTACTCTCTCTCAAGTCTCTCCCTCTCTCTCTCTCTCTCTCTCTCTCTCTCTCTCTCTCTATATATATATATATATATATATATGTATCTCCCTCTACCCTCTACCATTAACCCTATACCCTCTATCTCTCTCCCACTCCCTCTCTCTCTCTCAAGTCTCTACCTCGTACCCCCTCTCCCTCATGAGAATGTGGTTATAGGTCTTTTTATCATGGTGACCCAACACTTTTGCACCAATACCAATTGATGATGCATCTCTACATGAGCATCCAAAAACACACCTTGTTGGCCTTGCTAGCTATATGGAACACCTCAAGTTTCCTTTGTGTTTCATTATTGGAGATTACAAGAGGATTTTTGGGTGGGGTGTCCAACATTTATGGACACAAATTCTTTGTGATATCAACTTTGATGCTAGACCCTCTGGAGGAAAATATGCGACTTGGTGTAACCATGAATCTTGCAGTACCACGTTCTTGGATAATTATTCACAAGCCTCACATTCAGAGACAACTTGAAGGCATGCAGAGGACATATATGGAGCTTGAACATCATCTAATGCTTATCACTGCACTTCATCATGATGATTGATTCATCCTCCCATCTAAATCTATATGGATTAGTGGAGAGACTCCATTGTCTTTCCATTGCCTTTTGTTTGGAGGATTGCTTCTATTGTAAGTAATTCTTCTAACCAAGTGATTAGGCTACTTCTACAATTAGCTTTCAGATATGGTGGCATGAGCTATACGAGATCGGGAATTTTTGTAAGTAATCATGCTATGAGGATATGCATTGTCAATCTTGATGAAGGTACATTTATAGTTTTGGTCATCATTCCAAAGCTCTACATGCAACCAGTTTCATCAGTGCCTTTCATTGAAGGGATTCAAATGAGACTCTCATATGGGTGTTTCATTTTCTTTGGTCATTATGGAAAAATGAAAAAAAGGAAAAGGAAAAGAAAAAAAGCAATAAAAGATCCAACAATGAAAACCTTTAGGCATTGTTGGCTAGTTAGTATCTAAAAACCGAATTTTGGTGGGTATTAACTGCAAAATAAACTTAGAAGTGAAAACTGTTTTTTCAATGCTTCTAGGTGGTGACAGGATGAAAACCAAAAGGAATTACGACAATCTGTTCATCGAGATTAAAATGACGGTAAAAAAAAACAAAAAATGGGTATACTCAAATGCTTCTATAGTTGTTTCACTCTATTTTGAGTTCCTATAGCACCTCTTATCACTCACTTGTGTTGATATGCTCCATTTTGTTGTGGTCTCCATTCCTTTGATCACCCATTGCATGCATTACACATTCAGTTGAGGTGCTTATAGAAATGTTGCAACAATAGCTACCATCAATTGGAGATCTATAATGCTTCCATGGGATAAAGATATTTCAAGTTTTCATCACAGTTTTGGTTCCTTCCTTGTTGGCGATTCACAATTGTTGCATTGCATTGGCTACCTAACCTTGGCATCAATGGACATGCAAGTTGGTAAAACAATCAATTTTATTTTTCATTGTTTTATCTCTTAACTTTATTACTAGTTCTTATTTTATTAATCATATGTGCAACATCCATACCTGCCTTCTCCATGTTTCCCGAGGACGGTCAACCCTTTTAAGTTAGGGGGAGGTAGGTATACCATCCTGACTACCTATTCTTTCATCCATTACTTCTCATTATTCTTATTATCCCATTATAGTATTCATTCTTTCCACCCCCTCATAATCATCTGTATTGCCTATCATTTCACCCATTTCAGATCACTCATGAATGTCAAAGATAAATTTTTCATGACCTCCTATATAGCATTTCAAAAAATGATGCTATGAAAAATGACAAAAAGAAGAAAGGAAAAAATAATAATAATAATAATAATAATGAAAACAATGAAAATGAAAAATGAAGAAAAATAAAAAGTTGGCGGTACAATAGTTAAACTTAAGGTACAAGAGAGGATTGCACGAGAACGTGCAATATGCTAAGTTGAGGGGAATGATGGGAGCCATTCACGTCTCATTTTATGTCACATTTTAGCCATTTTCATTGCCTTCAATCCCATTCCAATATTCCATTTTTATTTCATTCCATACCATTTTACCATTTTATGTTGCATATGGTTAAATATAAATAAGTGATACATAATATAGTTTTTAGATAAAATATATGAGAACAAAGATTAGATTGTATTCACTAATATGTGCTTCCATTATATTGAGAAAATAATTTGCAGCATTTAGGTGGAGAGAACAAAATTCCTATTGGTCACAAATTTACTTGACAACAAGTAATTTCCACCATTAATTGTGCAATATGCTAAGTTGAGGGGAATGATGGGAGCCATTCACGTCTCATTTTATGTCACATTTTAGCCATTTTCATTGCCTTCAATCCCATTCCAATATTCCATTTTTATTTCATTCCATACCATTTTACCATTTTATGTTGCATATGGTTAAATATAAATAAGTGATATATAATATAGTTTTTAGATAAAATATATGAGAACAAAGATTAGATTGTATTCACTAATATGTGCTTCCATTATATTGAGAAAATAATTTGCAGCATTTCGGTGGAGAGAACAAAATTCCTATTGGTCACAAATTTACTTGACAACAAGTAATTTCCACCATTAATCTATTTTGATGTAATTATTTGTTGTGTACTAAAAATTAGCTATTTTGTTATAACAACAAATAATTTATTTTCGTACTCATATGGTATGAAATTATTTGTTGTAACTAATAAATTTGTGATGCACGTATGCTAAACAATTAGCTATTTTTATGGAACCATAAACTCCTATACTTGTGGCTAGATTTGTTCCTACCCATAAGCCACAAGTAATTCCAAAAGACGTGGCAAGAGAATAAAATCAAATGCTACAAAATAGGGTTGGAAAAATAGGAGCAAATGCTATAAAATAGGACTAAAAATATATATAATTGGTGGAGGAGAATAACATATGAATAATATTGTGCAACATGAATAAAATTTGTTATATGCCTTTTTATTATATAAAGGCAATGTCATAGATTGGACGGAAGTAGCAGATTATTGTAGGAGACTTTGGCGTAAGAATATTTTTGTTGCAGATTTTATGTATGCAGACTTTGTAATATTTCGGAATGAATAAAACAACTTTATTCTGATCAAGATAGTGTAGAAGGTTGTTCGTGCTCCCTCACCGGGCGTACTAAGGAGGCAGGATCGACTTCTCGGGATGTCTGGTGATTTATATTAGATTAGATGTGTTCTTTATGTTCTTTAGTAAATATCATTTCTATTTTAGTTGCAAGCATGGTCTGATTTATATTAGATTAGATGTTTTCTTTATGTTCTTTAGTAAATATCATTTCTATTTTAGTTGCAAGCATGGTCTATTGTTTATTTCTCATGAGATTATTTTCTAGATTAAATATTCATGCTTTATATTGTTTTATAATTTCTAAATTAGTTTTCATTGAAAGCTGTGAGTTTAATTTATGTTGTTATTGTTGTTGTCAGGAAGTGACAGTTCTTGTCACTAGCATTATTTCAATATGCAATAGGTTTATTTGCTAGCTGCATTTCATCCCCACTCAGCTCATGACTCACCCCTTCAACTGGCATATAGCCATGACACCTCTTGCAAGTTTATGCCCCCAAATTGACACGTATAGACCAAACTGAAATTCATTATAAAGCGTTAAATATTTCTTATTATTTGTACCCAGTGTTGGCCTATCAATGACCATCATTTTTTATGGATGGCAAGATGCAAAACAATCACCCATTGATCAATGTTATTGTTGTCCCCTAAAGGGGCAATGTTTTTGAAAGTAGTAGATTGTGAAGGAGAGGTGAAGGATGGTGCATTTATTACTAACATTCTTTGTCAAGCTATTGATGAACTGGGCCCTCAAAATATTGTGCGAGTTATAACAGAAAATGTAAAAAAATGTAGGTTGCTAGGTTATTGATTGAGGAGAGGCATTCACATAATTTTTTGGACACCTTGTGCCATCCACTCCCTCAACCTAGTGCTACAAAAAAATGGAAACAAAAATGATTGGATCAAACAAGTGTATGTTAAGGCCGAAAACATCCAATGTTCACCAACCACCATATGGCACAAGGCATATTTAGAACCTTCTTGAAATTGGAGTTGTTGAAGGTGAGTTAAATAATAAACATGTTTCACTTTAGTAATATTTTTATTTTTTGTAAACTTAAATTTTATTTTATTTTGATTTTCAAATAGGTTGTTGAGACCCATTTTGCCTCCAACCCAATTGTGATGAGACGACTTGTGAAGGTTTGTGAGGCACTCTCTAATATAGTCATTAGCTCTAATTGGTCCATATGGAGGCAATCTAGCACTACAACTAAGGTTAAGCAAATGATCCTAGATGACATTTGGTGGGATCATGTTGAGTATCTCCTCAATTTCACTAAGCCCATATTGAGCATGATTCGTTATACTGAGATGGATAGACCTTGTTTGGGTGAAGTATATGATGGCATTGACTCAATGATTGAGAAGATGAAATCCATCATCAATACAAAAGAAAAACCCTGAAGAAAAGTTCTTCAAAGGGCTACACAAAATCATTGTAAAGAGATGGAACAAAATGATCACTCCACTACATCTTGCTTTTGCATTGAGTCCCAAATACTATAGCGCTCGGCTACTTTATGTGACAACAAGAGTTGCCCCATATAGAGATGATGAAGTGGCTCAAGGTACAAGGCGGCAGTTCATAGACTCCACTGATCAAGACCGACATGATGTAGTGAGGGCTGAGTTGATGGGTTTTGCATGCTCCAATGATTGTGGTCTTGATGCTCTTCAAGACAAGTACATGGTTGATGTTCATAGTTGGCAGTACTTCCATGGCCAAACATGCACATACCTACCTCTTGCAATAAATTTTTTATCCCAAGTTTTATAGTCAAAATCTTTTATCTTTTAAATTTAAATTTTATATTTGATAATTTTATTTATGTTATAATTAGTTAAATTTTGTAACTCTTTAACTATTTAATTTGATCTTAATAGGTTGCTAGTTCATCTTCATTTGAGAGGAATTGGAGCACGTACTCCTTCATCCACTCAATAAAGCGCAAGACTTCATTTGAAAAAGGCAAAGGATACGATGTATGTGCATTCAAACTTGTGACTCCTTACACACAAACAAAGTGCCTACAAAAAAGACATAAATGGGATATCGAGTCAAAGCATCTCGACTTGGATGCTTCCACAAGCTACTTTGGTGCACTTGATGTTGATGATGACTATGAGCTAGCTAGTGAGCATGAGAGTACTAGTGGTAGTGCGAGTGTGACTAGTGCTATTTGTTGTTCTAATTGACCACCACATACATCATCTAATATGGGATGGTGATATTTTTTATGACCTATATGATATTTGATCAATGATAAATGATGTGGCTAATTGTAAACACTTGGCATTATTATGTTTGATTCTTGAACTTTAATCTATATCATGAAATTCGAGTTTCACTAATATTTTATTATTTGACCATGAAAGTGGTGGTGTATTATTGCTATGGTGGTATATTTTGAAATTAATTACTGCAGCAAATATGCATATATTTTTATTTTTATATGTTTCTGTATTAACAAACACAACCCCAAAAAAAAATTGTACAAACCCATGAACCGAACCATCGAACCTGAACCCCGAACCCGTAACTTAGTGAAAACAAAGTAAACAGAAAACACTTTAAATTAAAAATTTAATGAGCAAATAAAAAAGATTTTACATTGACAATTGAATATGGCTATGAAATATTATATTTGTAACTATAATGTAGCGCTGTTGCAAGCTAAGGGCAATTTGTTAACTATATTTCTTTATAATATTAATACAACATGATTTAAAATTTAATTTTTATAAGAAATATGAAAACTTCCTCTTCATTTTATACTTAGATATGGCTTATAAAAAATTATTCGAGACAAGAATTTATTTTACGATTGTTTGAACTCGAAATCTAGTAGACAGTCATTACTAAGTCAAAAGGAGTCCCTAGTTAAAGGAAAACTGATCCTGTCCCTTAAGGCTGTTTCGATGACATATAACATGTTCAACTAGGTTGTTTTCTCTTCCAAAGACCAACCATTAAGTTCTATCCTCCCATGTATATGCAGCAGGTCAATCCTTTTTATTCATTGTAGCTTTTGTGTTAAAACAATTGCAAGGTTAACTAACTAAACACAATTACTGCAAGACAAATGTTCTGATTTTCTTTATAATAAAAGATGGCGATGGTGTCGATAATTTACAAGATTTGATAGAACAATACATCCATAAGTTATGACCTCACTAGAACCGTATCATTTTACTTAAATGACAGAGTTATGAGTGAACATCTTCCTTTTTCACTTTTGTTTGAGCATTTTGCATCATGATTGTGGTTTGCATAAAGACTACACTGATGGTAGAACATGGTATCATAGAACTAAAAGAAAAGCATTCCAGACACCCAACAACCACAGTGGGTTGGGCATCAATCAGGAAGGCAGAAGATGTGGATTGTGGCTAAGATTGTGCCAGTCAACACCCGTACACTTAACTGTATCTAACGGAATCATTAATATAGTGCAGGCACCATAATGTCTACACCATTGCATTGGACATTTTGTATAAGCCCCCAATAAAACTCTCAGGATTTGACTTCCGTATTGACCGCTCTTTTAGCTCCGTAAGGCAATGTCACACATCCGTATCTCTCCAATTATACCTTGCTAAAATATATTATTTATTATATTTATGTTTGATAATAACTTTATTGAGTATTCATTTGGCTAGTTCACAGCTGTAAAAATGAGTAAGGATCAATAAACCATGAACTCCTTTACTTAAATGATTATTATTTTTTGTATTTAGTAAGACAATTGCTTGTAATGTTCCATTTACATGGCATCGACACAACATCATGAGAGTGTAAATGGAATTCAATTACCTGGGTTTAAAATGGCAATCATTTGGTATCTAAACAACAATGTACTATTTCTAAAAATGGAGAGAAAACTAATTTTGCTATTTCACGTCAAATCAAATGCATATAGATTAAAATAGACGTTTTACATTATATGCATGTCAATTTTTAAAAATTCAATATAACTTCAAAAAAATATCCATTGTATTTTCACCTAAGAGGGTTTATGTAAAAAAACAAACTTCCCTAAAATGTTTAGGTCCTTTCATCATGAAGCATGATCTATTTTAGTGGCAGCCTTGTGTTTTTTACTTAAACCTTCATATGGTTATATCAAAGCATAAATTAAAGAAAAGCCCCCATTGTGGTTTGGAATTTAACTATTACAAGGAATCTATTCAGAGTGAAAACGAAATTTAAATAACCTAACAGTAACCCAAAACTAAAACTGTTCAGTCTGCCTTTTCTAAGCATAAAATGAGCCAAAAAAGATATATATGTAAAAATCAAAACAACTCTTTGAAAACTCAGAAAATGACACAGCAAATCCTGGGGGTGGTGATCAATCAGGATTATTTGTGGTTTTTTCAAGTGTAATGCTACTATGGTTCAGAATAACCTAATAACTACCAATGCTTGCCTACTGCAAACAAATCCAACATTGTAAATGTAATTGATTGTTCAATGAAATCTCCCATGTAGACCTTGTACACAAGAAAATTTAAACTCCATATGCATCAAATCTATAAATATCTATATAACATATATGAATATGTCACACTCCCACAAATACTTGCTATACAGACACTAAAGGACAAAATTCCAACATGGAAGCAATTAATGAACATAAGCCTTTAAGACTTAAAGATCGATATCTAACATGGACATAAGAATTTCTCAATGTCAACAGCCAGCATCAACTGGATCACCCATAAGCAGGTTTGACGAACGGATATGAAACACATCAATACTTGATTTTCAACATCAACTATCATTCATAAGAATCTGATAGTATAACACAAACAGCTTGTGATTAACCATCACTGTCACATATTGATCTCAACTCTCAAGAACTGCCGTAGTACAACTCAACAGCAGAATCACACAATGATTGCTATCCTTACGCATGCTAATATAACGCATTCAACTCAATATGAACTCCAGACTCAAACAATGCACAGACCAGGATAAGATTTGAAGACAATTACTTGCCAAGGGAGTATACAAATTTCTTGGTAACAAAGAAGGAATTTACTGAAGTAACACTAGACTAGAAAAGAAAATATATGACAGTTACTCTCACCTCTGAAAAGAAACTCTGCACCATTCATTCAACTTGGCTATTGTTCATAATACAAATCAGTTATGTAGTAAGAAAATCCCACACCTTTTCCTTAAGAGATTTTGGTTCATCGTCCTCTTCATCTTCTTGTTCTGTTATAACAAAATCTTGAGAAATACCCAGGATATCATTATTTCCATCACTCTCTGCACAGAGCTCTCCTCCTGTCTCAGACTGAAAACATAACACTTTTCAGAAGGAATGAAAAAAAGAGTTTGAGAAACTTATTTGAAATCCCAATCACATTGAACAGATACATAGCATAAGTTCAAATAATGTGAGACATTTCTCTGCAAAAAGCTTACTGTTAAAAAATATATATGAGCAGAAAAACACTATTTTATGAAGCAAAACAAAACAATCAAATCAAATGCATTAAATCAGAAAATAGCCTCATCTTTGGTGTTGGGTTTGACAGTTTAAAATTAAAAACTAAAAAGTAATGACAAGGCGGTTGTATTTTATATATTAGAAAGCTTTTATGTGTGCCTTTCTGTTAGGTAAATAGAAAATACTTCAAAATAGATGTGCAATTGATGATAAGGACAAAGAAATTGCTAGGAAATGCTTATTTTTAGATTTCCAGCAAGTTAAACATCTCAGAAAGCTCTCTGCTTACTCACCCAGTAGCTTCTATTTAAACCAGTCTATAAAGCCCAACAACCGTGCTTTCAAATTAGAAATTAAGTAGTTAAAAGGTACTATTTGCTCAGCCAAGAACAGGTAGAAAGCACCACATAAATTGTTTAGACTACCTGATGATATAGAGAATCATTGTAACAGAATTTGCTATTTACAGTACAAAACATACCATTATAACCTCAAGTGGAGAAGAAGTCTCTTTGTCAATTTCATTGACTGAAAGTACTCTTGTAAGCTCGCATGAGTAATCCACTTGAAGTTCCCCTCCAAATTCTTCTTGCAATGTTTGTTGTGATTTCTTCAGATTGTCCCCATTTTCGTGAGAAAGCACGGTCTCTTTTTCTTCAGGCTCCTTGCTAACTTCCTTCAAACTATTTTCAATAGAATTTGTAATATTCTTTTCTTCTCCATGGAAAATGCCCTTTTCTTTGCCCTCAGTAGATGATGTGCGTGTAGCAATCATACTTGCACTGCATTTAAAAAACTAGATAATAAATATGAGGAATATGTATAAAACAGTTACAAAGACAAACAAAATAACTAAATGCAACAAAAATAAAAAAATCCAGAAAATTCACAAGACTTAGTAAACACACTTACACGGTGGAATCTCTAAAATTATACCGTTTCCCATTCGATCTTTCCAGTCCAGGACTAGAAGTTGGAATTTCTCGTTGTTGTCTTTTTCTTTGCTCTCCACTAGTAAGCCCAGATTGAATTTCAACAGCCTCAGTAGTTTTTTTAGTTGTATCTTGTGAGATATACTCATGACGTCTCTTCCTTCCAAGATGCAAATCCTTTTTGCAATTGTCAAGTGATCCCTCTCTTTCTTCATCGATATCCTGAGCAGAAACTACATTGTCCCAGACTTCTTTCTCACTATTTAGCATAGCATCTTTATCCTCAGCTGAGTTCACAGTAGTATTCTGTTGAAATTGATTCTCATTGTTTGATTCATTCTTTTCTCTTTCTGCTGTGACTTCAAAAATCCTTTTAACTTCATCTACAACAGTCCTCACAGATCGAGTTCTTTTGAAAACTCTAAGGCTACCTTTAGCATTCCGTTCATGTTTGTCAATACCAGAACAGGATGGTTGAGACTCAGTAAGGTTGGCAACTGGCGTCAAGCACTGTTTCAGACCTGTCAGTGCAGGATCTGTCCCTACTCCAGGGGACTTCTTAAAAATCCGTGAAGTACATTTCTGCAACCATGCCAAGGGGCTGGGAGTATCTGAAGCACTTGCAGGTGGTCTGGTAAGATGTATTTCAGAACAGAAATGATCTGCATTGAATGGCATGGCAGAAATACTCTGTCTACATGCTGCCTGAGAAATACCACCATCAAAATGTCCAGGAGAGATAACTTCACAGTCATTCACAATGGGCTGTGAAAATGGCTGCTCTGAAAGCTTCAAACTGTCTTCTGTCATTTTTAGTTCATCTTTTAATTTCTTTAGTTGGTCAAGCTGTGCTTCAAATTCTTCTCTCTCTCTGTGCAGTGATTCTCTAAGGTCCTTAAGCTTCTCCCTTCGGGTCTCCAATTCTTCGATATTCTTTTTCATCTCAGACCACTCCCTATCTATGTGCTCCCGGGTTGTAACAATTTTTTCTAGATTTTCTCTGTCAAGTCTCTGCCTTTCCAGTTTCATTTCTTGAAATTCTTTATCTGACAATTCCTTTTGAGCTTTGATATACTGCATTACTTTTTCTTTCTCTTTTTCGAAATCTTTCTCTTTTGTTTTGTATTTTTCCTCTGTCTCCTTTATCGACTCTTCCCTCTCTTGCAGTTCACTTTTCTGCAACTCAATATCACGATATAGATCTGCTCGTTCTCTCTGAAAGTTGGCAAGCAACTCTGCTTCTTCTTGCTTCTTACCATTGGCAAAACTCTCTTTCTCAAGACGGAGAGCTTCTTTCTCATTTTCCATTTGCTCTCTTAACACTCTCCTCTCTTGTTTCAATCTTTCTTCTTCATCTTTCAGCCATTTGGATACCCTCTTCTTCTCATCATCAACCTTCTGTAACTCCTTCCTAAGTTGCTCTGTTTTCTCATCAAGAATTTCCCACTCTCTTTCAAATTTTTCTTTCTCAACATTCAACACCTCATCTTTCTTCAACAGTTCCTGCTCCTGTTGTCTGAAATTATCGATCTCCTCTTTCAATTTGATTTGTATAATCCGCAAATCATCCCTCTCTTTTTCTGTAAGCTCCAATCTCTCCTGTTCTTTACAAATCTGTTTTCTCTCTTCTTCCAATGCTGCCTTAGACTTTTCAAGAACTTGCTTTGAAATGTTCATTTCATCTCTTTCTATCTCTAGCTTTTTAAGGTGAGTCTCAATTTCTTTTTCCTTAATCTTGCATGATTTTTCTTTTTCCTTCACATTCCTCAATCTTGCATCTAGTTCTTTATCCTTCTCTTTTAATTTTTCAGCTTTTTTCTCCACTTGTTGTTCTCTTTTACTTATTTTTTCCTCTCTGCATTGAATTTCAATCTCCCTAATGTCTGCTGCATTTCTCCTGTTTTCTAATTCATCATCTACTGCCTTGCGTTGTTGTTTCATTTCTTCTTCAAACACAGACATTCTTACTTCAAGTGCAGCTTGGTATTCATCAGTTAGCCTTTGAATCTCTTCCTGGAATTGACCAAAAAAGAATGTAAATTTTAAGGTAGTCCACAATCCAAATACATGTGAAACAAATAAGATTCAACAAATAGCAGAATGATAAACAAATGGGTTAAATCTACAAAAAAAGCATTTGAGAAAAACTATGACCCCTCTTCCACAGTATTCTAGGGATCTAGAAAAATTTCATGCAAAGGTTCTCAAGACACCAAAAGATCCCCCTGAAACCAAAATCGATGAGTGGAGTCGGGTCAATTCCAAAGAGGATTGGAAAACAGAGAATGGGAAACCATTCAACAAGGTTGGGAAAACAAATTTAGCTAAGCATTCAAACTCTTCTAAACAAAACAAAAACAACTCAAAATAAACATCATCTAAGCAATGCAGTAGAGATCAGAAAACATACACACAATTTGAAAAGGTATAAAGGCCTAAGCACATGTCACTATTGGAGACCTGTCATCCACAAACATAAAGACTAGAAACCTAGTGGTAGGAGCTAATTAATGTATGGATTAACTTGTTATAGCTATAACTGGTAGTTTGTATTTGATATTCTTTCTTGGAGGTCTACTCTGGATTCCCAATCATCCTAATGATGGACCATAAAGTTTGATCTGAAACATCAATTTATCAAAATCTTTTTTTCCAAAGGTATATTTTCTATTAACTATGGACTGTAAAATCTTAAGACTCTCTAATCATCGGTGTGACAGATCTCAAGTGTTGGATACTCAACTTGCTAACTAGCGAATTTGGTAGAACTTACTACTTTACAAATTTAAAAAATATTTGGAAAACAAACAACTTACTCGTTCTCTACTTGCAAGCTTTTCTTGCAGTACAAGTAGTTCTTGCTCCTTCTTATTAATAATAACTTCTTGTTTCACAAGAGCCTGCAAAGAACAGGAAAAGTCATAAGCATCTAATTTCCCTTTGAACTTTGCTTTATGAAAATGCTAAGCTAAAACAAACCTCCTCACGAGTTGTTAAATCAGCTAATCTCCCTCTCAAGTCAGCTTCCTTCTCTTTTAAGGCTGATTGGTCTTTCTCAATATTCCTTTTTACATCCTGCAATTCTTTTTCAATCTGTTTTGTGGCTTCATTCCTTTCAATGACATACTCTTCCCTTTGATTGAGGAGTCTCTGGCCATCCAGCAGCCTTCCTTGGCCTTCCTGAAGATTCTTCTCCCATTCTTGCAGGTTTTGCCTCTCAAAAAACAGCTCCTTCTCATGAGCTTCACACCTTCACAAAAACAAAGGTCCATATCAACAATCATATTATAAAAACAAGTTCTATAAAAACAAATATAATTGATTTTTTAAGGATATGAGGACTGCAAGTCAACCAAGAATGATCGAGGTAGCTCAATGTGATTGGAAATTTTTTATCTGACCTCAAGAGCTTCCTTTTTAATATACAAAGTAAAAACCGGTGCACACCAAATATGAAATCCTAACAAACAAAATAGCATATTGAAAACAAGTCAAAGGTTGCTGCCCAATGCAACCTGACGTGGCATGAGAACTGAGGAATACATCAGACTTAGGTAAAAGTAGCTACAGATTCCCTGATAAGATATAAAATACTACAATTCATACAAGTGTGTGCCAAAATAGACATATCTAGAACAGATTCATGGCTCTGCCAAATAAAAAGGAAAAAATAATGGTGACAACAGTGTTGCACATACTCAGACTTGAATGATTGTCGTTGTCTTCGAAGTTCATCTTCACGAGCTTCAATATCCTGTAGCAATCTTTCTGCATCAGCATGCTTACGGTTGGCTTCTGCTTGCAAGGCTTCTCCTGCATGCAGCTTCGATTCAGCTGTGAGAGACTTTTCTTCTGTAGAAGCCACCAACTCACGTGCTTTTGCCAGCTTATTCTCAGATACAAACTTTATTTCGGCAGACTCAGCTCGCATTTCATGTAAAGCTTTCTCTAGCTGCAGCCAGTGAGCATATCAAAAATCTAAACATTACAAACAATCAAAAATACAAACTACAAAATAATACACAAGTCCTATTTAGTGGAGCCATGGATGGTTAGAAATACCATGAAACCCCATACAAATATGAATTAAAAACCTCCTAGCTTGCTAAGATATTGAGAAATAAGAATTTAATGCAGATTTGAGATGAAAAACAGCAGCACACAAAGACAATGCTTTGATGAGTAAACTTGATAAGGATTCAGAGGTACATAATGCATTTAGCACATAGCATAGCATTTGGGTTGATTATATTTTCTCTAGTCTCTATTTTCTCTCATGTAATTGAAAATGAAATTGAAATGTTGCATATTTCACCTCACCCAGTTAGTTAGAGTCTCCTAGTTTGAGATGTCTTTCAGGATAGTTGAGCCACCTCAACATTTGTCATGTTACGTGACACTTGTGAGGATGTTCTTAGTTTGGATATTAGATTAATACCCATGTCTATCAAAAGCTTTGTAGCCAGTATTTCACAATGTAGTTGCTATTTGTAACCAGTTTTAGTAAGAATAGAACTAGTTACAAATAGAAACTACATTGTGAAAATCAAGTTACAAAGGTTTTGAAATGCATGGATATAAATAGAATACCCAAAATAAGAACATCATCACAAGTCACTAAACATGACAAATATCAACATGACTCAACTACCCTAAACGATGTCACAAACTAGGGGACTATAACTACCTAGATGAGGTGGAAAATGCAATATTCCAATTTTATTTATAATTGCATGAGAGAAAATAGAGATTATAGGATATATAATTAACCTAAGTACCATATTATGTGCTCAATGTACTATGTATCCCCTATGAATCCTAATGAAAACTTTAAAACTGTCCTCTACCATTTAATTTTTTCCCTGAGACGTGATAAGCTACATTTCACAAAAAGGCATATATTCCTTGAAAAGAATGAAATTGCATAAGAAATAAGCAAAAAATACCCAAGTTTAAAATGAAATGGCTGAAATAAACAATCTTTAAGCCGAAGAGATGTCAAACCAACACAATTTTTTTGCATTAAATTTGATGAATAAAGCATGTCTTTGAACTGGCATATTTCAAATCTAAAGGCAATGCGTCACTGCAGTTAGTTGTATGGAATTAAGGAATATGCCAAGTGACGATTGATTCTACCATGAATAACTTGAAATAGTTGAAGCACAAGCTTACTTTAGTTGCAAACCTTGAAGAAAGTCATTTCAAATATTGTGATAAAATACTCTATCTGAGGTATAAAAGACAACAAAAATAGAATATATTGAACCATGATAGTAACAATGATGGTTGTATAGGAGAAGTGCACCAGTGTGATTGTGGAGAGAACCCAAGTAATTGACTTGGCGTATGGGTTACCACTATCTTTGTTAGAAGGACACGGCAACTAGTAAAAGATATAAGACAAATCATACATGTATTAAGGTGTACAGCACCATGAGTAGCTTCCTTTATCTGCAAGCAAAATTGCCAGCCTTTTATTCAGATTCCCGGTCTTTGTGAAAAGCATTAATGCTAGACAAAGGAAGAATGGTGTACTTTTACCCTTGCCCTCCCATGGTCTCTGCTAAAAGCTTTTCAATAGCAATCAATCACTACCATCAGTGACTTGTTGGCATTTGCACATAAATTTGGTAACTATTTCCAGTAGTTATGTGCTGCAATAGTAGTTTTGTTGGTGACCTTAGTTGTAAGCCCCAAATCCCTAAGGTAGCTTCCTTTATCTGCAAGAAAAATTGCCAGCCTTTTATTCAGATTCCCAGGTCTTTGCGAAAAGCATTAATGCTAGATGCCCTGCCATGGTCTCTGTTGAAAGCTTTTCAATAGCAATCAATCACTACCATCAGTGACTGGTTGGCATTTGCACATAGATTAGATAACTATTTCCAGTAGTTGTCTGCTGCAATAGTAGTTTTGTTGGTGACCTGAGTTGTACGCCCCAAATCCCTAAGGTCTGATAATCTTTGGGGTGCCAGGGGTGTCAAAAATGGGAAAATCAACACAAACCTGTCTTTAGGTTGGACAGCTAAGAACCAATGCTTGAGGTGGTTAAGACTTCCTTCACTTCTGGCTCTGCAAGACCAAGGGGGGTTTTCCCTAAGATGCTAGATTGATGGTTGAAAGACTATGTTATTACCTCACAGCAAATAATACCCAATGCACAATGTATCATAATACTGATGTCACTATATAGTATAAACCTATGTGCTAGTTTGGAGATGTAAGGTTAAGCATCTATTGAACAAATAATCTTCCATACAAAATGTCTGAAAATCTGATGTATGATAAACCCTTAGATGTTATAAACATTCAGACATGGCAGCAAAAAAAACACACAGAAACATAAAATTGAAAGGTGTTTTAATTGATGTGTTTTAGGGTGTGTTGAGGATTGAAGGAAGAAAACCAGTTATAGACCAACGCCTTCATCTTTTGGGCAGTAGAGTCACTGGATTCAATCAAAAATATGATAAGAGAAACTTGGGTGATATCCTAATCAAGATATCACAAAAAGACTGTTGTTCTAAATCTACAAGCAAGTTGGACTATAAATATACATTCAGAAAAATAATGAATGAATGTCTACTTAGTAATCCTTAGGCAGACTCATACATTTCCTTATTATACTAAAAAGATACCATGCAAAAGCATTGCAAGGATTTTACAAAAATGTAACTAATCATACACACTTCAAAAATGTAACTGAACATACACAAGGATGTAATATACTAGCTCAGGAAAAAATAGCAGATACCTTCAAGAAAACAGAATTACACCTACAAACACTTGTGCAGAATAAGCCACATGCACCATAAACAAAGTATAGATGATCAGATTACACACACAGCAATAAGTATTCAATTCTGGTAACAAATATGAGCAGATGTACTAACAGAAGTCTGCACAATTGATTAGTTACAGACACAGGACCCGAGCTGAGTAAACAATCGAGTAGTCCCAGTGGGACGACACAATGCAACCGCCCAGGCCATGAGATGAGTACAATCACAAAAGATATGCTCAGGTTTGAATCACACTAGCACAATGAAAGCAGTGTAGGAATGAAACATGTGCCAATTGCCGTCTAATCAGATGTGAGCCAATTCGCTTGGCTGAGATGTTCGCATGTATTCAAACGATGGTCTCAGGATTTGCAAGCTTGCAACCATGTACAGATTGGATTACTGGTGCTGACTCCAGGTGATATATTGGACTGGTGCTATTGATCTGTGCTTGGAGGAAATGATAGTTTGTGGCCAGAGCGGAAGGCTCGGCTACAACACTTGGTAATTGCCTCCCTCTGAACCACCTGCAAGGTAGGAAATCGCTCAGAAATTAGAGGTCTGCTTGCTGAGTAATGTCGACATACAGAAGATGCGAATGCTAAGAACACACGAATTCACAGACTGGGGTTTCCGTCCCAAACCTGTGTGCGATGAGCAAGGGACTATGTCCTTAGCTAATCGGCATGGTATAAACAACCAAATTCGTGATGAAGAACTCTCTCCAGGAAGCAAGTATTAATATGCATACTTAACGCTTTCCTCAAGTGAGGTCGGCCACCAAAAACAGACGCCTTCCTCAAGGAGGTTGGCCACCAACAGAAAATTAAATTTAAATATTATAAAAATATAATTTAAACTTAATATTATTATTAATTAATACTAAGGGTGTTGAAGAACAACATTTTCCTGCCAAGCTTTGAAATAGGTCTAATCATGGGCAGGAACATGACAAAGGAGACAGTCAACTAAGGTTGATTTTGCCATTAATCAAACAAACCTCAAAGCTTATACATGTCATCATACGCTTGGGAAAGAACCCAACTCATTACAATGTAAAAACAATTAGACCCAAAACTGAAAATTGAAAGCCTAGGGTTCCCTGCAATTATATTCTTCTACTAATGACTCTACAACTGCTCTTCCCTATTCAATAATGGTTATCCTCCTCCCTTTTCTTGAAAAAATGAAGCTAAGGCAGATAAAACTCACAACCAAGCCGTCAAGGGAATGTCAGAGGGTCTAGCCACAACCCTATCCAGTGCCAATAAGATATCTGTCCTCTCCAAATACAATCTGTCTGACAAGGGGCGTGAGAAAATATTCCTTGACTAGTGCCATACACCTGCATTGAATGATCAACATGGTTGAGTGCAAGGAACAACAAAAAGGACCACAAAATCCATTGGTAAGGGCATCCAAGAAATGCATCTTGTCAAGGAAAAGGTTCTACAAACATTAAATGTAGCATGGGTGCACACAATTCAATCAGAATCGCACCAAAATGAAATAAATTCCCTAAGGGAAAGCACCTAAATCGAGCTCAGAGGGTTGCAGAAGTGGGTGAGCCTTGATGAGTGTAGCTGAAACTGGTTTTCAACGACCTTTGCCTATTGCGGAAATTCCACATCTAAGTGCACCACAGAAATTTGCCTCCCATTCTCCCATTGCAGAGAAACAGCTTGCAAGTGAACCTTGCAGGGAAAAGCCCACTATCTACCCTACGCAGAAAAACCAAGTGGAACCAAACCTTAATCATTTATAAAAAATTCATTCGAATGAAAATTCTCACATATGATGTCAGCATAACATCACAAGCAGCCCAAGAGACCTATGGATGGGATGACATCATCATGATGTCGGTATGTACAGCTATGCAAAGTTGGTCCCCATTAGCTTGCAACTTCTAGACTTAGCCGATTGGAAGACTTTGAAAGCTCATGTGGAAAAGAAACCCTCAAGTGCACATGTGGAAAAGTTGTTGGCAAGTGCACAAAGAAAGTTCAGATAAAATGCAAAAAACCTGCAAGTGCAAAATGGACACATTCGACCCGCAATGGTTCTGATGGATCAAGAAAGTTCGCACGGCCATAACTTGTTCATTCTTCATCGAAACTTGGATTGAATCTAACCTACAAGTACCCATTAAAGCCCACTTTAAGATGCACAAGTTTTTGCAATTTCATGCTTAATTGAATTCCAAATTTTTGATGTGGCCCTAAGGGCATAGTTTGGATGACACATGACACGTGACATTTGAAAATTGGCCCTCTAGATGTTTTTCATGTGAAAGTTGCTTCAGCACTTAGTCAATCTGTCAAACCTTCTTGATGATTGCATAGAAGATGAGGCCACAAAGTCATTGTGGGATTTCTAACCCCCTTTGCACCAAGCGGAAAAACCCTTTTGAACCGACCGAGATACACATCCACTTTGGCAACTAAAACCCGCAAACTAGTAGTAGCAGACCAAATTCCCACAAAAACAAACTTGTGGAAAAACGATGCCCAAGTGCACCCATGGATCCTGCCCTCCATCTGCCCGCTACAAAAATTCCAAGTGCAACTGAACCTTATAACTTGTTCAGTTCAGAAAGACAAATCCGCATGGCCAAATGAACCTATACATCCTGCAATGTGGGAAAAAGTAAGTGAACTGAATAAAAATCCTGAAAGATGAAGTACACTTGACCCATAGAAGCCCACAAATCCAACACTTAGTCATTTTCACATTTGTCACCTTTTGCGCACATTTCTGTCATGTCCCTGCCATGATCCAACTACCATAGACTTTCATAAAAAGCATATTTTAATTTACATGGCCGACCACCCTTGTCAAGCCGCATATTTAGGAAATCGCCAAATACAGACTCTGTTGGCCGGCCACATAATTTATATCAACTAAAGTTAATATATTAAAGGCAGCGAATGTTATTAAGGGAGCTGCAAAGGTTAAGGAAGCAGTGATTTTATTAAGGCAGATATTAATATATCAAAAGGCAGCAATCAGTAATTGTCATGCCTCGAATCTCAAACCCCTGCAGCTTGTGCTACTTGATAATGATCACCGCTAGGGAGTAGACTCAGAAAAGGATCAATCAATAATAGGCTAAGTAAATCATGCCCAGCAATAACATAAAGGTATAATTAGCAAGGGATTAAGGCAGCGTCTGGAAAGAATATAATTAAGGGAAATTACTGCTTGTGTTGGAAGGGATGTGTCCCTTACAAATGTAAGGATGTTTGTGAAAAGAGGTGACTCTCTCCCAATAGGATATAAAGGGAGCACACTTCATTTGTAGAAGAGCAGCAAGGAAGGAATCTTCTCTGAGTATTAGAGCAGATCAAAGCAATCAGAAATAGAAATCTGTATGCAGAAAAGTAGCAGCTATTGATACAAACAGCATGTAATATCAATCTACTTATAGCAGGAGAGAAGAGGAGATACATTAACACGTTATAATCAGAAGATGGGATATCATTTGGAACCTGAGCAGATATCAAGAAGAAATACAGGTGAATAAGGAGATGGTCTGATAAGAGATTTACGAAAGCAAATGATAAATCAACAATAAGGGGAGTAATTTCAATATAATTACATAAAAATATATATATATAAATAGATAAGTTACCTATAAATATGTACATTCATATAAAGATTATGGGAAGATTGAAATCAATTAGAAATAATTATATAGAGATATATGAAGGCAAATGATAAATCAACAATAAAGAGAGTAAGTTCAATATAATTACATAAAAATATATATATATAAAAAATATATAAGTTACATAAAAATATGTACGTTCATATAAAGATTATTGGAAGATTGAAATTAATTAGAAATATATATATATATTAAATATGATTATGCATTAATGATGCTTGGGGCAATTATTGAGCCTTATAAGTAATTATGGTTCTTTAATATGAATATGGATAATAGATTCTTATTCGTTTGATTTACACTAAGCAATATCTTCTGAGTATTAAGAACAGGTCGAACAGCAAAGCAATTGGAGCAGATCAAAGATAATTATCTGCACTCGGCAGACAAGGGGAATCAGCTGTAAAATATGCTTGCATATTAGAATAATGATATGTTTACTAATCTCTATGAAACTGGATACATTGTTGTGCTTGTAATTCCTACCAAGCAACCATGGGAGAAGTAAGGTTTAGTACAAGTAGGGTGAGCAGATACTAGATCACTTTCTAATAGACCACCCCATGTGGACAGCCAGGGGTCTGCCACTTGGGGCCAAGGGGTTGAGTGACTGCTCTTGGGCTTACAAAGAGGAATCTGCGGGCCTTCTATTGTAGCTTTCCCCAATCTCTACATGGATGGATTGCTGGGAAGGATTCAAGGAGTCTCAATCATAAGAAGGATGGGTATGGATGGCCGGGGGTCTGTCGCTTGGGGCCAAGATGGATGGTATATCCACTCTTGGACTAAGCCAGGATAGCTGCGAGCAGACTTATCATGTTTCCCATCCAATTCTTATTATGATTAAACTCCCATTAGGTATTATGGATATGGTGTAGTTTAAATATATTTGAAATAGTTATGTATTTACATGGTTCAAATAGATAAGACATTTATTATATATGTTGATCATATGAATTATATTCCAAAATTATCTAACACAATTGCAGGACCTAAACCAAGATTTATCTTCTTAAAGCATTTAATTGGTAAATTATAACCCTAACTACATTAAATGTGTGAATCTAGGGCAAGATTCAGGGAAATCCCAAAAGCAGACATTACAATTTCCAACCCAACCGGACATTCACAGAGAAAAACAACTAAACTAAACCTTGCACGGAAGTTGGCTCCATCTGAGTGGAAAACAAAAACTCGCATGGCATAACTTTTTCCCTAAGTAACCAAGTTCTTCATTTGAAGCCCCCATGCCTGCTCCAAGAGCATCCATGTCCAGGAGAGCCTCGAACACCCTGGGTTCCCTGTGGGTACGTCGTACCCAAACATACCGTACCCAAAAAAGTTCGTCATACTGGCATACCACAACCCATATCCACACCCAGCCGTGTACCAAAACTGACAACTTAGCTTTTGCCTCTTAACAAATTTCACAAAATTTCAAAAAGCAACCCGACCTAGTTTTTCATGTTCTATCCAATGGTGCTGAGAAATTTGGAAAGAAAATGATGACCAATGACTAATATCTTGGATCAGTTATAATTTTGGGGTGAATATGACAAAGGCACAAAAGGGACACAAAATTTTGGGGAGCCAACAAGTTCAACATAAGGTGTAGTGTATGACCTGTTATTGATCTGCAAAAGGTTCTGTTTTTAATCTTTAGAGATGATACAAGTAAATAGAGTCCTGAAATAACTGGACACTAATTGTTAATCACTTCGTCATGTAGTAATATATTATGCAGAAAAAAACTGTTAACTATGCAAAGAAAAAATGAATGCCCTACTTTGTCCCTGTTACAATCAAATACCTCAAGTGACGAAAATGTTTGATTCCACAGAGAATAATCAGTACACTTTTCTGAGGACTCTGCTTTCAACATCATCATCAGTTACAGCAAATCTGGATATCTATAAGCAAAGGCAGAGGGAGGAAGCGAACTACTTTGAGGTTGCAACATGAAGTATATGCCATTGCTAGTGCCTTTTCATTAGGATATACATCAGCCTCATACATCTACAAACAGTCGAGTGACCTGAACACATGATAAATTAATAACAAAAGGATCTGATATAATAACCACTGCCTCAGGGTGTGTGTTAAATTCCAACCTAAAACCTTCATGAAGGAACAATTAGCAGTCATTTACACCCAAACTGACAACAACTCAGAACTGTCAAAGCTTCATAGCATCAAGTTAAGCAGGTTGTTACACATCATAAAGCACACTTCTTGAAGAAACTGGCAAAGAATAAGCTTTAATAGTTTCAGACAATTGGAAAAGAAAAATCCATATCAGACACAAGTTTAAATAAAATCTGAAAAATGCTACTAGTTGAAGTGTGATGGAAAAGTTATTTTTGCTTTATAAAATAGATCAACTAGCAGTGCCAAGAAATTGTGAACTCTTACATCAGCTACACATTGTTTCTCAATGCCTAAAGCCTTTCTCAGACTTTCTTCTCGCTTCTCAGTCTCAGCTATAGCAGCTAAGTGAGTAGCTTGGTCACGCTTAAAATTTCCTTCAGCTTCTCCTGCTATTAGTTTCAGCTGCTCATATTTAGATACCAATTCTTTACGCTCTAACAATATAAGCCCCATGTTATATTGATAATCATATATCTGCACAACCAACACCAAGCCACAAAGAAATTATTAAACACAAAGATTTAGAAAGAATTCAAATACAACATCGCTTTTAACAACATAAATTTGATAGCAGAGGCAAATGCCATTAAATAGGACAGATACAAGGGTGGAAGCAAGTGCCGCAGGAATTCTGAAAAAAAATATACACATCAAACATGACTTCTGAGCCAAATGCTATTCTAAGCTCGATGGTCCACTCCCAATGTATCAAGTAAGATGACAGCTAGTTTTAACCACTTGGACAAAGAAATATATAAATAATGTCAATACATAGAGAAAAAAAGTTGACAACAGTTTGCAATCAACAGAAAGCAGAAATGTGAACACCCTGTGGTCCAAAGTGTTAAACAGGCCACTTTAGAAACAGTACAGTAAGAAACAGATCATCCAGAATTCAAAATAGAAAATGACACCTGAAAGATGCTATTGGTAGATACTACGATCAGTGTTTGTAGCCTAATAAAAGGATTCTGATTAACTAGAGTAAAACTCATAGTATGTGGGAAAGTAATTCATTTTCCATTGAAAGAAGGTTTAATTATATCTCCTTAATGTATGGCTAAACTTTAAGAAGCAATATAAAATATATCACTTTCCTGTTACCAATTTTATAACTAAAGACTGCTGAAAAGAATTTTCAAGAACTGTATATTTACTCACATAAAAAGAGTCATGAACTAATTTTGACATCATCATTTTAATGTTATAAACCCTAGAACATTTAGTGTGTTATTGTCCTATCAAAGAGTGGCAATTATAGGCCAAGCCTATAAATAACTTGCTTAAACAATTTCTTGCCCTCAGAACATAGTGTGTGTCTTTGGCCAATCAAAGTTAGGGTGCCAATGGTTAAGCAGCAAGCCTATGGATAAATTGTTTAAAAAATAATGTAATTTAGGCATAACAAAGCAAACCTATAGTTAATACTGAGTTCTGATCAATGTAATTGATGCCTCTCTTTTAGGCCTATAATGCTGCTTGTATCTTATTTTTCTAACTAGTATCATAGGTCTCTATCATCATTTTTGACATTGATATTCCCCTCTTAACCTTAACATCACCTAAGGTCCTAATCTATAAATTGAGGACTCTGGAGATGACCAGATTAAGCACATTACAAAAATATTAGGTCTTTTAGGCACAGCATTATGTTCTTCCTTATGTACATTTTTCACAGAGGACTACCATTGTTCCTCTTGCTAAAAGTTTGCTCTTCTAAAATGCTTCTGCTATAATTTATCCTTGCCCTCTCTCTGTCTTGTGCCTCTCTCAAAAACACTTAAACTGTTTCCTTTTATCCTTACTTGGCCTGGGAAGCTAAATTCCTTCCCTCCCTTGAGCCTTCGCTATTAAAGTTTGTTTCTCAAGAACAAAATCAACTAGCCAACTAATGCACAACTTGAACTTTTCCCTTATTTTGGTCTGCTACATCTCTGTAAAATCCAGCAAATATTTTCTTGTAGCTTCCTCTTCTGATCAAAGGCCATCCTTCCCTCCCTAGAGCCTTCACTACTAAAGTTTGTTTCTCAAGAACAAAATCAACTAGCCAACTAATACAACTTGAACTTTTCCCTTAATTTGGTCTGCTACACCTCTGTAAAATCCAGTAAATATTCTCCTGTAGCTTCCTCTTCTGATCAAAGGCCATAAAGATCAGAACTAAGAGAAATTCTGACATTCCGCTGATTTGGGAGACAATTTAACTAGAAATGAAAAATCTGAGCTAAGATTAGCCATTCCTATGAAGAGTCCTAGTTACTAGAACCTAAATTTGGCAAAAAAATCAGCATTTGTATGGATTGTGAAAAATAACCATATGAACAGCTTGTGCTTAATTGGGAGATAGATGAGGCCACTGCATGTCAGAAGTGATGCATTAGTACTACTGCCCAAGTTGGTGATATCTAGGAAATGGAATTGGTATATACTGGGGGGCAAAAATCTCATGAGCTTGAGCTAATGGTTATGCAGAGAAATTGGAATTCGGGGGTGTTGGATATTTAAGAAATAGAACTTACAAATCATAAAAAACTCAAATGAGTCCAAGGAATTTTTTAGTAAGATAACAGGTGCATATTGGATATGTTTGTATACATGCATACAATTAACTCCCTAGCACCCCACTTTATTCAGGTCAGGGTAAGAAAAGTAGATGGTAATTTAGTAAAATGGCACCTGCCTCTCCCCAATACTTTTCAAACTAATTTTGATGGAGCCTTTAAAGGCAACCATGGTATGCCAGGGGAGAAAATTTATTGAGCAATTACAACAGAGCTCTGCTAGGGGCCACTTCAATTCTTATCTGAAGAGTTACTAAAAGTAAAACAATGGTAATGGGCCCCTATTGAGATTGTTGAAGGATTAAAGATGGCAATCTGCCTAGAAAGAAAGTTATCATGGTTGAAGGTGATTTAAAGCTGAACATTGATGACATGGCCAAAGGAGGCATTACAAGCTAGAAGAATTCAATCATTCTAAGTGAGGCCTTCAGGATGGTGCTGGCCCAAGATAACTGGCTGAAGACAATTGCAGCTTCAGAATGATGCCGGCCAGAGCCAGAGGCTCTGCCTCGACAGCGTATAATCTTGTCTCCACCTCAGGTCCCGATACCTTCAGTCATGCACCCCTATGACATCTCAGGTCAATAACAGTTAGCAGTCGTTCCTTGCCAATAAACATTCATGATCACCACAACCTGACGGATGGCTTGTTTCTTTAACACCATTGAATGCCAACCATTCACCGTAGACACCATCCGATGACAAATCCTCTAACTCGCCAAGCAGCTTCTGAGAATTTGCTGCAGCGACAAACTGACTCTTCCAGAATAAGAAAATGTAGAGGAGAATACTGATGCCAAATCAGCTATTCTTCATTCTTAATTCGACTTGATTCTTCTGGTATGTAATCTGCCATATCTGCTAAGATCTTATTCTAAACCCGCTCTGATACCATGTTAATTTTTAAGATCAGATATGAATAAGCAGATTTTAATTCAAATTCAAACACATAGACACAGCATATACCCTGGGAAAACCCTCCACTTGAGGGAAAAACCCAACAACAAAGATCTCTCTTATATATATAAATAAAGGCAACAATTCTCTTTACAATGAGGCCAATCACAAGGCCAATATCCAGAACCACACTTTGATGCACAAACTGAATAATTCGCACTCCTTGAATAAATTCGCACTGCTGTAGACGTGATTCGCACTTGCAGATGGAATGATAGACGAACTCGACTTCATGCCTTGAATGAATGAAATGAACTTGTATATATACAATGTGAGCAAGAGGTAGCACCTCTTCATGAACAAGGTCGGCCACATATGGAAAATATAATTACAAATAAATGGTGCGAATTACAAGGAGGGTCGGCCCAATTAAAAATAATATAGTTGCCAAGTGAAGTGCCTCTTCACTTTGATAAATGCAATAAATGAATAGCCGTTAGGCTATATGAATTTGTTGTTCACAACATGGCGGAAGTATGTAGCCCACAGCTACAACATCAACAGCCTTCCCAAATGGGCTGACCACCATATTTAAATTTAAATATTACTATTCAATAATTTAAATTTAATTTAATATTATTTTAAATATTTTTATTATTTTAATATTAAATGCAAATCAATGTTTAAAAACACTTTTGTTGTTCCCTCCAAAACTTGTTTTGAATTATCCGGGGTCATGACATATTTCTTGATTTCACTTTTTTGATTGTTTTATCCTTTCTTATTTATTGTTTTGTTAATAATTTTTATGGTTTGCCTTCTTGTTAGGATTAATTTATTTTGTAATTTATTCGTGTTTGTTATGGTTTTTTCCTTTATTGTCTATTTATTTTAATGCTTGAGGTTTATTGCTTGGCTTTGTCCACCCCCCCCCTTTAACGCGCTACATTATTATCCTTTTTTATCATGTTTTTTATTAAATGGTGATATCTCTCGCAATTTCCTTTATTCTTATTGTTTACTTTTTTTATTGTCTTTTTCTTGCTATTTATTGCACCATATATTGGAGGCATTCTTTTTCTTTTTTGACATTTTTTTACTTTTCTTGCTTTATTGTACCTTATATTTTTTGTGTTTTCTTTATTATTTTTTCCTCTAAACCCACCTCTCCCATCCTTTATTAGGCTTTGTCTGCAATTCTATTTTCATTTGCTCCTCTTCCCGATGATGGATAACTGAGTGTGATCCGAAACGTCGATTGATAAACATACATAGTTGAATCCCAAAAGCTTGCAATACAATTCTGTATAAATTTATTGCATGGGTATTTTTATTTTTTGTAAAACATACACACACATCTATATAGTACAACTATAGCCAGACCCAGCCATATTGAACCCAGGGCGAAAAATCACCATACCAGCAAACCCAAACCCAGCAGCTTAGTTTTTTATGTATTATGGTAGCAGAAAGTTAGATTTGGCCCCATTTCGTAAATCTGTGGGTTAGTTTTGCAGGCATGCAGAGATATAACTGTTTGTTCATGTATATAGTATATACTGAAGATTTAATAGTTTCAAAGTTCATAAAGAACCCAATAGCTGGTAATGTTTTGGTGGAACATGTTCTGATGCTGTTTTCTGATATGAAACTTACTTGTAGTAATAGAAAGGCCATATTTAGTGTTTATTATTTCCTGCATCATGTGTGCAGCTGCTATTTTTTTCAGGGGTGGGGAACCCATTACTAGCACCTACTCTACCCAAAAAAAATCAAACTAGTCCAAGGGCTTGCAGTGCTACTGCTAATAGTAACAGGTACCCTAATTAAGAGTACAACCCGGGTTCAAATCCTTTTTACCATCTCCCGCAATATAATGTCCCACAACTTTGGTACATATGTGATTAAGTCAAGTAGCAACAAGCAACACGTATGTAGGATGTGCTTATATAGAAGATACTTGGGGCTGTCCAGTATTTGAAAAGGATAGTGTTCCAACTACTGCAAAACCATGGCAAATGGCCTAAAAGCATTCTGCGAATTGGAGCCAAAAGTTAATAGATATTTGGGAAATCAGATTGAGATATATTTTTTGAAATAAACTTAACCCAAGGAATTGCGGTAGAATGGTAATGGTGGTTCAGTGCAAAGCGGTTGCTGCTCAGCAATTTTGGGCTACATTCAAGCAAGACTGAAGTGCTGTTCAAGTTTGCCATAAGCCATAACCAACCCCAGACTCATCAAGGTAAACAAACTAGAATAAATAAATAAAAAATCAAATTGGCCCAAACATTTATAATGGGTGCCACTAATAAGATTGAAACTGAGATTAAAATCTCCCTCACTACAATAAGGTGGCGACCTCGAACTCCAGGGACCAAGTGAGGAGGTTGCATTGTAACAATTATAAAATTCTTGTATAACCCAAGAAAGCCCTACGCTTACCAGCACTAATAAAAGCATAATCAATGTTCAAATCCCAAACAGAATAAAGTGGCTCATAACTCTATGTAACGTGTAGTTAGGTTTTGACGAAACAATTACGGGTTAAGTATGGCCCAAATGGGCTCTTACCATGTTAGCTCACTAAATTCATAATCCACTTTCGAATCCTCTCGCCACAATACGGTAACCCAGAAATACAGGTACCAGCGTTGGTTTTATTCTGGTGTACCAATTATGGGGTACATTCGAAATTGACCCAAGCACATAGAGGACAACTGTAGTGAGGTTGTAGTGTAATAATTATGGGTTTACATTCAAGCACAACCCAAGAACAGTTCAAGCTTTACAAAAAGCTCACCAAAGGTTTGCCAAGAAAAAAGAAAAATAAAATTAATGGCAGAATTACACACAGATCAATGAAATCTACAGCTGGGAGCTGAAAAGTTACTTACTTACCTCAGTTTCCAACTTGGTGATGTGGGCAATTAAGGCAGCCTTGTCCTTCTTCTGCAAGTTTTCTTCATCCAACCCCACTTTTTTCAGCCGCCTCCACATTTCATTCTCATTCACAGGGCTCCCTCTTCCGTTAGGAGGAGACCGAGCATCAACGACAGCACCCCCCTTGTTCCCTTTTCCGTCTGTTGACGGAGAAACAGGAGGTGCCAACCACCTCTTTTGCTGCGGGCTTAACATATTCGAACCTCAAATCTCTAGCTCAGGAAATCTGTGTCAACAAACCCTTAGAGGAATTTCAGCAGTACTCAAAAGGGGTTATTAGGCTCGATTCTGTCGATTGACGATGAACCTTTTGAATTCTGAATAGCTGGCTGTAGCTGATCACGGTGAGAAAATAAAAATAGAAAATCTGTCATTAAACGCAATATGGGCTACCAATGATGTAACTGTCGACTGCATGCTGCGAGTGAACTGTGGAGTAGCTGTCGATCTTCTTATAACAAAAGAGGAAATAAATCTACTGCTCGCGTGGCAGACTCCTCATCTCCATCTTCGCCTTCATTTTGATTTTCCCGCTGGTCAAATGTCCGTCAATGACCTCATTTTATACCTTGGTAGTATTTTATAATATCTGGCTTTTAAGTGACGGGAATATTGAATGCTTGTGGAGACGACTATCCACACTTTTCAATTTTCTTGCTTATTTTATGCAAATTTCGGCAGGCGAAAAGCAACTTTTATGTGGTGTGATGTTAACCATTCATTCAAATGGTACTTTTCCCTTTTAATAAATTTTATTATTAGTTGCTAAAGAATACTATTGTATTCTATTTTTTTTAACTATTCAGCCAATCATATGTTATAGTTAAAAAAGTATGTTTATAATGTTATAATTTAACTAGTACTTCATTTTTAGAGGTGTAAGAATATGTTTTAAAAGAGCTTGTAAATTTTGTTGTTTATTTATTAATAATTAATAAAAAAATATATTATGAAATTGTATTTTTACACCGAAAGCGTCCTGCGCTTAGTATTTTGAAGTCATTTTTATCTCAACGGTGTAGATTGCTTGACAGGCAATTGCCTGCTATGAAATCCATCCTAGGCATTCATCATTTTTCCTAGATGAAACAAAGTAGAGCAGTTATTGCAGCTGGGAAAAATATTTGAGGAGCAGGTCTACTGGGAACAGAGCAGTTATTGCATGAAGCTGGGAAAAATATCTGAGGAGCACTTATTGCAGAAAATATAGACATTGTTGACAGCATGATAGATTTAGATCTCAATTGCTATTTGAAGACAGATATCGGTTTGTTTGAGAACACGACATAATTATATTTGCTTCGGTTTGAAGAAAAAATTGCGTTTGACGTGGGTTTCTGATTTAGGGTTTGCTCATCGCCATCGTTCACAGCTCGACACCATCTGTGCAAAAAATTCAGGTACCGAGTTCTTCCCTTTAATACAGATCAAGTTGTTCATAATGTTCGCTAGCATTGAAATTGAACAGCAAGACGAGTCTTCAAAATCCATTCTTTGTGGCATTTTAATCTGTATCTTTGCGGATAATGGAAGTTTACGGATAAATTTATAAGTCTAGGGCGTCTTAGATGTATGCATTTACTTCTTATATATTCTTCTGCGCCCCCTTTTTTGCACAGGTAGGGAGAATGGTAACGGAGGTTGCGGACTCTAGATTTACGCCTGCCAATTGCATTTGCTTTAAAGTTTTTAAAGCTTTGGCTATCCTTTTGATTTTTTCCATGGCCTTTCTTAAATCACATGACAGAAATTGGTGGGAATCATGTCTTGCTGGATGAGAAAGTCGAGCCTTACAGCATTGGCTAAGGCATAAGTAGTAGCAATAGGGGCATATTAAAAATCAGAACTTGTGAATATGAAAATCCTACTTTCCAAACATTTTAGCTACACAGACTAGCAAAATATCAAATGCCCTGTTTCTACCCCTACTCAATACCTAGCTGTTGATTACCTTATTAGCTAAACTAGACATTTTTTTAACATCAGGACCAACAACACCAATCTTTTTATTGTTGTGAGTGTGTTATATGGATTTGTAATCTTCTTAGGAGTCAATAGTTGTTCAACTGCGCAGCCTGTAGTTGCAATGGAGAGAACTGTGTTCTACAGAGAAAAGGCTGCAAGAATGTACTCTGCAATACCCTATGCTCATCAAAATTCCTAGTCACATGCAAAGCACAATATATACCTATAGCCAATTCAATTTCCCATCCACGTAAATCCCTTTTTTATCTGCAATTTTCTTCCAATTCTCATGTTTCTTCATGTCAAGTAGACCACTTTATCTATATGGTTAGTTTACTTGTGTTGAGATGTGTGTGGCTGCCCAACCTCACCATGATGTGAATATTGTGCATACACCACAATATTAAAACAATGCAAATATATGGTTATTGTTAATTTATAACAAATATGAATCTCTACTTTTTCTATTTCTATGATAGATTGTAATTGAGCTTTCATGTCATTGAAGAATTTATTATCAACATTGACAAACAATAGAAGCTGTTAGAGAAGAATAGTATGTAGAATAGAACTGTGTTTTTTTCATTTTTATATTTGATGCAGAAAATTCCAAAATGGTGGTTTTGGTACTACTAAATATGCCATGTTTCTTGGACTGTGTATGGTCTAATTGCCTCATAGTATGGAGATGTCACAGACCAATTAGAAGTGATTGGTGAAGGTTCCAAACCACTAAATGAGTTTCTAGAAGATTATTTTGGATACAAGCATGATTTCTTAAGTAGAGTTGTTGTAGTTTGGATAGAAGCATGATTCACTGTAGCATGATACAAAAAACTCTACACAAGTTTTTACCAAAAACATTCCAACTCATTCCCTTGGACTATGGAAATTTCATGTCTTTAATCTGACATTTTTTTGGTACTATCATTGGTTTTGTGGGGAAACCAATGCTCTCAAATTTCTGAAAAGCAATATATGTGGGCTTAATCTAAAAGGAAAAATTATGCAATTCACATACCTCCAATTATGGAGGTTAATTGGGTATCAAATTTGAAAAAGCTGCTTACATTCCCTATCTGCACCATGCTTTTTCTTCTTCTAGTCAGAAAAAACTTGTAGGTTCCATTTCCATCTACCCATTTTTTGTTTCTTAATAAATGTGTTATGCATTCATGACACTTTATAATCTCCTACACACTCCTTGCAATGGTGTTCGAAACTCCTAAAGAAGGGTAGGATCCTTGAAATATGTTTCAGGTAATTTCTGCCTATAATCTCCAGATTGGAAGAGAAAATCAAGCATAAAAAGATAGCAGTAAGAATAGAATATGAAATTAAGAGAATGTTGCAGGGCTTTCACATTTTAAACCATGATGATCATAAATACAAACTTTGGTTGCTATTTCAATTGCTACTTAATGTCTATGTATTGGCTTTTCATTAGTTATAAACCAAAACCTATCACTAATTGACCTTCCACACATTCAGATTTCTTGATCAATTCATCGAATTTAGGCCCATTCATTGATACCACATTAGCCATAGGCTTCAAATTTCAAACCTTGGACGAAGAGCTTTAAGTGACCGGGAAAACTATTTTTCTGAGTTTTTGAAACTCCAAAATTACCAAGAAAACAAGCTTGCTCAGTTTTTGAAACCTCCATATTAGCAACAACTCTGTCACAATTCTCATCATTTGAGGCCCCAGTTGGGCTTATGCAAATTTCAACCTCAACCTCAACTATTATCTCTTTGCAACATTCGCAAAAAATCAACTAGGTATGGTGAACCATCTATTACCAATTCTACGGTGGGCATGCATTACCAAATCTACTGGGTATGGTGAACCATCTATTACCAAATCTATTTGTAGCATTCACAAAAAGTCAACTAGGTATGGATGATGAACTACTCAGAAGGTTAAGAGAGAGGTATTAGACAAGTATTAGAACATAGAGGAGAGAACCCAATACCTAAGCATGTTTCAATAGTTGTGATAGTAGTTGTTATTTGTTTATATAATGCCCAATATTTTTATCAATATTGGACCAATATTTGTGAATTTAAAGTTGTTAGTTAAACAAAATGTATCCTTTGATCTACAAAGCAACCAATCATAGGATAATTAGAAGTGCAAAGTTAGGGTGCAATAAATAAAATTAAATCAAGGATAGAACATTTTCTAATAGATAACCATGCTCTTCATTGAAAATATTTTTTAAAATCAAATTTACAATTGATTGTACTTTCTTACCAAATATAGATGATTGGCCAGGAGACACATAATATAAATCTACCGTTTCTTTATCAAAAGATGTTAACATCCGAAGGGAGAACATGTATATGCTTTTCTTGATTGCAGCTGGGTAGTGTAAAAAAAATGGATTTCCTTATATGCTGGAACAAAGATATACAAAATTCAAATATACTATCTTGTGCTCCCTATTTGCTTATTCATGTACAAATTTCCAAAACTTGTGATATGAATTTTATGTTTATTTGGTGGTTTTAAACTTCTTGTTATGTATGATTCATAACCTATGGTTTATGAATCGTCACAATTTTAGAACACAACAATCTTAGAGGAAAATTAAACGATTTCTAAAAAAAAAACAAAGAAATAGAAAATTGACCTTTATTTGACGTTCCCTTAATGCCAATTCTAACACTCACAAGTTCCTCGCAGGCACAAAACTTCAACTAGCTTTCACCTTCTCAATGGCAACTCTAACTCCAAATGTTATTGAAGAAATTTTTGCAGGCATGTTCGATCTTGACCCTTCATTACAGGTCACATCCATAAATGCTATACAACAGGCTCATTCAACAGATGTTAAATATCGTATTGAACTCTCTGATGGAGTCCATACCCATCCAACTTTGCTTCCCAGCCAGTTCAACAATCTTGTTGTCGAAGAAGCAATGGTTAGTGGGTCTATTGTCCGCCTTACAGAATATACATCAAAGGTGTTCGACAAATACATGTACGTCCAACCTTATTCTATTTTTGAATCTTGTTCTCATTTGTTACTGTGATTTTCCTAAAACATTTGCATTGTTCACTTGCAGGGCTATAATTATCAACAATCTTGAAATGGTCTCTAATAAAATACCACTCATTGGCATGCCAACTCCTCTTATGCAAGCAACAATTCATTTGCCATCCACTAGCTCCCAAGGCCCATCTAGTTTACAATAACCTGCAACATCTACCCAAGGGTCAACCATACCCACTTCTGAAATACTTCCAATCAAATCTTTGACCCCATACTATAAGTGTTGGTCCATTGAGGGAAGAGCACTAACAAAGAGTCTAATCCATGAGTTTCACAATGCTAACCAAGAAGGAAATGTTTTTGGTTTTGACCTCATTGACAAAGAAGGTACCGAAATACATGTCACGTGCTTCAATGAACTTGTTGATGAGTTCTATAATGTTGTGCACTCTAATAGTTTATACATCATTTCTAATGGTCGCATACAAGTTGCTAATAAAAAATATAGTAGCTCGATGAACCCATTTGAAATTTTCCTACACAAATCATCAACAATTACACTTTCACCATGTGTGGAGTCTACAATCCCCATGCATAGCTTGCATATCAAGAGCATAGGTTCCCTACTATCACCACCTAGTCATTCTGTTTTTGATGTTCTTGACATACTTTTATCTATCTCCCCTGCATCAACTATTCGTAAGAGAGATGGAACCGAAACAATTAAGTGTACTGCAACAATCACAGACATGTCATGCTTGTCCATTGATGTTACACTTTGGGGTCGTCACTGTGAATTTGAAGGAAAAGAATTATCTACTTTGCTTCTTCTACCAACCCCTCCAACTATCTTAATCAAATATGGGCGTGTAACCTCCTGGCGTGGAAAGGCTCTTGATACTATATTTGCAACTACAATTGTCATAAATCCAAAACTTTTAGAAGCAACAATGTTGCTTGAATGGTATGCGACTCTAGGCAATGAAACACCCCTCCTTTCACTCTCAATAGATCATATTTCTTCTGAAAAGTTTGCAAATCCAATTGACATCGCATTGATCAACAATACAAACTATCTTGTAAAAACCAATGTTTGCGTAAAAGCAAGCATTTCAAAAGTTCACTTGGAAAACTTTTATTACCTCTCTTGTCCTCTTATGGTGGGCAATAAGAAGTGTAAGAAAAAGGTTGTAGAAAAATACCCCAATAGCTTTCATTTCCCAAAGTGTTCTATTGATCTCCCTAGATGTGATTTTAGCTACATGATCAAAGTGGATTTGGACGATGGAATAGGTGCTCTTGTTAAAGTCACTGCATTTGAAGGTCCTACAAACAACTTGTTTGGAGTGTCCGCTAAAGATTTTCAACTACTTCTAGCTGAACTTGATGTTGTTAAAGAGGTGTTGGATCAAGTTCTTGGGCACAAGTTTTTCTTTGAAGTGGCCATCACTCTGAATTCATTTGTTGGGAAAGAAATACAAAGCTTTGTCATTACAACATTAAAACCTGTTTAAAGTTTGCATCTACCTCTTACATTCCACAATATTGTGTACTCTTTGTTTATGTTTTATAGCTTTTGCTACTGTAAATACAACCATATGGAACCAAGTGTGCCTACAATTAGAACTAAGATGAATAGAAATACTCTTTTTATTTGACAATGTTATCTTCTACACATGTTTTGCAATTCGATTTTATATGTAATCTTGTGTGCGTACAATTACTAATGAAATGAATAGAGAGACTTATTGATTCGACAATATTATCTTGTGCACATATTAGTCAATACAAGGGATTATTACTTCAAGCTTTCATCTAGCTTATTTTGCACACCTACCTTACATGTGTTATTTCAACTTTATTGTTAACTACTGCACAATAATATTGCATTGCTATGTTCCTCAGCACCCTCTACCATGGAAAACCAAGTTGAAAGTATGGAAGCATAGTGGTCTCATCGTAATCATCTAAAACGATTGTGGTACCATGCAAATAAGGATTCTATTAATAGATGAAGAAGAGAAAGCATTCATAGTAACCTTGCTAGCTCCTCCACTAATCCACCCTATCTTTCCAATAACCCTAGCTCCTTGCAACCACAAACACCTCACTTACAATCTACATTTAACCCCACTTCTACCTCCCAAAACCTCCATCCTCCACTATTTCCTGCAAACTATTACATCGCTAGAAAGTCATTCAGTTCAAAGTTGGACAACCTATCAAACATATCAACATGCCAGATATGCATGGAACGATATCCAGGAATAAAAACTAGCCTGGTCAATGGTACTAGAGCTTGTACAAGATGCATTTCTAAAAAAAATGGCAACTGCTTCTCAAAGTGGAACAACATGGACCCTGGATAGCAGCTTTCTTGTCTACAATGCCTATCTCATATTGAGGAGATGCTTATATCAAGAGTTAGCCCTGTCCTCCAAGTTGCTTATGCAAGAGGAGGACAACTCAAATATAGTAGCCACACTATTTTTTTTCCTCAGGATATTATAGCAATTGCAAATTACTTGCCATGCCACATACATGACTTGGATATACTCATTATTAATAAAAGAAATGTTGATTCCCAACAATACGACTTCTATGTTTGCAGAGCACATGTTCATGAGGCTTTGCAATATAAGATTTGTTATGACCCCTACTACAAAGATGTCCAATTAGATGAGACCTCTCTCTTATGTTTGCCTATTGCCTCCACTGACATCTCTGACTTGCTTAATGCAACAACCTCAACTTCAAACCCCACTGATGTTACCTTCATGGAGACAGATAATACAACCGAAGAATAATTACCAAAGAATGTGCAAGCAACAACATCATTTGTGGCAAACCTGCCCCCTACATGTACAAAAGTGCAAGAATTGCGAACCTTGTTGCAATTAGAGGAAGGACGCCCAACTCCTACTATTGATTGGCCACCAATTTCTCTTATGCCCCTCAATGAATACACCACAGAAGGATTATTTGTTATGGCATTCTCGACATTGTTTCCAAAAGGGAGAGCTACTTTCAATCAACAAAGTATGAAAGAAGTCAAGCTACACGAATATGCACTCCATCTTCTTCGATACCATGATAATAGATTTGGCCAACACCCACGGTTTAGATACTTCATTCTTAATATTCTGATTCGTCACTGTAGCCAAGCCATAGCTTCTATATTTGTTCAAAAACACTTTGAAAGTAGACTACCAACAACAATTTGTGACTTACGCCAAAGACTCAAGGACCTCCCAAATGAACATCTTGCAAACCAAGTTATGCTGTTCGGGTCAACAATTTGTGGCACTCGCCCATTCTGGACTCTTCGTAAGGGGGAGCTATCTGACATGGTTATTCAAGTTGGTTGCCCAACTCTATTCTTCACCCTTAGTGCAGCAGATACTAAATGGCCAGACTTACACAATATCATGCCATCTACAAAACCAACAAATCGTATTGCTGCTGCCAGGTGGAGAATCCAAAATATAGTGCAAAACCCACACCTCTGTGCACTTTATATGCATCATCGATTTACTGCATTTTATGAGGAGGTCTTGGAGAAGATTCTTTGCACAAATGACTACTGGTACAGGTAATTACCCTCCACATCATTTATATTTACTTCTTTCTTACATCATTTGCTTTATAACATCTACTGTGTCCAGGTATGAATGGAAAAACCATGGGTCTGCACATGTCCACGGTTTCCTTTGGCTGAAAAATGCACCTGATATTGCGAAACTGCAATGGAATAATCTTGCATTAGTACAAGATGCAATCGACTACATTGACCAATATGTCTATGCTTGGAACCCACGTCCCCCCCAAAGCTCAGCTGCATCCTTTCCAAGGTCTACCTTAAACAACCCCTGCCTAATGGACACAAGACTAATTATGTTGTCCACCCCTTCACATGACTACACTGAACTGCTCAATTGTGTGCAGTGCCATACATGTTGTTCCTTGCAAACATGCTTGCGAAGTAAAGGTGGTACATTTGAGTGCCGCTATAAAGCCCCTTGGACCATGCTAGACAATTCAATGCTCTCTAATGATAGTGGGCAGCCAAAGCACACCCCTGCTTGCAATGATGACCGAGTAAATCTTCACAACCCCACTATCCTCTCTATTTGGCACACAAATGTAGATTGCCAGCCTGTTCTCTCAATAGATGCAGTGCTCAAATATATCACAAAATATGCAGCTAAAGCAGAAACCAAATCAGAAACATATCATGCAATGCTTTCACGTATTTCAACATCTTTTGATCCTGACAAGCCAACACCAATAGCTTTTAGGAAAATGCTTGTTGACAACCTTGTTGATCATGATATTAGTGCTCAAGAAAGTTTCCACCTTTTATTAAAACTACCACTCTCCTTGTGTAGCCGAACATTTATTTCTTTAAATGTCAACCAAAAAAACTATCAACGCGTTCCACTCTCAAACACATGTACCTCTTCACAAACAAACTATATTGATGCATACATGGCACGTCCTATTAGTCTAGAGGAAATGTCATTGATTGAGGTTACTCAAAAATGGAGCTTCAAAACATCCTGTAAAACAAACCACTGGAAAGAGCGTTCCTCTACTGCAATTGTTCGAGTCTCCCCTTGGTTCACAAGCATTCCTCCCAAGGATGACCCAAGTTTCCACGACTTCTGTTGGAGTGAACTGGTTCTCTACAAACCCTTTCGTGACATTGCAATTGACCTTGGTTCCTCACCAACTCAAATTATCACATAGTGGGAGAGGCTAGAATGCACTTACCATCCGTGGCATGTTCATTGCAATCTACCAGATACGACCTCCAATATAGAACCTAACTCTCCTTCAAATGTTGTAGAACCCCCAAATAACTACAACCAATCTGAATGGCAAGTCTTGTCAAGTGTTCACCCAGGCCATCCGCTCCACTTAGATACACTTGACATGCTAGGCAACCGTGAATTAGACCTTAATCATGACTGGAATACTCATTCCTTTAATCCAATAGAGCTCATTCAAGCATCCAACTTCGTAGACTCCAACCGCATAACATATGCGGTCCCCCTTCCGCCATTTGTAAATTCCCACCATGCCCTTTCAATGGAACAAAAGAAAACACTAGATTTAGTATTGTCCCACTTGTCCTCCACCACTTACCAACCACCACTAAAAATAATAGTTCAAGGAACTGCAGGAACTGGAATGTCACACCTAATTAAACAAATCAGGTCCACACTAGATTGTTCTGCTCCAAATGGGCAATCACCGCTCTTACTTCTTGCACCAACAGGTGTTGCGGCATTCAACATTGGAGCATCGACAATTCATTCTGCATTGCGCATCGCCATCAAAGAGTTGGCTCCATTGCAAGGCCAAACACTAGCAAGCTTCTAAGAGAGAATGCACTTTGTGCGCTACATTTTAATAGACGAAATGAGTTTCATCGGTCCAAAGTTGCTTGAACGGATTGACTATCGCTTACGCGAAGCTTTCCCAGCAAACAACCACAGCCCTTTTGGAGGCCACTCAATCCTGCTCTTTGGAGACCTTGGCCAGCTACCACCGGTCAAAGACATTCCAATGTACTCTTCTACTTCATACGGGGGCACACTATGGCGGAGCTTCCACACTATTTTTACACTGAACAAAATATTCGTCAAGCCAGAGAAGATCCCACCCAACTTTTATTCTGTGATCTCTTGTACAATTTAAGAAAGGCTCAACCTAATATTGCAGATTGGCAACTACTAATGTCAAGGTCAAGCTCGACACTATCATCTACAAAACAAAATGCTTTCTTATCCTCCATACATCTTTATGCAACCAATGAAAAAGTTTCACTCCATAATAAGCATATGCTATTGTCTCTAGCACATCCTGTTGCCATTGCCACTGCAGAGAAAATAGGGAGCTCTTTCAACACAAACCTAGATGATGAGCAACTCCAACCCAAGATTTTACTTTGTGTCGACCAAAAGGTTATGTTATCTTGTAATCTATGGACTAATACTAGCCTTGTTAATGGATCTCTTGGCACAGTAAAAAAGATTGTCTATAAGGAGAGTGAAAAACCACCCCAACTACCCTTGTTTGTAGTTGTTCGATTCAACAATTATATTGGGCCTACCTAGGATACAAACAATCCCAAAGATATCCCTATTACCCCTATTAGTCATGGTGGTCGAAATCCCTCTTAAAATGGCATGGGCCTTAACCATCCACAAATCGCAGGGGCTTACACTTCAGATGGCCACCATTGACATCAACAACATTGATCATCAAGGTATGACATTTACAACAATTTCCAGAGTTACTCAACTTTCTGGCCTTTGTATCCACCCAGCATTCACTTTTGAAAGATACACACGCATGCAACAAAGCCCATATGTTGCATGTAGGCTCAATGAGGAAGTTCGATTGTCCAATCTTGCCGCATCAACCTCTTCAAATGCTCAACTCCCTTTAAGTTAAACAATATGTATAGGTGTGTTCACTTTTAACTTTTATTTGATTTCAAACCCTTCCTTCAAATCAAATAAATTTCAAGATCAACCCTTTCAACACACACTATATTAACACAACCTTATTTCATTTTTCTCTTCCAGGATCTTCTACGCAAACTATTGTTCATCATACTTCTACGCTCCTTCCAAGCTTCTTGGTACATCTACTCTCATGTTAAGGTTAGTTGCCAATTCTAATAGAAATGATATACAATGTATGCTTATAAAAACATTTTCCAATTTTCCTATATATTTTAAATTGTTGATTTTTGTTCTATTTTCCAAAACAATTTAGACTACCGCAGGTTGTGTCGTACAGGACAAACATATTTAATGTCAAGTCACAACAAATTCAGGTACGTTGTGTTCATTTCCAATTTGTTCTTCATTGAAACAAATCTGCACAGTGGATTTCAATCTTATTGGAATTCTATGTCCACAGTTCACAACTCTTACTTATATTGTCTTTACTCTCATATAACTGGACATTGAAAAAACTTCTAACAGAGATATATCAGCCTCAGGTGATCATCTACTTGCATACCCTTCCAAGAGGATAGTGATTGATAACTTTTGGCTGTATCAGAGTTTCTAAGTTTAGTTCAAGTATGTCATTCCATGTCCTCAATTTGTCAAAATATGAGTACAATAATGCTTTTGTTCTTAGATTGGTATTGTTATTCAAAAACAATGATCTTGCAGACAATTTCACCAGTCAGTTCACAGGGGAGACAAACAAGAGCCCTTATAAATGATGATCAAATCAATAAGTTTACAAGGATTACATATAGAAAACCTGTGAGTATCCAAAATACTTTCTATTTTAACTTCCAAATTATTATGTCTTACGATGCTTCTTCATGAAAAAATAATTATGGACAATATCCATTGATAAATACCTTTTCCCTTTATAATGTTTAAAATTATTTTCTTTCTTTATAACATCTTAAAAAATAATAAATTTCCCCATATTCCTTTTTAGTAATTTTCCAATCCCTAAATTATATGAAAACTTTTCATTTTTGTAATTGCTAAGTAGACAATTTGTGTTTACTGCTAGCTAAACCTACTTGTATTCATGATATCATTCAACTATTGTATTATAAGGACAACTTTTTAAAAATCATTTCTGCAAACTACAAAAGAGGAAATTTTTTTAAAGATTCCTTTTGTTGACATCCACATGATTATGATTTTTGAATTTTACAATTGAATTTTAAACCATGGTTAGATCACAACATCATTCAGGCACAACCGTTACCGTTTTCCAGCCCTTTTTGAAAATCTATTTTTAAGCTAATGAGGTGCCCTCAACCCATAGAGTTCCAAAAAACCCTTCAAGCATCAACCCTACCATCTGAATTTTTAAAGCCACAATCCTTCTTGCCTCAATCTTTTCGTTTTTGTTGCTATACTCAACACACACAAGTTCAAATCTTTTACAAATTATTTGTTTCCTATAAATTATTTGTAGTAGTTGTAAAGGTAAAGCCTTGTGAGTTGACAAAAGCAAGTAAAAATGTGTGAGGATGGTTGACATTAAATATCCCAAAATTAGCCTTTAAGAAGAGTTTAATGTTTGGAAAAAGCTCTGGCAACCAATGCATTTACAACTTCAGCTGTAGCTATTATACATTAAATAATAAATAATTAGTAACGTTGATCTAAAAAGTAGAAGCAACAAAAATAGAAAACAGTAATTTACATTATATGAGTGCTAATAAAACAACAAAAAACAATAATTTACTATTAAAATAGCAATAAAAAGTAATACAATCCTCTTGGAACAAAAACCAACATTGTGTACTATGATAATTACTCAAATTACTCAAATTTTTAGCATATTTCATGTTCTTCAACCTCTTCCTTCATTGCCTATCTTCCCCATTTGTATGATAGTTTTCATATGTCAATGCTAAAAAATACATATCTTTATTATAGTTTTCATATGTCAATGCTAAAAAATGCATAGCTTTATTATAGTTTTCACAAAACTCTTTATGCTGCTCATTTTCAGCTCACCTACACTATATTACGAGTCTCCTATCAACACTACCATGAAGATTTTTCCTGCAAACTCTGCCTATTTTTCTCTTTGCAATCCTTGACACTTAAACAAAGTGTGATGAATCTTAAGGTAACTCACTTGCCATTATTTTAGTCATTTTTTTTTTCTTCAGAGTTTATACATTTAAGGTGTTTTTCATTTACTGTTTGCATAGCACCGAGCTATGCAATAGGGTATGGACAATAATCAAAAACATCATGGAATGAGGATTTTTTCTTGATCTTATAGTTGGCAATGCACTGGTACACATATATGCAAAGTATGGAAGCATAGAAGAGGAATGTATACTATTTGACATAATGCCTCAAAGAAAAGAGGAATTTTAACAATTGTTGCAGTTGCAACTAGCCTGGTGGACATGTATGTGAAATGTGGAAGCATAGAATAGCCATGTTCACCATTTGACAAAATTTTAACATAGACAACATCTGTGCCTTTATCACTTTTCTTATGTTTTATTTTATTATTACACCTCTGTTAAATGAAAAAAGCATAGAAAAGACGAGAATTTGAACAAGGTATGGACATCCATTAAAGCACAAAGAAAACATGAATTTTATCAAATGTTGCAGTTGCAACTGCCAACATGGACATGTATGCAAAAAAAAGAAGGAATGTTCACTGTTTGACAAAATATTTTACTATTAAATGTTACATACTCATTCTCATTTGTACAACAAGTTCTTGGCGATGAAAACCCTCAAAAGCAGTCAGTGTTATAGAGCAGCAGTAGGGTAGGGCAGAGTGTTCAAGATCAACAAGCATTCAACTGGTATGTTACAAAGAGTATGGAAGTTTCAAAAGCTGTAAGATGAGCATGCTGGATACACCCAAAAAGTGTTTACTAGGTGCGTTTTCTGAGGTGTCTTCCTTGATTGATAAGCTATGTTCCTATTATATCCCAATTCGACTTTTCTTCACCTATTTATTTCCTTTGATTGGTAGAACGTTTACTTGTTGCAGGACATACTTATGGTTTGAAAAGATTAAGGTTACTATGTGAATCAAAATTATGTAAAGACATCTTTGTGAATACTATTGCCTCTATTCTTGCTCTGGCAGACAGTTACAATGCCACTGAAATGAAAGTTGCATGCCTCAAAATTGCTACAGAAAATCTTGCAAGTTTCAATTTCTTCCTTCATATTGATTCTAATGCATGCTTGTGGTTTTTAGAAACTTTTAGGAGAAAACTAATTTCATTTTTTTACAAGCATTCATCATTGCCCATCCTCTATGCCAACATTTCTGTTAATTCTTTGGATTGAAACGTTAATTTGTGTAAGTTTTACTGCTGATTGTACAAAATTTTACTTCCTCTTCCCAACTAACAAGTCTTCTTCTTTGCAATTGTACATTAATTTTACCTTTCTAATTCTCAATATTAACATAAAATTCTCCAAATCAACTTCGGCGTACCCATTGCACCCCAAAGGTGCGATTGCTAGTAAAATTATTTAATTAGAGATATTATTAAAATATAAAGCAATGAAAATGAAAAAAAAGAAAGTTGTCATCAAATTGAAAAAGAATAGTGCCAACCAAAATAGAATGTTCTATCTAGTTTGCAAATCATGATAAATGAGTTTTTTGTGGCTTTTACATGATATTTAGGCAGATTTTACTATTTAATTGGTAACTGATTTACCACTAGCATATATATATTATTTTAGTAATATATATAAAAATAGGTCGAAGAGATATTTATGTGTAATAATAAATTTAAAATATTTTTTTATTGAATTTTTTAATTTTATTAATTCTAAATTTTTAAAAAAGAACAATTGTTTTTCATTCTTTTTATAATTTTATTTCTATTATTAAAAAAAAATGACATCAAAGAATATTTTTGTTTTTTTTTTTAATTTTCAATATTTTGTATTCAATAGTAAATTTAGGAAAGTTCTTTATAGTTAATTTTCTAAACTTTAGAAAAAAAATCTAACATCTTTTTTTTTTTTGATACGCAAGGTAGTATTTATATTGAATTTATAGAAATTTACAAGCATCTGCTAAGCAGCGATAAAAGGTCCATCCTGGACTCAAAGCCGAACAAAAAACATTCCTAACCGGGACAAAATTTCATCATTTCAACCTTACAGTCCCATTGCGAGTATTAAAGATCGAGCCACTATAAAACTTTGATGCAAAAGGTTTAGGTCAGAGGTCGAGCCTCATCCAGCTAATAACAAAATTTACATGCTACTAATGCTTAAGTCCACCAAAATTTGACAAGCTAATAGCCAATAAAACTAGAAAAAACATCAACCAACAAAAGTTGAGCCTCACATGAAGCCGTTTATTTCTGCAAACCTTATGAAACCTTCCAGCCACTCCAACCCCTCCTCCGGCACCAGCTTCAACTTTCTCTTCAAGAAATCCATAGCCACATTTGCTATCTTTCTGTGCCTCGACAATGCTGGCCCTTTAATGTCTAAGATGAAGGGGAAGACTTTAACAGCTTCATTCGATTCCCATAGGAGAGCCAAGTCAACAAGGTGTGGAATACCTTTTCCTATGAAAGCTGCCTTTAGTGTCTTCTCAAGACCTCCGAGCAAGTCATCACGAAACAGATGCACCATCATCTCCTTGGCCTCCACCTTTGGGGTATCCAGGTCCAAAAGCACTACGAGAAACCGAGAGGAGATATGAGCATTATCTCTGGAAAATTCTTTTCTTTCCAAATGTTCTTTGCCTAGGACCATTTTGACAACAACTATTGACACAGGATCATCCACGAGCAAAACGCTTTAACCTCTGGTCCGTAACTTCCTGAAAGGCTATCTGCCTCTCTGTGGCCACCAAAGAAACTGGTGTGTCGACACCAAAACTTTCCAAACCTTATGCCGAGATATGGATGATGAATTTCGACTTCGTCATCCTCGCCATTTGCAAAGCTTTGACAACCGTTCCCTGCAAAAAAATAGAAGACAATACCAAATTTTGAAGTCCATATTTTAAAAATGACTTCATCAGTTCATTTAATACACTCGTAAGATGTTCAGTCGGGCCTTCGCACACGAATCTGAATAATGGCGAAGCGATCATATCGTCCTTGCGATGAAGATATTCTATGGCCTCTGTCCTTCTGACCACATACCATTATCACTTTGATTGAAGTGAGTTGCCACTCGGCCCTTCATCTTTCATTTCTATGATTGTCATGCCCAACATGTCATGCTAACAGTGCTTTGAATGCTGTGCCAAGAGGTATGTATGGCAGTTTTCAAGAGCGACAAACTTAACATAATCCCAACTCCTTCCTTCGGCTATTTTTAGAAAACTGGAAGTGACATGGCAATGCCACATCCACGAGCATCGTGTTCGACCCAACTGCCACCTCATGTCCACGCTGGGTTTCGAGTGTCCAAGTGAGGGGCAAGGGGGAGCCCACCCTACCACCCAAAAAAATTTAACATCTTATCCTTGTAAATAAATATTATTTTTATTAAATAAGATTACTTATATATATATATTTTTAAAAAGATTTTTTAGTTTTAAATATGTTAATTTAGAAACTTAATTTTATATGAAATAATAAATTTAGATTATTTCTTTTTTACTTACTTTATTATTGTGATAACTTATGATCAATTATATATATATAAAGACAAATTAAGTATAAAGATTTACTCAAAACTTACTAAATTATTAAAAAAAACTGCCACTTGCACATCAATTTTTACTTGGGGAGTTTTCCTTTACACAGAGCTTGTGACTTGTAAGAAACACCTCTTGGTGTAATTAAATGACAACTGTAATTTGTTTTTTGACTACTCAACAGTGGTTTAATGGTGAGTAAATCTTGTTTTCAGAGCAGTGAGATAGGTTTATTGATCAATTTTGGACTTGCAAGTCCACAAGAAAAGTCTATTGGCTAAAAATTATTATTTTCTTTGATATTGTCAATAATTACAATAAAAATAACAATAAAAACGTCGATATTCGCATGGTGTGATGGTTTAAAGGTGGCATTGTTGTTCTTTCCACCAAGGTTCAAACCCTGTTGGGGTGGTTTGTTGAGTGGTTGTATTTCGGTTCATAGCTCCTCTTTAAAAGTGTTTACCTCTTGAATAAAATAATAATAATAATTACAATAAAAATAAAATAATATTTTAGATTTGATTGAATTTGAAAATTAATGAAAATATTAAAATAATCTAATATTTTATTGGAAAAAGGTGAAGAGTGGCTTCTCAATTGTTTTGGATTGGATTAAAGATGACCTCAAGAACCGCTTGGCTACAAATCTATTCGGGAGAGCTAGAATGATGGATCAGAGCTCTATTCCAATGTTCATGTTTTGTGTTGTGTGATGAATGATGTGATTTGAATGATGATTAATTGTATAATTTCTAAAATGCAATGATCTAAATATGAAAACTATGAAAATGTAGCAATCTGTAATGATTCTTAATAAACTAATTGCAAAAAGATAAGATTTAGATCCATAAATGAAAAGGGTGGACATAGAGGAACCCGAGATTTAAATTTGATGTGGATCTAGCTATTCTAAGGCACAATACACCCTAGAATATCCTCCTTTTTCATCAGATCTAAAAGTACAGGCTTGAAGTCACTAGTTTGTAGCTTCTACCTTTTGAGTGTTGTTATTGAAACTTCGTCTATTGATGAGAAAATGCAGATTTTGTGACTTGTCAACTTGTAGTGTTTGAGTGCATGAATGAACAAGTAGCCTTCAATCTTCCTTCAACTCGCTTCAAATCTGTAACCTATGCACATGAGAAGAGGGGAAGGGTTGTGCCATATAGGAGCCTGTCTAAGTCAAACCTCGTGTTGGTATTCCTAAATCCACAATGGTAATTATGATAAAAGAGAGCTTATCCTCAATTGAATAGAAGCTAATGATAACAAGTAATGAATTGAAAACTCGCTACAACTCACTACTCAAATATGATCTCCTTGATGGACTAAAGTCATACTCATCACCTTTGAGGATCAATTGTTGCTTGACTTGAATTAAATTGAACACATACAAGGGTTAGTACTCATAAATAAAATGCACACAAAGCATGAACAAAACTCACATAACAAATGACATGATGCTTGAATTATGAAATGTGATAATTTTGCTCTTGACTACTCTTGAATTCTTTCTAGGAATATCAATTGCTTCTCTAAAATTGCTAGGATTAAAATGGTGAAAATACTTTGTATTTATATGCAATTTTTCTAATTTCCCAAAAATAAAATACCGATAGCCGACAAATGAAATTTGAAATTAAAAGAATAAATTACTGACACTGATGTATTTGAATTTGGAGCCAAAAATAGGTAGTCTAGGGCGTAATGTGCCCTAGACCAGATTCCTACTTTTTAGGAATCAAAAGTGTCAGGGCAAAATATTAAATGCATAGTTTGATTTCTCATGTTTGATTTTCCAAGAATGTGCAAATGGGCAATTAATGCATAAATAGGTCTAAGCACATAAGGGGAGAAAAACCTAGTTTGAAATTGTCAAGGATGACAATTTTCGATGCTACACCTAACAAAATTTCAATTATATAATGATTAATTGTTTCTAACATGACAAATATTTATAAAATTTGGTGTATATGTTGATAGGAAGATCCACAAAATATTTTGTATAAATTTTTTTGTGAAGATGCAATAAAGATGAATGGCTAGAGATATGCATGTGGGATAGTCAGAAAAATGACTTTGTATTTATTTGTATTTATATTCCATATGGATTATGTTTCAAAAAATTATTTGTTGCATTTATGGAGAGCATTGATTGTGTTTCAAAAATCTTCATTATATTTATAACTATCTTAGGTAATGGATTCTGTAGACACTAAAAAATGTCCCTTGCGAACAATATATTTACACTAATTGGCGTCTTTCCTACCTAATTAAATAATTTTAATTATTTAAATATTCCTTAATACCACTTTCTTCTATTAATTAAATATTTTTATATTATTTAATTAATTCACTTCTTTTGATTAATTAAATAAATTTTAATTTATTTAATTATGTCACTAATTACTCCTTTCTTATCTACAATTAAACAAATTGCTATTTATTTAATTTTTCATTTTCATTTTTCCTCCTTTCTTTTATGATTAAATAATTGTTTCCAATTTTTTTATTATTTTTCACCACTTTTCTTCTACAATTAAATAAATTTGCATTTATTTAATTATTTATCATTTACTTTTATCTATAATTAAATAATTGGTTTCAATAATTTAATTATTTACCATGTCTTTCCATATATCATTAAATAATTGTTCTTAATTATTTAATTGCTTACCCCCATTCTTTCCTCTATAATTAAATAATTATTTAATTATTCATTCACCGCCTCTTAAGTTAAATAATTGTTATAATTATTTAATTTATCCACCCCTATCCATCATTTAATTCATTTGCCTATGCCACAATAATTAATTACTCTTATTAATTATTGTTCCCTCAATCAATCTCCACCATTGATCATGTTACATCATCACTCAATCCTCACTGTCCATCTAACTTGAATTTCTATATTAAAGTCAAGTTATCAATCTCATTTCAAGTTTAACCATAATCTTCAACATTTTGCTATTACTCATATCATCTTGAGATCTTGCTATCTTACATCGACATTGAGCTTATCATATATCTTGCACACTACATATCTGAGAGAAAATAAGCAAAATTGAGAAGAGCAATGGAAGAGAATCAACTTTGGCATAGGAATTAAGGTTCCATTGGTTTGTTATTTGATTTTTATTGTCATCTTGTGCTTCATTATTAGATTAGGATCTTTATGGCTTGAATTTAGGTAGTTTTTTGGTTGTTATCGATGATTCGTGCTTTTCCCCTTATTTTCCTAGTCTTACAGATTCAATGGTGTGTGATTTGAAAGCAAATATCTACTTATCATAAATTCAGCAAGATTTTCGCATCCGTTCTTGTCTTTTTAAATCTTTTTGAGGCTATAAATTTAAGAAATATTGCATAAGGTTGAACTGTATAATTTTTTATCAGTGTGTAATATTTTGTTTTGGGTAGTTAGTATCTATTTTGAAGGCCAAGCTATAGTGAATTATCAACATCTATTTGTGTTGGTGCAAAAATAAGGTATAGAATGTCAATTTTTTGTATGGACTTTAGTTTTCCATGAAAAGTAACAAAATCATGAATGCAATACATAAATATACCAATTGATATTATTTCAATTATTTATATAAAATTTTATTTAATCTTGTTAGCTCATATGCTTTTGTAATGTCCTTGATGTATTCTTTAATTATGCTCTATAAAATCCTCTCTCACCTAGTTATATCCCATGCTTTCCTTCTTTGAAGTACAAGGACTTCTTATAGGAGACAATTCCCAGTTGTTTAAGTAGGATTATCCAAGCTCCTCAATTTTCTATGTCTCATTTTCTTATCTTACTTTGATAACTAGGATCACTTATTCAACTACCCGTCAAATGTGCCTAGACCCATCAATTTGAGTCCCTACACTTTATTTGGCTTGACACAATTTATGAGTTATTTGAAACCTACCATACGCTAGTTTTCCTTAGTGTAATAATTATTTTCAAACTTCTTAAAAGGCATTTTTCATTTGTATTACAAACTCATTGTCACATAACTTCTAGTTAAAGCATAATATTATACCTTGCTAAAGCATCAAGGACCACATCTTCCATTTCCCTATTATGACTTCTTTCATTTTTCAGTTTTTTCTATAATTTTGTAGGGATATCATCATAGAATTTCCTTGCCACAAGTTTTACCATCCTAAATGATAACATCTTGTGAATAAGGAAAAGGATATGGAAATCTACAACTAGGATTTATCAATATACATATATCCATAGTGACTAAGAAGCATATTTTTATTTGTATGTATATCATTTCATCTTGAAGTATTCATAATGCATTGTTTTGATAATTTTATTTAAAACAAAGCTTCTAGAGGTAGGGTAGACTTGTTGGCTCCCAACCATCACAAGAATTATAACTACTCTCAAATGAGTGAACTAATGACACAAATTAGGTAGCAAAGTGCTAATCAATGAGCAAGGTGTGTTACTTTGAGGTAGCCAAGTCTATTGACAAAAAAAAAAATCATGTGGTAAACTTTGCATATGCGGTGTTGCTTCCATTGAATAATCAATGAGTTCAACCAACAATAAGGCCCCTCTAGTACGAGCCCCAAACCATCCTACAATTAAGAAATTTATTTTATAAGGAAGATAGATAAGATTTACAAGCCAACTAAACTTCTTAAACCAACACACCTAGAGAGTCAACATCCATTTAGAAAGAAGTTCATTTCAAAGAGAAAATGATGATAGCTTTAGCATAACCTCGTAGTTGTATTCAATAGCCCAAAATAAATCACTTAAGCTAAAATATCAAAATCAAATAATTTATAGTAACCTAATAAAGGAATAAGAAAATTGTGACTTGAGCAAGTCATTTGAAGGGCCAAGAACAAACCAACATAACACATTTGCTACTCACTAAGACTTAATATTAGATGGATTTTCAAAGCTTAATGTTAGGGTTAGAAGGTATATATCTAATATTTAAATACAAATTTGATCAATAAAATAGAGAAATAAAACACACGAAAAATTATAGCAGCAACAAGACAACACAAAGAATTTAACTTTGTTCACCCAATATGGGCTACATCCACAAAACCGTAGTCATCCAATGATTTTATTATCCAGTGCAAAACATATTAAAATCTTGCAAATAATGCCCCTCTACAACTCCCATCCCAACCTCTGATTACAAGCCTTGTAAAAGCTTCCAAATTTAGGATTTTAGAAATTCATTTTTTATTTTGTTAGTAACGAAGCGAAAAAAAATAAATCTCGGGGGTTGCCACCCCCAAACTCCCACCCAGGGCTAGGCTTGGCCCTAGACCTCGGCGAGGATACAAGAAGAGTGTATAGTATAGCATGATCAGTCACCACATACCAACACTTAATCTACAATATTGAACTTAATAGGATGTTAATACTCATGACCTGTCATCATGTGAAGTAAGAAAGAGCAGTGAAAGGATGTAATAATTTTATTATAGCTCTAGATGAGGACATCAAATCTAAAGAAATTGTGACTATTTTCAAGTCAAATTACGATAGCATTCAAAATCAATTGAGTTGGATGGATGTGAAAAGAGGATCAAGATAACATTCAACAATAAATCACTTAAGCTAAAATATCAAAATCAAATAATTTATAGTAACCTTTTAACTTATAAGCAAAAGGTGACTTGAGTAAATCATTTGAAGGGCCAAGAATAAAGCGCATAATATATTTCTACTCACTAAGACTTAAGATTAGATGGAATTTCAAATCTTAATCTTACAATATTGAACTTAACATGATGTTAATAATTAGGTCATCATGTGAAGTAAGAAAGAGTAGTGAAAGGATGTAAGAATGTTATTATAGCTCTAGATGAAGACATCAAATCCAAAAAAATTGTGATTCTTTTCAAGTCAAATTACGGTAGCATTCAAGATCAATTGAGTTGGATGGATGTGAAAAGAGGATCAAGAGAACATTCAATAATGTGGCATACAATTGCATATTGGCCTTATAATGAGACTTTTGTGCATCTATAGTGTTATTGTCACAGAAAGACAAGTAGGTTGTAATTCCTCAAGCTTCCACTCAAGACATTAATAAATAAAAAATGTACTTTAAAAAAATAAAAATGTATAGAAAAATTATTATAACATAATCACATAACAAACTAGCATGACCAAGGTATCACCTACAACCCATATTGACACAATTAGCACACACTCCAAAGCATAAATATAATGACACAAGCATTTGATTTAACTCAACCCTAAGGTAAGTCACAAAGATTGGCATGAACATTGAGGCATAAAAGATAGATAAGTTGACCAAAACCACAAGGTTACCTTCCCAACATCTCTATTAAACCATCCTCTAAATTTTATTGGGATACTAAAACTAAAAGGGTCGGAACTAACAATTTGGGCTTTAGAAATAAATTTCTTGTGATTCAAACTTTGAGGTTCACTGTGGACATGGAGTGTGTTCCCAAGTCATGTTTTTCCTAATCTTTAGGTCTCACTACAATGCCAAAACACTCCTAGGAGGGAGATGGATAGGAGACCTAAATATGAGTGACCTATTCCAAAAAGCATAAGGGGGTTGTCTACCTAATCACAAATCCACCTTTTCCATGTTCATTAGGAAGAGGGATAGTGCCACAAATGATTAGAATTGACTTGCAACCCTCAAGGTGTGTCAACCCTAGGTTTGGACACTATGCTACCTTAACTTCCTCATGATAGAAATGACTGAACAACAGTTTTGGGAGAAGAATAAAAGTGCATTAATAATCAAACTTATGAAATCTAACACTTGAAACATGAAGTATTATGATAACATTGATAGAAGCAACCATTAAATAGCAAATCTGAAAAGGTTAAGATGGTATGTACCTAGCTCCAAAAGTGGGTTTTATGCTTTGTTGAAGGACATATATGCCTAGGGGCAAATGGGTCTCTGTACAAGGATCTGGAAATTATTTTTACAATCCTTGGATCCTAGATCTAAGCTTCTGATTCCACCAAGTTTAACTGTGGAAAGCCAAAAAAAAAAACTTTTAGGTGAGTTTTTGTGTCCTAACAACTTTGATGACAACTTTGACAACTTTGCAAAATTACACTTTTGATCCACATTCAATCCTTCTTCACTTGCAAATCTTCAAACACAAAGAGAGGAGATTTTTTTTTGTTTTTGGTGGATAAGGGTTTGCCTTGGTCAAACCCTAGTTTGGTAATTAAACCTTGATAATGAAATAATGATAAAATGAAGGAATTGATGAATGAACACTAGCTTGTTGTAACTCACCAAACCCTTTAATGGTTTCCCTTAGAGGATTGAAGTATAACACATCACTCCAAGGATTGGATCTTGCATGAAATGGTTTGATTGATGATGGATATTGATGTTTGAATGCTTGCTTGAAACTTGAAACCTACATCACAATGTTAGCTACAAAAACATTCATGAACACACATGAATCTTGACATCATGATAAGATCTTGAATGTTGCAATAAATGATTGATAAATCTGCTCTCCAATGCTCTCGACAATAATATTTGCTCATGTGAAACTTTCCTTAATGTTAGATGATTTGAATTGATAAAAGACCTTGTATTTATAGGTATTTCCTTAATTACCCAACAATTAAACATCACAAGCCGACCTTTACAAACTTGAATTTAGATCATTAAAATGCTGCCAAAAACATATTAAAATATGAGTCTTGATACTTAAGGAGGACCCATTTGCCAAGATACATTTTCCAAGATGTGTAATTAAGTGTAGGCATTGATCAAATGTGGGTTTCCCTTTCGGAAACGAAATTAATTACACTTGTGAATGTATAATTGGGCCAATTAAAGGCTTAATTAAGTCCAATTAATTAAGGGGATTGAAACATAATGTGAAAATATAAAGGAGCATATTTTTCGACACTGCAATACCATATGCATTCATTAGTATGATATATGTAATAGTTTGTGAGAGAACCTATGTCATTTAAGATGTGTAAGAGCATCTATGACATTGTAAAATGTATTAGAGATTCTAGGATGTGACTAAGAGCATGTAAGAGGGAGGTTAAAAAGTTGAATAGGAATCTTGACTCACTTATGGTATGTAAGAATGATATATCATAAAGCATTTTTCTAAAGGAGCTAAATGACAAAATAATGTGTCCAAGTTTAGTGGGAGGGTGTGATGTGTTTATGCTCCATAAGGGAATATTTTATTATTAACTCGTTGACCCATCATAAGAATTCTTACCATGATATTTTGGGATTTTTTTGGTCCATTGTAATGTCTTTTGGTGGTTTTCTATTCTTCCTTAAGTCACACTAAGGGCTTGAATTTAGGCATTATGGATTATGTATTACTAGGTTATGCTGCCAATTTTCCTCTAGATTGTAGGTGTTGATCCATGAAACACATGGAACCTAATATATTATTGCAATTGTGTTCTTGTTGGTAGCACATTGGTTTCATTAATTTAGAGGCTAGTTTTTTCTTGAAAGGGTTTTACCGAGGTATAATATTTGTGTCTTTCTTGTTGTGTTACCTTCTATTCTTTCTCTCATTCTTTCCTTTAGAAATGTTGTTTTGCATGTCATTATGTTGTAAAAAAAATTGTAGATTGGTTTATATAAATTTCTCCTCATATGATCAACGTGGAAATACTTGCATGTTTACTAATTAAAATTTGATTTGAATTTAATAGCTTAGGAGTTTGTAGACATATTTCTTAACATATTATTGTATGAAAAATAATATATTTGATTCCTAATCTATCTCTTCAATTTAAATGTCTCGATGAAATTTTAACTATTAAGGAAATCTAAAATTCTTTAGAAACCATTATGCAATTATAATTGTCTTCAACTGCTATTAACTCATTAATCTTGTGAACACTATCAAACTCTTCATCTTTTCTATAAAACCTCTAGTTTAAAAACATTTAACTTGACTCATTCTTTCTCTTTGATTATTTAATCAGAAATTCAAATGAATTCCTTTCTCAATATCTAGACACCCAATCAAGCCCATTGTTACTTGAAGTGAGATCCACAAACATACACTTGGCTCTTTAATAACCATATGATCCATCCTTGATGAATAGTCTAATCATTAAAATTTGGGATTTGATTGGATATTACCCACAAACATACATTTGGGTCTTTATAATATCTTCAAATAAGAATCCTCCACCTGTACCCAACTGGAGGCAGCTTCATATATCAACTCAACAAGTGGGCCAGCCTAATCATTGCTTGATCCCTTTGATCTTGAGTTCAGACATGGCCACCACCACAAGCTGAACCAATTGACAGCAGGTTCCTGATCATCATACTCTCTGAGCACACATTCGGGCTTAGCAAGATTAGCAGTTAAGCCAATTCATAAATGTGAGAATGAAGAGGCATAAACACAACAAATTTCCATTTCATGGCAGGTTTGGGTATAACCAAAAGCAAATACTTTATAGAGTGCCAATCTCCCTTTGATTGCATGTTCAAGCCTTGTTTCTTTACTAACTCCTCAGGCTTGAGGAACACTCGAAATCCATTAACTCAGTCAACTTATGTGGGGTACGTTTTCAGTTTCTTCCACAACAACCGACCAAACTAATCATCAAGTATGCTGTCAAAGGCCTGTGCTCAACAAACTCTTCTTTTGATCAGATTCTATTCAACCCAATTCATGAAAACTAAACTGCTATAAAAAAAAAAAAAAAACAGAGGTCATCAAGTAAATTATTCGAGACAGCCAAAACTATTTCCAAAAGGATCAATTCACATTTATGATGAAACTTGAACTGTAACACATGATTCTTTTTAAACACCAGACTGACTTCAAAATTGAGAGGACATTTACACAACCTAATAAAGTTGAGGTGGGACATCTTTAAAGACCAAGAAGTTGAGAAACATTCATGCAGCAGGACTCCATGAATGAGAATAGGGATAAAGAGAAATAATTAAATGAAAATTTAGTGGTCTAGATTTCTTAGAAAATGGGTAGGTTATGATCACAATAAATATCACCTTTAAAAATGAGTTGTTCATCTTTTTGATTGATGAGCTTTTGGACTATTTCAAAGAGAAAATTTTTATGTTGTTTTTTTTTTTCAAAATCAAGATGTGAATTTAGTCAGCTGAAATTCAACTCAAGCATTTGTTGATAACATATTTATACTTATTAGGCTTTGTGATGTCTTTATTGAAGCAAACGGTGTAATAATGTGATCGTGTAATTACAAAATATATGCGAGAAGCTACATGGAGAAAGTTTGACTTAACTAAATGCATGTCATGTCTAATTGAAAAATGAAGAAGAACTAGGAAGGGAGGAAGAGTCTTATATGAGTAGAGATGGACTTTTAATTAGGCTTTGCGATGTCTTTATTGAAGCAAAAGGTCTAATAATGTGATCGTGTAATTACAAAATATATGCGAGAAGCTACATGTAGAAAGTTTGACTTAACTAAATGCATGTCATGTCTAATTGAAAAATGAAGAAGAACTAGGAAGGGAGGAAGAGTCTTATATGAGTAGAGATGGACTTTTAATTAGGCTTTGCGATGTCTTTATTGAAGCAAAAGGTGTAATAATGTGATCGTGTAATTACAAAATATATGCGAGAAGCTACATGTAGAAAGTTTGACTTAACTAAATGCATGTCATGTCTAATTGAAAAATGAAGAAGAACTAGGAAGGGAGGAAGAGTCTTATATGAGTAGAGATGGACTTTTCTTAAATAAAAAGTAAGTATAAAAATTCTTCAAGAATTAAACTTTAATTATGGAAACTATTCAATCTATTAAAATTGAACTTTAATCATATAATTTCCACACAATCTATATTGAACATATTCTCATGTATAAATTTGCATTATCTCAACAACATAATCATAAAGGTGAATGAAGATATAAAGGTGAATGAAGAACTAAGACGCCTCCAAAATAGTGTCCTAAAAAGAATAAGAACATGAAGAACATTGCAAAAGCACTAAGAAGTTGTAGACAATTATCGAATGATGATTGCTATGGTGTTGAAGTGAAGAACCTCCTTTGAAATAGATGATGAGAAGGATCAAGAAGATAATAATTTTTTTGAGCGACCCTAATGACACTACTCAAATCATAAGAAAAACAAATACAAACATTTGGAACTCCTAGATACAAATGGTACAAGTACCAATAGTTTGAAGAACACTAATCTAGTGAAAATAGGTCACCTCCAAATAATAGAAAGGGAAAGCCAAGATAGGTTCCCTGAAACACTGTGTCACTAAGAAGTGCATGTAGGAGAAAAAATATCTAAACGTGCACATGAAAGTAATTGCAAATAAAAAGGGTGTGTAAACCAGGGCACACATGCATGAGGCATGAATCACTAAGATTTGATGTTGTTGTGGAAGGAACACTCACTTGAAAAAGGTGTTATGAAAAAAAAAGCACTCACAACCCCCCATGACACTTTATAATATAGTGCAAGTACAAAAGGCATAACAGGATGTGCAAAATTCCCAAAAAGATACAACAAAATAATACTTTATCTTAGTGTGTCTACAAAAGAGAAATTACATACAAAGATGCTCAAAATGTCCAAATAGGAGAAAATGTTGGAAATACGTGTAGAAAAGCCTTAAAAACTCATCCCATACAAACAAAAGTTTCCAAGAGTTAAAATGTCCATGCAATTCACCAGAATGTGAAAACACAAAAAATTGAATAAAATGTACTTGGAGATTTTATTTAAAAAATTGCTTGGATGGATGTTAAGATCTTTAAAATATCATCCCAACTTTGCTAGAATCACGAAAAATAGAGAAATAGGTCGAACATTGTGAGTTCGAGAGTGACAACAACATATCTGACTTTGACAAGCAATAAAAAGTGCTAACAAAATAATTTGAGAAAAAAATAGCACCAATTGATAGTGCTCAAAACCGACTTTCTAACAATATCTCATTTGCTCAATTTTGATAACTAAGCGAAAAGTTATTGTGATTTTCCCAATTCTACTAAGTTTCCACAAAAGACAAAATTTGTTGGTCCTTTGGCCTAGGCATTGGTCACCCATGTGACTGGGTGGCATGAGGGCTTAAAAAATTTCCCATAGGTCCACTACCAGTGGAGTAGTGGTCGGATTAGTCATTGTCATTGTAGTCAGTAGGTCACAACAGTCAGCAAGCCGCAAGCCCCTATATATAGCACAACACTTAAAACACTGTAATTTATATATCTTTTATATTATTTTATTTTCACCATATGGTATGGCCTTATAGGGGCTGTACAAAGGCCCCTGTACAAAAATTTCCTTAGAAGCTCATGATGCCAAAATTGAGTAAATTTATAGTCAAAATTTGTTGAAGTAGCCTTCTAAACGTAATGGTGAAGTCCTTTTCACATCAAAATGCACCAAAAATCGCCCAACTCCAATATTGCAAAAAAAATGAATATTCTAGATTTGATCCTCTAACCTTAGTTGAAAATAACTCAAAAAATGGAGAAGGGGTTCATTGAATCCACTTTTTGATACCATGTTAGAATTGTGAATAAACATGAGACATAAGATCAAACAATGAACAAAAACACCTTCCATGCAAAGAGAATTGTAAATAATGATTTTCTATATCCTCAACAAGAAAATACTAACATAATGAACCTTAAGGATCTTCAAGGAGATCAAGAGATAATACAATAAGGGTGAGTTCTTTATAGGAGTAACCCTAAATGATACAGGGATTAAATCATGACAAGTGTCAGCATCCTATGTGATGAGACAAAATGATGAAATAAATGCTCACTCTAGTTAACAGAAAAAAAACACTCCTAAGTTTAGTTTAAGTGCATGAGAATAAATTAGCCTAATAATCAATTAAAGATTAATTAATTATTAGCTAATGCATGCTTACTCTAACATTTTTTATTCCTAAACCTTGACACTTTGATTTATATTATGTTTTGGATTTGCATGTTTAGACTTGTCCTTGCCTACATACTTGGATGTAAGAGTTATGAAGTATCTTTGATCTCTAGTTGTTGACACTTTTTCTTATATATCCTTTCAAAGTAAGAGATTTCAAGATACCTTTATTTTCTCAAATTTGGTATGGAATATGAAGTACTTCCAATCTCCAATCCTTGACATCTTATCCTTATACTTCTTTGGTGATCAAAGCTTTGGTCATCCTTATTAAGGACTTCATTTGGGCATGAGTCATGATGTATCCTTGAATCCAAAAATTTGATTCTTCATAATGAGTTATCTTCAAACGATGGAGTGTTGGTGCAAGTAAAGTCTTGTATAGGTAGTTAATTCATTACTAGGGGACTTAGGGGACTTATTTACATGTTAAGTTTACTTAGGTCCTAGAAGGGAATCTTTCTAGAAGGTGTTAGTTGTCATTAGTTGTCATCTTTTCTTTTGAATTTTAACACATGTGTCCTAGGTAGTTGTGATATGTTTTCACATTACATAGGATTAAGACACTTGTCATAATCTCATTTAATCTTGTCTCACATTGACTATATAACCAAGTGTTATCATGTGTAATTCATATTGTCATATTGAATTTTTGGATAATTCATTCCATTACAATCTTGAGTATTGCATATTGATCTCTCTTGTGCTTTCATGAAGTGCCTAGATCTTCAGTGGCTATAATCTTCAACCAAATATTGTATGGTGTAGAGTTATTCTATACCAACTCTTACATGGTATTAGAGCTTGTGGGATTGCTTCTTGTTAGTCTTTATTGAGAGATCTAGGTTGAAAGTCTTGGTAGATCTTAAAAAGTTGAGTATGCTCTTCTCTTGCATTGAATGATGATCTAGAGAATCAGAAAAGTTTGAAAGAAATACAAAATTTGGGGGTTTCCTCTTTGTAGCTTTGTTTTGTAGGTTCAAATTACAACTTTTGAGTGCAAATATGAGCTCACCATTAAGTTCAAAGGGTTTGAGAAAGTCAGTTTTACCTTTGTTTCATCCCAACTGGACATATGAGGCCAGATCTATGAGGGTTTGAAGCTAAAGCGTGGTTGCTAGATCTAAAAGATAGCTGCAAGTTTGGAGCACTTTGGGTCATATCAGACCCTACCATTGCATCTAGGAGGCCCAAAAACCCCAAGATTGACTGTTAAATTGCAAAAATTTGAGCACTTGAACTGGAGCCTGAGGAAAAAAATCACCCAATTTTCCCATCCATGTGACCATGCGGTTGCTTCATAATCAAAAGTCAAAAAATCGTATGGGTCATAAAAAATTGTAGGTCTGAAAAAAAATTATTTCGAGTTGATAAATTTTTTTTTTAATTTTCTATAGTTTTTATTTGAATTGAATTAAATAAAAAAACACTCTGCACATTTCTCATACCTGCTATGGTGGCAGGTACCCAGTACAGGGTACCTGCCACTGGCATTACATCACATGGTAGTCGCATAGTGGACCACGTGGCTAGGCATGGACCCCACCTAGTATTGGTCGGCTTTCAAAAATTGGCAGTGAAAAATCAAATATTTCACTCACTAAATTATACTTCCATAGATTCTCTAACCATATTTCGTTAGGGAATATTCTGCATTCTAAAACAATATATTTTGGTTGATTATTTTGACCCCTAGGCAACCTGAGACACCCATTTAAATGTCAAAATTAATCCTGTTGTTATGTAGAATATTTTAGTGACCAAGGGCATATTTAGTGATGAAGGCCCCCTGGCCGTCAAATTTAGGTCCATCAACTACTAACATCACCATTGCATTAGCAGTGACATCAACATGCCTTAAAATTTTTTGCCCCGCTTTCCAATGCACTTTTTGTTTTGGAAGGAAAACTTTGAAGGCCCATAACTTGGTCATCCTGAATCCCTTTTTCGAGCAATTTTTTTTATTTGAGGTATAATTTCATGCTCTACACAATGGTACAATTGGTTTTTTATGTTGGTTTGTGTTTTTTCTAGTAATTAAATATTCTCATAGGCGTTGCTGAGCAGTTCTAACTTTTAGAACTTCTAGGGCTCTGTTCTTACTCCTATGGTGACATTTTTTAGTAATTTTTTTGAAAGTGCATAATTTTTTCTTTAATTTCTAGTGGTGTGATCAAATTGATCTCATTTTATGTAAATATTTTACTTTGTGCTTGTGGCCAAATTTGGCAATTTGTATGCATTAAGATCAAGTCCACTTCGTTGTTGATGGAAAGTGGCATCTACAATTGCACTAAGTATAACGTGTCATAAATAATATATTATTGGGGGGTATCTTGATTGAGTGAATTTTTTTTTGGGGGGGGGGTGTAATCTTGCAGTGGTTGATTTCTTTCTTTTGCTTGGTTTGTGTTCTTGCAATGGGGAAATCTCAAATTGAACTCCTAGCTCCATATAGTTATGCTACATGAATAAAATCAGTATGGAATTATCTCATGATGAAAGGTCTAATAATTTATCTAAAGGAAACTATTTATCAACCTATTGATGCTAAGAATTGACAAGATGGGAGTTTGATCGTGAGAAAACACTTGGATGCATATGCTCATTAGTCTCATTTGATTTATAATTTCATGTTAAATCATGCAAAACACCTAAAGAGGCTTGTGAGGCTTTTAAAAATTTATATGGTAAAACATATAAGATTAGGGGATATCAAATTGATAATGATTTGATGAATCTTGATCCTAAAAGTTTTGACCACATCCAAGACTACATCTCCAAAGTTAAGCAACTAAGAACACAACTAAAAGGTTGCAACATCAATAAAGAGGATTTAAAATTGATTATGAATGTGTTATCCAAGATTGGTCCTAAGTATTTAGTATTTGTTTCTGGCTTTCATACCCATCAACTTTCTATGGGAGCATCATATGTTGATCCTAAGTTTGATGATTTTAAAAATCTCCTAATCCAAGATGAGGCTAAGTTAATGAACATGGGTCTAATCAAGTCTTCCAAGTTACAAGCATTGTTGGCTAGTGAGTCTAAGGTGCAATAAGAATAAGGGAATCTTGATATGAAGCAAAAGAAGAAAAAGAATAAGCCACATAAAGAATCTGAATCCTCTCCCTCAAAGGGGGAATCATCTAAGAAGGAGAAGCTTACATGTGCATATTGCAAGAAATTAGGGCATGATGAACACCAATGTTATTCAAAATAGATTGGTGAGTTGAAGAATCTTCTAAAGAAGCATCAAATTAATGAGTCTCATCGTCAAAGGTTTCATCTTCCTCTTCTTCAACAAAGACAAATAGAAATAAGGGGCAAGCAATTGTTGCAATTATAGATTCTAAGTCAGAGAGGTGGATACTTGATTTAGGAGCCTCACATCACATGGATTCATTAGAGAGTATGTTCTCTTCATTTGAGACTTTTTCATCACCACACATCTTGATGGATAACAACACATATATGCATGCTTGCGAGAAGGGATTCATTGACATGGATGGAAGAGAATTCAATGATGTTATTTGTGTGCCTTCATTGTCAACAAATATACTTTCTATCTATCAGATCACACATGGTGGAGCAGGCAAGAGTGTTGAGTTCACACCAGATTCTATCATAATCTAGGATTTACATAGCAGAGATACAGTTGTAATGGGGAGGTTGCTCACCAATCTCGAGTCTACCCCTTCTCACATTTTTCTCCTAATGATTCAACATATGTTCACATTGAGGCATCTTGTGTGGACACTTTTGAGGAGATTCAATATGGTCATTTGAATCTTGGTATTGTTTCATCTACTAAGGATTTAGTGACATGTTCTAATATTCTATCTCCTTCATCTACTGTTGTACTTGAGGATTCTTATGATTCTATAGTTTTGGTTCCTTGTGATTTAGTGCAATAGGACATTCATTGTCTTCCAGAGATTGTTTCTTGGGATGATTACTTCATAGGCATTGGTAGTTTTTTTTGTGATTCCTACATTTCAAATTTTTGAGACATCATCAATTTCATTCATCTTCTCTTTGATGGAGATGATCATTCTTTAGTTATTGTGAGGGAACACTTTGACCCTCTTATTCATTCTCTACATGATCATTCTTTGCAGTTTGATGTGTGGATTATTTTGGATAACATTTGGAGGAGGCTTCTTTGTCTTCATAAGAGGTATCCTTGTCTTTGGATTGTGTTCTACAATCATTTTTTGGAGATTTTGGATTGTCTTCTTCAGTAGTGTGGCCTAGAACACTTGTTTAGAGTGTGACAACTTTAAAAATCGACATGGAGATGCTTGAGAATCATTCAGAGACATCATCCATCATCTATCTTCCCTCATATTCCTTTTTAGAATGGGAAGACATCCTGCATACCATCTTGGTTTTGTTTCTTCCTAAGGGAAGGAATGTTCAACACTTTTGGATCATCTTTTGCATTCAATGTCGATCTTTTACCATCATCGCAAGAGACTCAACATTGAGGGGGGTCTGCATGGTCTCTCTTCTTCTTCTCTCTTATGGGGGAATTTTTTCCTTAAATAGGGTTTTGTCGTTCTCATGTATCATTGAGAGTATTTTATTTTATTTTCTCTTTTGGGGATGAGTTTTTTCCCATTGGGTTTTCTCCTTTTCTCCATTTGTGAGAGGTTGCATTTTCATTTGTGCATGGGTACCTAACATGGCCTTATAGCTAGGACCCATCTTTGTGTCATTTGCATAATAATCAACTACTCCCTAAGTTGCACTTAAGGGGGGGTGTTGGTGTAAATAAAGTCTTGTACCTAGTTAATTCAGTACTAGGGGACTTATAGAAATTATTTACATGTTAAGTTTACTTAGGTCCTAGAAGGGAATATTTATAGAAGGTGTTAGTTGTCATTAGCTGTCATCTTATCTTTTGACTTTAACACATGTGTCCTAGGTAGTTGTGATATGTTGTCACATGACATAGGATTAAGACACTTGTCATGATCTTGTTTAATCCTTTGTCTCACCTTGGCTATATAACCAGTGGTCTCATTTGTAAATCATATTATCATATTGAATTCTTGGATAATCAATTCCATTTCAATCTTGATAATTGTATATTGATCTCTCTTGTGCTTTCATGAAGTGCCTAGATCTTGGGTGGCTATAAATCTTCAGCCAAATTTTGCATGGTGTCCAAAGTTATTCTATACCAACTCTTACAGTTCTAAAGTTTTCCTAATATTCAAAACCTTGATAAATACTAGAAGGAAATAATGTAAGTATTGAAAATTGATAGTCTTGATGGAAATTTATAAATTTTTCTAACTCATTACTTCACCACCAAATTTATAAAGTTATCCAAAACACTGATTGACCAATAGGGAAAAATAAAAGTGACATGTTCTAAAGTTTGGTAACTCATTGAAATATCATTAGAGTGAAATGAAGTATGATGTTAGAGGTACTATAGTTCTTCTAACCTCCAAAGTTTTGACAAAGTTAAAATATTCAAAACCACTACGAACCAAGAACATGTCAAAGGTTAGCAAGTTCTAAGAACCTTCGAGTTATTGTGCAGGGTTTTAAAATATCTAGATCTTCCATGAATCCCCTTGAATGCTATTATATACACATAAAATCTAATTTATTTGAAAGAATATGGATCTAATTGATTTATTTTAGATTTTATAAGATTTCGAGAAAGAAAAGATTATTTCTATAGGGCATGAAAGCATCATTATTATCATCGATGTAGGAGTCATTTTAAAGGATGCCAAAATGAATTTATTACTTGATTCAAACTCTAAAACTACCTAGGGCTTTCCCACCTCCAAAATCTATTTTATATATCTCAAAACATGCATTTCATGCTCCTCATGCTAGAACAAAGAAGGAAACCCATTTCACCATTAATACAACCCATCATTTTAGACATCAAAAGAAGTTTCTTGTTGCTTAGGCCACTCAAACGTGTGTATTTCATAGGATTATTCCATGACTTGCAAGATTCCTTACTAGGTCCATCTACCATGACTCATACCTACCAAATATGTTCTATTCATGATGAAGATCGATTTGAACCACTAGATCTTATTGAGGATGTTACCTTCCTCCATAAAGTAAATTCATTTCTCTTTGTAAATACTTTGATGTTATTTTTCTATATTGGAAAGTCGGACATTTATTTTCAGCCTAAGGGTTGGGAAGTTTCATCCCAAACTATAGATGGAACTTGTTGAGAACCAAATACACTATGATATTTTATTTTATGTATTATTTCATTTCATGTTTTCCAATCAACTAGTAGGAATTTCTTCAATTTAAGAGACATTCGTATAATTGAATATATAACATTTCATTCTTTTTTTCATTTGTATTTAGTAAAATTCTCTATCATGGATATTTGTATATGATAACCATTTGGTGAATCTCATGTTCCTACCACTAGTTACATGTTGATTTTAGGTTTTCCTTGTAAGATTAGTCTAAGCACCCTTTCCTTTCATATTGTAGAGTATTATATTATACTACACTAGAATTGGGTGTCTAATGGATCTTGTTTCACAATTTGAATTTCCTTTGAAGATTGCATTTCTCTTATAATATTGTGAATTATCTAGTTGAGTAAGAGGTAGTTAATTTTGGATTTTTCTACTTATGAATCCAAAATTATAAATGAAGTTCAAACTTAGGATTTATATCTCTAGACCTTCTCTTCTTCCCTTTCCTTTTACTATTTTTAATAATATTTGGTTAGTTTAGGGTGACCATCACCACATTGAATGTTTGATGTACAAGATTATTTACAATGGCAAAAACATATTCAAATTAATGTTAGGTTTGTTTGAATCTCACTAATCTATTGGTGAAATATTAGAAAACAATATACTTTTGGGTTAAGAACATCATGAAATCTCCCTAGATTTCAAATCCAACCCATATAAATTCGGATTCTATAAAAAATAACAATGTAAGTCCCTTTATGTGTTACTAGCAAAACACAACAAAAAACTATGCTATCTCAAAGGAAAAGACTTGGTCATAAGGAACCTTGGGATTATCATTTTCCTTCTTAAAACATGATTTCTTTCAAGAGAGGTGAGATGCTTTTGAATTGAATTTGAGTTAGTGAATGTGTCAAAATGCTTGTCAACAATTACAATCAATTATTGTCTTAGTTGAAGTTGGTTTTACAACTAAAAGAAGGTTTTCCTTTTATCAACAGGTGGGATATTATAGACTCATTCAAATAGATAAAATAATGCTGATTTAAATGTCATATTATTTTATCTCAAAATTTTCTATAAGTATTAATCTTCGCTTCATTTTATACGACTTGTTGTAGGGGTTTCTTCCTTTGTTTGAATTATCACTCTCTTTATTTATGTAGGAGTATATCCTCTAAAACATCCTATATTTGTTCTAATATTATTGCAGGACCTCCTATAATAGCCTTTGGACATAACTTTTCAATAATTATAGGAACTATATTACATAAGTTGTTTCATGATAATTGGTATATGAGACTATTAGGGCTTATGTTGGTGCCATTTTAATGAGGCCACGATGGATAATATTTGGAACCCTAACTTTATAGAACTCTCCAAAAATCTTTTTGAACCATCACATAAAAAAATGACATCTTCATATTTATTATTTATTATAAATTAATCAAAATTAAAAATGGTATTAGTAAATCCATGGAAGCCTATTTTTGTAGGTAACATATCTCATGACTTGGAGAATGATCTCATCCCATGGAGCTAGTAACAAGATTTATTTTGTTAATTTATTATTTTGATGATATTCTCTTATTGTCTTAAGAATTTCCTTTAAAGCTAATTATATCATACTCTAAGGGAAAACTAAGATTTACCCTCCCGTGGTAGATTTATGGTAATGACTATTAAGTCCTTTTTGATTTCTAAATTGTGCCCCCAAAATTTTACTTTACCAATATTTAAGGCAATTACATCATCAAAACTAAAAACAATCAATAAAATATATCCATGTACACTATCTTGGAAATTTGCACCACCTTAGGATGTTTTTCAAACTAGCTTGGCTCCACTAGTTCATGATGATTGAGTCATCCACCCATGATGTAACAATATATGGCATAGATGAAACCACATCAATGAACCAAAAAACCTTATTTAATATGAAAGTACATGAAATAAAGATAGAGAAGTTAAGATTAGTTTAAAGAGTACATGCATGTGATTTAGAGAGTGCTTAGCCTATTTTTCAAATTCTCTACCTCATTATTGTGTAGCTCCTCATAATCAATTGGAGAATAATTGATGTGCTACCAAATACTTTACAAATACTTAGGAGTAAATAATTTATAATTAAAAATTATAATCAATTGGAATTAACTTTCTTTATGTCACTTGAGCTATCATAAAGTAACATGAAACATAAGGTATTAGGACAACTTTCTTATTATCATTATAAGAGTAATAATGAATCACATTATATTGGAAGTTTAAAGTATAGATGATGCAAAATATACCTCCAAATTAAAATTGGAAATGCTCATCATTTGAACAAAACCAACACATACGGGAAATAGCGAAAGGGAAGGGTATGGTATAAATAATACAATTACCAAAAGAATAGGTAGAATATCATAAGTAAGAAAAAAAATGATGGAAGCATAAACTACTAGATTGGTTTTACCAATTTATTTATTATAGTCACATTTGCATGAACCAAATTTGGTAGAAAAGAGTCCCAAAACATGAATGGTGCCTTGCACCCAAGGTGTCCAAAATTAGATTTCTAGTAGCACGGCTTGTAGTAAACAATTTTATGTAGAAGAGGTTATCTCAAAGGATGATTTTCCATTGCTCAAGTTGAGATATGATGTAATTGTGAAAAAGAAAAAAAAGTATATATTATTTTTATTTTTTTGTTCACTTAGTATTTTTTTTTTTTTTTAGATTGTAGGAATCAGGTAGCACGACCCCCTATAAATTGCAGTGCGCCTGGTAAACTTTTTAACGTGACTGGCGACGCTGGCGCGACACGCCCTCCGGTACCACGGGACGGGGGGAGACTAGAACTCGTGACCAGCAAAGCCGCAGCGGAATTACTTAGCCAACCGAGCTAGGGCCCCCGCCCTTTCACTTAGTATCAATGACTTATTGGCATCTTAGTTTTTAGATTAATTACTACCAATTACTCTTGAAGTTTTTCATTGTTAGAAAATTATTTTTATTGTTTAATTGATACTAGCATGAATTAGAGGGGACATTTGACATGTACACAATATTAATTTTGTGTGGTATCTAGATTAATTTTTAAAAATATTTTTAGATAAATTCTTGTTGTACAAGTGTAAGTGGTGTCTATTAACCACCACATCCATTCAAGTTGAATACATACTACATTGTTTGATGACCTAATTCTTAAATGCACCTAAATTTCATAGGGTCCCAAACAATGAGCATGAAACTTACCTTTGAAATCCTTAAAGTGGGAATCATAGAAAAGAGCCTTATCATCTATTCAAAATAAAATTTTCTTCATTAATTGGTCATGACAATGCGTTGCTATTGCAACTCAATATGAAATAATAATTATCATCTTATTTTATCTAAGGTGTGGAGTTAGTCAATCCTCTATTTTTTTACCTCAAAAATATTCATTTCAAGTTGAAGAGTTGTTTGTAGTTATTTGGTCTCAAATCAATAGGAAGAACAACCTTCATTCCATAGAGAAGGTTGTATGTCATGAATTTTATATAGTTTTTTATGTTGTATGCTAGGATCAAACTACTTAAAGAAACTAAAAAGTTTAATGATCTTTATGATATAGAAAAACAATTTATGCAAGAATGTTATCTAGCTTATGATTGGTAACTTTGACCTACCCATTTTCTTGGAGATGCTAAGGTGAGTATTTATAGCACCGAATCTTGTAACATTCCCTAATGAGAGAAACTATGAGATATGTGATGAACTAAGGGATTTTAGTGGTGACTATCTCCCATTTTATGCCATAATATGTCAAAATTTATTTATAATAAAACTCTACTAGTTTTCAACCACAAGAATCCCTACAAGAATAGCCAATATAACTTAAAAAATATAATCCTTTTGATTAGAAGGTGGATTAACTAGCCCTACAAAATATAATCCACATTTATTTAAAGACTTAATACTTATTTGAGTATGAATACCCATCTCATTTAAATATGTGGGTTGGCTCATGTGTCGATGGTGATCATGGTTTTGAATATTTTCTTGGCATCAAGACTATTTCTTCTAGTAGTACCTTATATCCAAAACTTGTGGTAGCAAAGTGTCCTCTAAAAGGTTTATTATGATAAGCACAAATTTTATTGATTCAAAATTCATCTTCTTATATAAATTACTTCATGATATAAAATAAGCCAAGGTGGATGAGATATCTTTAGCCCATGAAGATATATTGCTACATGCTAAAAGCTTCCTTCAATGTCATGGAGAAAGATTTTCAAGTAGTTTGCAAGTAGTTAGGTAGTTTGTTATGTTAATAAACCAGGGAATAAAGTACATTCATCTAAGAAAGAATCATCAACTGGTATTGAAGCTTCACCATTTTGTAATAGATAGAAACTCTATAACTACATTATCATGACTAGGTTTACCAAGTTTTTTAATATCAAATTCTTATAGTAACAACATCCATCTAATGACCTTATCATTAACCACTAGTTTGTTCATAAAAAAATAAATAACAACACGATCAATATATAAATAAAAATAGAATAACCAATGATATAATGATAAATTATTAATAACATAAACAATTATAATAAATTTAGTTTTGGGATCATATAATTAATTTCAAATTTTATTTTTTACTAATGTAATAAATAATATGTTTACCATCCTTTTAATAACACCTATGGTTGTATGTGATGTACCTATGTAAATATAAAAAGGAAGTTTGAATTAGTATGTAACATAAGACTAGTTTGGTGACTTACATCTCTTTTAACTATGTTAAAAACACTTTAACACTTAGGTGTACAATTGAAATTGATATCTATGGCTAGTAAACCAAAAAGAGGCAAAGGCATTTTACAAAAGTTTTGTATAAACTTACCATAGCATACGAGATATATTAAAAAAATTCTTACATCATTTGGTTTATGAGAAACATGAAGACCTTTTCTTACATAAAACTTTACAAGTTCAACGTTAAAGGCTTTGGTAGAAATTTGGTGACCTAGGACAATAACTACAATCACAAGGAAATAAAATTTTTAATAATAGAGATAAGGGTTAGTGTCTTGAAATCTTTGTAAAACCTTCTCACAATTTATTTTAGCCTTGTCATAAGTTTTATTATTCATAATAAATTCATTCATGTAAAATTCTCATTAAATCATGTATTAGATCAAAGAACATACTTAGTATAACCCTTTGAAAGGTGGCAAGTGCATTACATAGTCCAATTTAGGAATAAATTATATGTAAATTTCCCCATGGACAAGTGTATATGGTTTTGTCTTGGTTCTCTAGATCAACTCAAATTTTCTTATACCTATTGAACATATCCATAAATGAAAAGTATTGTTATCCAGTAGAGTGTCAAGAAATTAGTCAATTATGAGTAAAGGAAAATGATCCTTCTAGTTGCACTATATACCACTTCCCTTCTTCTTGGGAAAATTTTAGTATATATATGTTCATTATTTCCCTTTAATTTTATTGACCCTTTATTGGAATGTGGAAAATAATCATCTTTTAATTGTTTCCTTTGATGATAAAGAGTGTCTAATTAGGTTTCCATAGAGTTTATAAGGTCAATCTTTATATAATCTTAAATACCTCAAATCTCCATATGTGTAATTGCAATATACTAGAGTGTAATTCTTGAGAGATGCTCCCTTGATACCCATGAATGATTTGAGACATATAATAAGAGTAGTTCTTGCAAATCTCACAAATATCATCAAAAGAAAGTTGAGATATATTATTGCCTCTCATTAATTGGAGTGGTTACTTGTAAGAATCTCTTATTGCTTGTTAAAAAATCGTCTTAATTGTGTGTGGATCCAACTTGTTCTAATAATCATGTTACAAACTAAACACAAATTACTCCATATAATATTCTATATAGATTCTTCTTCTCATTGTACTATTTAGAAGAACTCATTCCTTATGCTTTTGCTTAAAAACAATACTATTAAAATTTTCTTATAAACTACTCCTCAATTATATCCCTAATGGTAATTGTGTTCCTTCAAAGCCCCATGAACCAACTAGAAATGCATCATTAAAAGTAGCAACAACAACTTTAGTTTCTACGTATCACTCTAATAATTATAACTATGACATAAATCAAATAAAAGAAAAAGTTAGGACCTTCACTAGCCAAGCCATGAAAATTTGGAAGAGAAAAATATAACTTACAATTTTTATTGGTACCTCCTCCTTAGTTAAATTCACAAGGAGTTCAAAAGAAACTAGATCATTATTGGTAAGGGAATGATTAACATCAACTTCCTCTTCTGCCAATTTTTGATGCTCCTTTAATTACTCTTCTTTCCTCCTAGGATTCAAAAAATAATAAATTAAGTTGGACGAGGACGATACTATCTTTTTGAGAGTTTATCGAAAACCCCCTTTGATTAGCTTGTAGATACTAATAAGAATCAAGAGGACTAATAAGAATCAAGAGGACTACTAAGATGGATTAGTGGAATTGTTAAATTTATAGTTCATGGATCCTTTTCAAGAGGAGCTTCCTCTTCCACTTCACTCATAAATGGAGAATATGTTTTGATAGGATTGCCAAAAATACCTTATCTTTCCTCAATCCCACAAGTGTTCTCATATGCCATCTTCTTCCCTAAATAGAAGTATATTTGAATTTTATCATTAATCAATAGTTCAAATATTTCTTTTGCAATATTAGTAGTCTGCTCCTTAGTAACTTTATTTGTAGATTGTTCTTGACCTTTCTTATGTGCTTCGTTTAATTTTTATAGTTCCTACACCATAATTAGCAATAGATTAATTTAGAATAAATTTATCTTTAACATCTCTTTTGCAATTCATGAATCTATATGATTTATCCTAAATAGTATACTCTAGAGACATAATAAAGAAATGCTATTTATTAACTCAGCTCTACCCCTAGGACACTAGTATTAATTCATACCTTGTAATCTATAGGTTTTTGACACCATTCATAGGAATGGCACCAAAATGTTTGGCCTATGTTGTTCTTTTGTCAAATTTAAAATTTGATTTGAGCACATAGAAATTCAACTCAAATATCTATTGATAATAAACTTATGACTATCAAAGTTTGTGGTGCCCTCGTCAAACCGAGGGACTTAATTGAGATGAACAAAATGGATGCAACACCTAATTGGTAGATGAAGAAGAATAAGAAGGGAGGAAGAATACTAGATGAGTGTAGATGGATCTTACCTAAATATAAACTAAGTACAAAAAATCTAGAAGAATTGCACTTTAACTATGTAAACTATTTTGTCTAATAAAATTGAACTTTAACTAATTAACTTTTACACAACATACATCACACATTTTAATGTATAAATTTGCATCATCACAACATCATAATGAAAATTCATACAATTATAACTTGTAAAAAGATACAAACACAAAATTAAAACTTATATTTTTTAATATAAATTAAAAAAGAAACACAAACAAAAATTATATCCATAAATAGACCTTTTCTTATCAACAAAACCTACTCTTTAAATCGACCCTTTCTCACCTGCAAAACTTGCTCCATAAATCCCTTACTAACACAGATTATTTGCTAAGAATTAACAATAATTTAACCATAAAAGATTTCAATAATTAAATATTGTTGGATTTAACAAGTCAAGCTATTCTTCTACGTTTTTCCTTTCTACCCAACAGCTTAAAAGTGTCATATTATTATAGTTATGATCAAGTAAAACAATAGATCATAAAAATAGTGCTTGTTCTCCATTTCGTGGGACATTACAATTTAATAACAAACTTGCCTCAATTTGGGTGATACAATAAAATAATTAAAAAAAAACAAAATAACTGTATCAGTTGGGCGGGAAGTTTACCCGGTAATGCCACCTGTCAGTCAAATTATTTGCCTCCAAGTATCATTTTATGGATGTTGACAGATATTGTTGACTAGCCTAACTTCATCCATGGCTTTATTAACGGACTTTGCTGACAGACTACTCTCCATAAGTTTGGTTGACAGACAACAGCCTGTCACCACTGACGAGCAATGATTATACTGACTGACAGATACCTATATTCTTCCCGCAAAAAGCCTTGAACTTCATGTTACCAAGTATTTCCATTAAAAACATCAAAATAAATCTGTACTTTTCAGCATCGTTTATCTAATATATTATAGCTATTAGCAAAAAGAGTTCTAGAGTTGCTGCACATATTAACAGTATTTCTGATGGACAAGAAAGGTAGTATATATTTTCAAAAAAATCTAGTAATTTTTATTCCTGACTATTTTTCCTCTAAAAGTCAATCAATTCTAACCTTTTCTTGATAGAATTACACGTGGATATAAATGAATATATTTTGAGAAAAATAGATAAAAAGAGATGGGAAAAGAAAATGAAATAGCAAAGAGGGAAATGATTATGTGTTTAGAATTGTATTGATTTTAGATTCATTTGTAAGTTGTGGATGATGAAAGATGTATTCAATCCTTTCATAGATTATTTGGTGGTATTCTAATCATATAACATTGTACATTATCTAAGACATGACAAGAACACCTACATCATTTTTCGTATGTTTTTTCAACCCTACTCTAGCATAAGTTATATGGTAATGTAGGGAAGTGCCCTTTCATAATAGACAAAATCAATTGCTTATACCACATCTTTGAAAGATGTGATGTATGTGTGATGGGTCGAAATAGGTGCTAGAAAACAAGCAACAAGTTAAAGAGCACGAATAAACAACTAAAACAACCTACACTTCAAGATTAGCCTAAGTTGGAAACAAAACAAGACAAAGCCACAAAATTGAACTTTATACCTTGCGTTGAGTCGATCCTTTGGTTGGCCCTTCGATCTTGGATGTGTATGCTCCTTAGATGGCACAAGATGTGTGATGTGAGATGCAAATGATGCTTGGAAACATGAAAATAGCTAAGTGTGGATTGAGAAACAAAACTGCAAGAGTTTGGCTACACAAAATGATCTCCCCCAAATGAGAGAAAAGAGGGGGTATTTATAGGATTTTTGGGAAATCCTAGGGGAAATGGACGGTTGAGATTGATCCACCAAATATCAAGATGTAGGGCTAAGGTGAGTTGAGAACTCACAAGCCCTCACATCTTGACATGTGGCATGTGAGATAGCCCTAAAAGGTGAAGTGGACATGAGGTGGAAGGAAGAAGGACATGACATGGAGAGGGGTACAAAGTACCTTGGGATTGGACAAGATCTCCTCATAAAGGAGGTCCTTGTCCCCATGTGGGTGAGAGGACATGTGAGGAATTAAAAATTCCTCAAATATTCTCATGGGGGATGAGAGAAAGAATTTTAAATTCCAAAGGGTGCCTTGGGATTAAATGTGAATTAAAAATTCACATGGGGAAGGGAGATGCCTTGTCAAAAAAAAAGCATTTAATAGGGTTGACTAAGGACACATGTCATAAAGGACATGGGAAAGAGAAAAGGAATTTAAATATTCCTTGGAAGGATAAAAGAAATTAAAAATTCCTTGAGAGGTTGATTAGACTAATTAGTGAGGGATTAGAGGATGGTTAGGTGGCTAAGAGAGATTAGAGGCCAACTTGCAAAAGTTGGAGGATGTGACACCTCCTAATCAAGGATTAGGCATGTGCACACCTTAATGATGGTATTAGAAGAAGGATTATGATAAGATAAAAATGATGGAGGATGTGACATGAAGGGAATTAAATAAATGGAATATTTATTTAATTCAATTGATGGAATGAGGACTAAAGAGATAAGGTATTATTGATTAAATACCTTAGGAGTTTGGCAGAATTAAAACTATTAATTAAATAATAGTAGTATTACTTAATTAATAAAAATAAGACGAAAGGGGATGAATTTGGATAAATTAATTGTCCAAATTTAGACATCTACATTTTACCCCTCTTTGAGATGATGTTACGAAGTAGCATCATTTCAAAGAATATTAAAACATAGATCCTAGAAGAAGATGGTTAGATTGGAAAAGATGCCCCAGTCATTCAAAAAAGTGACTAGGAAGGAAGATGATGGGGGTAAAGATGAAAGTTAGGGAAGAAGGATGCCCCCTCGAGAGGACATGCGGGTTCAAGAGAACACGAGTGTGCTCTCGAAATGGATGAGATGATGCAATGGGAGATGAAGAAGATGCAAAGTGATGGGAGAGAAAGGATGAAAAAGGTGGAAAGAGATTGGGAGGGAAGCGTGATAAAGGATGAATGGATGGGGGGGATTTGAGGATGAGAGATGAAATGCAATCGAAATGCAATTTGCCATCGTCGGAGCACTGATTTTTGCTATAGCATAAGACACAAGACGCCAGGGTATGAAGAACCAAGGCAGATTAGTGTCTAATGCAGAAAACAAACATAACAAACAAGAAGGCTATCCCAAAACCCCAAATTCACGATGACCTTGGTCGGGCCAGGTATTGGGATAACCACAAGCACACAAGGATGCCCCAGCGTAACACAAGACCTCAAGGATCTTGGTGGGTACTACGTGGGACAACCGAGAAGACAGAAAAGATCAAGATACACCCCTATGTTGACTAATCAAAGCACACCATGATATGATGGATCAAGGCGACGATGACAAGTGATGATAGGGAGCTCAAATGATAAACACAATCCAAAAGCATCAAAAGATCACAATGAATTTCAAATGTCCTTTGCCATAGGAGCAATCAAGGGGATGGATGGGATTGATGAGGTCTGTTAGGAAGGATGCATCCTGTTGAGACCGATGATGGATACTAAATTAAAAGATTGATATGACGCAGGATATTCAGAACTGATTGGATCTGATGGTACAAGTGGATCTTGTTTGTTAAGAACCAACGAGATAAGGGCGTAGCTTGACGACGCAACATGAGAGACATGACACAAGATAGGAGACCTTGATGGATGATGAAGATGGGACAGACAAATAGGAATAAGATAAGAAGATTGACGAGAGATGATAAAGGATCAGATGGACAAAGTAGAAAGACTGATGATGGAACCACGGGGGCAGATCAAATGATCGACCTTGCCTACGTGAAAGCGCAGGGGCAACGTAGTTCGACGGAAGGCCAAAGACAAGTGATGGATGAAAGAGGATGAGATAACCATAGATAATGTGATAAAATGATTGGACTGACACGATGGGACAAGATAGACTTGTTGGATTGGATTGGAGGATAGTGACTATACAAGCTCAGGGATGGGATAGTTATGAATGATGGATAGATGGAATTGGGTTGCGTGGGGAAAAGCTTATAGCGAGATACCAATGACAAGGGATTATGAGATGGGATGAGGGGAGAGGATGGGGGGAGGAAAAGGAGTGTTTGGGTGGATTGGATAGAGGGATAAGGATTTGGATGAGGAAAAGGTCACCAGACGGATAGATTACTAATCCTGGGAACTAGAAGGTGAAGGGTGGGAAAAGATGGAAGATTACGATTGATGAGAGTTTGAAATGATAGGATGTTTGATGAAGGTTTGAGAGGATAGGAGGTTGGATGAAGTTTTGAGATGATAGGAGGTTGGATGAAGTTTTGAGATGAATGAATGGTTACATGGAATGAGTGAATGGATTGAGTAGAATGGAGGAATATGACCAAATTGAAGAGGGAGGGAGGAATCAGAAGACTTTGTTCGATATCCAAAGATCTTGACTGCAGAGGGGGTTTGGGTAAGCTTAGATTGGGATAAGATTAAAGCTCAGATGAAGATAAGATGAAAGCTCAGATGAGGATTGGATTGAAGACTAGAATGATTGGAGGTTGTGATGGGATGAATTCGACACCGAGTTCCAGGGTTGAAAGGGCGTAAAGTGTTGACAATCAGATTTTTCCAAATTTGGAAATTTTTAAAAATTGTCAAATTTTGCCATTTTAGGAAACTTCATGGTCGTATGTTTGAGAGTCCCAAGTTTTTTCCAAGAAATACCCATTGGTGAGATATGATGAATTGCCAACTAAAATCCCAGATTTGGGATATGCATTTTGAGTTAGGATTGAAGACAATTTTTCAAAATGCTAGAAAAAAACACTAAATTGGGATTTTGAGGGTCAGGATGAAAGTTTGAAGCCCCGAAAATGGGTCCAAAACGGGTTCCAATGACTTTCAGAGAAACCCGTTGGAAATCCACTCGTTATCGGATAACGCAACCACCCGTCAAATTTTAGCTCAAACGGACACCCGAGTCAAAAGTTATGGCCTCCGGAAGTTTGGTGTAAAAATCAAAACCCTAAAAAATATGGTTTTTCGATAAATTTTGAAAATTTCAAGACATGGGTTTTGTCCGAGACGACGAAAGAAAAAATGGG
>VDFB02271358.1:434724292-434946091 GCA_007258455.2 Sequoia sempervirens | reverse complement strand
GATAACTCGATGGGGTGATTGGATTTTGGAAGGTGGGTAGAGAAAGCTTACTAGCAATGATAGTGTCAAGGGGATCTATGTCGTATACCTCTTGATCAACAAGACTTTCGTTATCGTCGTCTACGTAATTAGGGTTTCCCTTGACCACTATTGATGGAGGATAAGAATTCATGATGATGAAAGGATAAAGATGATGGATAAAGATTTTGGATGGAAATGGACAAAAGCCCAAATTGGGATTTAGGACAAGCTCAGATCAGGATTGGATTAAAGCTTAGATTAGGATGATTGGATGATTGGATTGGATTGATTCTGACAATTGGATTGGATGATCAAAGGATGATTACGACACCGAATCTGCTTCGAGATGGAAGTAGATTGATTGGGTCAAAGGTGATTGGATGGGGATGTGATTGGATTGGGTTGGATAAGATTGATCGATTGATTGATTGATAAGATCGATTGATGGATGATGAAAGAGACTACAAATCCCGTTCAGAGATTATCTTAGATGACTTAGGATACTGATTGATCGGATTAAAGGATAAATGGATGATTGCAGCACCGAATCCACCTTGAGATTGAAGGTGAATTGATTGGGCCAACGATGATTAACTTAGGATGGATAACAATCCTAAGAGGATGTTAATGATGACGATCAGATCAGACACTTCGGTCAATTTGGATAATAACCCGAGACGAAGTTTAAGGGATTTGGATGGGGAAAACGATTATTTGATTGGAGAACTGGATGATAGAAATGGATGAACAAATACTCAAAATGAGCAAGCGGTTGATTGGGATGGATGAACGACTACTCAGAATGAGTAAACGGATGATCGGAATGATAGAACGAGAGTTCGGAATGATGAAAGGATGTGTGAAATGGGTGAACGTTTGCTCGGAATGAGTAAACGGATGATCAGAATGACAGAACCAGAATTCAAAATGATAAAAGGATGTGTTAAATGGGTGAACGTTTACTCAAAATGAGTAAATGGATGATCAGAATGATAGGAGGAGAGTTTGGAATGATGAAAGGATATGCTAAATGGATGAATGTTTACTCGGGACGAGTAAACGGAGAGAATGGTAGGGTATACTGCCTTCGAGGAGGCAGATAATGAAGAAAAAGGTGCCCCGACCAACTTCTCAAAAGTATGAAGTGGTATATATCATCGGAAAGAGCACGAAAAACTGAGAAGAACTGCCTTGGAATGGAGTCAATCGGATAAACAGTGTAGAAATGGCGGCCCCGGGAAGAAAGAGCACTGGGACAGGCCCGCCACCGGATTAGGACAGGCCCGCCACCGCACTGGGACAGGCCCGCCACTGCACAGGGACAGGTTCACCAAAGGATAAGGTCAAGTCCGTCAAAGGATAAGTTTAAGCTTACTGTTTTGATGGATGGCAAAGGCAAATGACCCAAATTGTAGCAATCATAAAAAGACTTGGCCAAACCGATAATCACTGGTTTTTGCACAAGAAAGACAGTTCAAACAGCACAACCCTAAGATTAGTAGAAATGGGTAGGGTCAACAATGTCTTCTACTCTATAATGCACATGGTTTCTAAGGAGTCCTCGATATACACCCGGTACGTGAGGCCCAAACCGTGAACACCAACCCGTTACAAGCGTGAGTCGGGAACCTTAGCGAGATACTAAAGGCTCGGACCAACTCTTCACGTCATCCCGACGCTTCGCCAATTACAACGGGGTTGGATTGAGGTACAACTTTCGCTCTCCCCCCTTTATATACCCCGCCGGTACGCGTGGTTGGAATCGTCCCTTGGGGTGATGAAATCCCCAAGCAGGTCCCACTAAGAAATTGAAAAAGGGTGACTCAAAAAGACTTGGAAAGCTACAATTTCTCGTCACCCAGGATCGCCAAATGGCGCAAGGGGATTGGATACGTCAAATAGCCTTCCCAAACATGCCAAGCAAGGTTTATTGACACCCCTTTAATTAAGCTATGTTCCTATTTTGCCAAAAGACAATTCGGGAAAACTTGAAATTTTTTTTTACCTTCTCAGAGGACAACCGCTTCACTGAGGGGACAGTCCACACTGCTAGGACAAAGTTCGCCAATCAATTAGGGACAGTCCGTCAGCATCGGACAAAGCCCGCATCAATTAGGACAGTTCAAGCACTACACCGGACAAGCTCGCCATCGACTAGGGACAGTCCACACCGTGACCGACAGCTCGCCATCAATGAGGACAGTCCGCATCGCGACTGACAGTTCCCGCACCGGTGACAAAATCGCATCGTGACCGACAGCTCCGCCACTGCCAGACGCAGCCCGCCACCGACAAAGTGTCTGCCACCCAGACCACCACCCACCCAGGAGTGACGTCCTACCACTCGCAACCCTCGACCCTCGCAAGAATGCAAAAAATAGCAAACGTGAAAGAAAAAGACCCGTTTGTGGGTCCCACCGGGCGTGCCAGAAATGTGATAGGTCGAAATAGGTGCTAGAAAACAAGCAACAAGTTAAAGAGCACGAATAAACAACTAAAATAACCTACACTTCAAGATTAGCCTAAGTTGGAAACAAAACAAGACAAAGCCACAAAATTGAACTTTATACCTTGCGTTGAGTCGATCCTTTGGTTGGCCCTTCGATCTTGGATGTGTATGCTCCTTAGATGGCACAAGATGTGTGATGTGAGATGCAAATGATGCTTGGAAACATGAAAATAGCTAAGTGTGGATTGAGAAACAAAACTGCAAGAGTTTGGCTACACAAAATGATCCCCCTCAAATGAGAGAAAAGAGGGGGTATTTATAGGATTTTTGGGAAATCCTAGGGGAAATGGACGGTTGAGATTGATCCACCAAATATCAAGATGTAGGGCTAAGGTGAGTTGAGAACTCACAAGCCCTCACATCTTGACATGTGGCATATGAGATAGCCCTAAAAGGTGAAGTGGACATGAGGTGGAAGAAGAAGGACATGACATGGAGAGGGGTACAAAGTACCTTGGGATTGGACAAGATCTCCTCATAAAGGAGGTCCTTGTCCCCATGTGGGTGAGAGGACATGTGAGGAATTAAAAATTCCTCAAATATTCTCATGGGGATGAGAGAAAGAATTTTAAATTCCAAAGGGTGCCTTGGGGGATTAAATGTGAATTAAAAATTCACATGGGAAAGGGAGATGCCTTGTCAAAAAGAAAAAACATTTAATAGGGTTGACTAAGGACACATGTCATAAAGGACATGGGGAAGAGAAAAGGAATTTAAATATTCCTTGGAAGGATAAAAGGAATTAAAAATTCTTTGAGAGGTTGATTAGACTAATTAGTGAGGGATTAGAGGATGGTTAGGTGGCTAAGAGAGATTAGAGGCCAACTTGCAAAAGTTGGAGGATGTGACACCTCCTAATCAAGGATTAGGCATGTGCACACCTTAATGATGGTATTAGAAGAAGGATTAGGATAAGATAAAAATGATGGAGGATGTGACATGAAGGGAATATTTATTTAATTCAATTGATGGAATGAGGACTAAAGAGATAAGGTATTATTGATTAAATACCTTAGGAGTTTGGCAGAATTAAAGCTATTAATTAAATAATAGTAGTATTACTTAATTAATAAAAATAAGATGAAAGGGGATGAATTTGGATAAATTAATTGTCCAAATTTAGACATCTACAGTATGTATTGACTTAAAAAAGATTCATTTTATCAAAGACCATTTGTTAAAATCTCTCATAGAATTCATAGACTTTTTATGTATAGCCAACTTCTATTGAAGCTCCATGCAAATATTCTTTCATATTGCATAACCTTTAAACAAAGAAACAAAAGAAGTGGGCAAAGCAAATTACTTATGGGCATTGACATAACAATAAGATTTTTCATGATTTAAATAGAGGTTGTCTAATATTAGTCTTTTTTTGACCTAATGTGTAACTATCTTTCAATATTGAAAAAAAATCTTTAATTAATTATTTAAAGTGGTTCTCATCAACATGACCATCTTATTGCCTACTATAATAAGATCATTCTTGATACAATGAGTAGTATCCAACATATGAAAAAGAGACGTACATGTTTGTCTACGCCTCCAAGCAATGGAAACATTATATACTAGGACATGAGACCATCGTTATGCATAGTTCACAATCCTCTATAGTTCATGTAGATTCAAGCCAAGATGTTAAATGATTGACATCAAATGCAATCCACATACTTTTAACAATTCTACCTAAACATTCAACATAAGAAAGGAAGTACCAACAAGTTGGTTGAATTCTTTATTCAACCTCCAATTACATCCCTAACAATTATCCTAGACTCCTATAGTCACAATAAAACAAAAAAGATCTAGTTGTAGGTTAGATATCTTGAATTCTCTAACATGTCCCAAAGATTGAAAGCAAGTAAATATGTTCCTAAGTATTACTTATAGAACAAACTCCTACATTATATAGCCTATATATATACATTCCTAATAAGGAGTACCCAAATATGATTTGGGAAGATCATTATAATTTGATGTCATATTAGTTTGAAATAAAGAAGAGAATGATAGTTGCAAAAAATATTTCTACCATAAGTTTCCTAATATTTCATTGATCCCCAAATTTATCTCATAGTATGAAATATCTCCACCTTTAACTTGCAAAATGTTTCCACCTATAACTTTTACCTTTAAATATCTTCTTGTACTACACACTTTAATTTTAATAATTATAAAATACTTCATAAATTCTATGAAATATATGTACCGCCTCTTTTACATTTAATATCTTTTTGCAAATATTTCCCTTCCTTTTTTTCTTGTCAATGAATTCATTTCACCTCTTACTTTTGGTGTGATATATTCATAGATATTTACCTATTTGCATTTTAATTTTAATTTTACCTTTAGACTAGACATTACACTTATTTTCACTTATATATTAATTTTTAATAACAAGCACTTTTTGATCCACATGCCCTTTCCTTTAGAAATATTAAAATGAATTAATACTCTACCTCTTGATTTCACCCACCTTCAAGACCAGCTCCATGTGCTTTTTAATTCTTTTATCATATTAAATATTAAAGCCTAACTTTAAACATTTAATGATATAAACTTTTAATACTGGAGAAAGAAAGTTTAATCTAGAAACAATATTTAATTACTATTGTAATGATTTCTAATTAAAATAATAATCTTCATTATGCTCAGGTCACTTGATAGCTTGATGACCCACTTCACTTTGCTTCTGCCTTGGATTCCCCTGGACCCATGATCAGCTCTTCATTGGAAAAAACAGATTTAGTGTAAGCAGAGTCTTGATTTCAATGGGGTCCTCACATTAAATTAATATTCTTGAACTAAAGGAGAGGCTTTAATTTAATTCCATTCTGGTTATGATCACCATAATTCAATTTCCTTGTCATATGAATAGCACGTTATTGCTTTGATTTATATGCCCATCATCTCATGACTTATTTGGAATATTAAAATGTTATGTTGCACTCAACAGGCCACCGTATTTTGATTGCAGCCTCTGTAATCAGTTTATTTGTTGTGTACATATTCTAATGATGGAATCATATTTTGTTTTATTTACTCAGGTCGCCATAGCTATTCCTGGTTGATGTGCCAGTTTTGGACTATTTTATGGATTTTAATATATTTTCCAATGGTGTCCAACCATGAATAGAACTGGACTATTCCTTTGATAGCTATGACATTACAATACATGGCGCCATTTTTGTATATGATCAATAACCTACCTTAAATTTCTGCACCATGTTCTACAGTTGTGCTATTGGGTATTATAATGCTCAACCTTATGTGAACTTTGTGCTGCCATATAAATGTGGGTATAATATTGTTCAATTTTCCTTGCTGATTGGTCCTATGTGGAGGGTGGGTAGAAAAACTGGGGTATTCAAGCATGATTGATGAATTGTTGTTACTAGTTATGTCTTGTTAGATTCTTAATATTATATCTTTCTAAATATAATCTTAATATTAGTTTTTTTACTATCTTAAGTTTTTTTAATTTGGATAAATAAGTGTGTCTTTATATAATTATACTTATAAACAAGTGTCACGTAGTGACTGAGTACTTGCTTTCGTAATATTGTAATAGAAATATTGAGTAGTATAGATGAAATTGAATTTGTTTCCTAGAATTCATATTGGAGCTTCTACTAATCTAGATAGTGTTGGGATTAGGGTGTCTCAACCTTAAGAGTCTTAACATTTAATTTGTTATTACTTGATGTTAATTATTTAATTTCTTTAGTTAATTGTCTATCAAAATTATTGTCACTTTGTCGGACCTACCGGTAAGGTGGCATCCTACATGGAAGGTGACATGTACAATTTGTATGCTATTTTAGTGGAGGTAGGCATCCACTTTGGAGGACCGAAGTTTGTTCCTAATATGGTGGCATTTGTAATAAGTTACTATGAAAGGGACTATGATAACTTGCTATGTCAATTTATGATTGATTATGATAATGGAAGAGTCATGTATAACAAATTGTAAGTTAACTATAATAGGTGGGGCCCGTGTGATGGAGGCGCCTACACATGCAAGACATTTGCATGCATGTAGGCACATTGCATGTTCAGTGGTGGCTAGTTTTGAGGAGATATGTTTTGGAAATAGAAAAAGCCTAAAGTTATGGGGTTTGACTATAATATGTCATAATGAACTCATGTTCACACTTGGGTGTGGATTTTGGTTTTAAATTTTTTTGCCACCTTCTCTTCACATTGAAAGGCTATAAGTACTTGATGCCTTAGTGCATTTTATGTATGATAGGGTAAAAATCTTGTTGACATGTTGTCGAAATTTCTTCAAATTCCTATTGTAGTGTGAGACTCATGAAGAGCATTGCTCTGAGTTTGTATTGTAACTATTGTTGTTGCTAATAATACAAGTTTAGTTGTGTGTTTGGAGTGTGGGTTTTTTCCCAAAAGGGTTTTCCCACGTAATCATTATGTTATGATTTGTATTTCTTATATGTTTAACAAATTATTGAATGTGCATCTATTTGTAACCATAACTGTTTAAGGTGTTTAAAATAAATTTTGTAACTCTCCCCTATTTAGATTAGTGTAGGAAGTGTCTTTCGCGCACTTGAATTCCTTTTAGTTGGTATTAGAGCCTGGCTAGCCTTGATTTTATTATTGGTTTTGATGGTTTTTTGGAGCTAATCTTTATTTCAGTGAGTTTGTCAGAAGGGTATTTCATGGCCTTGTCATAGGAAAAATATGGCAAGCACATCTGGAAGAATTGAAATAGAGAAGTTTAATGGTGAAAAATTCAAGTTATGGAAGTTAAAGTTGGAAGATATGCTCATGGATATAGATTTGTGAGCTACAATATCCGATACAAAACCAACTACAACAACCCAGTAAGATTGGGATCAGATGGATAAAAAACCCAAGGGTTTGATAAAACTCTATTTGGTTGATCCCATGCTCCTAATTGTCCATGAAGAGAAAACTACTAAATCCATTTGAAAGAAACTTGGATACTTTTATCATGCTAAATCCCTGGTAGACAAGTTATTCATGTGCAAGAGATTGTATTCTCTGAAGATGGAAGATGGAGTGTCGATGGAAGATCACTCAAATGCCTTTAACATGTTAAAAGATCAACTAGATTATGTTGGTGAGAAAATTGAAAACCAAGATCATTGCATGCTTTTGTTATGTTCTTTTTCAAACTTGTGGAATCACTTGGTAATGGCCATGGGGAGTACCACCACTAGGTTCAAAATGGATGAGGTGATTGTATCATTGTTGTCTGAAGGGATATAGAGGAAATATTCCAAGATGGCTAAGGAGGCCCTTGTTGTTCATGGAAAATATAAAGAGAAAGGTAAGAAGAAGGAAATAAAAGTCAAAATCAAATTTTTTAGGAAGATTTAAGTCTCCTGGCAAGCCCAAGAAAAAATATTGAAACTATGGAAAATCTGGCCATTTTCGTAAAGAGTGCAAGGAAGAGAAAAAGAAGAAAGGTAAAAATAATTTCTCAAATTTTGACTTTGACAAATCCTCTTAGGTGCTTCTTTCCATATGGCCTCACAGAGGGGTTGGTTCTCGAAGTATGAAGAATTTGATTGTAGGAAGGTGTATTTGGGTTCAATGACTCTCATCTGAATATTGTTGGTCGTGGTACAATCAAGATTAGGTTCCTTGATGGTAGAATAAAGGGGCTTGATGGTGTCTTGCATATCTCAAGTTTGAAACAAAACCTACTCCCAGTGAGTAAATTGAATGATTCAGGGGTGCAAGTAATTTTCTCAAGTAGAGGATGCAAGATGATGAGAGGAGCTATGGTGTTGGATAAGGGTGTTTGAATTGGTACCTTGTACAAGTTGGATGCATGCACAGTTCAATGAAATAGTTCATTTGACACACCGAAGAAGAGACCTTTGGATTCTTCATCCTCATTATCAAATCATGTAGAGAAGTCTGCAACAACTACATCTAATGGTCATGCATTTTAGGTACCTAAGGGTGCTCATTCCTTGGAAATGAAGCTTCCTATGGAGAAGACAATGTCATGGCACCATCGAATTGGTCACATTGGTGAGAAGGGTCTTAAAGCCTTAAAAAATAAGAGCCTTGTTGAAGGCCTTGATGATTGCAATCTCGATTTCAAATTTTGTGAACATTGTGTGTATGGAAAGAAACATTGTGTTTCTTTTTAATCCAGTTCGCATAAGTCTTTTGGGGTTTTGGACTATGTTCATGCAAATGTGTTTGATCCTATAAATATTCCTTTGATATCAATATATATATATATATATATATATATATATATATATATATATATATATATATATATATATATATATATATATATATATATATATATATATATATATATATATATTTTTCTCACAAAGGATTATAGTAGGAGGATATTTGTTTATTTCCTTAGGATTAAATCTGAAGTCTTTAGTTAGTTTAAGGAGTTTAAAGCCCTAGTTAAAAATTAGAATAATAGAAATATTAAATATTTGAGGAATGACAATGATGGTGAGTTTTGTTTAGTAAAATTTATCAAGTTCTAAAGACCATGAGATTGAGAGACATAAGATAACTCCACACACCCCACAACAAAATGGAGTTGTGGAGAGGATGACCGTGACATTGATGGAGAGGGATAGGATTATGCTAAGTGGTGCTAGTCTTGAGTAGAAGTTCTGGGCTAAAATTGTAGCCACTGCATGTTATCTGATCAACATATCTCCTACATTGACTCTTGTTGATAAGACACCCATGGAGGTGTGGTCTATTAAAAATCCTTCGATGAGACATCTTAGAGTATTTGGTTGTGAAACTTACACTCATGTTCCAATTGTGAAGAGGTATAAGTAAAAAAAAAGGTAGTTAACTGTATCTTCATCAATTATGGTGTCAATGTGAAGGGGTATAAGCTTTGGGATCTGGTGGCCCAAAAGGTTCTCTACAGCAGAAGTGTAATTTTTAGAGAGATGAAAACTTCCACTGCATTGAAGAAAAATAATACTTCAAATCTAGTGCCTTTGCTTGATGAACATAAACCCGTTGCTTGTAAATGGGTGTTCAAGTAGAAATCTGGTCCTGATGGAAGTATTGAGAAGAATAAGGCACAATTGGTCACTAATGGGTATTCTCAGGTGGAGGGAATTGACTATGATGAGATATTCTCTCATGTTGCAAAGCTAACATCTATCTAGTTCTTGTTATCACTTGTGCCAACATATGATCTAGAAGTATAACAAATGGATGTGAAGACATTGTTCCTTCACAATGACTTGAAGGAAGAGATTTATATGTCACAAACAGAGCATTTCATGGTTAACTAGTAAAGAAAAGCTGGTTTGCAAATTGAAAAAGTGTCTATATGGTTTGAAACAGTCTCCTAAAATCTAGTATCAGAAGTTTGACACTTATGTGTTATCATTGAGATTTCTGAGATCTAAACTTTACTATTGTGTGTATTATAAATATGATAATGGTCATATTATCATTATTGTTTTATACGTAGATAATATGTTGTTTATTGGGAATGATAACAACATGATTTCAGATTTAAGTCTCAATTGTTAGCACAATTTGAGATGAAATATTTAGGTGCAACTTGGTATATTATGGGGATGAAGATCAAAAGAGATAGAGGTAACATAAATCTTTGGTTAAGCTAGATTATGTGAACTTAGTGTTGGAGAGATTCAACATGATAGATTATAAATAATTAGTTGTTCTTGTAATGTAGGGGACAAAGCTTTCTATGGAAGATCGTCCAAAATATCTGATTGAGATGGTGGACATGATTGAGTACCATATTTGAGTGTTGTTAGTAGCTTATTGTATGCTATGGTTTGTACAAGACCATACATTGCCCAAGCAGTTGGAGTCAGTCATTTTATGGCTAATCTTGGATGGGTACATTGGGATGCAGTAAAGAGAGTGTTCAAATATTTGTAGGGTACTTTTAAGTGTTCAAATATTTGATTAAGAGTGTTCTCTTACATTGAAAATATCAAAAGTAATGGAAATATAAATTCACATGAATCATAATTAATACATACAAAAGATACACAAGGTTCTTTGAACCAACAAAGATACTTAAATTATGTATTCATCACACAATAGATGAATTTGCATCAATATATGGGATAAAAGGCATTACTTGAAGGTAGATTACCTCATGTCCCCATGCAGTTGCTTAATTCCATTTTTTGCTTAAATTTAAGTAGTGGGAGTGCTCCCATGCATAAATTTTATTGTTGGGAAAGGATAATTTGGAATATTTTCCTATTTTAATGGAGCAACTACTATTTAGGAATTGAAAATAAGTTGTGGGAAAAATGGAGGGCTGGAAATAAGCAGCAACTACATATTGTTAATTTTCCACATGGCTCCACAAATTTCTTTCCCTCTTTTTTAAGATTTGCTTTATTTTTTCTTTTTCTATTTTTTTTTGTACAAGTTATTATTAATATTGTTTATACAAATTTAAATTGGTTGCTAAAAAATAAGTAGAAAAATTAAGCATTCATGGGGCCATTAGCTCCACAAATAACTCCTAAATAAGTTGAGCAGTGGCTACTATCCAAAATAAGCTAAGTAACCACATGGGGACATGAGGTTATATTTCATGTGAGGAACTCCTACAATGTGTGATTATCTCTAGCTAATGATGAGGAAGTGGAGGAATGGTGGTCACACAAAGTACATATCGTTAAAATGCTAACAAAGAGAGGTAGAGCTTCACTCTCAAAGTAGTAAACGTAGACAGAGGCTTTCTCTTTGCATATGTCAATCACATTAGAAAATAAGTAGAGGATTTTAGTAGAGAGAATAAATAACTAATGCTCTACATCAATAGAAGTACTTGTCACCACTATTTCAACTAATAGAATTTGAGGCATTTATTTTGCATGCATACTAGTTGAACTAATAGTCGTTTCTTTTGCATTTTGCCTAAAATTTCCACTAATTAGTAGTCTAGTATTATTTCAAATTCTATGAATGGTTAATCACTGTATATTTGAACATTAGATAAGGGCCAACAAAAGTAATAGATCCTAGTGATGGAAAAATGGTCAAGAATGTTATGTTACCAAGTACATAGAAAATAATTTGAGAAGGAATTTGAGCTTTAGGTAGCAACATTATCATTAGAAAGATAATTGTAGACACTTAAAATTGTCCCAAGTTTGCGAGAGCTTTTTCTGAATAATTCTTCGTCTAACCCTAATTTTTCTCTGAAACCAATTCTAGTCTTCTTCACACTTTAATTAAATAATTTTAATTATTTAATCATTCTAATTATCTCTCTCATCATTTATTCAAATTAAATAATTATTTTTGATTATTTAATCCCTAGACTAATTTCATTCATGATTAAATAAATATTATTATTTGTTTAATCATCCTAACCTAAGTTCCTCTATAATTAATAAAATTATTTAATTTAATTAATTATTCACATGAGGTGGAAAATAAATAAATTTAATTTATTTATTTTCAAAAAATTGTCACAATTTCCTCTTTACTTAACTCTTCCATTTTCTATTTTTTTTTTTTAGTTAACTCTTCCATTTCTTTATTTTCTTTTTCACTTGATCGACCCTTTTTTCCACTTGACTACCTCTTTCTCTCAGTCAACTCTTCCACTTTTTGCTATTTTCTCCACTCATCTCTTACATTTTTCTATTGCCCCATTCAATTTTCTCTTCCACCCTTCTTACATTTTCTATTTTTCAAATGAGCAACTTTCTCATACAAGTTGTTTCATTCGATCCCAACCATTGATCTTTTATTCGATCTCATCCATCCATCTTACCAACTTCATCTATAAATTCAACATTTGTCTTTTCACAATTTCAACCATTGTCTTTGAATCTTTTCTATCGTTATTATAGTCTTAAGCAATTCATAAGAGCACTCCCAAAATCTAGGATCAACATATCACAAATCTTTAAAGGCAAAGAGAAGAAGGGAAATAAAAGTGTTTCAAGGATGGCATAAGAGGTATCATTTGAGTTTTGTGTGTTTTATTCAATATTTTATGCTCATTTGTTTTCTATTGCTTGTTTGGGAATTTTAGCTTGATACTAACAGTTTGGTGTTTGTTGTGTATGTTTTAAGATTTCAAAGCTAATTTTCCTAGTCATACAATTGGTGATCCTGACGTGAAGTACATTTTATTTTTGGTTAGCCTTCTTGTGTGCAAGTTTGTAGTGTTTATGTCTTGAAGGTTGTATGTACTTTCAAGAGGTTGTGAAAATAAGAACTTTTAGATTTTGATTGAGAACAAACATACATCATAGTTGCATCCTGAAGGGTCGAGCAATGAATTTCCATATATTATACCCAATATTTTGGTGCAAAATAGCATTTTAAACTTAAAAAATGTGATTTGCAAGCACTTTCTTTGTTAATTCATACATTGTATGGATCTACACTTTTTGACTACAATTTTATTGCTGCACATTTATTCATAATGAATATGGTTTCATTTTATGGTTAGAAAATTAATTCACAGAGCTTTAATTATTTGTTGAGAGTGCTTACTTCTCTTTTTCACATTTTTTTGAAAATACTAAACTGTGGTAAAACAGGTGTACCTTTCAAACCACTCATTGGATTTTCAATTTTTTGTAGGTGTTGGAAAGATGCTTCTGACATGCATGTTGTGGATCAGATCATTTCTTCAGATCAAAAATCAAAAATTGGGTATAATAAGCTAAATTGAATGTTTTAATTTTAAACTTCAAACAAGAACACATGAACTTGCTTTTTTAAAAATTTCATAAAATTTTTAAAAGATTTTTTAATGGTGTGACTAGTTTTCTAATTTGAATAATTTTATTATGTCTTTTCACTAATCATTTGATGCAACACTTTTTTGCAAGCCAAAGACAAAGAATAAACTACTAATCCTTTGATTAAATCTCGATTGGCAAAGTATTTCTTTCAAACTACTAATCTAATTGCTGCAAAACATTGTCAAAGCTTTCTTTCAAACCACTAATTAGTTTTTTGCAAGCTCGATTGTCAAAGAATCCAATTTGAAACATGTGTATTTTTTTTAGATTAGATCACATTTAAATTATTTGGGTTAAAAATAACTTTGTCTTATATGTTTTGTGAGCTTGCACATTGTGTGTCAACCCAAGCTAGTGTGTACGTATCCTCTCCCCTTGCGCACTTGTGCAATCCTAGGTAATGAGAAATATATATTAGTCTCATTTTTTATTTTTAATAGGAGACCTATATGGGGATTTCATCACCCCAAGTTTCAACCTCAAGCACATATTTTTTGGCGAGCTATATAAAGGAGCGAGAGCGAAAGCTGTTGCACAATCCAATCATGACATGTCAGGCCTTCCTTCATGGTCCTAGGTGAATCCAGACACAAGGAGTTGAGATTTCAATCTCATATTTGTACATAAATTTGTGTTTGTAGAGTATCCCCACTAGAAACCTCCTATTTTCAGTAGCCTATGAGCCTTTAGTCATGAATTTGGTATAGTGCAATGTGATAGTATCGTCACGTGAAGTTACTCACCATGTACATTTCTTGGTTGAGGTGATCATTGTTTCTTGTTAGGATCTTGTCCTTTTCAAGAGCGAGGGGTTTCAAGGTGGTACATGACCTTGGCATACCCTATTCACCCACTCCTTGGATTTGTATTAACACACAAGTGTGGTGGGCCTATCCAAGTGAACACATCCATTTGAATAACTAGGTTGTGCATATCTTAAGAGTGTCTTTATTTGTGATAAAATCATGACTCCATTGGGACTTTGGGACTTAATCAATACCCTTTTCAGTCTAGAGTCAACAACCACTTTTTCTTCCAAGTGTTTTTTGAGTGTATGCTATCTTAAAAATTTAAAATCTCACACGAATAACCACTCTAAACACTTCAATCCTAGGGAGACAACCATAGTGTACATTGAAACATGTTGGGGTCTATCCTTTGAATCCAAAATTTGAACTCAAGTGACCTAAGGCCTACCAAGATTCCTTAGTTTATCTTTCCAAATCCACCCTTGCATCTCAAATATTAATTGCATCCTTAGGTTAAATTTTGGTCTCCCTCCTTGGGTTAATCTTTGGTTGATTCCTCTTTCTTTGGTTAATCCTTGGTTGTCTTTGCATCCTTAGGTTAGATTTTGATCTCCCTCCTTTGGTTAATATTTAGTGGATTCTTCTTCCCTTAGGTTAATCTTTGGTTGGTCTTTCATCCATATGTAAAAGATCATTAATCATCCACTTAACCACTCATAAATCCCACACTAATCCAACCATCATCCCTAGACCATAGTTACCTCTTTAAGGTGTCTTTGAATCTCATTCAACTCTCATTGTATTTTTTATAGTTTCCCTAAACTCACAAGTCTAGTTTGGGTTTGGATATTATCCCATCTCCATCTTTTGAGATTATAGGCTTCTCTTGTGAATACTTAGGTCTATTACCATTCATATCCATTCATCATACATCCATCATTGATTTTACCCTAGTTAGATTTTGATTCAACTTTAGTCATCCTTTGGGGTGTTTTGATCTCTTTTCTTTTCATCCTTTCATCAACATTTGGCTTTAAATCATAAGTCTAGTTTAAGTTCAACCCTCATCTATTGTCTTTCTCATTTCCATATTTTGGAGATTTAGATATCCCTTTTGGTTACTTTGGTTAACCATAGTCTTTCAAGGTCAAAATATAAACTCGTAATCACCATCACTTATCCTCACTATCATCTACCATCCTTAGCCCATAACCATATATCATTCCATCATTTATCATTTTCATAATCATTTAAAATAAAAAATTCAAAAAACTAGCATCAATTGTGTAATCATTCATGTAAAACTTTCAAAATCCAAATAAATCTTAAAACATCAAAATCCAAAAAAATTAGAAAACCAAAAATCCATTTTTTTTTTAAAATACCAAAAACCAAAAAAGTCTTTGATTGCTTGTCCTTACCTCTTGCTAGGGTTTAGAATCTAGCCAAGGATCTACTCACCAATTCATATCAAGCCCATATTCACACAACCCATGGCACAATATCAATATTTGAAGATTCTTAATCAAAACAACATGCCTATCTATCAAACACCAAATTATCAAAATACAAACCCAACCATGGGTCACATACCAAATTTAAACTACAATGCAAGAAAATACCATTCTAATGCAATCATTGACAAGACAAGAAATGCTAGTACAACAAGTGAAATCCTTGACACAAAAAATGACTGATCTAGAAGCCTCTAGACTTAAAAAGAAATACACAATGGAGGACATATATCCTTATCCCACTACTAAAATTACACACATACCACCTAAACCTTCATACCAACAATCCCCAACAATTCAATCTCCTTTCCAACAACCTACAACCCCTAGTCATCTCTCTATCTCTCATTCATACAAATGACCCAGTCACAACTAGCCACAAGGTTATGCACAACCTACCAAAACCCATCATCAATTCCTTTGCAATTGACCATCGCTATCCTCAACATAGTTCCCTTAGACCTAATCTTCCTCTGAAATGACAATTTATCTTTCTATGGTAACAAATCAAACCAATCTTAAAGAAACTATTGTAGTCTAATGTTTTTCAACTCTCAAAGGTCAAACCTTATGACCATCCTAATAAACCATCTTAGTGGAATGATAATGCCTTTTGTGAATTCCACAGGCACAAAGGGCATAAAAATTATTCTTGCTCTAGACTCAAGAACATCATACAAGACCTTATTGACCAAGGTATAATCATTGTTGAACCTATACCAAGGGAAAACCAAGAAAGTATTATAGCCTCCACCTCTTCTCATAATCCTTTATCTATTAAACCAATGCAATCCACTCCATCCTCATTCATAATTCCATCCAATAAAAACACATATAGTAATGATATATGAGGACTAATAGAGAAGGATTTAACTCAAAATAAAATTGGACAATCCCATTCCATTGTTAATCCTACACTCTCCAATCCTCTTCTGCCATCATGCCCTTTGTCACCTATCAAGCTAACTCAAGAGCTTCCTATCCAAAACCTTGAGTCTATCAAAGAAAATCCTATCATTTTCCAAGATCACGTTCAGTTGCCTAAACCATTGGATCTATGTCAAGAGAAAAATCTAAAGCATGATGAAATAAACTCCAAGAAAAATTAAGATCAAGTTACCCAAGAAATCCCTATAGATGTTCGTAACATCCATGATAATCCAATCCTTGATCACGATCCAATCCTTGAGTCTACCCAAAAATCACCTATAGATGATCATGGAATCCATAATAATCCAACCCTTGATCATGATCCTATCATTGAATTCTTCCAAGAAACCCTTCTAGATGCTCATGTTATCCAGGTTAATCCAATATCTAATCAAGATCCCATCTCTAGTCAAGACATCCAAGATGAGCCTATCTTAGATTCTACCATCCATGATCATAAACTTGAAGCAAATCCTATTCAAACTCCAAACACCTCCATTTCTCAAGATGAGACACTTTCTTCCCTTGGACACATATATAATCAAATAAATGACATGGATCAAACTGAAGAACATAAAGAAACTATATAGATCAAATCAAACAAGAAGATACAAAATATACCACATATCAAATCAAACAAGAAGATACAAAAGCTAGCATAAATCAGATCAAACCAAAAGATACAAAATCTACCATGGATCAAATCAACATTCCAAATGGTTAAGAAGAAACAAGCATGATGGATTTTAAAGCCACAATATCCTATCAACTAGGATCATATACTTTTATCAAATTAGGCTTTCTTGAAGATGAGAAAATAACAATCACTGATGGTTTCTAGCTACATAATGATAGGCCAACATCTTGCTTCAAAAAAGAAAAAATACCCCATTGCAAATAGAATACGTCAGAGCATGCAATATCAAGGAAGAGGATTAGGCCTACATGAGCAAGGCATTGTAGAACCAATTCAATTTTGTGCAAATCTTAGACATCAAGGTCTTGGTTATTCTTTATTCAATAAATCAAATGATGTTAATGATGCCTCCATGATATTGAGGGCAACTTTATTTGATATAAACATCAAAATGGGGGCCATGAGTAGTTCTTACCATAAGGTTTTTGCCAACACTCCTTCCATCCGCACCATAAACCATCATTCCCAACTCATTAAACCCATTATTTGTTGGTGTAGGTTTTTATTTTCCTAGTGGGTTAATTTATTTTCCCTTATTCCTAGGTTTTTCCTACACTTTATTAAGCTTTCTTAGGATAATAAAGTGAGTTTATTACTAGGAGATAAGTGATGTGGCATCCCCTTAAAGGGTGGAACACTTTTCACTTTTGGTGGTCCATCTCCACTTTTTGTGGTTGATTCCTATTGGTTGGATTTTCCACCTACATCCTCTCCTTAGTTCTATATAAGCTCACTACCTAGCTTGTATTTGCATCTTCTTGCAATATTTTGCATGCATTCATTCATTCATGTATTGATTCAACTTGGAATCTCTTAATACAATATTGTCACATTGACATTACATAATCTCTCGAAGTCCTGGTTTGCATTTTTATGCTCTTCTAGTTTATGTAAATTTAATTTTATTTTAAAAAGTCCCTTGGGTTATTCAATCTATTTCAGATTTCTAACATGGCATCAAAGCTTTTATTTTAAGAAATCTAAACTCATAGATTCCTAATTGATAGATTGAGTTTCTTGTAAAGATCTTGTAAATTCTTGTATGCTCTTCTCTTGTATTTTGAATGATCTAGAGAATCAGAAAGGATTTGCAAAGATCTAATAACCTCTTCATATTGCATATATGTTTTGTGATATCCAAGTGATTACAACATTTTTTATTATACTAGCAACAATTTGACTGTTCCAATGTGTCCAGAAGAATGGGGAATGCCAAGATTGGCATTTGTTTCATCCAAATTGGATATTATTTGACATAGTTGCAAATGGGGGTTTGAAGCTTAGATTTGGCAAATAGATTTTTACAGGAGTTTTCATTTTTTCTTCAAAAATCTCGCTTCCACTTGTTGGTAAGAATAATGAATTGTGGTTTTTGTTCACAGGGTCAAAAAACCATCTAAGTATCCATTAGATTTTGCATATATTGAATATATCTGAAAAAAATGTTGTCCAAAAAGCATTGCACGTCCATTTTTCTACAAGCTAAAGGTTAAATAAACTTCATTTTTTCATCTTCTGCTTGTTGGATCAAAAAGCCATTTCTGGGTTTTGTTCATAGCATTAAAATATTTTTGGGTTTATGTTATTGTCTAACACAATGAATAGATTTTTCAGAAATCAAATCAGAAGTTAAACTTTTTTTGCTAGAAAAACCGTCACTCCAGGCTAAATTCAACAAGTTTTTAAAAATATCATAAATTTTCGCCAAAGTGTCCATTTTTGGCAAACAAAATATCATTAGGAAACTGGAGATGTTTAATTTCCATCCACAAAGGTATTGAAAATAAATTTTTCCATTTTGTACTAGATATTTTAATTTGAAGTTTTTTTGTGCTAATTTCTTTGACATGCCATAACTTTCACCCCAGTGCTCTGATTTTTGGAAACGAATAGGTGTTGGAAAGGTATTGAAGAGAAATAAACAACCATAAGGCTAATTTTTCTATATTTTTTCTTAGGTTCATGTTCTATTAGAATTTGTAATTTTGGCTATTTTGAGCCCATTGAGCATTGTATCTTGGAAAAGGCTTTGTAAATGCATTGAATTATAAAGTGTCAACCTTATAATATTTGTGGGGTGATATTTGATACTAGTGAAAAGGGTTGAGGTGTTCTTGGCATTCTTGTGCTCACTTTCTTTTCACATTTCCTTTTACATTTCTTAATCATGGCATCAACAATAGTTCCTACTTTAAATGCATACAACTATTTTGAGTGGAAATCATAGATGAATGTTCACTTGAAAATACTTGGTTTGCATAGAGTAAAAATGGAACTAGAAACTAAACCTTGACTAAAGATGAAGAAAATCCTAAGTGGTTTAAAAAATGTGATGTAACATGTGGAGAATTTTGTGTGTATCTCTTGATTTATTGTTTTATATTGAATCTTTGAATACTCTAGATGAAATATGGAAAAATATAGAATATATTTTTGGAACACAAGATTCTATGAGGGGTCATACGTTGGAGAATGAACTAATCATTTTAAATTTAGGAAACTTCAACACAATTCAAGTTTTTCACCAAATTGAAATCACTAAGGCTACAACTACAACAATGTGGAATTGATAAGAAAGATGAACAACTAATTCTAAGTATTCTCTCAAAGCTAAGTTATGAATATTCAATGTTTGTTTCCACCTTATATGCTACTAAGGATGCACTTGGGTCTCAATTCAAGATGCCATCTTTGGAATTTTGCTACTTCTCTCACACGAGAGCAGGATAAGACAATTTAGATGGGAACTCTTAAGTCTTCTAAGTCGCATGCCTTGGATCCCAACCTTGACACAAATGAAAAAGGAGGACAAAAGTAGTAATAATGATAAGAAACAAAAGAATATAAAAGAGAACGAGAATAAGAAATCAACTACTCCAAAAGCAAGTAATGAGACCTCATCTTCAAAAGGCGACAAGCCTAAGAAAGAGAGGGTCAAATGTTCCTATTGTAAGAAACCTAGTCATGATGAGCACAAATGTTTGAAGAAACAAGTTGATCATTTGACACACATTCTTGAGAAGAATATAATCTTAGTGTTCTTGATTCCATCAAACAAAGTTCATAAGAGCATTTTCACAAGGCCAATGACAGTTCAGCAAGGGGAAAGGAAAGGGAAAGGCCCTTGTAGCATTCGATTCTCTACCATCCACATAGGTTCTTGATTCAGGTGCTTCACACCACATGGCTTTAGTTGAAGATTAACTTGAATCTATGAAGCCATGTTCTATTCCTTCCATTTTGATGGGTGACAACACTCTAGTTGAGGTGTGTGGGAGATGGTTTTTTGATATGGGGGATGGAAAATTTTAGGATGTTCTTTGCGTGCCCTTATTATCAACTAATCTCCTATAAATCTATCAAATCACTCACACATGTATAGGCAAGCGAGTTGAGTTTACTCCTAATTCAATGGTGATTCATGAGATGCAAAATGATTCTATAATTGCAGTTGGGAGAGTAGATCATTAGTATCAACTTTATTTGTTCTCTCACTTTGTTCCTAATCCTCCTTTGACTATTCTATTTGCTCATTCAGATGCTCATTCAAATGATGTGAGTAATTTATGGCATTAGAGGTTTGAACACTTGAACTACTGCTACTTGTAGTAGCTCAACAAACAAGACATGGTTAAGGAATTGCCTATAGTTCACTTTTCTAAAGGTTTTTTTCATGGTTGCATTCTTGGAAAGCATCCTAAAGAGAAGTTTGACAAAGGAAAATCTTGGAGAGCCTCACATATTTTGGAGTTGGTACATAGTGATTTGGAGGGCCATTTCTACAACCTTATTTTAGTAGAGCCCGATATGTTTTGACATTCATTGATGATTTTTCTAGGTACACCATTGTGTACTTTCTAAAAAAATTTATGAAGTATTTGATTCATTCTTAGAGTATAAGGCTCTTTCAAAGAAACAAACTGATAAATCTATCAAATTTCTACATATAGATAATGGGGGAATATGTCAACCATAGGTTTGTGTAGTATTGTGCTTCAGAGGGCATTATTTTGCAACATACAGTCCCCTACAGTCCTTAGTAGAATGGAGTTGTAGTACAAATGAATTGGTCCTTGAAAGAGATGGCTAATTGTATGATTCACTCGAAGTATTTGGCACCACCTTTCTGGACAGAAGCCATTAACTATGCGTGTTATATCCATAACCATGTTCCCCACAAAGCTGTGAAGGGGGTAATTCCATTTAAAGCTTGGACTAGTTGGAAACCATCAATTAAGCACTTTCAAGTGTTTGGATCTAGTGCATGGGCCCACATTCCAATAAAAAAATGTAAGGCTATGGACACCCAAAGCAAGCCTTGCATATTTTTTGGTTGCCTAGATGATGTTAAAGGCTACATGATTCTCCATCCCACCACACATGAGTTGTTTATTGACAGGAGTGTTCAATTTGAGGAGAGTACTTCCAGTCCTTCTCTCGAAACTTCTCGTACCACCATCAGTTTGGAGCCCTTGTATCATGATGATAGTTCTTTAGAGGTTCATAGTACTTCAGATCATGATGAGGAGTCTTCTTCCTCCACTTTAGATGATGATAGTGATCATGAGGATGCACACAGTTCATCTTTAGAGGATGCTGATTCTCCTCCTAATTCTCCTCCTTCTACAACCATAGGGCCTCTTTGGGCTTGTCATACTTTGCAATTAGTAGGTGATTGGGTAGGGGATCCTTTAGATTATAGGAGAAAAATATCACAGTTTCAAGATGCTCCATATGTATTCCTTGCTTAAGCTTCCAATCCATAGAATTTTTTGGAAGCTTTTGGTGTCCCAGAGTGGGATGCAACCATGTAGGAAGAGTTCAGTTCCTTGGAGAGGAACCACACTTGGTATATTTTCCCACTTCCTAAGGGAAGGAAACTTGTTCAATGCAAGTGGGTCTATCGAACAAAATATGCAATAGATGGGTCAATTGACAAGCATAAGGCTCGCTTGGTTGCTAAAGGGTTCTCCCATGTTCCAGGGATTGACTACTCTAAGAATTTGGCACTAGTTTCCAAAATGAATTGTATTTGAATTGTTCTTGATATAGCTGCAACACATAGATGGGATGTTCATCAGATGGATGTGAAGAGTGATTTTCTTCATGGAGATCTTCAAGAGGAGAAATACATGGAGCAACCATAGGGGTTCGCTTAGGATCCTTCATTTGTGTGTCATCTTCGTAAGTCTCTCTATGGCCTCATATAGTCCCCTCAGGCTTGGTACACCAAGATGGACTCATTCCTTCTAAAAGTGGGGTTCACTTGACGCCATTCTGATCCTAATGTCTACATATTGCAACAGGATGATACTCACACCTTCCTAGTTCTCTACATCGATGACTTGATCACAGGGAATCATTCATCAACGATTTAGGTTGCAAAAATTTCCCTTCATGTTTAGTTTTCGATGTTAGACCTGGGCTTGTTGCACTACTTCTTATGGATTGAGATCACTCAATCTTCCTCAGGTATCACTCTTGCACAGTCTAAGTACACACTTGTTATGCTCCATGGTTTCACATGGCTAATTGTAAGCCTATGCCAACTCCATTCTTGCCAGGGGTCAAAATTGAGGCTAAGTCTTCTTCACCCTTGGTTGATGGCACTTTGTATCAACAAATTGTTGGTAGTCTCATCTATTTGACTCATACGAGGACCGACATTTCATATGTAGTAGGTATGGTCTCTTGATTCATGTAAGGAGCCACATGAGATGCACTGGAAAGCAACTAAGCAGATTCTTCACTACATCAAGGGTACTCACAAGTATGGTATTCATTATGTAGTGAGCATGGATTTTGACTTGGTGGGACACATAGATTCAGATTGGATAGGTGATTCTCAAGATCACAAGTCTACTTCAGGGTATTACTTCTCCCTTGGTTTTGGTCTAGTTTGTTGGTTGAGAAAGAAGCAGTCTGCTATTGCTCTTTCATCTATAGAGGCTGAGTATCAAGGAGTGGTTAATGCTAATACTGAGGCAATATGGCTTCAAAAAATTATCACTAAGTTTGGCATTACCTTTTGGAAACCCATATTCATATATTGTGACAACTAGAGTGTGATTCAAATCTCTCGCATTCTAGTCCATCATTAGAAAACCAAGCACATCAAGATCCACATGCACTACATTCGGGCATTGATTCATTCAGAGATCATCAATCTCAAGTACTATTTGACATTAGATCAGACTACATTCATCTTTACCAAACCCTTCATTGAGATCAAGTTCCTTCATTTGTGAGTTCTTTTCTTGGGGTGTGGTTGGTGTCATCTTTGGGGGGGCTACTTAGTCCTTCTATTCTCTCTCTATTTTGTGGGGTGTTTTCTCTATTTGTGGGGGGGGGGTCCTTCTTCTTGTTTGTGGGGAAATTTGGTATGTACATGGGTACCTAGACATGGCCTCATTTTTCAGGACCCATCATCTTTTACATCCTCCTAAGTTGTGCTTAAGGGGGGGTGTTGGTGTAGGTTTTTATTTTTCTAGTTGGTTAATTTATTTTCCCTTATTCCTAAGTTTTTCCTACACTTTTATTAAGCTTCTTAGGATAATAAAATGAGTTTATTACTAGGAGATAAGTGATGTGGTGTCCCCTTTCTTAAAGGGTGGAATACTTTTCACTTTTGCTTGTCCATCTCCACTTCTTGTAGTTGATTCCTATTGGTTGGATTTTCCACCTACATACTCTCCTTAGTTCTATATAAACTCACTACCTAGCTTGTATTTGCATCTTCTTGCAAAATTTTTCATGCATTCATTCATGTATTGATTCAACTTGGAAGCTCTTGATACAATATTGTCACATCGACATTGCATAATCTCTCGGATTCCTAGTTTGCATTCTTATGTTTTTCTAGTTTATGTAATTTTGATTTTCTTTTAAAAATTTCCTTGGGTCATTCAATCTATTTCAGATTTCTAACATGGCATTAGAGCTTTTGTTTTAAGAAATCTAAGTTCATAGATTCCCGATTGATAGGTCGAGTTTATTGTAAAGATCTTGTGAATTCTTGTATGCTCTTCTCTTGTGTTTTGAATGATCTAGAGAATCAAAAAGGATTTGCAAAGATCTAATAACCTCTTTATATTGCATATATGTTTTGTGAGATTCGGGTGATTGCAACATTTCTGATTATATTGGAAACATTTTTTACTATTCCAACGCATCCAAAAGAATGGGGGATGTCAAGATTGGATTTTGTTTCATCCAAATTGGAGATTATTTGACATAGTTGCAAATAGGGGTTTGAAGCTTAGATTTGGCAAACAAATTTTTACTGGAGTTGTTTTCATTTTTGCTTCAAAAATCCCATTTCCACTCATTGGTAAGAATAATGAATTATGGGTTTTCCTCACAGAGTAAAAAAGCCATCTAAGTATCCATTAGATTTTGCATATGTTGAATAGATCTAAAAAAATTGCTGTCCAAAAAGCATTGCACGCCCATTTTTCTATAGGCTAAAGGTTAAATAAACTTCATTTTTTCATCTTTTGCTTGTTGGATCAATTTTTTTTTTTGGGTTTTGTTCTTAGCATCAAAATATTTTTGGGTTTATGTTATTGTCTACATATAGTGAATAGATTTTTTAGAAATCAAATCAGAAGTTAAACTTTTTTTTTTCTAGAAAAATCGTCACTCTAGGCTAAATTCAGCTTGTTTTTAAAAATATCATAAATATTTGCCACAGTGTCCATTTTTGGAAAATGAGATATCATCAAAAAATTGGAGATGATTACTTTCCATCCACAGAGGTATTGAAAATATTTTTTTCCATTTTGTACTAGATATTTCAGGGTGAAGTTGTCTTGTGCTAATTTCCTCGACAAGCCATAACTTTCACCTTGGTGGTCTGATTTTTGGAAATGAATAGGCGTTGAAAAGGTATTGAAGAGAAATACACAACCATAAGGTTAATTTTTCTAGATTTCATCTCAGGTTCATGTTGTATCAAAATTTTTAATTTTGTCTATTTTGAGCCCATTGAGCATTGTATCTTGGAAAAGGCTTTATAAACACATTGAATTATAAAGTGTCAACCTTATAATATTTGGGGGGGTGATCTTTGATACTAGTGAAAGGGTTGAGGTGTTCTTGGTGTTCACTTTCTTTTCACATTTCCTTTTACATTTCTTCATCATGACATTAACAATAGTTCCTACTTTAATTGCATACAACTATTTTGAGTGGAAATCGAATGTTCACTTGAAAAGACTTGGTTTGCATAGAATAACAATGGAACTAGAAACTAGAGAAACTAAAGATGAAGGAAATCCTAAATGGTTTAACAAATGTGATGTAGCATATGGAGAATTGTGTGTGTTTGAATCTCCTCATTTTTTCTTTCATATTGAATTTTTGAATACTCCAAATGAAATATAGAAAATGCTAGAATCTCTTTTTGACACACAAACTATGAGGGGTCATATGTTGGAGAATGAACTAATCATTTGAAAACTAGGAAACTTCAACAAAATTCATGATTTCTTCACTAAATTGAAATCACTAAGGCCATAGCTACAACAATGTGGATTTGATAAGAAAGATGAACGACTGATTCAAGTATTATCTCAAAGCTAAGTTATGAGTATTTAGTGCTTGTTTCTACCTTATATGCTACTAAGGATGCACTTGGGTCTCAATTCAAGATGCCATCTTTGGATGATTTTGCTACTCCTCTCACATGAGAGTAGGATAAGATAACTCAGATGGGAACTCTTAAGTCTTCTAAGTCATATGCCTTGGCTTCAAACCTTGGCACAAATGAAAAAAGAGGACAAAAGTAGTAATAAGGATAAGAAACAAAAGAATAGCGAAGAGAAGAAGAATCATAAATCAACTAATCCAAAAGAAAGTAATGAGACTTCATCTTCAAAAGGTGAGAAGCCTAAGAAAGAGAGGGTCAAATGTTCCTATTGTAAGAAACCTAGTCAGGATGAGCACAAATGTTTGAAGAAACAAGTTGATCATTTGACACATATTCTTGAGAAGAATATAAACTTAGTGTTCCTAATTCCATCAAACATAGTTCAGAAGAGGGTTCTCACAAGGCTAATGACAACAATAAGGGTAAAGGAAAGGGAAAATCCCTTGTAATAGTTGCTTCTCAACCATCCATATGGGTTCTTGATTCAAGTTCTTCACACCACATGGCTTCAAATGAAGATGAGCTTGAATTTATGGAGCCATGTTCTATGCCTTCGATTTTGATGGGTGATAACACTCTAGTTGAGGTGTGTGGGAGAGGGTTTGTTGATATGGGGGATGACACACTTAAGGATATTCTTTATGTTCCCTCATTATCAAATAATCTCCTATCAATCTATCAAATCACTCACACATGTACATGTAAGCGAGTTGAGTTTCCTCCTAATTTAGTGGTGATTCATGAGATGTAAAATGATCCTACAGTTTCAGTTGGGAGAGTAGATCATTAGTATCATATTTATTTGTTCTCTCACTTTGTTCCTAATCATTATTTGACTATTCTATTCACTCATTCAAATGATGTGAATAATTTATGGAATCAATGGTTTGAAAACTTGAACTATCACTACTTGCAACAACTCAACAAATAGGAAATGGTTACAGGATTGCCTATAGTTCACTTTTCTAATGGTGTTTGTTATGGTTGCATTCTTGGAAAGCATCTGAAAGAGAAGTTTGACAAAGGAAAATCTTGGAGAGCCTCACATCTTTTGGAGTTGGTACATAGTGATTTGGCAGGGCCATTTCCACAACCATCTTTTAGTAGAGCCTAATATGTTTTGACATTCATTGATGATTTTTTCAAGTAAGCCATTGTGTACTTTCTCAAAAAAATTATGAAGTCTTTATTTCATTCTTAGAGTATAAGGCTTTTGTAGAGAAAAAAATTGAGATATCTATCAAATTTCTAAATACAAATAATGGGGGGAATATGCCAACCACATGTATGTGTAGTATTGTGCTTTAGAGGGCATTGATTTACAATATATAGTCCCCTATAGTCCTTAGCATAATGGAGTTGCAGAATGAAAGAATTGGTCCTTGAAAGAGATGGTTAATTGTATGATTCACTCCAAGTCTTTGGCACCACCTTTTTGAGCATAAGCCATTAAATATGTATGTTATATCCATAACCACGTTCCCCATAAAGCTGTAAAGGGGATAACTCCTTTTCAAGCTTGGACTGGTTGGAAATCACCAGTTAAGCACTTTTGAGTGTTTGGCTCTAGTGAATGGGCCCACATTCAAACAAAAAAATGTAAGGCTATGGATCCCCAGAGCAAGTCTTGCATATTTTTTGGTTACATAGATGATGTCAAAGGCTACATGCTTATCCATCCTACCACACATGAGTTGTTTATTGAGAGGAGTTGTTAATTTGAGGAGAGTACTTCTAGTCACACTTTTCCTACCACCATCAGTTTGGAGTCCTTATATCATGATGATAGTTCTTTAGAGGTTCATAATACTTTAGATCATGATGAGGAGTCTTCTTCCTCCACATTATATGATGCTAGTGATCATGAGGACACACACAGTTCATCTTCAAAGGATGATGATTCACCTCCTCCATCCATAGGGCCTCTTTGGGCTTGTCAAACTTTACACTTAGCAAGTGATTGGGTAGGGGATCCTTTAGATTATAGGAGCAAAAGATCACAATTTCAAGATGCTCCATATGTCTTCCTTACTTTAGCTTTCGATCCATAGACATTTTGGGAAGCTTCTAGTGTCCCCAAGTGGGATGCAACCATGCAGGAAGAGTTCAGTTTGTTGGAGAGGAACCACACTTGGGGTCTTGTTCCACTTCCTAAGGGAAGGAAACTTGTTTGATGCAAGTGGGTCCATCAAATGAAATATGCAATAGATGGGTTGATTGAAAAGCATAAGGCTCCTTGGTTTCCAAAGGATTCTCCCAAGTTCTAGGGATTGACTACTCTAATACTTTTGCACTATTTTGCAAAATTGATTCCATCTAACTTGTTGTTGCTATAGATGCAACACATAGATGGGATGTTCATTAGATAGATGTGAAGAGTGCTTTTCTTCATGGATATCTTTAGGAGGATATATACATGGAGTAGCCATAGGGGCTCGTTCGGGATCCTTCATTTGTGTGTCATCTTTAGAAGTCTCTCTATGGCCTCATATAGGCCCCTCAAGATTGGTGTGCCAAGATGGACTTCTTCCTTCTAAAAGTGGCGGTCACTTGATGCCATTATGATCCTAATGTCTACATATTGTAGTAGGATGATACTCACAGTTCCTTGGTCTCTACATCGATGAAATGGTAATCACAGGGAGTCACTTATCCACCATTCAAGTATTGAAAATTTCCCTTCATGATTAGTTTTTGATGTCAGACTTGGGATTTTTGTACTACTTCTTGGGGATTGAGATCACTCATTCTTCCTCAGGTATCACTCTTACATAGTCTAAGTACGCACTTGATATGCTCCAGAGGTTTCACATGGTTGATTGTAAGCCTGCACCAATTCCATTCTTGTAAGGGGTCAAATTGAGGCTAAGTGTTCTTCACCATTTGTTGATGGAACTTTGTATCAATAAATTGTTGGTAGTATCATCTATTTGACTCATATGAGGTCTAAAATTTCATATGTAGTAGCCATGGTCTCTCAATTCATATAGGAGCCACATGAGTTGCACTAGAAAGTAGCTAAGCGAATTCTTCACTACATCAAGGGTACTCACAATTATGGTATTCATTATGTAGCGGGTGTGGATTTTGACTTGGTGGGACACACAAATTCAGATTGGGCATGCGATTCTCAGGATTACAAGTCTACTTTAGGGTATTTCTTCTCCCTTGGTTTTGATCTAGTTTGTTGGTCGAGAAGAAGCAGTCTGCTATTGCTCTTTCATCTACAAAGGTTGAGTATCAAGGAGTGTTTAATGCTACTACTGAGGACATATGGATTTAGAAAATTCTCATTGAGTTTGGAATTCCCTTTTGGAATCCCATAGTCATCTATTATGACAACCAGAATGTGATTCAAATCTCTTGCAATCCAGTCCATCATCAACAAACCAAGCACGTCAAGATCCACATGCACTACATTCGGGAGCTGATTCATTCGAAGATCATCAATCTCAAGTACTATTATACATAAGATAAAACTATAAAAATATTCACCAAACCCTTCACTGAGAGCAAGGTCCTTCATTTGTGAGGTTTTCTTGGGGTTTAGTTGGTGTCATCTTTTGGGGGGGCTACTTAGTCCTTATATTCTCTCTATTTTGGGGGGGTTTTCTCTCTCTATTTGTAGGGGGGGTTCTTCTTCTTTGGGGGGAAATTTGGTTTGTAAAAGGGTACCTAACATGGCCTAATTTATTGGGACCCATCATCTTTTACATCCTCCTAAGTTGTGCTTAAGGGGGGTGTTGGTGTAGGTTTTTATTTTCCTAGTGGGCTAATTTATTTTCCCTTATTCCTAGGTTTTTCCTACACTTTTATTAAGCTTTGGTAGGATAATAAATTGAGTTTATTACTAGGAGATAAGTGATGTGATGTCCCCTTCCTTAAAGGGTGGAACACTTTCCACTTTTGGTGGTCCATCTCCACTTTTTGTGGTTGGTTCCTATTGGTTGGATTTGTCACCTACATCCTCTCCTTAGTTCTATATAAACTCACTACCTAGTTTGTATTTGTATCTTCTTGCAATATTTTTCATGCATTCATTCATGTATTGATTCATCTTGAAAGATCTTAATGCAATATTATCACATCGACATTGCATAATCTCTCAGAGTCCTAGTTTGCATTCTTATATTTTTCCATTTTATGTAACTTTGATTTTCTCTTAAAAATTTCCGTAGGTTCTTCAATCTATTCAAAATTTCTAACATTAGTTGGAACCAACAAAATTAAAATCATTATAGATTTAAAGTTCAAAGTTAAAAGTCAAATGCTATTAAATCAAATGAAAATCCAAGTGGACAAATGAAGTTAAAATGGATCTTGAAGAAAAAGAGATCAAGCAAAGAAAATATTTCAAATCCAAAAGCCAATAAAAAAGTGGAGCCACAAGAAAATAGGTCTCCTACATATGAAAAATGTCCACCTCCTTCAAAATGGTCATCCAACAAGGCATATAAAAGTGTTGATTCCAAACACTATCCCAATTAAAATTCCAAACTCCATCATCCACTGTCCCAGGTTTGGAAAATAAAAATTCCTACATCCAAACTTCTAAAGAATCCATCCACATCTACCCTCATCCATCATAATCCAACATCTTGTCTAAATTGTAAAAATCCTATTTCACAAATCCACCATACCTTGGCAACGACTCTTTATCTTAAGGACTCTCATGGTACTCTATCACAATGTGCGTATTCTACTAAGGCCAATCCTAGTATAAAAAAGGATCACAATGACATTCATTATTTATATGCAAGTGTCATGATCCTAACAAGGCAACTACTTCATAAAGGTCATTATTGGTATATCATGACACCAATATTTACATCAACATTATCAAAGGATTCCGAATAATCATTGATCAACTAAAATATCAAGGCCATCCAAAAATTCAAGAAAATACAAAAAATGAAAAAAAAACAAACAAACAAGAGAAAAAAATCATCACCTTAATGCAAACCTAGGAAACAGGCATCTTGTGTGACATAAAAAAAAAAAAAAATGAAAAATTTGAAAAGAAAATAGTAAAGAGAAAAAAATTTGTCCAATAGTGAAAACCACTTCAGTGGTGCTTTGGATAAGTACCATGATGAAAACCTAGAAAATAGGTGTCATTTCTAAAATGAATTTTATCTATATGGATCATTACACTTGGGGACAAGTTGTCTCATATTCCATATCTTTCTCATGACATTTCCACCCATTTATCCAATCCATATCATTTCCATCTAGCCAATCCATATTGTTTCCATCTATCTTCCCTACGTACCTTGATATTGATAAGGATTAAGGAAAAAACATAAATAATGATTTGGAACACTCTTGGAATGTCTATTCTTTGGTCATATGCTATATAATATCATATCATTTCCTTCATAGCACTATCCAAACCCCATATCTTAGAAAAAAAAGTTTATTCCTATGTGATATAGTCCTTGGAGATCATATACTAAATCCTCCATCCAATAATCCTCGTGTCTCTTATCCTCTACTAAAGAAATCCATTATCCTTTTACCTATCACAAGACTTGGTCTTCCCTTGTCATTGGTTCTCAGCTTCCAATCCATTTATCCAACATCCCTCCATAATCCAAGCCAATCCTAACAAGTCATACAAATGCAACAATCCTAATCCATGCAAACTTGCTATGCAATATAGCACATCATCCAAAACATTCCTTGGTTTTGTTCCCAGCCTTGCTGCAAAACTTTGATACATTAGTCATATTGTCATCATTAAGATATATCTTTCTCATTCTTCACGTTATTTTTGGGATGTGTCATTCCCATATCAACAATTTTATCATCAATCAATTATCAATCAATCAATCAATTAGTCAATCAATCAATTGGTTTTTATCTTGAATAGGGGCAAGATCATGTTATCTTTTTATCCTTGTGCATGCATGCATGCTTGCTTGTGTGTATCTTTCACATGCATTTCCCATAATATTTATGATATACCTTCCATAATAAGCTATCCATCTTCTATAATAAATTGTCCTTTGCTAAGACTAATACTTTGATTGGATACATACAAAACTTATTTCAAACACCAAGCTTAACAAATCACACAATAATAAACAAACTATCAAGCTAGTCTTCATGTCTAAAAATCAATTGCCTATCTTTATCATCTGTCTTTCTCATCCATATTTTTCTATATAGTCTTTTATCTTATACAGGTTGTTGCATTCCTTGAAATCAAACTAGGTGTCTTATCCAAGGTGCTTCATTCCTAAAACTAGACACTCTTTCTATTATTCTCTAGTTTTTACAAGAAGATCAACTTGGTTGTTGACTTGTTTGGTTTAGTTGGTCTTATCTTTTATTTGATTTATTTTTTTTCATGTTCCTATGCTACTCGAGGATATCCACAAGTGATTAGAGAAGTGAGGATGGATCATCATTTTTCTTTTTGATTTTTTTTGTAGTTTTTTTGGACAATATGGCTGGAGGAAACTAAATTCCTAGTATGAGTCATGACACTCCTTATATGCAATGTGTCTATTTATGCAAAGGGATCAAATTTTGCACCATGGTTTTCCATACCTTGGTGTACATCATCCACTTTCAAAATTAAAACTCAATGATGATATATGTGCACTTATCAAGGCTTATGATGACTTATTCATCACTTCTCTTTCTTCATCCTTTCATCTTACTAACTATGCTTCCTTTCTTACTAGCCTTTTCTTCTAGCTAATATTTCTTTGATCCATTTTTATCCTGATCAATCAGTCTTTTCCACATATGATATTGATCTAGCTAACCATTCTCTACTTCTTACTAACCTTTTCTTCCATCTTATCAAAAAATTGGCCTCATTTTTTTGAATTTTTTGTCAAATTTCCCGAGGGGGAATCATAATCCCGTTTCCACTAGGGAATTCTAGGGAAAAGATTTGATTACAATTTTTCTTATTTTTCTATGAGACAACGCTAAAAATCACATTGCCTAAAAAATGTAGACATTTAAAATTGTCTTGAGTCTGCGAGAGCATTAATGACTAATCCTTCGTCTAACCTAATTATGAAAAAACCTAATTTTTATCTAAAACCAATTCTAGTATTCTTTACACTTTATAATTAAATAATTTTAATTATTTAATTATTCTAATTATATCTCTCTCATCATTTCTTCAAATTAAATAATATTTTTGATTATTTAATCCCTAAGCTAATTTCGTTCGTGATTAAATAAATATTATCAATTGTTTAATCATCCTAACCTGATTTCCTCTATAATTAATTAAATTATCTAATTTAATTAATTATTCACATGAGGTGGAAAATAAATACATTTTATTTATTTATTTTTGAAAACTTGCTGCAATTTCCTCTTCACTTAACTCTTCCATTTTCTATTTTCTTTATTGGTTAACTCTTCCATTTCTTTATTTCCTTTTTCACTTGACTGACCCTTTCTTCCACTTGATTGCCTCTTTCTTTTAGTTAAATTTTCCACTTTCTACTATTTTATCCACTCATCTCTTACATTTTTCTATTTCCTCATTCACTTTTCTCTTCCATCATTCTTACATTTTCTATTTTTTGAATGAGCAACTTTCCCATACAATTTGTTTCATTCAATCTCAACTGTTGATCTTCTATTCAATCTCATCCATTTTTCTTGCCAACTTTGTCTATAAATTTGGCATTCATCTCTTCACAATTTCAACCACCATCTTCAAATCCTTGCTACTGTTATTATCATCTTAAGCAATTAATAAGAGCACTCCCAAAATCTAAGAGCAACATATCATAAATCTTTAAAGGAAGATATGAGAAGGGAAATAAAAGTGATTCAAGGATGGCATAAGAGGTAAAATCTGTTTTTTGTGTGTTTTATTTAATCTTTTATGCTCATTTGTTTTCTATTGCTTGATTGAGAATTTTAGCTTGATACTAACAGTTTGGTGGTTGATGTGTATGTTTTAAGATTTCAAACCCGATTTTCCATATCATATAATAATATAGAGGAGAATGAATGAATAGAAAGGTAGGATAATCTTCCTAACCATAAATAATAATATTATTAAGTTTACCTTCTTCCAAATTCCAATTTGCACAAAAATTGATACTAGTAAATTAACAATGAGTAATTGATAATGGAAACAAACCTTGATATAAAAAATTGGAATAACTATCAACTATTGTAGCTTTAAGATAAAATGCATTCGAACTAAAGAACCAACCTTTGAACAAAAAATATTTGGAAGAAATAAGTGAAATAATTTCATATGGTATAAAAAACCTTAGCTTCAATGGTGATATTATACTATTTTAATAATACAATAATTCATTCTCAATGATTAATTTGTACTAATGTTCATGCATCCTTAAAATAAGTATTACTTATTATTATGTATGAGATTAATTAGATAAACAGATGAAAAGAAACATCGGGTGATCCCACAATAGTGGGTTACACATTTTGGCCAAACTTGACACTGAACTGAACATTTTAAACTAAATCTTCACTTTCAAACACCTATAGCTGCTAAACCATGAAGAATTTGAAGATGATGCATACTAGTGATTTGTGAAATTTTCTCTATAGATTCTAAATATATGTTTTTAAAAATTTTTGGAATCAAATTGCATTTCTTTTTCCATCTCCTTTGTTAACTATTTTTCAACAGTAAACTACATTTTTGAAGAGTGATGTTTATTGTATAACACATAACTTTTTTTTCTATGAAGGATAAAATTCTAATTTTTTCATATTTAGATTTGCAACTACGATCTATAGCACCTTCATTTGGTTTCATAGTGTTTTATTAAATATTTTTTTCTTAATTAAGTTTTGAAGTCATATGAATTACAATTTAGACATAGGTTTACTATATAACACAACTTTTTTTGTATGTATCACTTTTTTTTTGTTGGATCGAGGACATCAATACCAAGAGCATAGATATTTCTTAGATTTTTTTTGGTAATCTACTATTTTTCACATGTGCAAAACAAATAGCTTGATTTTTGGTGAAAAATCTACATTCACAAGAAATAAAAAAATATAATAATCAAATTAAATATATATAAAATTATACTTTTTGGGAAGCTTATAATAAGGACTACATACTTGCAAAACATAAATTTTAAATGAATTCATTTGATCCCCCAAAATGAAAATAAAAAGTGGTTTCTTTTCAGCATTTTGATAGGTGTAGAGGAGACTCCATTATAGACATGGTTTAAAAATAGCGGGGTTCTATCCAAGAGGGTTTGATAAAACTATAGCATTGAAAAAAGTAACCATTGTTCACACTTAGTTTGGGAATGGATAACTAGTGATAAAATGGATTTAATTGAGCCTTATTTAGGGTGCTGTAAAGTCTTTCTTTATACTTCTACACTAATCTAGGGCCTTATAAATTAATTGAGCTTAATTGGCCCCTTAAATTTAAATCCAAGCCTAATTAATTACATTTTTTGAAGGATAAATCCCGACATTCATTAATAATGTTTCACAACACTTAATTTGGAAAGTTTTGAGTCCTAGGCTAGTGACCTGGGACCCATTCACCACTTGCAAAATGGGTCCTTCCTAGGTCCTAGGACCCCCTTTTGGTATGTTATTTCATATCCTTGAAGCATGTCCTAGTTGAGTGTGCTAGGACCCATTTGCCCTATGGAAATTGTGTCCTCCTTAACTTAGGAAACCCATTTTTGAACACATTCTTGGTGGGATTTTAATGATTTCAAATCTTAGATCTGATGTCGGCTTGTGTTATTTGAATTTTAGGATTAAATCTTAAGTATAAATATAAGGTTATTTCACATAGTTTCACCTAGAAAAGTTTACAAGAAATCTAAGATTTTCATGAAAGCAATCCTAGATCTTCATAAGTAATCAAGAGTACATTCACAAGAGCATTATTGAGCATTCAAGAAGGCATTCAAGGGTAGATTATTAGAGTTTTATTACAACAATCAAAGATCTCATTCATCATGTCAAAGGAATAGTGCATCATGCATGTTATTGAGTTAATGTGATGTTGTAGCATTGGTGATCAAGTTCAAGTCTTCAAAGCCATTATCCTATGCCAAGTTCATGGTCAAGATCTACACTCATTAAGGCCATTTCATGCTAAGTTTTTGATTTGAAATCCAAGGTTCAATTAAGGATTGGTGAGTTGTTACACATTGTTGTTTATTCATCTTTTCTTACAAGGTTTAATTACCTAAGTAGGGTTTGACCAAGGAAAACCCCTATTACCTAACAAACAACAATTTTTCTTCTCTCTTGATGTGTGATTGAAAGTTACAGGTTGAAGATCAAGCAAAGAATAAAAGTTGCAAGAATTGCAAAGTTGTAAAGTTGTCAAAGTTGCAAAGTTGCAAAAGTTTTCATCTTTGTTGCAAGATCACAAAAACTAAGCTACATAATTTATTTTTGACTTTGGAGAGTTGAGAACCTATGATTTGGAAGTGCAAAAATTGAAGAACAAGATCTCAAAACTATTTTTTTAGAACCCTAACAAGGACCCATTTTCCATTGGGCGAATGAGTCCTTAGTGAGGCCCTAAACAACACTTTTTCAAAAAGGTACACATCATTTCAGCACCTGAAAACCTTCCTTTTTACTGTTATAACAATTAGGATTGATTTCTTATTGTTATTGATGCATTTTACTTCTCATAATTGAGTGAAACATCAAGAAAAATTAGGTGTACCCATTTGGTTGATCCCATTTTTGGTGCACCTCTTTTTCTATGTTTCATTTTGGTGAACCCAACTTTTTGAGCATTGTAATTTTTTTAATTTTTGGAGTCTATTTTCATCCTATGTTAGATCTTGCATTCGTCTGTATCCATTTTCATTGAATTAGATCTCTTTTAGGGTGTTTTAGTTTGCATTCAAAATTTGCATCTCATCTAGGGTTTTAGAATTGCATTGTTTACATTCTTTAAACTAGAAAAATACAAAAAATTAGTCATTTTGCATACCATTTAGATCATATAACTTGCATTTGAAAATCAAAACAAAATTGCATACCAAACTAGGTCTTGTAGCTCATCATTTTGTCACATTTCCAACTTGCATTTCACATTACATTTATATAAATATGAACCTAAAACTTACTATAGCGGACCTGAAACTGAAATTCATTAGAAAAGCTTAAAAATATATAAAAATCAACTTCAAAACCCTAATCTAGGACCCATTCACCCTAGGGAGAATGAGTCCCTGATCAAAAATAAATCTAAATTTCTAGAAATTGAAATCTTTAGTTTTATGCTTCTATTTGTTGCCATCAAATCTCTATTTTAGTTTGTTGAATTTTTGTTCCACTTATTTTATTAAATCTAGCTTCATTTGCTTCACTTAGTGCATTGTCAAAATTGCATTTACAACATTTCATTTTTATATTGTTGCATAGTTTAATCAACAAATTGCCTTGTTCAGAATTTGAAAATTTCATTTCATCGTAGGTCATTGCATTGCCTCCTTCCATTTTGGGTTTGCACACTAAGTCTGTGATCAAAATTGTATGAGCTTTACAACTTGATTTCCTATTAGCAATATTATTGTTAGACGTAGTTTGAGGCTCATGTCATCCCACGATATACCATTCGCCATGGATCTTGGGTTTTCTATCTCTCTTCTTAATAGTGTTGATAATCAACCCCCTATGGATCCTAGTTTGCATACTTAATTCCCCATGACTTCCATCGATGTGCATGATGTTCATCTCTCACAAGAAGACATAAAAGGATTAGATGAAGGCCTAGAAAAGTTTCAAGACATTATACTTATTGAGAATGTGGAAATTAGTATGCTTCCTACTTTACAAAATCTAAGGAAAATGCTTAAAACTGGAAATGACACACAAATTGTCAATAGCCTCAGATGCTTCCTAAATGAGAACTTAAACAAATAAGAGAATAATAACATCCATGCCTTGGTCAAATTTATTGAAGCTAAACCTTGTAAGGTATCAACCAAAAAGCCTCTTGATATTGCTTTCTCACAAAAAGAAGTACTTAAACATGTACCCGACGATCCTCTTTACATAACTGAAAGAATCAACAACAAGCCTACTAATGGGATATTAATTGATCCCATTTGTGGAGAGAATGTGATCACTAAAGAATTTATATTTGTGCATGAACTCTATTAAGATACATATGATAAAGCAAAAGCATGGATCAAGATGCATAATGGTTTTTCTTGTCCTACAATAGGCTCGATAGATATTCCTTTGAAAGTTGGACTGGAAACATTAAATGTCTCATTCACCATCATCCCATAATCAGACCAATTTCATGTGAAGTTAGGCTACCCATGGCTTCACTCCATGAATGTCATCCCATCAATAGTGCATAAATGTTTAAAGTTATCCTTTTGCAATGATATCTTTATTGTGCATCATAGTGGGTTTAATCCTATGTCTTGCCAAGGGAACTTTTCACTGGATTTATTTTGGCTCGAGCCTATTGAACCTATTAAATCTCATCAAGACTTCTTTTTCAAATCCTATCAAAAGTTCAAGGAAAAGCATATAGCATAATTATCCCTTAGAAACATGGCCCAACCTGTGTTTGAGCTACCTATCCTTGATGAAACAATGATTGAATTGAAAGTCCTTCCAAACATCCAAGAGTAGCCTATGACAAAGCCTCCTGCAATTTCCTACAAGAGACCATGAGACAAAGAAAACAATGCCATTGTGCCTCCTAAAATAAAAAAAGTTTAAAGAAAGTGATTAAAAAACCTCATGTGGTTCCTTCCGTTCCTCTCCTAAAGGAAGAGAAGAAACCTATGATTGACAAACTCACTCCTACACAAACACAAATTGACAAAAAAAGAAAGAAATTGAAATGCTAGAGATCGTAGGTGTAGACGTTGTGCTATTGCTTGTATGTTACAAAATCAAGAAGAAAAGAGCAACATAGAGAATCAAAATCCAAACTTACCTGAAGCAATGTATGATAGCTCTATACCCTCGTTGCAACATAAATAAGAACCTTCAAGAGAAATTATCATTCGACCTCATATTGTGATTAATCTAGATGATGACATTGATATTACAAAGATTGATGAACAAGTGCATAATGAATTAAATACATTGATTTCCTATTCAATGAGATTAAATGACAAAACAACTAAAAAGAGTGTTGAACTTGGTGCTTCCCCTAGTTTGACACTTGTTGTCCCTTTGGCTAGTTGTCTGCCTTCTGTATATACCAACTGAGATTGGGATGTAGATGACCTACTATAGGTTGACTCGCATGTGCCTTACTAGTCTTTTGCTTTGTTCTCTTTTTCATGTTATTTTATGTGATTACATGTGCATAATGTGATCCCCCGTGATGTTTTTTTTGATGTATCTCTCTTTTTTTGCATTCTTCTATATGTACCTACATTCTTCTCTATGTCGTAAGCATTTTATCCTTTTTTCATTTGTCTTGTGGTTTCCTTTTGGGGATGATGCATGGCATCGAGACATTTAGGTCTCTTCCATGCTGACCCAAAGGATTCTTCTTTGTTTTCACGTTCTTTGTGTCATTCTTCTAGTTCTATGAGTATTTGGGGAATGATGACAGTTCTGAGCTCTATGAAAAAATTGCAAGCAAAGACATACCAACTCCAAATCCATAGATCCCTTATGTATTTTTGGGGGCAACCCCTCTTTCCTTTTTCATGACGTAGCTCTATTTCAGAAACAAATGACTTGGCATAGGGTTTTCTAAGGAAAGCTCTCATGTCTAAGGAGAAAACATTGGCTACTTTAAAGTAGTTGCTCACAACAATGGTGTTAGCAACCACTTTAAAGTGGGGGCATACATTGATGAAATCTTTTGACACTTTGCATTTTCATGTAGTGATTTTATTTTTCTTGTGATGTGTCCTTTTCTTGGTGGTGTCATTGGGTTTGATGTCCTCCAAGAGTGTGATAATTCTAAGCATACAACTTCCCTTAGTGGCATGATGTGAATGAGGCCTCCCATAAGTGGCAATATGATATTCTTTACTTGTCCTCTCTTGGAGATATTAGGAATGATATTCCCTAAGAAGAAGACTTTACATGAAGTGAGATACCTTTGAACAAAAACCTATAGACATAACATTCATAAGCATTTAACATTGTGGTGCCTTACCAAAGTTTTCAAGAGAATAAATTTGATATGATGTGGGATGCTAATATGATTCTTTGATTTGCCACCTTTTCGAGATACTCACCTAGTGGATGGCTTGAGGTTCCACTACCCTAGAGTGAGCGTGCGTGTGTTTCATTTGCATAGTGGACATCGTGTTTCACTTGTAAATTGTTTTGGACAAAAAGCCAAGACCTAGTCCACATCGTGTTAGAATGGTTGAAGCTTGATCCTTTATTTTCCTTTATTTTCTTGGTCTTTATAGTGTATGATTGAGTATCTTTGTCATTTTTGCATAAATAAGTGTCTTGAATGTCTACTTTAGTGTGAGTTTGACATGGGGGAAAACTCTCACTAAAGTGGGGGAAAAATATAGCATAAAAAAAGTAACCCTTTTTCACACTTAGATTGGGAATGGATAATTAATGGTAAAATAGACTTAATCGTGCCTTAGTTAGGGTGTTGTTAAGTGTTTATTTACACTTTCACACTAATATAGGGCCTTATTAATTAATTGAGATTAATTGGCCCCTTAAATTTAAATCCAAGCCTAATTATTTGCATTTTTTGAAGGATAAATCTTGAAATTCATTAATAATGTTTCACAACACTTGATTTGGCAAGGTTTGAGTCCTAGGCTAGTGACTTGGGAACCATTCACCACCTAGCGAATGGGTCCTTCCTAGGTCCTAGGACCGCCTTTTGGCATGTTATTTCATATCCCCAAAGCATGTCCTAGTTGAGTGTGCTAGGACCCATTCGTCCTATGGCGAGGGCGAATGGGTCCTCCTTAACTTAGGACATCCCTTTTTGAGCATATTTTGGCAGGATTTTGATGATTTCAAATCTTAGATCTGATGTCAACTTGTGTTATTTGAATTTTTGGATTAAATCTTAAATTAAGTATAAATATAAGGTTATTTCACATAGTTTCACCTATCAAAGTTTACAAGCAATCTAAGATTTTTAGGAAAGAAATCCTAGATATTCATAAGCAATCAAGAGTACATTCACAAGAGAATTATAGAGCATTCAAGGACATATTATTAGACTTTTATTTCAACAACCAAAGATCTAATTCATCATGTCAAAGGCATAGTGCATCATGCATGTTGTTGAGCTAATGCGATGTTGTAGCATTGGTGATCAAGTTCAAGTGTTCAAAGCCATTATCCTATGTCAAGTTCATGATCAAGATCTACACTCATTGAGGCCATTTCATGCTAAGTTTTAGATTTGCAATCCAAGGTTCAATTGAGGATTGGTGAGTTGTTACACATTGTTGTTCATTCATCTTTCCCTTTATGCATTATTTCATTACAAGGTTTAATTTTCTAAATGGGGTTGGACCAAGGTAAACCCCTATTTCCTAACAAACAAAAAAATTTCTTCTCTCTTGATGTGTGATTGCAGGTTTTAGGTTGAAGATCAAGTGGAGAATAAAAGTTGCAAGAATTGTCAAAGTTGTAAATTTGCAAAAGTTGTCATCTTTGTTGCAAGATCACATAAACTAAGCTACATAATTTATTTTTGACTTTCAAGAGATGAGCACCTAGGATTTGGAAGTGCATACATTGAAGAATAAGATCCCAAAATTGATTTTCCAAAACCCTAACAGGGACCCATTCGCCACTAGGAAAATGAGTCCTTAGTGAAGCCTAAAACAACATTTTTTCAAAAAGGTACACATCATTTCAACACCTGAAAACCTTTTTTTTTTTCTGTTATAATAGTTGGGATTGATTTTTTATTGTTATTTATGCATTTTACTTCTCATAATTGAGTGAAACATCAAAAAAATTTAGGTGTACCCATTTGGTTGATACCATTCGTGGTGCACATCTTTTTCTATGTTTCATAAACCCTCTTCAATTAAAATCCTTTAAATGGAACCTTTCAAGGCCTAAATCATTATATTTTCTAAAAATATATGATTTCAGCAGAAATCAAGATGCTTGAGAAAGTGTAACCCATTATTTAAGCATCACCCATTGCTTAGGGAATTTAAACTATTACTAATACTTTCTTCCCTAATTGCATATTGCTAATACTAGTATTTGCACTTATAGACCTTAATTCAGTTGTAGTTTATCTTTTTCCATTTGAAGGATAAGTAGGGATAAACTTATAGCTCGTAAAAAGAGCATTTATTGTAAATAACAAATATTTCACTCTCTCTGTTACAACCTCCACACTTGATGTAGATTTTTTCCAAATTTGACCCTTATTATTAATTTTTTTACCATAAATTTCTTTGCTAAAGATAAGTGTGTGCTAAATAGACTATAATTTAGTGGTATTTTATCATCTATTGTGATTGAAAATAATAAAGTTTAAGAAATTGAGAAGTAAACTCTAGTATGTGTATTAAGTTATCACATATTTCACTCTCCTTGCTTCAATTTATATGTTTGTTATAAATTTCATGGTAATTTTTTTAAAAATGATGCATTATAAGAATACTATTTTCCATTTCAACCTTTAGATAAAAAATAAATGTAAATTCTCTAGAGATATTCATGGATTTTAAAGATGAATTCCATGTCTACACTACCAAAAATTCCATAAAAAGATTTAAAACAACACATTTTCATATAAAACTACAAATATTACTTGCATTAGGGCATGCACAAAAAGATGGGAGACCAGAAAGTGGTCACAACCATTTTTTTGTCCATCTAGAACATAACACAAGTGGATTATAATATTCTTGTGTTATGAAGGGTAGTGATCAAACCTAGGTAGGTCACTACTAATCCATAATGTGGTTGCATTATTTCTTATATACAATTAAAACTACATAAAGGCTAAGCTCATTTGATCTCAACCTCTCACCTATGCAATAGTAGACCATGAGCAAGAAAAAACATGAATGCATTATGGAATCAATAAATTCATCATCAAAGTGTCTCCACAATGCTTGCGAGGTTGAGGAGATAGGTTTTATTAGTTTTTTTGTGTAAAAATTGAATTAAATAAGAAATTATGAATTATTTTGATTTAATGTTATTTAATTTTTAGGAGTTGAAAATCTCTAACTAATTCATGAAAACCCTAATTCACCCATTTATGAAAACCCTAGTGAAGAAAAACCTCAACAAACTGCTCAAATAATTCATTGACATCCTCTTAAGATGCAATCTAAAAATTTCTAGGGAAAACTAAAGAATAAATAAAAAACATCAAACATTGATCCAAAGGTTGAAAAATATGAGTGGAACTAGTTCCCATTAGTTTATCCTTAACACTTCATAGTAATCTATCATCTCTCACATTTATTTTGTGAGTGGTCAAATTAACACATGGTCAAACAAGAGGGGTGAATCCCACCAATATTATGCCACCAAATTATTCTAACAAGAAGGAAAATAAAAGAAAATATTGAAATCTGATTTGTATGCATTGTTTATTAATCCATGAATTAATGAACCCCTACATTGTAGTTGTAGGAGATCATGGACAATTTTTGACCATATTCCATGAAACAACAATGAAGTCCAATAGTATTTTGAGGAAACTCTATTGTGATTTTTTCCTCAACGAGATCTCAAACTACTTTGACATACATGAGTTCCAACATAGAGGTGGGGGATTTTCACCTAATAGAGAGGGGGAACATTATGCCCAAGAATAGGCACATAGACCCCTTACTAGGCCAAACATTGAGCATATCATGACTCCTTCCATTTTGAAGGAGAGTGTTGAGGTGATGACTATAGAGTCCATCAATTACCTCACATAGACCTTGCTACATCATACTAGGCCTTTAGCATAGGGTGATGAGGGTGAGGCTCCTAGGTTTCAATGTTCACTCAAAGTTGTGGAAACTTAGGTCTATTTGAGATTATGGATCCTAGGATGCTCAAGATGCATTATTTCCAACAACAAGACACATCCATATTGGATAAAATGGTATTCACATATGATCTTTTGGATATGATATTTGGTATTGATAGACTATTAAATTTGAATAGTGGTTAAAATTTAATTTACTATATTTCCTTTTGAAATGTAGGATTAATAAATATATTTATCTATGACAATTAAAAATTAATCTAAATTGATTGTAATAATTTTTTAGGGTCAAAGTGTTCACCCTATGTCTATCACCCCTTTAGCTCCCAATTATGTGACCATGTTGAGGCCATATGTATGTAATTAGTAAATAAATAGTAAATAAGTGCATGTAAATAGTTTTACCTTATTTGAATGGTAATATTAAAATTTATACTGGATGGTGAACAAGTGGATGTTGTAAGGAAATCTAGGTACAGAAACAACTTCCAAACACAAATCTAAGCAGGAGAGGGTTGCAAAAACTTTGTTTCAAATTTTTAACTATCACAATTTAGATGCACAATTATTAAATTTATTTTCATATTTAAACACATAAACCACAACACACATATTTAATGTGGGAAAACCCTTTCAAGAAAAATCCCACCAGCCAAAGTACATATCAATAGTATTATAGTAAAAAGCAACTACAATACAAATTCTAGAGTCTATGGTCTTGTAGGTGTTACTACACTGTGATACAAAGTCTAGAGTGAATCTGACAACATAACTTCTTAAAAAATTACAATACTCTCTCTAAAAATGCACTAAGGATGCATTAACATATTTATTACACTCATACATGAGTGCTCAAGATTGCATTGTGTCATTCCCATAGTCTTTGTATGCATGCAAACTAAAACTGACAACATGCACAAGTCCCAAGTGACCTAAAAAAGAAACTAACTCAACATGCAACAAAATGCAACCACATGCAAGACATGCAACTCCCAAAAAAAAAGTAACCTCATATTCAAGGTGTCCCCATGGAGAAAATATAGCTCCACTACCAAAATAGAACTTATCTTTGATTCTTAGTGACTCCCAGTGACAACTCAGTCTTTGTTTAGCAACATTCCTTTGCAAGAATGAGATAAATCCTCAAACCAATGCCACATGACATCAAGTCACATTTCCTTAAAGAAAAAAATTCACAATGCTACATTGAGTGCCTAGGTGAGAAGTTTCATACTTTGTTTCTTTCCTTTCTCCAAAGAAGGAATGTACTCACAAGTAGGCCCCACCAAGTGATAACTTCCAAAGTAGAATATCACATGTAACCATGGTGCACATTTAAGAGATAAACATTTTCCTCTTCCCAAAGGAGTTCCCATGTGATGAGTGCCACATTATCACACTTTGCACATCGCATGTAGGGAGCCAACTAACCATTGGGTCCCACAAAGTGCATTAGCAACTTGGAAACTTATATTTTTGCATTTAATAAATTAAATTAACAACATAGGGGAAAATAAATTAATTATTTCAACATGGGAATCTCTAAGGTTGAGATATCTTAATCCCAAAATTCTCCCACTTGTCAAAGACCTTACAAGAGTCTTTGTATCACACTTGGGCCACAAGGCCCATTGAATCAACACACCATTTTAACTTCTTTGTGCTCACTAACTTTGTCAGTGAATCTACAACATTCACAAAAGTATCAGTCTTTTCCAACTCCACCTTTCCTTCTTCCACCATATCGTGATCAAAGTGAAACTATACATCAGTGTTCTTTGTTTTGGCATGGAAAGTAGGATTCTTCACTAAACAAATTGCACTCTAGTGTCTCAACAAATAGTAATTTTACCTGCATCAAAACTAATATTAGAGAAAAAATTCTTAAGACAAATGGCTTCTTTGCAAGAATGAGTAGCTACCATGTACTCTACTTCTATAGTAAGCAAAGAAACTACAACATGTCGCTTACTCATCCAACTTATAGCACCACCAACATGAAAACATATGCATTGGAAAATCTTTTGCTATTAATGTCACTTGGCCAATTAGAATCCATATATCCATGAATGCTCATTGAATATCGAGATCTAGTAGGATAACTATGAAAATACAAGGCATACTCGGAAGTACCCCACAAATATCTCAACACTCTCTTCATTGTATCCTAGTGTACCCATCCAAGATTATCCATAAACTGACTAAGGACTCCCACTTCTTGGGCTATGTTTGGCCTTGTACAGACCATGACATACATCGAGCTGCCAACAACACTCACATATGGTACTTTGGTCATGTCCTCCATCTTGGTAGGATATTTTGGACAATCCTCTACAGAAAGCTTCATCCCTTGCATTACAAGAACAATTAACTATCTACAAGCTGTCATGCTAAATATATCCAACACTGAATTCACATACTTTCTCTGGATTAACCAAATATTTCTATTAGCTCTATCTCTTCTGATCTTCATCCTCAGAATATACCTCATTGCACCTAGATCCTTCATCTCAAATTATGTTGACAACTAAAACTTCAAATCTGAAACCATACTCTTACCATTCCCAATGAATAACTTATCATCCACAAATAGGACTATGTTGAGAATGCAACCATTGTCAGTATTGTAGTAGACACAGTGATCAGATTTAGATCTCAAAAATATCAAAGACAACACATAAGTATCAAAATTTTGGTACCACATTCTAGGAGATTACTTCAAACCATACAAAGATTCCTTTAACTTGCATACTAGATTCTCCTTACCTTTCTCAACAAAATGTTGTGGTTATGAAATATAAATTTCTTCCTCCAAGTTTCCATGAAGGAAAGTTGTCTTCACATCCATCTGCTCAACTTCTAATTCATGAACTATTGTAAGTGATAATAATAATCGAATGGATGCCAACTTACTTATAAGAGATAAAATATTCCCATAATCAATTCCCTCCACCTGGGAATATCCCTTCGTGACCAACCCTACCTTATGTTTCTTAACACTTCCATCTAGAGAAACTTTCTTCTTGAACACCCATTTGCATCCAACAAATTTTCATCCTTCAAGGAAAGGTATCAGATCCCATGTAGCATTCTTCTTCAATGCAACCATCTCTTTATTCATAGCTTCCATATAGGAATCGGTATCATGCATACCCATAGCATCTCTAATAGTCATAGTCTCATTAGTGTTAGCAATCAAAGAAAATATGCAACTAGAACCCAACATTGAATATCCAAACATATCCGATTTTCACCTAGCACATGTAGACCTCCTCAATTGTTTAGGTTGAGGTTCTTTCTCTTCTTTAGAGCTTGTAGAACTGCTTGATCTATCCTCATCATCAGGTCCATTAGGAGTACATAGTTCATCATTCTTTGGAGTAGGTGGAACTTGAACTACCTCCTTTTGCTTCTTTTCCTTCTTTGGTTGTAGATCAACTGTGAAAGGTTTCAGCTCACAAGAAATCACACTTTTTCTATAGAGAACCTTCTTTGCAACTGAATCCTAAATCTTGTGCCCTTTTACACTGACACCATATCCAATGAAGATACAATTCATTTCCTCACTCTTTGAGAAAATGAAAAATATGGGTGTGTGGGTGAATTGTGTTATGAAAGGGACTTCACCACAAACACCTATTTCCCTAATTTCATTCAAGGAAATGAGATCAAAACAATGAATTGACTATCAACCAAAATGTGAGTCAAATCAAGGTATGAATCAACAAATTTCCAATCTATGCAAGGACGGGCGTATAACCTACATAGACCTTTGGAGAGAAAGATCAAAACCATAAAAAAAACTCCATAATGCAAGCTATAAAATGCAAATGAAGAATAGTAATCAAATCTGACATAAACAATAATCAAAAGGTAGATCTAGAAAGGGGAAAATAATGTGTACCTTTCACCAAAAGTCACATTTTGAAGCTCACCGAGGACTCATTCATCCCATGGTGAATAGATCTTGGCTAGGGTTCTCTAAAATTTGTTTCTGGGTTCTCTTTTGCTATGTCTTCACTCCTGGATTCCTGATTTTCACTATCAGATAGTCAAAAATAAATTCTATAGAGGATTTTTTGTGAAATGACAACTTTTCTTGCAACTTTGACAAGTTTGTAACTTTCTTCAATTTTTATCTTTAAAGGATCTTTCACCTAAAATATGTAATCTCACATCAAAGAGAAAAATGTTGTTTGCTGGGTGAATGGGGGTTTTCCTTGGTCATACCTTGTTTTGGTAATTAAACCTTGAAATGAAATAGAAAAGCATGTAAACCTTATTTGAACATTGGAATACAAATATGCAACTAACATGAATTGGCTTCAATGGATGTGGATTTTGATCGTGAACTTGATTAGAGACAATGTCCTTGAATACTTGCATAGATCTTGAACACTACATCACCATATTAGCTCAAACAACATGCATGATGCAAGAAATCTTTGACATGATAATGGAATCTTGATTGTTGTAATAATCTTCAATAATTTTTCCCTTGAATGCCTTGAAAATTCTCTTGAAATCACTCTTGATCATAAACTTTGCTATCATAAACTTGCTCAAAAATTTCTAGGAAGTCTTAGGATGAAACATAGTGAAATGACTTCCTATTTATAAATATCTTAAGATATTTAGACACGTAAAAAGTATTGATTGACATTACACACTTGATCCTGATTTAACTAACACCACTTCATCCTTAATCATCCCTTTGTCTAACCATTTAATCGAATACCCTTATTTGATTAAATTCATAAATTTTCCTCTCTTAATTAAATAAATCAATTTTATCTAATTAAGTCACTCTCTCTGATTAATTAAATAAATCAATGTTATTTAATTAACCTTCTAATCTCTATTTAATTAAATAATTAATTTTATTTGATTAAATCTCTAAAGTCATCTTATTAAATTTAATAAATTAAACCTTATTTGACTTAATCTAACAACATCCCCTTTAGTTAAATAAATCAAAATCTTTATTTAACTAAGTCTAAATCATTTTCCTCTCAACTTTGATTTATTTAAATCCTAAAATCTAAGTAAAAATTGCCAAATCACCTAACATCATCTTAATTAATCAAATCCTGACTAATGCTAATTTCAATCCATGTCCCATCCTCTAACTTTTGCCACTTGCACATGAAAATACATTTAATTAATTTATTAAATCCTTATTTTCTCTCAACTTGGCATCTTTAGGGGAATATTCCTCCAAGTTTGAAAATCCCTCCAAGTGGACTTTGTCATTCCAACAAGACATTAATTCCCTCTTACATGTCCTTGTGCATTGAGCCAAGTGGCATTTAATTCATTTTCATCCCCCTCAAACATGTCATTTCACTATTTTGAAATTCCACCTAATTGCATTTATGGGCACATTCATAAAAACGTGCACATCCTTTTCCCATTCATCTCATGACAAGTGGCAATTGCCCATTGGATGTTGAATGATCCCACATTGCTTCATTTTGAGCATTCTTCCATCTTGTATTTCTATAAATAAGAGGCTTCTCTCCTCATTTTGATCATCCACAATTTGAGCAAGTCTACTATACTCAATCTCATCCTCAAGCATATCTATTTCGATCAATTTTATCAAGGTCTTAGCTAGGTTATGCAGATTTTTCATCATGGAGCTCAATTGAATCTTCAACAAAGTGGATCACTCATCAACATTGCATCATAGGAGTTGGGAAAGGACCAATTCTCACATCAAATTTTCACCAATTCCCCCATGGGATCAAGAGTTTTCTTTACATTGAATAGGATTTGATAGCTTTTGTTTATGTTTGCTTATGTTCTTCGTCTCATTTCTTGTTCTTTGCAATTTAAATGGATTTCATGAGGAATCTTGATTCTCACTTGCTTTTTATCTAATATTGCATTTTTTTCTTGTGTTTGTGTAGGTCTAGGATTGGAGTTCCACAAGATAAATTCCCAAAATTCAAATATCACAAGCCGACATTGAATTGTGGATTTGAAATCATTAAAATATTATCAAAAATATAATTTGAATTTAGGTTCTACGTGCAAGTGAGGAACCATTCACCCTATGGAAAATGGGTCCTAGGTCACTTGTCTAATACACACATTGCTTAATGTTAAACCTTATGCTATGACATTTATGAATGTCAGGTTTTATCCCTTAGAATTTGCAATTAATTAGGCTTGGAGTTGAATAAAAGGGGTCAATTAAGGAAAATTAACCTCAATCAATTAATGAAGCCCTAGGTTAGTTTGAAAGTGTAAAGGTACACCTTCCAACAGCAAAAAAATAAGACACAATTAAGTTCATTTTATTATTAATCATTTATTGCCAAATTAAGTGTGAAAAATTAATACTTTTTCCTACACTACATTTAGCCCCCACTTTAGTGCGAGGATGAGTGCAAGCGAAAAATCACACTAAAGTAGACATTCAAGAAACTTATGTATGAATCAATGACAAAGATACATAATCATACAACACTAAAGACTAGGAAGATCAAGCCTAGATAGTCTGATTAGTGCGGAACATATCTAAGCTTGCATTCACTCTAAGGTAGTGGAACCTCAGGTTGTCCACAAGGTGAGTATCCAAAAAGGGTGGAAAATGAGATAATCATATTAGGCTCCCATACCATATCAAAGCTATCCTCTTGAAAAATTCAATAAGGCACCACAAGGAAAGGCTAAACAAGAAAGCAAGGTGTGTTATGCTAGGTGGCGTTGAATTTAGAGTTTGAGCTTCATAAGGCTTAACAAGCTACATTATGATAAACACTTACAAACAAGGAAAGGCTCCATAGGAAAGCAAGGTGTGATATGCTTGGTGGCCTTGAATTTTAGGGTTTCAAGCTTCATAAGGATTAACAATTTATGTTATGCTAAACACTTACGAACAATAATTCTAGTAATTTTTTTTATTCAAAGGGATTTGGCTTAGTTCATGTAAGGCCTTGTACTTAGGGAACATCGTGCCTAATGTCTCCAAGAGAGGACAAGTCAAGAGTAAAAGATTCACAACTTAGGGAATGCAGTGCATTACATCACCACTAAGAGGAAAGTTGTACGCTAAGAGATATCACACTCTTGGAGGAAATAAAACCCAATGACACCATCAAGAAAAAGACACATCATAAGAAAAAATCACACCATGAGACATGAAAAATTTCAAAACATATTATCGATGTATGCCCCCACTTTAAAGCGGTTGCTAACACCATTGCTATGAGCAATTGCTTTAAAGTATCCAATGTTTAATCCCAAGATATGAGATTCTACTCAAAAATCCCTATGCCAAGTCATATGTTTTCAAAATGAAGCTACATCATGAAAAAATATGGAGGGGTTTCCCCCAAAAATACTGAAGGGATCTATGGATTCGGGGTCAGTATATCTTTGCTACAATGTTGTTATAGAGCTTAGAAACACCGTCATTCCTCAAATACTCATAGAATTGGAAGAATGACACATAAATAGCGAAAAAAAAGATTTTGGGTCAACTTGGAAGAGACCTAAATGTCTCGATGCCTTGTGTCATCCTCAAAAGGAAAACACAAGACAAAGAAAAGATAAAAATTTTACAACATAAAGAAGAATGTAGATACAAATAGAGGAATGCACAAACATAGATAGAGATACATCAAGAAAAATAGTACATTGGATCACATTATGCACATGCAATCACATAAAGAAACATGAAAAATAAAATAAAGAAAAATACTAGTAAGGCACATACGAGTCAACCTATAGTAGGTCATTCACATCCCAATCTTGTTTAGTATATACAGAAGGTGGACAACTAGCCAAAGGGACAACATCAAGTTCTAAACTAGGACACACACCAAGTTGAACACTATTTTTAGGAGAATTTTCATTTAAGCTCATGGAAGAGGAAAACATTGGATTTAACTCATTATGCACTTGTTCATCAATCTTTGCAATTTCAATATCATCATCCAAATTAATAACAATAAGAGGTCGAATGATAATATCCCTCGAAGGTTCTTATTTACATTGTGGTGAAGGTATAGAATTATCATGCATTGCTTCAAGCAAGCTCGGATTTTGATTTTCTATGTTTCTATTTTCTTCTTTAGTTTGTAACATACGAGTAATAACACGACATCTATGCCTATGATTTCTAGCATTTTAGTTTCTTTTCATTCTATTTTTAATTTTTAATTGTGTAGGAGAGGGTTTTTCAATCATAAGTTTATTTTCTTCCCTTAGGGGAGGAATGGAAGTAACCATGGGAGGTTATTCAAACACTTTCTCTTTAGGTTTGTAAACTTGTTTGATTTTAGGAGGCACAACGGGATTGTTTTGATTATCTCATGGTCTCTTATAGGAAATGATAGGAGGATTTGTAATAGGTTGCTCTTGGATATTTGGAAGGGATTTTGGTTCAATCATGGTTTTTTGAAGGATATGTGGCTCAATCATGGGTTGAGGCATATTTCTAAGTGATAATTCTGCTATACGCTTTGCCTTAAAATTTTGGTATGATTTGAAAAGAAGTCTTCATGCAATCTAATAGGTTCAATAGGCTCGATCCAAAAGAAATCCAGTGAAAATTTCCCACAGGAAGACACAAGATTAAAGCCTATTGTGTACAGTAAGGATTTCATTGCCAAAGGGAAAATTCAAACATTTATGCACAACCAATGGGATGACATTCATGGAGCAAAGCCATGGATGGCCTAACTTCACACAAAACTAATCTGACATCAGGATGATGGTGAATGAGACATTTAATGTTTTCAAACCAACTTTTGGAGGGAGACTTATCAAGCCCATCATAGGACAAGAAAAACAATTATGCATTTTGATCCATGCTTTCGGTCTTTCATATGTATCCTAATAGAGTTCATGCACAAATAGGAATTATTCAATGATCATGTTCTCTACACAGATGGGACCAATTAATATCCCTTTAGTAGGGTTTTCATTGATTCTTCCAGCTATGTAAAGAGTACCATTGGGTGCATGTTAGATTATGTCATTTTGTGAGAAAGCAATATCAAGGGGCATTTTGGTTTGGCCCTTACGAGGTTTATTGATAGATTCAGTAAATGACACCATTTTAATCTTTTTTTCCTCATTGTCATCTTTTGTGTTTGCATCATCTGTGTCAACATTCATCACATCATTCTTTGTTTCACTAGCTTTGACAAATTAAATAGTGTGTTTTGGCATGGAATTTGGTAAATATTTGTAAGTTTTGGTTAGGAGGAGCTACAAACTTATAACTTTGATCGTTCACACCTCCAATTTGAAGTCGATTAGAATCAATGAGGTCTTGCACAAGATGTTTAAGAAAATTACAATATTTTGTATCATGTCCATTTTGTTGGTGGTAATGGAAATAAGCATTTGATCTATAGCTTGAGGGTAATGGTTTATTAGGATTGGGAGCTCTGACAAGAGGTAAGGAAATCATATTCTTGTTCATGAGTTACAACATGATATTATGAAGGGTGTTAGGTAGAGGGGTAAATTGTCTATTCCTATCCCAAAGGAAAATGATTTTTTGTGTTAATAGTAGCCACTTGGTTACCAAATTGTTGATTTGGTTGAGGGGAATTAAGTTCTAAAAAGTCCCTATTATGTTTCTTGAAAGGTTGGTAATTATTTTAAGGTGTGGATTCAGAATTTTTAGGACGATTAGGTGGATTTTTCACATCACAACTACTAATCGAATTTTGGTAATCACAAAGGGTTGTACATAACTGTGTGAAGGAGGGGAATCTCATCATCTCAAGATTAGTTTGAATTTTGTCTTGCAAGTTGGAAATAAACATTCTTTGAAGGTCAACATCAAGAATCTTAATGTTCACTTGTGAATAAATCATTTGATATCGCACTATGAAATCAATGACTTTCTCATCATCCTTTTGTTTACATTTCATTAGGTCAACTAAAGTCATCTTGGGACCCATATGAATTTGAAAGTGGTTGTAAAAGGAATCAATACATTCATTGAATGAATGAATTGAATTATTTAGTAAAGAGAAAAACCACTCTAAATCAGTACCTTTCAAGGATCTAGGGAAGAGTTTATCCAAGAGATTATCTTCAAAAATAAAATCACTACATAGGGTTGTGTAAGCAAAAAAATGGCTAACAAGATCTCCTTTCCCACCATATTTCAAAAATATAGGAACCTCTATACCTTGTGACATTTGTGTTCTCAATATATCTAAGGATAACAAATTGGTTTTGATGTATTGTGAAAGTTGGCCATTGTTGTTTTGATTTAGGGTGGCGATTTGTTGTTGAAGGGATAATCATGTTTTGCAAAAGTGTGTTAATTATGGGATCATTGTTGGTATTATGAGATGAAGGGGAATAAGGTTGAGTGGTGTATTTTTGTGGAGGGCAAGTGAATTGTGGGTTTTTAAGGGGAGATGGTTGAGGAGATATATGATTTGAATGCACAAAGATAGAAGGATTCCTAGTGGAAATACCTAAGGAAGTGTTGAAATTTTTAGTAGGCTGAATGGTTGTGGTAACATGAGTACTTGTGTATGTAGGAATAAAGATGGGGATTATGGAAGGGGGAATTGAAGTTCCACCTCGGCTTTGAGTATACCCCAAAGCTTGAGCATAACTAGTCATGGTAGACATGTTATTAGTAACAAGATGACCTATACTTCACATAATTTGCATTCCATGTTCAGTTCAATCATTTTTCGTAGATTATCTAAAGTAGGAATGATACTAGTGTCCATATTTTCATTATGAACAAAGTCTTGTAAATTTTCTAGGCCTTCATCCATTCTTTTAATGTTTTCTTGCAAGATATGAACATCACACACATTGGTTATACATAAGGAAGTCATTGGAAATGAGGTAGGTAGGTAATGATCTATAGGGGGTTGATTATCAACACTATTAGAAAGAGTGTTAGAAAACCCAAGATCCACGGTGAATGGTGTATCATGGGATGACATGAGTCTCGAACTATGTCTCACAATAGTATTCATAATAGGACACCAAGTTGTAAAGCTAATAAAAGTTTCACAAACTCAATGTCAACCCAAAATGGAAGGAGGGTAAAATGCAATGCAATGACCTAGAATGCAATATGTAAATAAAATTTTTAGATTCTAAACAAGGTAATTTTCTTATTACACTATGCCAAAACCTGAAAAATGATGTCTTATAAATGCAATTTTGAAATCACACAATGCACTAACTTGATCAAATTAAGCTAAATATGACCAAATTAAAGAAACATAAATTCTACAAACAAAAACATAAATTTGAAAACAACAAGTTCATGAATGCAAAAATTAATATTTTAATGCCCAAAAAACAGAATATGACCCTGATTAAGGACTCATTTTCCCTAGGGTGAATGGGTCCTAGGCAAGAATTTTGAAACAAGTTTTTACAAATTTCTGAGTTAATTTCAATGGTTTCCAGAGTCTGATTTGATAAAACAAATTTCACTTTGATTTTTTTGTGAAATGAGGATTGAATGCAAATGCAAAATGTGACAAAATGACAACCTAGAACACCTAATTTGATATTCATTTTTGTTTCATTTTCAAATGCAAATGAATATGATGTAATGCTATGCAAATGATATGCAAGATGGCTGATTTTTTTGTATTTTCATATTTAAAGTGCAAAAATGCAATCCTAAAACCCTTAAATGAAATGCAAAGTTAAATGCAAACTAGAAACCCTAAAATGAAATGAAAATTTAAATGAAAACTAGAAACCCTAAATGAGACTCAATTAAATGGAAAGAGATGCAAATGAATGCAAGATCTAAGAGGACCCCAAAATCATAAAATGCAATGATCAAAGTCAGGTTCACCAAAATAAAACAACAAAAAATATGGGTGTTTGGGTGAATTGTGTTATGAAGTGACTATCAACCAATAGGTAAGTCAAATGAAGGTATGAATCAACAAATTTCATATCTATGCAAGGACAGGGGTATAAGCTAAATAGCACTTTGGAGAGAAAGATGAAAACCATCAACCAAACTCTAAAATGCAGGCTATAAAATACAAATGAAGAACAATAATCAAATCTAATAGAAACAATAATCAAAAGGTAGATTTGGAAATGGGAAAAAAATGTGTACCTCTCAACAAAAGTCACCTTTTGAAGCTCATTGAGGACTCATTCACCCTATGGCGAATGGGTCTTGGCTAGGGTTCTCTAAAATCTATTTTTGGGTTCTCGTTTGCTATGTCCGCACTCTCGGATTCCCAATTTTCACTATTAGACAATCAAAAATAAATTATGGAGAGGAGTTTTTGTGAAATGACAACTTTTAATGCAACTTTGGAAACTTTGAAACTTTCTTCAATTTTTCTCTTTAAAGGATCTTTCACCTAAAATCTATAATCACACATGAAAGAGAGAAAAATGTTGTTTCTTAGGTGAATGGAGGGTTTCCTTGGTCAAATCCCATTTTGGTAATTAAACCTTGAAATGAAATAGAAAATCATGAAGGAATGATGAATGAAAAACAATATGTAACAACTCACTAAAGCTTATTTGAACCTTGGAATACAAATCTGCAACTAGCATGAATTGGATTCAATGGATGTGGATTTGATCATGAACTTGATTAGAGACAATGTCCTTGAATACTTGCATAGATCTTGAACACTACATCACCATATTAGCTAAAAAAAAATGCATGATGCAAGAAATATTTGACATGATAATGGAATCTTGATTACTGCAATAATCTTCAATAATTTTTCCCTTGAGTGCTTTGAAAATGCTCTTGAAATCACTCTTTATCATAAAATTTTCTATCATAAACTTGATCAAAAATTTCTAGGAAGTCTTAGAATGAAACATAGTGAAATGACATCTTATTTATACATATCTTAAGATTAATTATTGAAATTCAAATATCACAAGTCGACATTGAATTGTGGATTTAAAATCATGAAAATACCATCAAAACATAATTTGAATTTAGGTCCTAGGTGTAAATGGGGACCCATTAGCCTATGGTGAATGGGTCCTAGGTCACTTGCCTAAGAGACACATTGCTCAATGTTAAACCTTATGCTATGGCATTTATGAATGCTGATTTATCCCTAGGAATTTAAAATTAATTAGGATTGGATTTGAATAAAAGGGGCCAATTAAGGAAAATTAACCTCAATCAATTAATTAAGCCCTAGGTTAGTGTGAAAGTGTAAAGGTACACCTTACAACAATAAAAAAATAAGGCACAATTAAGTCCATTTTATTATTAATCATTCATTCTCAAATTAAGTGTGAAAAAGGAATACTTTTTTCCTACACTACACTCTCAAATTTAGATATCTTCTCATTGGGAACATGAGCATATGCCTCATAATCAAAGACTTTGAGATGTCTTATAGAGCGCTTATTACCAGACCACACCTCCATGGGTGTAGTTTTAACAAACACCAAAGTAAGAGATCTGTTAATTAAATAACATGCAGTGGCTATAGCTTTAGTCCATAACTTATGTTCAAGGCCAACACCACTAAGCATACTCCTAGAATTCTCCATTGGTGTTTTGTTCATCCTCTCCACAACTCTATTTTGTTGTAGGGTGTATGGAGTTGTCTTGTGTTTCTCAATCTTGTTCTCTTTATATAACTTATTGAATGCTACCAAATAAAACTCACCACCATTAGTTATCCTCAAACACTTAATTTTTCTACCAGTTTGGTTTTCAACCAAGGATTTGAATTCCTTAAACCAACTAAAAAATTCATATTTACTTTTAGGAAATATACAAATGTCCTTATACTATAATCTATGAATGAGAAAAAATACATAAATCTAGATAACAAAAAAATATTAATAGGACCAAACACATCTACATGAATATAATCCAATACCCTAGAAGACTTATGATAACTAGAATAAAAATAAAGACTTTGTTGTTTTCCATATATACAATGTTCACAAAAATTGAATTCAAGATTACAATCACCAAGGCCTTCAACAAAGCTCTTATTTTTCAGGGCTCTAAGACCCTTCTCACCAATATGGCCAACTCTTTGGTGCCATAACATTGTCTTCTCTACTAGGAGCTTCATCTTCAAAGCATTGAAACCCTTAGGTACCTAGAAAGCATGACCATTAGATGTATAAACCACAATTTTCTTCTCTACTCATTTTGATGGTGAGAATGAAGAATCTAGAGCCCTCTTCTTGGACTCTATAGAAGTACTATTGCACTGTAACATGCATGCATCCAACCTATACAAGGTTCCAATCCGAGCACCCTTATCAAGCACCATATAACCTCTACTCATCTTGCATCCACCACTTGAGAAAAAACCTTGCACACCTAACTCACTCAACTTACTTACAGAAAGTACATTCCGTGCCAAACTAGGGATATGCAGGACACCATCAATTCCCTTCACTCTACCATTAGGGGATTGTATATTGACTCTTCCATGACCAACAATCTTCAGGTGAGAGTCATCACCCAAGTAGAAATTCCCACCACCATACTCCTCATACTTAAAGAACCAAACTTTATGAGAGGTCATGTGGAAAGAGGCACTCGATTCTATCAACCACACATATTTTGATGCATGTGTTTCTAAGGCAACGAAAAAAGTATTTGAATCATCTTGAGAGGATTTATCAAATTCAGAATTAGAGAAAGACTTAATTTTATTTTTTTCCTTACAATATTTACGAAAGTGATAAGATTTTCTATAGTTCCAACATTTTTCTGTGGAATTTTTACCAGGAGACTTAGACTTAGACTTCTTGTCTTTCTTCTTTCCTTTCTTGTTTGATCTTCTACAAATAGAAAGGGCCTTCTTGGCCATCTTAAAAGAATTTCTTTGCATATTTTCGAACAACAACAAAACAACCACATGATCTATCTTGAAAGTGGTTATTGTGCTTCTGGTATCCATCACCGAATGATCCCATGAGTCCAAAAATGAACACAACAAGAGCATGCAATGATCTTCATCCTCTATTTTCACAGCAATAGAATGCAATTGAGTAAAAACCATGTTAAAAGCATTTAGGTGGTATGCAATGGATCCTCCTTCCTCCATCTCAAGAGAATACAAATTCTCCCATAGTAACAACTTTATTACCAAGGATTCCCTTGATAAATATCTCCAATTTTCTTCTAAAAACTTGCAGTATTATTTTCATGGAAATTCAGAGGAATGGAATAAACCAAACACATTATAATCAAACCTTTGACTTTCTAATCCATTAGATTTCAATATTTTTGGGAGGTTACTACTAATTTTGTACTAGATATAGCAGCCCATAGATCTCTATCTATGAGCATATCCTCCATTTTGAGTTTCTACAACTCAAAATTGATTCCATTAAACTTCTCCATCTCTATTCTTCTAGATGTGCTTTCCATCTTAAACCTGTAATATAATTACAAAATATTTTCTTGAAAAGCTCCCACTAAAATAAGACAACTATAAAAACGCTTTCAACCCAACAATAGAAACAAACTGGCCAACCTGTGATACCAATTGTAAGATAACCTAGATGCAAAAACAACTTCCAAACATGGATCTACGCTAGAGAGGGTTGTAATTTTTTTTCAAATCTTTAACTATTATAGTTTAGATGCACATTTATTAAATTTATTTTTATATTTAAACACATAAACCACAACACATATTTTATGTGGGAAAACCCTTCTGGGAAAACATCCACACACCAAAGCACAAATCAATTGTATTATAGTAAAAATCAATTACAATAAAACTTCCAGAGTCTGCTCTTGTAGGTGTTACTACATTGTGATATGAAGTCTAGAGTGTATTCGACAACATAACATCTTAGAAAATTACAATACTCTCTCTAACAATGCACTAAGACATTAACACACTTATTATACTCATACATGAACACCCAAGATTTCCATGTGTCATTGCCATAGTCTTTGCATGTGTGCAAACTAAAACTGACAACATGCCTGAGTCCCAAGTGACCTAAAAATCAACCAACATGTAATAAAATGCAAGGCATGCAAATCTAAAAATGAAATTAACTTCACATGCAAGATGTCCCCATAGAGAAAATATAGCTCCACTACCAAAATATAACTTATCTTTGACTCCTAGTGACTCCTAGTGACAACTCAATATCCATTTAACAACATTCCTTTGTGAGCATGAGGTAACTCCTCAAACCAATGCCACATGGCATCAAGGCACACTTCCTTGAAGATAAAAAAATTCACAATGCTACATTGAGTTCCTAGATGACAAGTGTCATGCACTCTATTGCTTTCCTTTGTCCAAAGGAGTGTTTTCTCACAAGTGGGCCTTGCTAAGTGCTAGCTTCCAAACTAGAATTCCATAGGTCATCGTTATGCACATTTAAGAGATATAAAATTTTTTCTCTTCCCAAAGGAGTTCCCATGTGACAAGTGTCATATTTTCACACTTTGCACATTGCATGTAGGAAGCCAACTAATTGTGGGGTCCCACAAAGTGCTTTACACTTTGGAAACATATTTTTGCATAAATAAAAAATTAAATCAGCAACATAGGGAAACATAAATTAATTATTTCAACATGGTACTCTCTAAGATTGAGATACCTTAATCCCAACATTAGGAATTTTTGGTGGGATTGGTCAAACAAGTTTCATTAAGGTAAGCTTGGCTATTTTTAATCATTATGTTTTAAAATAATATTAGACATATTTTGGTAAATAATGTTGCTCATTTTTAGTTGATGAAATGAGTGAGACTCCATCCAATATTCATGACACAATGAACATGTGGGCATTGCTACGATATTTTTATCTTTGATTCCTTTGATAGAGGTATGAGCTAGATTAATAAGTTTCATATTCTATTTCTTGTTTTTGTTGGAAGCTTGAGTTGTTTGTGATTTGTTTGGGTGTTGTGATTGATGTCAACCCATTGTATAAAGATAGCATTGGAATGATGTTGATGATGTCAACCCCTAGCATCAAAGTTATTGGAATCCTGTAGTTGTTGGTATTGATGTCAACACAATTTTGGTGTTGTCATTGATGTCTTACTTTAGTATAGTTGTGGAAGTTGTGTTTGGAGAGATAATTGGATGTGTAATAGTTGATGAGAGATGTTGCAAATGTGTTGTAGAGATGTTAGTAGTGTTGTTGAGGTAGTTGGTTCACTTGGTTTCCAAGCAATTTTGAGAAAATTTGAATAAAAGAGAGTTCGGTGTGGTAGAGTGGTGTTTAGTGTTCTGCTCCACATTTTTTCATGCTTGAGGATATGCCTACGTGGTTTGGATATGATGGTTAGAGGTTTTTAGAGGTTTTATATCTAGATTTCCAAGTTTTGGATAATTTTATAGTATAATATTTGTTTGATAGTACATCCATTTGGTGAAACAAGGTGCTTGGGAGAAATGAGACTTCTCTGCATTTCTTTGCAGTAAAGGTTCTTGGATTATAGATCTGGGAATGTGCTTATATATTTTGTATCTACCTTCCCTTGATTTTTTAGGTATTGTGGTGTTTCACAAGGTTTTGTGGTGTGTTGGATGTTTGTGGCAGTGTGTTTGGTTGCATAAAATAAAGGTGTTCTTAAGTTTCAGGTGGTTGCAGTAGTAGTGGAAAATATTTTGATGTCGTGGAATATTTTGAGAAGTTTTGGAATGTTGTTGTGTGGTCCATGAGATGTTTCCAAATCTAGAGAGGCATGTTTATGGCTGATTGTTAGTCTTAATACAAAGGAAGATTGTTGTTTTTGGAAGTGTTGAGAAGTGTTTTGGTGAAGATTTGGGTCCCATTTAAGTTGTGGCATGGTCTTTATTCACTTCTTTACACCATGGAAGTGTTTGGTGCCAATCTATTTGATGTTGCATGGTTGAGGTGCATATGTTTCCTTAAGGTCAACCTATTTGAGATTATTTTAGGTTGCAGATGGTATAAATACAAGGTGAGTTGTGTGGATTATATAGAGAAGGTGTGATGCAAAATATGTGAAAGTGATAAATTATGGTGATCTGAGTGCAAGCTTTAATGCCTATGACTCCCATATGTAGTGAGAAAAAGGTGTCTACATTTTAGCTTGTTGAATGAGTTGTTTGTGCTTCAGTGGAACTATACCTTCAACATAAGAAAGATGCATTGTTAGTAGTTCAAATTGGTAGTGAGCCAACCCTTCCTCTATCTTCTTTCTTTTGGACAATGAGTCTTATGGCAATGACCCCTTCTTTCTTTTGGGAAGTGAGCCTATTGCATTCAATGTTTCTATTACTTTATATTGAGTTAATCCTCAATGTTGTTTTTCCCTTCTTGGGTTTCCATGCAAATATGGTGTTCTATTGTGCATGGTGTTTTGATGTGTTGTTGTTTTGTTTACTTTTATGCTAAATTTGATTAAGGGTTTAAGGGCTAATCAATATTTGAATGTTAATGAGGGTTTTGATGTACAACTAAATAAACCCCCTCTCATTTGTCCTATGCATCTAAAAATTGGTATCAGAGCAAGGTTCCTTGGAATAATCTTAACCACTTGAGGTAGATCTAGATGGTGCACAGGAAGGAGGCACCCTTGTTTTATGGGATGAATTGTGCATTTTGGAAAACTAGGATGGAATGCTTCCGAGTTTCCCCGGGGTTTGGATTTTGAAAGTCAATTGAAGATGGATATACCATGCTTACTAATGGTTTGACAACTAATGATGAGATCAAAGCATATGAGAATAATGTCAAAGCAAGAAATGCTCTTTTGAGTGGTCTTGTTGATTCAAAACTTGTGAAGGTTATGAGCTACAAATTTAGTAAAGATACTTGGAAGGAGCTAGAAAGTGTCTATGAAGGAGATGATAAGGTCAAGAAAGCAAAGATGCAAAATTTGAAGACTAAGTTTGAAACCCCAAGGATGTCAGAAGATGAAGATATTGCAAGCTACATGCATAGAGTGAATGAAGTTGTAAATTCCATCAATGGCCTTGGTGGAAAACTACAAGAAGATGGGCTGGTAAACAAGGTATTAAAATATATTCCTAAATATTATAGCCATAAAGTTTTTGCTATTGAGGAAGTTCAAGATTTAGATCATTATTCTAGGGATCAATTTTTTGGTGCTCTAACTACTTTTGAATTAAGAGAGTTTGGTAAAAATGATTCAAGAGAAGAGGCTAGTTTTAAAGCTAGAAAAACTGAGAAGGATGATGAATCAGATCTGGATGATCTTGATGAGATGAAATAAAATTTTGTTAGGAGGTTGAAAAAGGGAACTGGAAAGTACAAAGGTAAGTTTCCTTTCAAATGTTTCAATTATGGAAATATAGGTCATTATGATTCAAGATGTCTAGCCAAAGTTTCAAATGAAAAATATAAGGATAGAAAAGGTAAATATTTCAAGAGAAGTTATTGTGTTAAAGAAGAAGCTAGCATATCTGATGATGAATCTGACTACCTGGATGATGAAAATGATGAATTCTTGTTCATGACACTAAATGTTGGAAATAATGCTATTGACTCTGAAAAATGTATGAAGGAAATTGCTCCAAAAATAGGTCACAACATCAAAGGGACTATAGTGATTTATTTTCATGCTAAAGAGGAGAAAAATCACTGGATAATTGACAGTGAATGCTCAAATCATATGATAAGTAACAAGAGTAAGTTTTTTAAACTTGAAAAGTTTGAAGGTGGTCTTGTCAAGTTTGGTGATGATACATCTACTAAGATATGTGGAAAAGGTTTAATTTTTTATTTTATTTTTATAAAAAGCATAATACAAATAATGTTCTTTATGTCAAGGGTCTCCGAAATAATCTTTTGAGTGTAGGATTAATGTGTGGAAAAGGATATAATCTTGTATTTCAAGATGGTTGTTGTGAAATTAGAAAAGGAGGATCTAAAAGTCTGGTTGCTATAGGAATAAGGACATATGGGAATGTTTATCAACTCAAAGGTGCTAATGGTAAGTGTTTTATGACTCAAATCAATGAAAGTTGGATATGACATAGAAGAATATGTCACATCAATTTTGATAGCCTAGTGAGGATTAGCTCTACTCAAGCTATGAGAGATATACCAAGAATTACGAAGCCTATCAATGTAGTTTGCAAGGAATTTCAGGTTGGGAAACAAACAAGAAATAAGCTCAATATCAAAGAATATTCTACCACACGACCTTTGTAGTTGGTGCATACAAAACTATGTGGACCTACAAGAATAGGAAGCTTTCAAGGTGATAGGTATTTCATGTTGTTAATTGATGATTACTCTAGAATGACTTGGTTATCTTTTTAGAGAAAAATCAAAAGCTCTAGACAAGTTTAAAGCTTTAAATCTATGGTTGAGAATGAAATTGATATGAAAATCAAGTGCTTAAGGTTTGAAATAGGTGGAGAGTTCACCTCCAATGAGTTAAAAAATTATTGTGAAGATCATGGAATAAAGAGGCATTTGTTAGCTCTTAGGACTCCTCAACAAAATAGAGTAGTGGAGAGAAAGAATAGGATAGTTCAGGAAGCAACAAGGACAATGATGAAGGAAGAAAATCTACCAGATATCTACTGGAGATAACTATTCATACAACAATATACATACTTAACAAAGTACAAGGAAGAGTAAATAGTTCAAAAACTCCTTATGAATTATGGTATGGAAAAACTCCTATTGTCAAATATTTTAGAGTGTTTGGAAGCAAATGTTATATCAGAAGAGATGAAAACTTGGGAAAGTTTGATGCAAGCTTAGATGAAGGAATCTTCCTTGGATATTCTACAAGAAGCAAGGCTTACCAATTTTTGGGAAAATGTGTCTCAACCTTGCAATTATCTAAAGGTTATTATATATATATAATGTTGGTATGTGGTGACTGATCATGTTATACTATATGAAAAATCATCGAAAAAGGAAAAATGACTGAAAATGGGAAAAAATTGACTTTGTAGAACCCTAATCTAGAAGATTCTAAGCTTGTTATAATGGGTTGGGATGAGAGTTACATTATGAGAAAAAGGCGATTATTCACAAGATTGTAATAAGTTTTGCACTGGATAATAAAATAATTGGATGACTATGGTTTTGTGGATGTAGCTCGAATTGGGTGAACCACGTTAAATTTTCTATGTTAATATTTTTGTGTTTTTTTATTTCTCTATTTATTAATTAAATCTGCATTTAACTTGTTAGATATCTACCTTCTAACCCTAACAAGTGGTATCAAAGTGGGGTTGTTTTTAGTTATCATCTATAGGAAGGTCTCACAGTTGAGTGTGAGTCTCACGGTTGAGTGGGAGTAATGAAAAACAAGGGTAATTTGAAGGTTGAGAAGTTCAATGGGAAGAACTATCAGTTATGGAAGATGTAGATGGAGGACTACCTCTATTAGAAGGATTTATGGCGACCATTGGAAGGGAAAACCAAGAAACCCTCAACAATGTCTAATGAGGACTGGGATATTTTGGACAAAAAGACACTTGGTAGTATTCGTTATGCCTTACACAATCAGTGGAATTCAATATTACAACAACAAAGACAACTCAAGAGTTGATGCAAACCCTAGTGAAGTTATATGAAAAGCCTTCCACTTTGAATAAGGTATTTCTTATGAAGCGTTTATTTAATATGAAAATGGTAGAAGGTGGGTTAGTTGCTGATCATTTAAATGAGTTTAATATAGTTACCAATTAATTAACTTTTGCAAATGTAAACTTTGATGAAAAAGTTAGGGCTCTTTTGATTCTATGTTCTTTGCTTGAAAGCTGGAATAGCTTGGTCATGGCTGTTAGTAATTCTATTTTTGGTTTGAATACATTGAAATTTGATGATGTTGTTGGTGTTATTTTGAGCAAGGAAATTCATAGGAAAAGCTCAGGTAGAACATCCACATTAGGCAGTGTTTTGAATGCAGAAAACAGGGGTAGAACAAAGGAGAGAGGAAACAATTCTGAAGGTCATTGGAAGTCACGAGGAAAATCAAAGGACAAAAGGTCCCAATCTAGAGAAAAGAAGGATTGTTGGTATATGGTAAGTCGAGTCATTTAAAGAAAGATTGCTGGTCTCAAAAAAATAAAGGAGACAAAAAGGAAGGAAGTAAAGAGGTAAATGTGGTAAGTAATAAATCTGATGAGGATTCTTTGATTCTTTCCCTTGATAATGCTGATGATTCTTGGGTGTTAGATTTAGGATTATGTCTAAGGGGATTTTGGGATGGTTTATTTGGGAGATAACGAACCCTGTCATAGTGTTGGAAAGGGAAGAATCAAGATTAAGTTGTAGAATGAGAATCATTGGCTACTACATGAGGTAAGACACATTCCAAAGTTAAGAAACAATTTAATTTTAGTAGGGAAACTAGATGATGAAGGTTGTGTTATTACATTCAATGATAAAAATTCGAAGGTTACAAAAGGTGCCTTAGTGGTAGCAAAATGTGTGAAAGTAGACAACTTATATCTTTGTATAGGTCATACTATTCCTTCTACTTTAGCTATTGCAAATAAAAATCAATGTTCAAGAATAGATGTTGCAGTTCAGTAGGAAGAAAATCAAACAATTGTTGTCGATTCTGAATCAACACTGTGGCATAATAGACTTGGGCATATGAGTGCAAAAGGTATGAAAGTCCTTCATTCAAAGAATGTTTTACCAGGTCTAAAATGTGTTAATATGGATTTCTGTGAAGTTGTGTGTATGGAAAACAAAAGAGAGTTATTTTTCTCAAGGATGGGAAGGAAAATAAAGATTAGAAATTGGAGCTTGTGCATACAGATGTATGGTGACCAACTTAGGTATCTTCTCTTGGTGGCTCTCAGTATTATGTTACATTCATTAATGATGCAACTAGGAAGGTATGGATTTATTTTCTTAGGAAGAAATCTGAAGTATTTGAAAATTTTAAAAAATGGAGAAGCTTGGTTGAGAATGAGACGAGTAAAAATTTAAAATTTCTTATATTTGATAATGACGGTGAGTATTGTAGTAAATAATTTGAATATTATTGTTCCTCTAATGGTATTCGTAGGCAGAAAATGATTCCAAGGACTCCACAGGAAAATGGAGTGGCTAAGCGCATGAATAGAACAATAATGGAGTGTGCACAAACTATGAGATTGCATGCTGGGCTACCTTTAAACATGTGGGAAGAGGCTATAAACACTATTGTTTATTTAATTAATAGAGGTCCCTCTAATCCTTTGGGTTGTGGTATTCTGGAGGAAGCATGGACGGGTAAGAAGGTGAGTTATTCTTTTCTCAAGACCTTCAGTTGTGAAGCATTTTCACATGTAGATTATGAAAATAGAGCCAAGCTTAATGCAAAATCAAAGAAATGTATATTTTTTGGATATGGCATTAATGAATTTGGTTATAGGCTTTGGGATTTTGAAAATCAAAAAATTGTGAGAAGGGATTTCATATTCAATGAAAAAGTGTTGTACAAAGACTAGTTGTAGCAACATGAGAAGAAAGAAAATGATTATGCAGTGTTGGATGATACTCCAAACAATAATGTTCCTGTGGTTCCTCATGCTACACAACAACAACAACAACAAAAAATACCACAAACTCTAGTGAATGTTAGATGATCTTCAAGGATAAGTAGACCTCCAGATAGATTTTCTCCCTCTTTGTATTCTATTTTATTAATTGATGCTGGTGAACTAGAATGTTATGATGAAGCTATGTAGGTGGATACCAAGGTTCAGTGGGAGCATGGAATGGAAGAAGAAATGGACTCCTTGCTGAAAAACAAGACTTGAAAATTATGCAAGTTATTTGTAGGTAAAAAGGATTTACCAAATAAATGGGTTTATAGGTTGAAAGAGGAGGACGGAGGTAAGAAAATATTTAAAGCCAGGTTAGTTGTAAAGGGATTTGCACAAAAAAAGGAATTGATTTTGATAATATTTTTTCTTCGGTTGTTAAAACGACTTCTATACACATTGTTTTAAGTATTGTGGTACTAAAGATTTGCATTTGGAATAGCTAGATGTTAAAACAACCTTTCTCCATGGTGATTTGGAAGAGAAAAAATATATGGAACAACCACAAGGATTTGAGGTCAAACGTAAGGAGAAACTTGTGTGCAGATTGAAGAAAAGTTTATATGGCTTGAAGCAAGCACCTCAACAATGGTATATTAAATTTAGTTTATGGCTGGGCAAGGCTACAGTTGGTTTAATTTAGACCATTGTGTTTATATTAAGAGGTTAGATGATGATAGCTACATTATTTTATGTTTATATGTTGATGATATGCTTGTAGCAGGTTCTAACATGGATCACATAAGGGAGTTAAAATAATAGTTAACAAATTCATTTCTATGAAGGATTTGGGGGAAACAAAACATATCCTTGGTATGGAGATTACAAGAGATAGGAAAAACAAAAAAATGTTTTTATCTCAGGTGGATTATGTTGAAAAGGTGTTGCAGAGATTTCATATGGAGAATGCAAAAGTTGGTAGCACACCTTTTCCTAGTCATGTTAGATTGACTAAGGATATGTGTCCAAAGACAGAAGAGGAAGAAAAAATGTCCAAGGTACCATATGCTTCAGCTACAAGCAGTTTAATGTATGCCATGGTATGCACAAGATTGGATATTGCACATGCCATAGGAGTTGTTAGTAGGTATATGAGTCATTCTGATGTTGAGCATTGGAATGCAGTAAATTGAATTCTCAAGTATTTGAGAGGTACATCCAATAAATGTTTATGTTTTTGGGGCTCTACTACTGATTTAAAAGGCTATGTTGACTCAAATTTGGAAAGGGATATAGATATCGGGCGGAGTACCATAGGTTATGTTTTTATAGTTGGTGGGACAATAATGAGCCGAATTTCTTGGTTACAAAAGGTGGTTGTTTTATCAACCACAGAGGCAGAGTATGTTGCTGCAATAGAGGCAAAAAAAGAGATGATATGGCTACAAATTTTCATGGAAGAGTTGGAAAAACAATAGGCTGAAAATTACTTGTTTATGGATACTCAGAGTGTTATACATCTTGCAAAGAATTCTGCCTTGGAATCTAAAACCAAACACATACAGTTGAGATATCATTTCATTTGGTTAGTGTTGGAGGATGAACAGGTCAAGCTGGAAAAGATTGGTGTAGGGGCACCTAAAAACATGTAATTACAAAGTGCATTATATGAGGGTTAGTCTAGGAGTTAGTGATAGTATGAGTCATTTTTGTGCTAAATGAGGTCTATGAAACCACTCATGATGTAATAAGGTTCAGATGAGCCATTTAATGTAGGTTTGAGTCTTTAGAGGGAACTTTGGGAGACTAAGTTGAAAATCTTGAGTTATCATTAGTAGACAATGTATAATTAGCAATGTAAGGGGTTAAAAACCTCTTAAAGAAAGGTGGTTAGGTGGTTATAGGAATTGAAGGATGTTATTGAAGCAATATGTAGTTGATTCCATCATTGTAAGCACAATTTTTTGAAGATTTTGAATGAAGAAATTTAGTTTTGCTTTGAAATTACATGTTTTCTTTGTATTTCCTGAACTTTGCTTGGCTGGGATAGTTCGTATAACTTCAGATTTTGGTTGAAGGTTGACATGGAATGTTAGGGAATTGAGTCTACTTTCAAATTCTTTAGGTTTGATTGAAAATCATTAATTTTTGCATGAGTTATCTCTGTTTTCCTAAAACTGCTATGTTTTGGTGCAAGTTGGTGGTTTGAGAGTAATAAAATGAGTTATTAGGGCATTCCACCTAATGTAATCTTTGTAACTTAGTGGAATGACCCCATTTGTAGTAATATAGGTTTCCAAATGCTGTGGAGGTTTGAAATATTTTTTTTGTGGATTTTGGGTGTTGCCCTAGGTTGAATTTGGACGATTTTCCTTATGAAAGTGAGTAATTAAAGAGTGGTTTATGAGTTTTGTGGAAGACATAACCTATGTAATGAAGTTTAAAGATTGTGCAGGAATAATTATGGATGTTTGAATAGGTGGTAGGGTTTGGGGAGGTTTGAAGGTATGATTTGCAATAAACCCTCCTTTTGAAGCCCTAAAATCAAGGGTTTTATGGTTTTCCATGTTGGAAGAGTCATCTCTAGAAACTAGTGGTGGATTTAGTGGTTTTGGTGTATTTGAATTGCTTCCCCAAAGTTTCATAAGGTTTGGTGGAGTTTAGAGAGTACTTTCTTTGTAAAAGTGGGCTAATCCATTAGCCTTTTCCATTGAAGGTGTATTGGATATTTGAACTAGTCCAAAAGAGTTGATATTGGTTTCCCTGTATGTTGTATGAATTGAAAAAGGGTATCTTATTCATCCTTGATTTTGTTAGGTGTTTTGGAAAATATTGGTGAAAAGCCCTAAACTAGGTTTGCACTAAAACTAGGGTTGAAGGGTGAAATTGGGAAATTGTGCTTCTAATGATTGTTGAACTTGGAAGACTGATTGAATTGATTTATATGATAATTTTAATATTGTATGATAATTTTAATCTTGTTAGATGCCTCTTTTCAATTGGATTGAGATTGAGCCTCCTAACTCTACATCAAAGATACATACATATGCTAATCCAACGGATATGTTTACAAAGGCGGTGACAAGAGAGAAGCTGAGCTCCTCTTCAGCTTTGGTTGGCCTTCAATGTTGAATTCAAGTATAACAGAGTAGGGTCCAAGGTGCTTATTTCCAGTGGGAGCTGTAAGTGCAGTGATGTCGTCTACGATTAGTCTCCAAGTAGGAGATTGTTTGGTGTGGAGCCTGATCGATCTCCAAGTGGTAGATTGTTGGTATGTGGCAAATGATCATGCTATATTGTATGAAAAATCACCGGAAAAGGGAAAATCACTGAAAAAGAAAAAATCACCAAAAATGAGGAAAACCCAATTTTGTAGAACCCTAATCTAGAAGCTTCTAAGCTTGTTATAAGGGGTTGGGATGGGAGTTATAGTATGAGAAAATGATGATTATTCACGAGATTGTAATAAGTTTTGCACTGGATAATAAAATCATTAGATGACTGCAGTTTTGTGGATGTAGCCCGGATTGGGTGAACCACGTTAAATTCTCTGTGTTAATTTTTCTGTGTTTTTATTTCTCTATATTAATTAAATCTACATTTAACTTGTTAGATATATGCCTTCTAACCCTAACACACACACACACACACATATATATATATCCTAGTTACACCAATAGGTGTAATATACAATGGAAGCAAGGGGGGAGAGTGGGATGCGTTTAAATAATTTTTTGTAAAATTTTCTAGGAAAATACTAAAATGGTCGACATACATTAGATAAATGATACATTGTAAATCCAAACCTTTAATTATTAGGTTTTAGATCTAATGGTGACTATTTTGTTGGTCTGTCTTGCCCTAGAATGTAATCCTATTTTAAGAGGCGTTGTATTACATGGTTGTGTAGCAGAGAGTGGTGATATGTACTCTGAGACTAATACAGTCGTGTTGATACATTGATCCAAACCTTTAATTATTAGGTTTTAGATCTAATGGTGACTATTTTGTTGGTCTGTCTTGCCCTAGAATGTAATCCTATTTTAAGAGGCGTTGTATTACAGTTGTGGTAGAGAGATGGTGATGTACTCTGAGAGTCTAATAGCAGTCGTGTTGTCTCTTGATCTTTGAGTGGTGATATTCCTGTGATAAGCTTGCTTTGAAAGTATATTGTAATCTTTGTGAATTTTGAATAATATATTAGGTAGATTTTGGAGTGTTGGGTTTTTCTCCCGAAAGGGTTTTCCCCATGTAAATCATTGTGTCATGGTATGCATGATATTTATGTTTATTTTTATTTAAGTTTCTATAACTATTAAAGATCTATAAAATTTTTTCATTATCCTCCTCTCAAGATTAGTGTTCGAAGTTGTTCCACTACCTTAGCTTCCTTACTAGTGGTATTAGAGCTTGATCACCTTTGGTTTCAGCTGTGGGTTGTTGGGTTTTTTTTGAACTAATCTAGGTTTGAGTGGGAGCTTATATAGAAGATACTTTGTGATCTGTTGTAGGAATTTTTAGATGACAAGTTCATCAGGGAGAATAGAGGTGGATAAATTTTCTAGAAATAATTTTGAGATGTTGAAGCTGAAGATGGAGGATCTATTGATAGATCAAGATTTGTGGGATGCTGTTGATGAGAATGTTTCAAGGTTTGCAGATCCTACTCAGGCTTCTCAATATGATGTTATGGACTATAAATCCAAGGGTCTAATCAGATTGTGCTTGGTAGACTCTATTTTAATTAATGTCCATGAGGATAACTTTGCACAAAAACTATGGAAGAAGCTTGGTGAGATGTATGAGGCCAAATCATTAGTGAATAAGATTTTCTTGAGGAAGAAATTGTATTCCTTGAGAATGGAAGAGGATGGAAGAATTGTAGACCACCTGGAAGCATTCAATCTACTGGTGGCTCAATTCGCATCTGTTGGTGTCAAAATGGATGAGGAGGAAAAATGTTAGATCTTGCTTTGTTCTTTTCCTGATTCATGGGATTCTCTTGTTATGGCTATTGGGAGTACTTCTGTAATTTTGAAGACTGAAGATGTGTTGGGTTATTTTCTTTCTAAAGAGATGAGGAGGTTGGTATCCATCACTACCAAGGATGCCCTAAATGTTCATGGAAGACCTAAGGAAAAAGGTAAGAAGAATGAGATGCGCGACAAATCCAAGTCCAGAGGGAGATCTAAATCTCCTAGAAATTCCAAAGTTATTTTTTGGAACTGTGGTAAGCCTAGACATGTTCACAAGGAATACAAAAAAGAAAAGAAGAAGAAAAAGAAGAAATTTGATTATGATTCTAAGTCTGTGAAGGAAGATGGCAACACATTGATTGCAACTTTGACAACTCATGTAGGTAATGATGCATGGTTAATTGACTTAGGTGCATATTTCCATATGACCTTTAATAGAGATTGGTTTTCTGAATATGAATAATTTGATGGAGGTAAGGTGTACTTGGGTGATGATTCTCATTTATACATTGTTGGTCATGGTAAAGTTAAAATCAGATTTCCTGATGGTAGAATAAAAATGATTAATGGTGTGTTATATATTCTTGGATTAGCACAATTTTTTTATCTGTTAGCAAACTAATAGATGCAGGTGTGCAAGTAGTATTTTCTGATACAAGATGCAAGATGGCTAGAGGTGCTATGGTGATTGATAGAGGTGTTATATATGGCACATTGTATAAGCTAGATGCATACACTGTTGAGTGCAATAGTACTTCTGTGAAAATAAAGTTTGTGGAAGAAGTTATGGTTTCACCTTCAGCAGATGGTCATGGCTTTTAGGTACCCAAGGGTTCTTTTTCTTCTGAAAAAAATTTACCTACGGAGAAAACTATGTTATGGCACTAGAGACTTGGCCACATTGGAGAAAAGTGTCTAAGGAACTAGAAAAATAAAAACATTTTTGAAGGTTTGTCTAATTGTAATCTTGAATTTTATTTCTATGAGCATTGCATTTATGGAAAACAAAACTACGCTCAGTTTTACTCGAGTTTTCATAAATCTTGTGGTGTGTTGGATCTTATTCATTACGATGTGTTTGGTCTTGTAGATGTTCCTTCGATTGGTAAATCCAAATATTATGTTTCATTTATTGATGATTATAGTAAAAATACACGGGTATATATTCTAAAGAGTAAATCTAAAGTTTTCAATTGATTTGAAGAATTTAAAGCAATGGTTGAGTTGTAGACTGGAAAGAAAATAAAATGTTTGAGGATTGATAATGGCGGTGAATTTTTATCTGATGATTTTGATAAATTTTGTAAAGATTGTGTTATTCATAGACAAAAGAAAACTTTCTATTCTCCACAACAGAATGGAGTTGCAGAAAGAATGAACAAAAAAATGATGGAGAAGGCTAGGAGTATGTTGGGTGGTGCTGGCCTAGAACAAAGGTTTTGGGTTGAAGTTGTTGCCACTACCTGTTACTTGATTAACAAGTCTCCCACATTAGCTCTTGTTGATAAGACGCCTATAGAGGCATGGCTGGATCACAAGCCTTCATTAAGAGATCTTATAGTTTTTGGTTGCGAGGCATATGCACATGTACCAAACAAGAAGTGAAAAAGTTGGAGAAAAAGGCTATGAAATTTATCTTCATATGATAGAGTTATGATGTGAAAGGATACAAGCTTTGGGAACCTATTGCACAAAAGGTAATATATAGTAGAAGTGTTATTTTTAGAGAAACTAAGCTTTCTACTATTACATTGCAGCCAAAACAAAGTAAACAAGAAGATGTGATTCAATTTCCTTCTACACCTGAGAAAGTTGAATCGAGGCCCAATGATAGACAAGAAGTTGAGGAGAGCTCATCTAGCTTTGGATCTTTAGAAGAGGAGGAAGAACCTCCAACTCAACTTGTTCATAGGTCTACAAGGAATAGACAACCACCTGAAAGGTATACACCTAATGATTGGAGATGTATTTTTTCTTTGAATACTAAGATGGATGAACCCAAATCTATAGAAGAGGCATGAGGTATGAATGGTGCAAAATCCTGGAAGATTGCTATGGATGAAGAAATGACATATTTGAAAAAGAATGATACATGGATCTTGTACCATTGCTTGAAGGACAAAAACCTATTGGTTGCAAATGGGTGTTCAAGAAAAAGATTGGTTCAGATTGAGGTATTGATAAGTACAAAACGTTGTTGGTTGCGAAAGGTTACTCTCAAGTTGAGGGTGTTTATGGTGAGATATTTTATCCTGTTGCAAAAATGACATCCATTAGATTTTTGCTTTCTATTGCTACTGCTTATGATTTAGAGGTTGAGAAAATGGATGTGAAAACTACTTTCCTTCATGGTGATTTGGAGGAGGATATTTATATGACATAGCTAGAGCACTACATGGTGAAATGTAAAAGTAAATTGGTTTGCAAATTGAAGAAATCTTTGTATGGCTTAAAACAAAGTCCTAGGATGTGGTACCAGAAATTTGATATATATAAATATGTGTTGATTTTGGGATTTGAGCATTCTAAATTAGATCATTGTGTTTATTATAAAATTGATGGTGAGTGTTTCCTATTTATTGCATTATATGTTGATGATATGTTATTTATTAGCAAAGGGAAAGGTATTATTTTAGAACTGAAATATCAACTTGTTGATATGTTTGAAATGAAAGACCTTGGTGTAGCTAGACACATTCTTGGGATGGAAATTAAAAGAGATAAGAGTGAACAAAAAGCTATGGTTTGTCCAAAGTAAGTATGTCAATTCAATTTTATAGAGATTTAACATGCAAGATTGTAGACCATTGTGTGTTCCCATTTTTGTTAGTACAAAGTTATCTATTTTAGATTTTCCAACATATCCATCAAAGATGGAAGACATGAGAAAAGTTCCTTACCATAGAGTAGTTGAAATTTTGAGGTATGCTATGGTTTGTACTAGACCCTCATACATTTCCCAAGCAGTGGGAGTTCCTTCCAAATATATGTCTAATCCTGGTAGAGTTCATTGGGATGTAATTAAAAGAGTCTTCAAATATTTGTGTGGTACCTTAGATTATTCCTTGTGTTATCATAATAATGTGACTGAAGATGAAATTTCCCTTGATATTCATGGTTATATGGATTCAAACTGGGCAAGTGATATTGATAGCAGATGATCCACCAATGCTTATGTGTTTACATTATTTAGTGGTGCAATCAATTGGATGAGTAAGCGATAGGATATGGTTGCTTTATCCACTACTAAAGCAGAGTATATGGTTGCTACTCATGCTTGTAAAGAAGCCATTTGGCTTAAGAGACCGTGTTTAGATATTGGAATAAAACAAGGTGAGTGAAAATTTATTGCGACAGCCAGTGTGCAATATGTCTAGCCAAGAACCCGACATTTCATGCCAAGACCAAGACATTGATGTACAGTGTCATTTTGTTTGAGATATGGTCAAAGATGGCAAGGTGAAGCTGGTTAAGGTAGAGAATTTGATGAATGTTGCTGATTCTTTAACTAAGCCTGTAAGCACATAGAAATTTAGATGGTGTTAAGAGATTATGGGCCTTTCGACCCCTAGCAATTAAGTGACAATGTTTACTCCCTCATGTTTCTCTTGCAAGGTGTTTGACAAGTGGGATATTTTTTGGGAAAATGTGTCTCAACCTTGCAATTATATAAAGGTTATTATTGATAAGATATATATATGAATATATATTTATATATATTTCCTAGTTACATTGATAGGTGTAATATACAATGGAAACAAGGGGGGAGAGTGGGATACATTTAAACAATTTTTTGTTAAATTTTTCAAGAAACTACTAAAATGGTCGACATACATTAGATAAATGATACATGGTAAATCTAGACCGTTAATTATTAGGTTTTAGATCTAACGGTGGATATTTTGTTGGCGTGTTTTTTCCTCAAATGTAATCCTATTTTAAGAGGGCGTTGCATTGCAGTTGTGGTAGAGAGACAATGATGTATTCTGAGAGTCTGATAGCAGTTGTGTTATCTCTTGATTTTTGAGTGGTGATACTCCTGTGAGGAGCTTGCTCTGCAAGTATATTGTAATCTTTATGATTTTTGAATAATATATTGGGAAACTTTTGGAGTGTGGGGTTTTTCTCCTGAAAGGGTTTTCCCCACATAAATCATTGTATCATGGTATGCATGATATTTATGTTTATTTATGTTTAAGCTTTTGTAACTGTTAAAGATCTATAATTTTTTTGCATTATTCTCTTCTCAAATTAGTGTAGGAAGTTATTCCACTATCTTAGCTTCCTTACACTAGTGCTACAACAAGAGGTTGAAGAAGATAGTTGAAGTGAAAATGTCAAAGTAGATGAAGAACCATAAAATATCAATATTGATAGAACGATATGAATTTGATAAGTCTTCTTGCAGAGAAGGAGGAAAAGAAGAAGAAAAGGAAAAGGAGATGTATATTGAAGAGGAAGAAGCTTTAGAAAGGATTCCTAAGACTCCTAAGTATGTGCAAAAGAATCATTTTAAAGATCAAATCATTGGTGATAAGAGAAAAGGTGTGTTGACAAGAGAAAAGATGCTATGATAAAAGAATAGGTAAATATGTGTCTAATTTCAAAAGTAGAACATAAGGTAGTGATTGAGGCATGTAAGGATGAGAATCAAACCAAAGCCATGGAAGAAGAATTGATGCAGATTAAGAAGAATTGAACTTGGGAATTAGTTCCAATACCAACAAAAAAGAATGTAATAGGAACTAAATGGGTATTCTAGAACAAGTTGAATGAAAAAGGAGTTATCAAAAATAAGACTAGACTTGTGCATAAGGGCTACTCACAAGTGGAAGAAATAGATTTTGAGGAGACAATTGCTCTAGTGGCAAGAATGGAGGCCATTAGGATGTTTTTGTCCTTTGCAACACAATGATTTCAAGGTTTATTAGATGGATGTGTAGTTTGCATTCTTGAATGGTGAGTTAGAAGAAGAGGTATACATTGAACAACCAGAAGGCTTTCATTTATCAAATAATCCTAATATGGTTTGTAGATTGAATAAAGCATTGTATGGTCTCAATCAAGATCCCAAAGCTTGGTATGCAATACTAGATAGATAATTGTTGCAGAAAGGATTCAATAAAGGTACTATAGATAGAAATCTATATTTCAAAGTTGAAGGAGAACAAATCTTAATTGTCATAGTGTATGTTGATGAAATAATCTTGGGAAGAAATGAAGGTATGTGCAAGAGATTTATAGAAGAGATGCAAAAAGAGTTTGAGATGTCTATGTTTGGGGAGATGAATTTCTTCCTTGGGCTACAAATTAGTCAAATAGAAAAAGAAATATTCATTTTATAATCAAAGTATGTCAAGGAAATACTGAAGAAGTTTGGAATGGAATGCTCTAAACTAGTATGAACTCCTATGGTTACTAATTAAAAGTTGAGCAAAAATGATGAATCTCCCAAGACTGATTAGAGAAAGTACATATCAATGATTGGTGGACTATTATATCTAACTGCTACTAGACTAGATATCATGCATGTAGTTTGTCTTGTGGCCAAATTTCAAGAAGATCCTAGAGAATCACATGTGGTAGTAGTAAAGTGTATATTTAGATATTTGTAGGGTACTCTGGGCCATGGTCTATGGTATCTAAAGGATACTAATTTCTCTTTAAGTGCCTATACTGATGCAGATTGGGTAGGTTGTGTGGATGAAAAAAGAAGTACAAGTGGAGGTGCCTTCTTTCTTGGAAGCATATTAGTTTCATGGTTTAGTAAGAATCAGGAATTAGTGTTATTATCTACTACAAAATCAAAGTATATTGCAACAATATCTTGTTGCACATAGGTGTTATGGATGAAGTAGAGATTGAAAGATATCATAATTTCATATGATGAACCTATTTCTATCTTGTGTGATAATACAAGTGCTATCAATATATTAAAGAATCCAGTGATGCATTCAAGAACAAAGCATATCTCAATCCAATATCACTTTCTCAGAGAGAAGGTTGCAGAAAATGAGGTGAAATTGGAACATGTGCCTACAAAGGATCAAGTAGTAGATATTTTTATGAAGGATCTTCCAAAAGATACATTTGAGTATATCCAAGAAAAACTAGGGGATATTTCCCCTCCTTTCAGCTAGATGTGTAAGAGTGTTCATCAGTTTGGTGGAGCAATTCAAGATTTATTCTTTGTTGTAGACTGATGAAGGCCACCTCTCAAGGGGAGTAGGTAGTAGTATTTTTGATTACTAAAGTCAGATGGATCATATTTTGTGTCCCTAAGGGAGAGATTGTAGAAAAGTGAGTGCATTAAAGAGAGAGTGTAGTTGCTAGTTGGTGTTGCAAGCAGTGTATGCAAATGTCAAAGAAAAATCCTATGTAGATGATGTGTGAAAGGTACAAGTTTTTCCTTTTGGATTTTTTCAAAGGGAGAGATCAAAAGAGTTAATATAGGAAAGGGAGTTGGATGAGTTTATGGCCCTTTTCCATTGATGTCAAAGGGGGAGAGAGAATTTGAAAAAAATGGAGTTAGTATAGTGTATGGAAAAGTATTGTCGGAACAAAGGGGGAGAGAGTTGGTGTTGCAAGAGAAGTCTATGAAGAGAGAGTATGAAGATTAAAGGGATGCCCTGGTCAAAAGTAGTGTTGCTTGTTTCTGCTTATTACAAAATTGTTGTTGGTTGCTTTTGTTGTTGATGGTTTTTTAGAAAGACGGTGTTGCCATCAATGAAAAAGGGGGAGATTGTTGGAAGCTTAAGTTGTTTGTCAGTTGTTTGGGTGTTGTCATTGATATCAACCCATTGTATGAAGAGAGTGTTGGAATGATGTTGGTGTTGATGATGTCAACCCTAACATTGGAGTTATTGGAACTCTAGAATTGGTATTGATGTCAACACAATGTTGGTGTTGTCATTGATGTCTTACTTCAATATAGTTGTAGAAGTTATGTTTGGAGAGATAATTTGATGTGCAATATTTGATGAGAGGTGTTGTAGATGCTGCAAATGTGTTGCAAAGATGTTAGTAGTGTTGTTGATGCAGCTACTTCACTTGGTTTCCAAGTTCTTTTGAGAAAATTTGAATAAAAGAGAGTTCAATGTGACAGAGTGGTGTTTAGTGTTTTGATCCACATTTCTTCATGGTTGAAGATATGCCTATGTGGCTTGGATATGATGTTAGAGGTGTTTAGAGGTTCTATACCCAAAGTTTCAGGTTTTAGATTATTCTACAGTTGAATATGTTTTTGATAGTACGATTGCTTGGTGAAATAGGGTGTCTAGGAGAAATGAGATTGCTTCTCATTTCTCTGCAGTAAAGATTATTGGCTTTCGGATCTAGGAACATGCTTATATATTTTGTATCTACATTCCCTTGAAGTTTCAAGTGTTGTGGTGTTCAGCAAGATTGTACGGTGTGTTGGATGTTTGTGCCAATGTGTTTAGTTGCACAAAATAAAGGTGTTCTTAAGTTTTAGGTGGTTGTAGTAGTAGTGGCGAATATTTTGATGACTTGAAATATTGTGAAATGTTTTGGAATGTTGTTGTGTGGTTTGTAAGATGTTTTCAGAACTAGAGAGGTGTGTTTGTGGTCGCTTGTTAGTGTTAATATAGGTTTGTCCGACTTGGCATGCTAACACTAATTGTGGAGGATGATTGTTGTTTGTGGAAGTGTTGAAAAATGTGCCAATGCAGATTTGTTTACTAGTTAAGTTGTGGCATGGTATTCCTTCACTTCTTTACATTGTGTAAGTGTTTGGTTCCAACCTATTTGATGTTGCATAATTGAGGTGAATACGTTTCCTTAAAGCTGACCTAATTGAGATTGTTTTAGGTTGTGGATGGTATAAATATAAGGCAAGTTGTTGTGTGGGTTATGTAGAGAAGGTGTGTGATGTGAAAGATGCAAAAGTGATCAAGTGTGGTGATTTGAGTGCAAGATTTAATGCTTTTGACTCCCAGATGTAGTAAGCTGAAGGTGTCTACATTTTAGTCTATTGAATGAGTTGTTTGTGCTTCAGTGGAACTATACCTTCGACATAAGAAAGATTCATTGTTAGCAATTCAAATTGGCAATGAGCCAACCCTTCTTCTATCTTCTTTTTTTGGGCAGTGAGTCCTTTGGCAGCAAACCCTTCTTTCTTTTGGGTAGTGAGCCCTCTAGCAGTGAGCCTATTGTATTTGTTGTTGCTATTATTTTATATTGTGAGCTAATCCTCACTATGGTTTTTCCCTTCTTGGGTTTTCCATGTAAATCTGGTGTTCTATTGTGCATTGTGTTTTAATGTGTTGTTGTTTTGTTTACTTTCATGCTAAATCCAATTAAGGGTTTAAGGGCTAATAGTTTTATTTCACATCTATTAGTGCAAATTTTAATGATATTTATCTATGGTTTAATTTGTTTCTTGATTCTTATCACAAGGAATCATAATTACAATTTGTATACTTGCCCCTAAATGGATGAAGAGAGGCAATGATTTCTTGAGATTGATTATCAAATGACAATAAGTGATTATTCCCTTATATCCCATTTTCTAATTTATTATATATATTAATGTGTATTTTTATTATATTAAATGGAGCTCTTTTCAAGCAACCACACTAGAAACCACCTATGGAAGACCAAAAATCAGAAATTAGAAATTCACTTATTTAGAAACCACCTCCACACTAGGAGCCAACTATGGAAGACTAAGAGTCACAACCTAGAATTCTATATTAGATATCCCTTTGGGATTTGAACTTGGGTCCCCACAATGAAAACTCAATGTTTTAACCAATTAAGCTCAATCCCTTGGACAAATATATAATCTTTTATCTAGTGCACCATATTTTCAATAAATTTTAGTATTTTTTCTTGATAAGATAATCAACCTTATATTTTGGTATTGATAACCTAATTTTTCTAAAATAAAAATAAATAAAATACAATTAAAATTTCAAAAGCTATATATATTTGGAAATTACACATATATATCTAATAAATAGTATGTTTATATTTTATTAAAAAATGTTATTTATACGAGTAGCAGTTGTTGAAACATCGAGTTTTTGAATAATTTATTTTTTTTTGGTAAATTTACCTCAAAGTGGTGCTACATATGTATTTAGTGAAATAAAAGTGACCATATATAACTTAGCTACAATGAATCTAGCTAGATCATATGTTTGGCCAAAATTAATTTTTAATTAGAAATACTTAAATTCACTTATGTTGATAAGTTAGAAAAAATTGTGACATAAGTTTGTCCTTTTACCCCATCTCCATCTCAAATACTAACACATGTGTGAGCATATCTCTCGCACATGCCAAATTTCTCACACATGTTTGAGCATGCTTAACTTTTCACATTACATACCACTTGCCCTCTTCTCATTTAATTGTACATATTGATCAAATCCTATCCTCTAATCTTGGATCTTCCTCCCCATACTTTGACTTTACTCCATATGAATTTAATCCTAGCCCTCTATTCTCCATTGGAGAAGTCTATTTAACGGAAGCTTTCCCCTCTTGATTCATTACCTATTCACAAAATATCATCATTTTCCCCATTTTTCTAATCAATCATTTTAATGCTAATGTCATGCTACCCATTTAAGTAGCAACTAGCACATGAGCAATCACATATAATACTTGGATCATGTTAGCTCTCAAAAATGCAGGTAAAGTACCTCAAGAGTTTGCCAATCTCTTGATACGTTTTAGGGTAACAAACAAGGCCAAATGGTTTAGATCTTCCACTCTTCAGGTGCTGCTAGACCTAGGCAGGTGTACCTATATGAGTGAGGTAGACTTGATTTGTGCTTATCTCTTTTGAAGTGTTTATTCCCACAATGGTAGATGGGAGTGGACAAATAAAACTTGATTTGGTATAAATTGTATAGCAATATTAAAACTAAAACCTAATATGTTTAGTTAACAGATGTAAAAAATGAATGAAACCAAATGATGAAAATGTAGAGACTAGTGCCTTATTGGGTATGTGGAGTCAAATGAAATCTAAATGAGTAACTTCTTTCTTTAAAACATTCAAATTGTTCGGCATATATTTTAGTTTATAACTTGTATAAACATGCAAGACTATGACTACCAAGTTCTTCTTAATGTTCCAGATGAACTTCCCTGATTACTATGATCAATTAAAAGGATTTAATCTTTTTTTGAAAGAACCGATTAATCAACCACACAGATACAACAAATGTGCACTGATAAACTAAATATAAACTTGTTATATCAATTTAAATAACCAGAAAACACCAACCTTGGAGACAACTTTAGTAATACTTTCAAGGAACACAACGAACAATTGACACCAGAAATACACCACATTAAATGATTTTCATTGATATCACTCCATAATCTTAAGTATGCATCATAGTCTCATATCTGTGAAACATTGTATTCTATTGTATCCTTTTCCTATTCTATCTTATCTTTTATATCTTTCTCTTTCTATTTTGCTACCAAAACAGATATTTATACATCAAAACTCGAAAGGACATGTCCTTTTAGAAATATCATATGTTTAAACAACAACATATTAGAAGATAATCAAGTTCTGTTAAGCCATAAATGAGTTAGCTGAAACACGCGTGTAGTAAGTCCCCTTTTCAAAAATTACACTCACATCATATAGTGTTGTCGGCGAGACATTTCGAATCTTAGGCGATAGCTTTTAGCAACGTTCATTAAACTATTCGTCAAAACATCCTGTAGTCTCCTCGATACTTTGAGTCTTACCGACTATTGAAAACTATATATCGTTCTAATGTCCCACAGTCTCATCGACATTTGGAGTCTCATCGATAGTTATCCTTTAGTCTTATGTATCACTATGACAATTTTGAGTTGGGGAGATGTTCCATAGATTATATTGTGTCTTACCGAGATACACCCCGTGGTATTTTTCTGGTTGCTGAGACACAATTACTTTCTCGCCGATGAAACAATACTTCGGCGTGACTCTCATATTTCTCCCCGATGAAATTAGTCTCACTGATAATTAATTAATACTGTCGAGTCCTCTACCCACATAATCCTATCAGCATGACATATGGGTCGGCAAGACTACATGACTTCATCCCGATAATCATTTGATAGAATCCCTTTATGCTTTGTCGGCAAGACCAGATGCATTCGATAAGACTTCATTCTGATGACTTTTAGTTTGGCCAATACGTTTTTCTGTGCGCTAGTCGGTGAGACATATATGAGTTATGACTCATTCTGATAACAAATTTCTTGCCAATATGATCTTTCTGTCGCCGAGACAATGAATTACATTCTACCGATATGTGTTTGTAGATGAAATCACACCGGTATGACACTACTGAACTCTTGCTAATAAACTACAAAAGATACACATTAGTAAAAAATGCTTCATGGATTGGGGAGACCCTCACCATCTCTTGCCGATATGAATTATACAATGAAATATTCAAGGCTAGATGAGTTCTATGGGACCACATGGAAAAGTATGAGCAAAAATATTATGAAGAGAGGATTTTTGTGCTTATGGTAAGGACTAATTTGGAAACTCATGTGTATAAATAACTAAAATTTTCAAAATTTTACAATTCTAACAGATCATATGTAAAAGACATGGAGATTGATGCAAGTTTTAATTTTGTTTTGTATTATTTTTATGATTCATTTCTACTCTATTTGACTGTAATCTTCTATGTGAGTTTTGGGTTTCTATTGTTATACCTACTTCTTGTGATGAGCTCATTTTATGAGGAACACTTTAACAATTTAAGTAGATTTTTTAGAAACTGTGTCATTGTTAGTGTGGTGGTTAGAAAAAATACTAATATAGTTGCATCATTGCATGAAGGGTTTGGTTGATTCTTTATTCATTTAGTATTTTCTTAGAAGGCAGTATTGCAAAATTTTAGCATTTAGATGTCACTTAAGGTGATGTAACAATAATTGACCTCTTATCATTTTCCATTTTAGTTGTAGTGTCAAAAATTGTCACCCTTGAAAATTTCACTTTAGGTTTAGCTTCCCCTTATGTGCTTAGACCTAATTATGTATTTAATTACTCCTTTTATAAACATCTTCATAAAATAAAACAATGAGAAATGAAAATAAGCATTCAATTTTTGCTTCCGAGACTTTGGGCTAAAAAAAGAACAAATCTAGTCTAAGATGCCCCATGCCATAGACCACCTTTTTTGGCTCTAATTTGAAGATGTCAGTGTCAGTATTTATTATTGGAATTTTCAATTTTATTAGTCAACTATCGACATTATTTTCAAAAAAATAGAAGAATTGCATATAAATACTAGTCATTTTATCATTTGAAATCCTAGAAGAGAACCTAACACTTTCATTGAGAAAAATTGAGCATCATAAAGCAATCAAAAGCAATCAAGAGCAGTCAATAACATAATTATCAAGATTATTGCAATAGTTATTTCACTCATGCATCATGTCAATCATTGACCATTTTTTAATGTAATTTTGTTCATATTTTATGATCATTTATTTTGTGAAAACTAACACTTACAAGAATTCAATCAAGCAATCAAATTATCCTTGAAGGTGATGAGTACTTGAATTAAATCCATCAGAGAATGTAAATCTAAGTGGTGAATTGCAACATTAGTCAATTCATTACTTGTTTTATCATTTAACCTCTACCCTATTGAGGGTAAGCTCTCTTTTCATATCATCAACCACTATGGAGGTAGAAATACCAAAATAGGGTTTGACTTAGGAAAGACCCTATATGGCACATCCTTTCCTCCTCTTTCGTGTGTGTAGGTTTTTAGATATGAAATTGATTGGAGGAAGATAACGACTAATTTCTCATTCATGAATCCAAGTCCTACAAGTTGTCAAGACAAACTAAATTTTCTCAGATCAACAAATGAAGTCTCGATAGTGACCTCAAGAGAACAAGAAATATAGACCAAAGACTTCAAGCATGTGCTTTTAGATCTTAAAAAGCAAGAGGATAGTCTAGGGCACATGACGCCCTAGACCAACTAATTCAACTTCAAATTTATACACAAAGTTCCTTTGTGTCTTCTATATGAATTTTTGGATTTTGTTTATGTCTTTTTGTGTTTATTTTCTTAGAAATCATAATAGTTTGCTGCATTTTCATAGTTTACCTAATTAGATCATTGCATCCTAGAAATTAGTCAATTAACAATCAATCCAATTATCAATCATCCCCTACCATAGTGGATTAAAACTCCGATCCACTATTTTGACTCTTCCATTAAATTTTTTAATCAAGTAGCTTTTGAGATCATTTTTTATCCACCCCTAATCAATTGGGAGAAGTGTGATTTATGATCTATATCCCTTTTCCCAATAAAGAAATTGGCGAACCTGATTGTTTTTTACACTTTAGATATTCTGAAATTTGAAGCATATATTTTAAAAATTTGAGTGTGATCTTAGGTTGTTTGCGTTCATTATTTAGACATACATATTCTCATAAAAACATTGAAAAAATAAAACATTGCATTGCATTTTGCATTCAAAAGACATCTAGGGTTAATTTTAGTTATTTGCAAAGTGGATATAGTTCATTTTTTCATGGATAAATCCGCATTAGATCATATCAAATCTGAAAACAAATTTGAAAGTGTTCAAAGTAATCATTTAGGCATATGCATATAGTGAAAAAGTGGAAAAAGTGAATTGTTGCAAAAACATTGAAAGATTTCAATTTCCAGATTTGTCAAGTTAGGATTAGTCAATTTCTATACCTCACAATTTGAAAATTATATTTTGGATCAAATTTATTGCTTTAAGAATTCTAAAAGTTGCATGCATAATTGTATTTCACATAGCAAAATCAAAATTCTGTACATTTTGGAAATTTATTTGCTCTCAGACCTGAACATTCACAAAAAAGGATAATCAAATACTATAGAGCACATCTAAAATTTAAAATTAGAAAAAGTACCTTGTTGGCTTAGGGTGCATCATGCCCCTATCCAACTAAATTTGGCTCTAATTTGGATTACAAATTTGTCGTTGTATCCCCTATGTGGCTTTGCTTTCTGTTTCTGCAAACAAATACATTTTCTATGACTGTCGTGTAATTTCCTTTCATAGTAAGCTTACTTAAGTGTTTTGAATCTCACATGAGCTTCACAATTTTGTATCCAATTACTAATACCCTTGTGAGACATAGTTTCAAACTTATGGCATCTCACGCTATAATCATATCCATTGTGGACCTTGAGCTTTATAACTCTTTCACACAAGGTATGGCTTCAACCCAATCCATTTTGGATTTCATCCCTCGCCATACATTACTATGACTTCCTCACAACTCATCATTCACGTGGAATTGGAGGCTATTATTGCTCATGTTATTGAAGAGAAACTAAAACAATTAGATAAGGATTTAAAAGGTCTTCAAGAGTTTCTAAGCACTGAATCTTTAGTTGGAGAGATGATGCCTATTGTGGACAACCTTACAAACTTGATAAATGATGCTCAAGGAATAGAAGTGTTGCATATTCTAGCTCACATATTATATGCTAACATCCCTATGAAAAATAGTTGTGCTCAAGCATTTACCAATGCTCAAAACCGAGGAAAACCAGTTTACTCTCCCATAACTATGCCTTATATTCTCATATTTATACCCCTAGTTGTAGCATCAACAATACAATACATCAATGGTCTAAATCCAAGCTTAGGCTTTCCTACTGTGAATCCTTTAGTTTTGTCACCTCACCCATAACAATATAATTTTCCTCACCCCTCAAAAGCATGCAACATAGTAATCCATTGATCACTCACTCTAGTTCACCATATTCAACAAACTCTCAGAACATATTACCTAATGATCCAGTCATATATTATTTTTTGCAAAATGTGACATCACTTCAACAATAAATCTCATTATTTATCAAAATCAAAATGGTGAACCTCCACAATATCTCACACAAAATTCTGTCATTTTCTATCCTTAAAACACTTATACCTCAAAATATTGAGATACCTCGATTTGAAAAGCATAATGGTAAGAGAGATCCTAACAACCATGTGTCAGTTTTCACCACACTATGTAACAATTTTATTTTTGAAGATGTGATCTTAGAAAAAATATTCCTTAGAACATTGAAAGACATGACCTGGAATGGTTTTTCTCATTGCCAAACAACTCAATAACATCCTTTGCACAACTTAGTACAATTCTCCAACATTTTTAAGCAAACATTGGTCCCCAAGTGACATTAATAGACTTAGTGCATTGTAAACAAGGATCCAAGGAAAAGATAACAAATTTTATAGGATGATACCAATCACTTTATTCACAAATTTTCTATAGTTTTCCTAACGTTGGCATCCAAAGAGTGTTTATAGGAAACTTGCAACTTAGTATTTGAGACAAGATTTTGTTGATGAAGTATTCATCCTTTACACACTTGTGTATGACCCTTCATGATTATCATATTTCAGTTAGTCGGCATGAAGGAACACCTTCATCGAATCCTACAGATCAATCAAAATCTATTCCTCACTGATCATTCAAAAAGAAAACAAAAACTTCATAAAGATAAACACTCCTCAAATCACCAATAACATTTACATGCATGTAGTTGCTACAAGTAACACCACTTATCAATTTAGACCAAGAGATAGGTAGTTCTCACAATTGCTCGATTCTCTTCATGGGATAATGTTACAATTATTAAGTAAAAACATGACTCAACTACCTATGATTAGGCTTGTTGACACAAGTAAACCTTTACCACCAAATTTTAATGCAAAAGCATTTTGTTAATATCATCATACACCTAGACACAATAGAAAATGATGTATGCATCTTAAGCACCAAGTGCAAGACCTTACCGATTATAATCAAATCCAGTTAGCCGACATTAATGACAAAGGAAATAAATTAGTTTCATCACCTAACCAAAATTTACAAATCTTCACCAACCCATTTCCAAGTCATTCATCAAACTTTATGCAATGTAGCAATCATGATGAGGAAGATGATGATGTGCCCAACATGGTAAATACAATAGAAGTTCAAACTCATAAATACTGAACCACTTTATTGCCTGGCATTGCCTTCCCACATATTGATGCATTCATAAATGTATATGATGGTCCTCTCTATATCACTGGCCAAATTAATGATAAACCCATAAGGATAATAGTTATTGATCTCACATATAGAGAATGTGATCACTAAAGAATTCCTATTTGTGCATGAAATTTACAAAGACAACTATGAACAATCAAAAGCATGGTTAAAAACTATGATGGTTATGTTCGTCCTATGATAGGTTCGATCACTCTCTTAGTAAAATTGGACCCAAACAATTGGACGTTTCATTAACCACCATCTCGACGTCAAACCAATTTTTTTTGAAGTTAGGCTATCCATGGTTACACTCAATGAATGCGGTCCCATCCGTTATCCACAAATGCATAAAGTTCCCATTTGAAGGCGAAATATACAATTTATCATAGCGGGTTTAAACCTTTGACTTCCCATGGAAAATTTTCATTAGATTATTTTTGGCCTCAACCTATTGAACCTGTCAACCCTCGTGAAGATCACTTTTTCATATCACACCTAAAGTTTAAGGTAAGTGTATAGATGAGTTGTCTCTTAGTAGTATTCCATCCAAGGTTCCTTGATCCATTGTGACTTTAATGGATGTTTCTCCTACCCCAAAGGTAGTAGAGGAACCTAATTTCGAATCAGGTATCCTCCATCATCCACCTAGTATGTATGTTGTAGTTCCACCCCCACCATCCTATAAAAGACCAAGGGATAATTGCATAATAAAATTTGTACCACCAAAAGAAAAACAAGTTTATATTCCTAAGAACATGGTAGTCTCCCAAACTGTGGTGGTTCCTTTTGTTCCTCCTCCAAAGGAAGAAATAAGACCTATGTTGTGAAATACCTTGGTTAATCCTTCAAAAGATGAAACCCATGCAAGAACAAACATAAGTGCAAAAGAGAGTAAACATAAACATCATGCTATAGCTTGTCAACTTGCTAAAAAGAATCAAATTTCACCTAATGATCAACTGCCTATCCAAACCAACTCTGATGAATTACCTCACATCCAACCATCTTCATCCTTGCGTGACTCCACTTTGCCACCCTCACCAAACCATACAATTGAACCTTACTTATTACAACCTAAGCAAAGAATGAAGGAAGAACATCTTCATCCTTGCGTGACTCCACTTTGCCACCCTCACCAAACCATACAATTGAACCTTACTTATTACAACCTAAGCAAAGAATGAAGGAAGAACATATGAATGATGTTACTCATGACCATATTGCTCATAAATAATATGTTGTGATAAATTTGGATAGTGAAGAAGAACAAAAAGAATAAAAAGATCATAATGAACTTTCTCTAATATTTTCTAAATCAATGAATTTAAATGGGGGCAACCATGATGATGCTCCCATTGAGAATGATCCCCCATGTGTCGAACTTGGTGATACTCCTTGTACGACACTTGATGCAGTCCCTTTAGCGTATTGTTTGCCTTTCATTTATGATGACCAAACTTGGGATGTAGATGATTTGCTTTACATCGTCTTGCATGTGTAGTACCTTTGTGTGTATATTATTATATGTTTTCTTGCACGTGATGTGAACTCCCGTGATGTGTTTCTTGGCGTGTATGTGTGCTTGTTAGTTTTCTTTGGATGATCCTTCTTGTTCTTGTTGGCACAAGGATACAAAGAGAGTGAATCTATTGCGACATTCATCTATTTGTATCTCCATTCTTCTTTATGTCATAAACATTGTTGTCTTGTGTTTTCCTTTTGGGGAAGATGCAAGATATTGATACATTTAGGTCTCTTCCATATTGACCCAAAAACTTTGTGATGTTGTCTTAATGTGTCATTCCTCCATTGTGTTTGTAGTTCCATGAGTATTTGGGGAATGATGTGGATTTCAAGCATAATCATATTGCATATTATCTATGGTCTATACTAACCCCAGATTTGTGGATCCCTTATGTGGCATATTTTGACTTGTTTTGTGGCTTTGTCTTGGGAGCAACCCCTTGTCATGAGATAGTCTTATTGGGAACATATCGTTGGATATGATTTTCTAACAAGGCTTTCATGACCTTTTCATTTTGCATATATTATCTTACTCTACCTTAAAGGAAATTGATCATAGTTGGTGTTAGCAGTTACTTTAAAGTGGGGGCATGCATTGCATTATGTGCTTTATTTTGTTCACACATGTTGGGCTTGGTGATGTGTTGGCTTGAAATTTTGATCTTTTTTGTAGCACCTTATCAGAGTCATTGGGACTATAACTCTTAGTATGGTTGACATGGGATCACACCTAGTGAAAACCAGTCCTCACTAGCTCTTGTGTGTTTCTCATTTGCTACTTTTAAAAAGCTCACCTAGTGAATATCAAACTTCACTAGCATGTGGTATGTTGGCTCATGGTTCACCTAACAGATATCATACTTTGTTAGGTTGTGACTCATGAGTGCCTTGGATATGGATCCTAGTAAGAATTCTGCAAAGCTTACTAGTCCATGATTTTTATACCCCCTTCTCACATGTTTGCATCGTGTATTGTTTTATTTTCATGTTATGTTATGTTGCGTGTCTTCGTTGTGTATGTTTTGTGTTTGTCATGTTGCATTACATCTCATGTGTGTTCCTTTGTCCTGATGTTGTCTTACCATAGGATCATGAATATGGGGGCTAGTGTATCCCCTAGATTCAATGCCATCCTATCTCTTCAATATTTAAATAATTGAACCCCTCTTGACCTATTCTTACTTTAGTGTGACTCTAAGCATAAAATCATACTATCACTAAAGTGGGGGCTAAATGTAGCATCAAAAAGTGTCACCCTTGATAATTTCACACTAAGTTTAGCTCCCCCATATGTGCTTGTACCTAATTATGCATTTCATTACTTGTTTTATAAACATCTCTGGAAAATCAAAGGGAAATTAAAATAAGCATTCAATATTTTTCCTTGACACTTTGGGCCTCAAAAAGAATGGGTCTGGTCTAGGGCACCCCACACCCTAGACCACCTCTTTTTGGCTCCAATTTGAATGTATTGTTGTCGATATTTTATTATTGAAATTTCCAAACATTTTTCAACTATCAACATATGATTTTTTGGAAATTAGAAGAATTACATATAAATACTAGTCATTTTATCATTTGAAATCGTAAAAGAGAACCTAACAATTTCATTGAGCAAAATTGAGCATCCTAAAAGCAATCAAAAGTAATCAAGAGCAATCAAGAGTAGAATTATCAAGATTATTGTAGCTTTTATTTCAATCAAGCATCATGTCAATCATTCACCATGTCTTTTATGTAGGTTTGTTCAAGTTTTATGATCATTTGTTTTGTGAGTATTAACACTTGCAGAACTTCAATCAAGCAATGAAATTCTCCTTGAAGGTGATGAGTACTTGACTTCAATCTATCAAGGAATGCAGATCTAAGTGGTGAGTTACAACAAATTAGTCAATTCATTACTTGTTTGATCATTTAGCCTCTACCTACTGAGTGTAAACTCTCTTTTCATATCATCATAGCCATTGTGGAGGTAGAAATACAAAAACATGGTTTGACTTACGCAAACCTCTATTTGACACAACCCTTCCCCCTCTTTCATGTGTGCAAGTTTTCAAATTTGAAGCTAATTCAAGGAAGACACAAACTAATTGCTAATTCATGCATATAAGTCTTACAAGTTTTCAAGCCACAAAAAACTGGATTTTCTCATCAACAGATGAAGTTTCGATAATGACCTCAGGAGAAGAAGAATTACCAACCAGAGAATTCAAGCTCGTGTTTTCAGATCTTAAAAAGTAGGGCAGTCTAGGGCGCACCACACCATAGACAAGCTAATTCAACTTCAAATTTACACACTAGATTCCTTTGTGTCTACTCTATGCCTTTCTAGATTCAGTTTTTGTTTTTTTGTGTTCAGTTTCTTAGAATCATAACAATTTGTTGTATTTTCATACTCTACCTAATTGGATCATTGCATCCTAAAAAATAGTCAATTAACAATCAATCCAATTATCAATCATCCCCTACCACAGTGGGTTAAAACCATGATCCACCATTTTGACGCTACGATTGAGGTTTATAGTCAAATGACTTTTGAGATCATTTTTAATCCATCCCTAACCAATTGAGAGAAGTATGATTTAGAATATAGATCCCTTTTCCCAATCAAACATTAGTTAACATTAAATTTATGTTTTATTGATGTTTGAAATAAAATAAATTTGGCATTTCAATTAAGAGTGAATTTATTGATTAAGTGGATTTCTTCGGTAGGGAAATTTCAAGTGTGCTCCAAAATTCATGTGCCACTTGTATATCATTCCTTATGTTGGGCTCCTAATGCCTCCTACTTGAAATTGGATAAGCTTCTATGGGATTTTTTGTGGGCTTATTTCGACGACCCCAAGGGATTTCAACGGGTTCCCTAGGAGTTTTGTTGCCTCCCTCAAGTGTTTGAAGGGTCAAGGTTTTTATCCACTCAGTGGCTAGGGTTGGCTCTTTACGTCAAATGGATTATTTGTACCCTCACTAGAAATGAAGCATAAAAGATATTGCTTTGGCATTGAATTTCCTCCAACTACCTAGTTAATTGGCTGTTTGGAAGGGGATTGGTTTTCAAACCCTTCTCACCATGAAGGATGCAATTCACATCAAGGGCACTTTTGTGGCCAAAAGTATTCATAGATGGTCTTTCTCTCAATTAGCATAACCTTTGGTGGTCTCCTTTATTGCAAGATCAAGGTCACCCTCTGGCTCGTTTGCCATGGGTGAGGGCTTTGCGATTTCATAGAAAATGTATCCAATGCACCCGCAGGATTTATTGTCCAATTTTTTTGAGTTGTCAAGATTGTGAGACTTACTACAAGGACCATTCTTTATGATATTGTTCACAAAATTGGCATTCAATCTTCTAGATCATGGTGGAAAGATTGAAAATGGGATCCAAACATCGCCTTCCACAACTACAAGCAACATCTTGGGTATTGTTGTCTTTCTTTGTATTTACCCATGGTCTCATTATGGCAATGCAGATTTCTCATTGTCTAGTCTATTGTTTTGGAGCTTAAATCAACCCACTTTTCCTTGTGTATTCTTTTCCAAGGCTTGCGAATCGGGTTGAAATTAATTCACATGGGCATTCAAGACCTTTGTTGCCCTTTTTGTGGATAGGTGGAGTCTTTTAAACACATTTTCTAGTTTTTTCCTCGAGCTCAACAACACTAAAATTGGATTCATCACTTTTTTTGGCTCTTTCGAACAAAATCTTTTCCTTGACATATGGTTTTTTTGGGGAATTGGCCTCATATTCCCCATAAATTCAATAAGATTTGACATGCTTTCTAAGTGGAGATTCTCTTCAGCATTTGAAAAGAGAGAAATTTTGTTATTTTTTTTCATTACACTGTTTTCCAACATGTTTTGATTGTTTCTAGAGCCCCTATCTATTCTAATGTGTTGTTACAAATCTAGGTGCAATCAAACAAGGATTCCCTAGAGGTGGCTCACCTTCAAGAAATACTTGATCATTGGGGGAAATGCCCCTTGTGCTATGGCTAGAGTTCCTCTGTCACATTCCTCTTCTAGGGGTTGCTTGCCTTCTCGGGGTTGCTCGCCTTCTCGTGAGCACTGGAGGCAAGAGTCTCTTGGCTTGTGATAATCAAGCTTCTAGGCCCTAGACTTCTCGCCTAACTCATTGAAGGGATTGTACACGAGTGTCATGGCCTATTTGGCGATGCTCCATCTTGCCTCCCCCTTAGGGCTCTACTCCTAGGTGGCCTTTTGAGGGGGCTTTTGGTTGGCCTACTAGTGATGCTCTTGGGTGGCCATAGTGATAGTTCCAAATGATTTGATTCTAATAGGGTTCACGCTTGACATTGGGCATTTCAGGACATTGGCTATTTCTCTAGCTCGTGTTGAAGATAAAAAAAAAGATGAGAGGTGGGACCCCCTGACGTCACTCCCAACCTTACTAATTTATGAGGTAGGCCAACTGATTGGGACCTACTTCCTCCACTCATTGCTACTGCTCTTGACACCCAAAAGCCTTCATGTTTAAATAATGTTTTTTTGATTCGAGCTCTACCCCATGTGAACTTTCAGGGTGTGATTTCATATCCACCTAGTGTACTTTTTTTCTCTTATAAATAAAATGCTTGACACTTATTCATAATTTTATTTTGTAGAAATCATTGTACTATATCCTTCAGCTCATTTAAGCACATATTTATCACATATCATGGGGTAATACTTAGTACTGGACAGCCGTATCTCTAATTAGTTCCCTTAATATGAAGATTCAGCATGGACTGCCTTGATCATAATAATGTGGAGAGTCAAATACAAAGTCAAAATTGGATGTGGTCTTATTGGTGTGAATGCCATAACAAAAATAAATGTCATAAAACTCGATTGACTTGTTATAGAAAGAGCAGTTCACATAAGATGCTTGTAAATCCAAAGTATGAGAGCATTATACGATACCCTTAAATCGTATACTATGAATCTAATCAAAGGCGTATCAATCTGTATTGGTATTATTACCTTTAGGTTTATTACTTGCATCTTTACAATTGATACTTCGTTTAGAGTATGAATCTTTAATTCTCTTCCCGCTCCTTGGTTAAGATTGGTACATTCCTGTGCTGCTCGTGTAGTTGTCTAGCATTTAAAATGTGTAATTGACTTCCTTGAATGGATGAATATTAGCATACAAAGAATGTCTTCAGGATACTACATTGATGATGCTTAGCTAAGCATACTATTAATAGACTTATGTGCTATCCTCGTTAATGGTGACTTGCAGGCAAGTTTGACCTATTAATGGTGGGTTCGTTAAGATGCCTATTATAACTGCAATATGAAAACTTTGGAATCTAAGGATTGCTGTCCGTATAATCTCCAAAATATCCAATTGTTAAATCTACAAATTAGCAAGTATTAAAGTCTGATTCCTACGCATCTAAAACAGTAGTGCTCCTAGATAGCGTGGTTTCAATCATAGGCAGCTCTAGCTCACACTAATACTGTGAGCACAAGCATCACAGTACCTTTCCTTCCATACATAAAATGGAAAGAAAAACAAAAATAAAAATGAGATGACCCTCAAAGAACATCAATATTATATGCAAACAACAAAGCTGCCGACAACACAACTTTTATTTGCCTACATATGAAGCCTTTTTGGAAACAAATAAAAAGTCCGATAAAAAATCACAGGCATATGGAAAATGTTTCAAGGGTAATGCGACCACCTGGTATTATTTCTCCCTGTCCAAGCTAAGACTGGAAAGCTATGGCAGGTGCCTAAACTAAGCTTGGATTAGTGTAGAGTATATCTTGGCCTTCATAGAAAAGGGTCAATTTATGTCCCAGGATTGTTTGTCACAGATGCTATATTTCATTTCATCTTAGAACTGAAGACAAATAGCTTACAAAATTCAACCCCAGCTGTGATGAGTTTCAACTCTTCCTCTTGAATACTGTTTTTTACTAACAAACTGTAAATAGGATTCATCATTTTTCAGGCAAAAGAGAAATATAAATATACTATTTATGCTTATTACAAATTAAAAAGATGCATATCAGACCAGAGAGAGATACATGATTCAAGATACACAACAAAGCCATGGATTAAAAATTCTGCATTATTACATCAAAGTACATTATTAACCCTCTACATTAATACGCAAAATGTAACTACCAGATGCATGAGAAGATAATCTAAGCAGATGCAGTGTTGTCATCTTCGGCAGAAGCCAAAGTAAGTTCAGGTTGCACATTCAAAGACTCATCCAGGGCATTTGGCAGGCCCAGAGCTTTGAGTGCCAAATGGGCTGCCTTCTGCCCAGAAATCATCATTGCTCCGAAGGTGGGGCCCTGCATTGAACCACATCTTATTATTGTAAATAGAAACTACATAAACTAATAATATTCACTAAGTACGATGCAGGGAAAACAAATACAGAGCAATGTGGGGAGTAAAAATGAAGAGTAGCACAAGGGGAGAATGGAGAAGTGCAGATGAAACAAAGAAACAACAATGCAGGGAATAAGAGAGAATGGGGAAATAGAAAAGAGCAAATCAAACAGACAACAAAAATGAACAAAAGTAAACATGAAGGCAGTTTAAGAGTGGTAAATAATAGGGGAAAATCCTGTGTTCAAACCTAAGCAACAAATTGAAATTGAGCCAGAAAAATAAAGAATAGCTCAGAGAGTCCTAGGTTCAAATTCTCACATAATCATATTGAGAGGAGAAAATTTTGTAACTTCAAATTTTTTGAATAAGCCACAACATTCAACTCTGGCCTGAGGTTCAAATAAAATATGCCATCCATTTCCGAGCAGACATTAAAACCCCAAAAAGATATCGATCAAATATCACACGACCAACTCTAAGCTGATAGTCAAATCCCCAACACAAAATGAGTAGAATCCTGATTTGCGGTTCAAAATAAATATACCATCCAATTCTGAGTGGACACTTAAGCCTCAGAAAGACATTGATTAACTATCACATTAATACTGCATCCAGTTCTAAGACAAAGTTAGTAAAATACTGCATCCAGTTCTAAGACAAAGTTCAGACCACGAGTTAAATATCACCTAACTTCTGATCAACACTCCAATTAGACCCTACATTGAGTAGAGCAAACAATGAACAAAGCAAAGCCAAATAAAAAAATAAAGGTCAAACTGATAATTAAATATCACAGATAACTTTTGATACATACCCCAACTCAGCTGTAAATTGAGCAGTGCGTAGAATAATGAAAACAAAACCAACTAAAAAAAAATACACATAACGTTTAAACTGTTAGTTAAAAATCAAACCCAACTTTTGATGCATAAACCCATATGGACCATAAATTGAACAATGCAAAGAATGGAGAATACAAGACCAAATTAAAAAAAACAAAGCTCAAAACTTGATTAAAATGTCACACCCAACTTCTGATCCATACACCAGTTGGACCTTAAATTTGGCAGTCTAAATAATGATGAAAGTAAAACTAAATAATTAAATAAAGTTCAAAACCTGAGTAAAACATCACACCCAACTTCTGATGCATATCCCAAATGAACTGTAAATAAAGTAATGCTATAAATGGAGAAAGCAAATCCAAATAAAAACACTTAGTTCAAAACTTGTGTAAAATATCACATCCAACTTCTGATGCATATCGAGATTATAATCCGAGCAATTAAACAGAGTAAAACCAAATTAAAAAACGAAGTTCAAAGCTGACTTCTGATGCATATCCCAATTAGACCCTAAATTGAGCAGTCCAAAGAATAAACAAACCCAAACCAACTTAAAAAATGAAGTTCAAGTCCTAAATCAAATATCACTCCCAACTTCTGATGCATAGCGCAATTGGAAAGAGCTTATGCAGCCCGCACGTTGTGGTCTCACTGTTTACGGACAAAACCCCAACTACATCATAAATTGAGGAGTGCAAACGATGAACAAAACAAAACCAAATTAAAAATAAAACACCAAGGCAAGTCTACTGGTATGGGCTACAAATTTCACAGCAAAGTCGTCGCTAAAATCCCAACTAGAAAATGGGTAATTTAAGAGCAGACAAACGATTGAAAAGAGAAAAAACAGAGGAGCAAAGCTTTTACCATTCGGGGAGCCCCGTCGATTTCAGCAACCTCCATCCCGGTAACAATCATGCCGGGTACAACCTCCCTGGTAAGCCTGACAATCGCATCCTCAGCGACGTTCATATCGAGGCATTTCATGCCGGGCACACTGTCAATCATCCCGACGGTCTTGAGCCTCTTGACACCGGTGGCACCGAAGGGCCCATCATGGCCACACGAGCTGACCACCACCTTGGCCTCCATCACATTCGGATCCATGCACGACTGTGTGTCGTGGTTCATCGAAACCAGCGCCCAATTTGTCACAACACCCGACACGCGATTCTCCTTTATAATCAGGTCTTCTACCGCAACAGCATTAAAGAGCTTAACATTGGGGCGGGCCAAAACCTTGCTCATTATGGTCGAAGTGAAGAGGGCGGCGTGCTTAACGACCACGTAGTCATCAGCCTCGTCGTAAGGGACACCGATCTCGTCAAGGAAGACATGGGCTGGCTTGCGGACAACCATGGCGGAAAATAACTGCCCGCCGAGCCAGGCGCCGCCCCCGGGGCTCACTGACTGCTCGATTATGGCGATCTTCACTTCAGGGTTTTTGCTCAGCTCGTATGCGCACGAAAGACCCGCCGAACCCGCGCCGACTATGACTACGTCTGTATCGGCAAAAGTTATCATGTCCGTCATGTAGCGCCTGGTCATCTCGCGGGAGACAACGGATTCTTGAATTGGCTCGAACTTAAAGCTCGACAGGTCGTATTTTGCCGACGCCTGCACCAAACCTGGTCTTCCTGCTCTCAGCGCAGGGGCCGACTGTGGTCTCAGCCGCGGGAAGGCGGCGCCACCGATGGCCCGCCGCTGGTTAGAGCCGTCCTGGGCGCCCAAAGCTGCTGTGGCCCGGGTGGGAACGACTCTGGTCGCTGCCATGGAAGCCATTTTTCCCCTGCTTTACTCTGAAATTCAACCCTCTGCTCTTACAGATTGAAGGCTGGGACACTGCCTATAAAAATAATGCTCACCGCAATATATCTGGGGATTTAGTTTAATCTTGTGGTTGATAGGGGGCGGCAACCCTGCAAGGCTGGGCTTAAGTGTCACACACTAAGCTCTGACCGGTCAATATTTTTTAACCTTTTTCATTTTCCGTTTTCTTTTCACCGTCACCGTTGGAGTGAGATGCGTTTGCCCTGCAGTAGTGTCACATCATTGTCGAAGTATGTGCACGATCAGCAAGGCCCAGCAATAGATAGCCGCTGCCTTCATAATTAGTTACATTAGCCACTGCCTTCATAATTTATAAAATTCTACAATAAGTTTATTCTTAATATTAAAGATGACGGTTAATTAAATAATAAAAATAATTGATCTTTATTGTTATATAAACTCTTATTTATATAAAATATTTAATTTAAATTAAATTAAATATTCTTAATAATAGATTTATATTTTATTCAATTAAAATATTCTTTCAAATTCAAATTAAATATTCTTTCAAATTTAAATTAAATTTAATTAAAATATGATCATGGATTAAAAACTTAATAGTATAATTAATTTACAGGCCTTAAATACTTTAATAGATTATTTTAATATAGTACATCCATTAATATTACATAGAAGATGGTATCCAACATTTAACAATATTGGTTATACAATATTTAATAGAATTATTGTAATGTTACTATTTTTATTTATTTTTAAGGTTATTATTATATAGATTTAAACTAAAAGAGGGGTAAAAATTTATTCAAATTAAAAAAAAAAAAGTACAAAGCAAGGGCATTACACACCCCTGTCAATCTCCACTAAGTATTCAGGTTTTAATCCATTATCATATTTTTAATGTTGATCTTGACTAGTTAAATATAAATTTAATTCAAATATTTATTCAAATTCAAATTAAAAAAATATTAATTTTATTTATAGAGTTTTTTTTGATAAATCTATACAATACTCAATAATGCAAATACACTCTAAAATAATACATAAAGTAAACAACAATATGTAACATTTTAATCTATAAAAATTCTTTGGAAATTTAATAATATTTTACTCAAACAATTTATAGAAAAATATAAGATGGTTTTATAAAATCATTAAAATAGCTTGAAACATTACCTTACTTTTTATCAATTTTTTTTTCCAAAACTAACCATTAATTAACCCATATAGACTATTATTTATATAAAATATCTAACATTTATTTAAAATTATTAAAATTTATTAAATACTAAATCTATACAATAATAACATAAATAAAAATAATAACCTTACAATAATACTATTAAATATTTAATCCATTAATTTACTATAGTATGACACCTTTAGGATAACCAATATTAAATTTATTTATTGAACTTTTTTTTTTATGAATCTTATTTAATCCATTAATTTACTATAGTATGACACCTTTAGGATAGCAATATTAAATTTATTTATTGAATTTTTTTTTTATAAATCTATGCAATAGTCAATAGTGCAAATACACTCTAAAATAATACAATATAAAGCAAATAACAATATGCAATATTTTAATCTATAATTTTTTTTTGAAATTTAATCATTGAGAAAAGCAATATCAAATCTTTTACCCAACCCTTTTATAGACACATAGAAGATGGTTATATACAATCATTAAAATACCTTGAAACATTACCTTAATTTTTTTTTATCAAAAACATAATTCCAAAAATAACTATTAATTAACCCCATATAAACTATTATTTATATAAAATATCCAATATTTATTTAAAGTTATTAAAATTTATTAAATACCAAAATCTATATAATAACCTTACAATAATTCTATTAAATATTTAATCCATTAATTTATTATAGTATGCCACCATTAGGATAACCAATATTGTTAAATGTTGGATACCATCTTCTATGTAATAATAATGGATATACTATATTAAAGTAATCCATTAAGGTATTTAAGGCTTGTAAATTAATTATACTTTTAAGTTTTTAATCCATTATTGTATTTTTAATGTTGGATCCTAATACATTGACGTGTTAGATATAAATTCAATGAAAAATATCTATTTCAAATTCAAATTAAAAAAAAATTAAATTTATTTATAGAGATTTTTTTTTTTTGATAAATCTATACAATAACCAATAATGTAAATACAATCTAAAATAAATACATAAAGCAAATAACAATATGTAATATTTTAATCTATAAAAATTCTTTGAAAATTTAACCATTGAGGAATGCAATGTCAAATCTTGTACTCAACCCTTTAATAGACACATAGAATATGGTTTTATACAATCATTAAAATACCTTGAAACATTACCTTACTTTTTATCAAAAACATATTTCCAAAACTAACTATTAATTAATCCCACATAAACTATTATTTATATAAAATATCCAACATTTATTTAAAATTATTAAAACCTATTCAATACTAAATCTATACAATAATAGCCTTAACAATAAATAAAAATAATAACCTTACAATAATTCTATTAAATATTTAATCCATTAATTTACTATAGTATGACACCATTAGTATAACCAATATTGTTAAATGTTGGATACCATAATATTAATAGATATACTATATTAAGGTAACTCATTAAGATATTTAAGGCTTGTAAATTAATTATACTATTAAGGTTTTAATCCATTATCATATTTTTAATGTTGAATTGGTTAGATATAAGTTTAGTTTAAAATGTATATTTCAAATTCAAATTCAAATAAATATTAAATTTATTTATAATAGAGTTTTTTTTTTTGATAAATCTATACAACAGACAATAATGCAAATACACTACAACAGTCAATAATGCAAATACACTCTAAAATATTACATAAAGGAAATGACAATATGTAATATTTTAATCTATAAAAATTCTTTGAAAATTTAACTACTAAGAAATGCAATATCAAATCTTTTACTCAACCCTTTAATATAAATTTAATCCATGGTTCAATGTAAATTATTATTATGAATATTATACTTGTAAGGTTTAAATCCATTATTATACTCACAAAGCGTGTAACTATCAATTAAAAATGTTATAGGAGTTTTAATAAAGTTGAAGAAATAAATTGATTAAAAGATTTTCTAGAGAATAAAAATAAACTCCATTTTGATACAATATTGAAGAATGAGTAAATACAAGAAAACGGAAAAGGTAAAAGGTTAGAAAAGTATTGACCGGTCAGAGCTTAGTGTGTGACACTTAAGCCCACGCACTAGCTTTCACTAAAGGAGCTCAAATAACCGCACAGTGTAAGGTGTAGCTTCATTCCCGAGAGCTTGGAGTGCATGTACACAGTAACGATTTAATTTTGGATTATAATGATATTTGGGACGAATTATTTGGTTTTTAAGTTGTTTATTTATGGGAATTGTTTAATGAAGAGATGTAAGGGGAAATGGGGAAGTTATATAATATTTTAAAAATAATTACAAGAAATAGATAATTTGTTTCAAATTATTGTTCAATAAATTAAATAAATTTTAAGTAAATATTTGTTATATTTGAACTAATTTTTTTTATAGATATTAATATATAATTTTTTAAAAATGATATCTTTATATTTAAAAAATAATAATTTAATTTTTGAAAAAATAAAATAAAATTTGTAGATTTAATAAAAAATTCACAATCATAATTAAAATTCAAAATTTTTTGACGTTGCTTATCAAATAGATTTTTGTGAGAATTATCTATTTCATTAAAACATTATAATAAGCTTGAAAAATTTGAGGGCCTATCCACCTATCGATTAGGTTTTCGTCTCTAACAATGGGCCTAGTTTGATTAGTTAAAACATCCAGACAAAAAGTCACGAGGTCTAGTCTTTACAGTCTAAAAAAATAAAATAAATAAAATTAGGTTTTCATCTCAATTCTCTTCAGTAGTAAAAAAAAAATATTAACAAAATAATATTTGTAAGCTTGTAAAGTTTGATGGCGTACCCACCCGTCAAGTAGGCTTTCGTGACGGTTCTCTTCAACATTCTTCTTCGTGCCATGCGACCGCTCTGGCGAAATAAAAAACAGAGAACGACAAAAAAGAATCTTTTAGGCTTCACCTTCACGTTAAATGGACCATTTTAAAATTATGTGTTACCTCTTTAAAATTTAAAAAAAAGGACATCGCTAATTTAATTTAAATTATACTATAAAACAAATAGGATTAGGTATATTAAGAATTTTTTTTTGGGGGCAAGGACAACAATTATTATTGATGCAATTTCAAGTGGGGAAGCGTCGTACATCTGCTAATAATATATTATTTTGTTCTGAAATAAAATCTTAAGGAAATTGGGTTTCTATTTTTATATTAATCTTAGGAAAACAAAAGACATATTGTGTAGAGCTTTTGCTATTGGTTGGTTTGTGGATTTAGTTAAAAAAAATTTAAAAAATTGAAATTATTTTTGCTGAATAAAACAAGATATGCATTGTGTCAGGGTCCTTCAATAGTTATAGTTAGGTAGAGTAATTGTTGCATTATTTGATTTCAAATAATCATGTGTCTATTATAATATATGTTGTCTTATTTGTGGGTATAAATTGAGATTAAATATATGAATATGCCATAGATAAATTAGATCCTGTTCTTAGAATTTTTGTTAACAACAAACATCACAAACAAAGCATTGTTTTATATTATTTAAAACAATTATTGAGTTCTTCTAGAAGCCATGTGACAAGATTTTTCTAGATTTTGCTTACAATAAGATTGTATGTGTCTTATAATGAAGTTAATATTAATTGAATTTGTTGGGTGACATATCTCACCATAGATTTACATATATTTTTAGATTTATGTCTTTTCAATATCATGGTATATATAACATTATTCAGTATTATTCAAGACATTAATATGATTGAATTTAAACCATAAAAAATAATGTATTCTAAATCCAATAGAAATATTTTGCCACCTATCATGTCTATAAACTAATTCCAAATATCTATCATTGTAAGTAGAAATACTTTTCAAATTAATTTATTTTGCCACCTATCCTATCTATATAACACTATTCCTTGTCACTCAAAACATTTATAGGGTTGACAATTTAACAAAAAAATCCTTTTTTGGCAACTTATCATATTTATAACATATTCCTTGTCACTCAAAACATTAATAGGGTTGACAACTTAGCCAAAAAATTAGTGCATTACATTTTTTTCAAAATTAAACAACAATTTGTTTTATTGCTTCTAAAATAAACCAATAAAAATACACAATAATGTAAAAATGTATGACATATACAATAGTGTTCATGTCATTCAAGCAATTAATATAGTTAACATTTGATTCAATGAGTTAGGTAAATATAGATATAATTTTTTTTTAAAATTGAAATTTGTACTAATTGTTCTCAATATGAACCAATAAAAAAAGATAAATAAAATTTTGACAATGATTTAAAATAGAAAATTAAATATAGACTATAGAATTTTTGTTCAATTTTTTTTAATTCTATGTGATTATTGGCTAAACTGATGAAATAAATTGAATGCAATGGATGCATAAATATTCTTGCCTTGGCAAGAACTAATAATAGAGTTGGTGGAATGCATCCATTTAAGAACATAAATTTAGCTTCAAATTAAAGGCACGATAACATGATTTTTTTGGATTGATTTCTATTGGTGACTTGATAGTTGAAATTGTATTTGGGTTGATGGCAACTCACTATTGGATTGCATAAATAACACAATATTATAATAATTATAAGTCATTAATCAAAGATGGCTTAAATTATTGTTAGTCATTTTTTGCATTGAAACAACAAAATAACATTAGATAATAGCATACTATTTCAATAAATGAGTCATTAAACATTGACAACTTTAATTATTTTTAGTTTCTTTTAAACAAAAGTGATGAAAGAAATCATTGTGTGAATCAATTTTCACTAACATATAACTAGCACTTGCACCTAAAGAAGGTTCAAGGATTATGGCGATATAAAACTATGTGTATGTAATATGTTAGAGTATGTGTTTATACATGGATGTGCTGCAAATTCTAGTTGCATGTGGTTGGATTAAACAACTAATAATAAGTGAAATAATGGAACGAAATAAACTTCTAGACAAATCTAGATTTTTTTCCTTAAAGAAATTAAGTATTATCTCATTATGAAATATTTGCATATAAATTAAAACATAAAGCAATGTAAATGAAAAAAGAAAGTTGTCATCAAATTGACAAAAAACATGCAAATGGAAATAGAATGTTCCCAACTAATGGTCAAATTGTTGGGGAAAAGACGACGTCTCAACATTTGATTTTTTCGTAGTTGCATTGATTTTTTAAATATTAAATGTTTCTAATTTTCCCACATTTTCTTGTGAGTTACAATTTGCAATTTCTATTCAGATGAGGAGTTAAGTTGGAAAGTTGATTTTATAGGTGAAGTTCTGCATAAATGATTTTTTTCGTGTTGATTTTACATGGAATGTGAGTTTTTGAGGTGTAGTTATTTCAATTATTTCAATGGCAAGTGCAAATTTTGCATTGTGGCATGTGGTGACAATTGGATTTTTTTTTTTTTACTCAAGGGGTAAACACTTTTGACTGGAGCTATGAATTGGATACAACCATTCAACAATACCACCCCAACAGGGTTTGAACCTTGGTGGAATGAACAACAATGCCACCTATAAACCATCACACCATGCCAATACCGACAAGACAATTGGAAACTTACCATTATGCATTTGCAATATTTTTGGTGTTTTCCATGTTGCATGTTCAACCTTTGACAGTTGTTTTAAAAATGTCTAATTTATGCATTGTAAGATCTTATATATCGAGTACTTGTGTTTTGGAGTTGTAGTTACTATTTTATTGAAGTACCGTTATGATGCCAAAATTACTCCAAAATTAAGAAGAAATGTGAAGACTCTTGTAAGAGCATAGCTTTGCAATTATATTGTAACATGTTTATTGTTGCTGAATAATATAATTGAGTTGTTTTTTGGAGTGTGGGGTTTTTCTCTCGAAAGGGTTTTCCCCATGTAAATTTTTGTGTTATGGTCTCATTGTTTATCTATTTATGATATGTAGGTGCATCTAAATTTGTAACAACAAAAGGTGTTTTATAATTTTTTGCAACTCTCTCTTGCTTAGATTAGTAGGAAGCTACTTTTGCTTACCCAACTTCCTTTCAGTTGGTATCAGAGCATGGAAAACTTTGATTCTATTATTGGGTTTGAAGGGTTTTCTGAGTTGATCTTTGTTTTAGTGGGAGTTTTTCAGAAGAATATTTTGTGACCTTATTGCAGGAAAAATATGGAAGGCACATCCAGTAGAACCAAAATGGAGAAGTTTAATGGTGTAAACTTTGAGTGTTGGAATTGCGACAAATTTGGTCATTTCAGAAAAGAGTGCAAGGAAGAGAAAAAGAAGAAAGACAAAAAGAGTTTTTCAAAGTCCAAATTTGATAAATCCTCTCAAAATGATGTAGATGCATTTGTTGTATCTTTGGAAACACATGCATTAAAAGATGTGTGGTTGATAGAATCGGGTGCTTCTTTCCATATCACCTCTCATAGAGGTTGGTTTTTCAAAGTATGAAGAATATGATGGTGGGAAGGTGTATCTAAGTGATGAATCTCACTTGAAGATTGTTGGCTGTGGAAGAGTAAAAATTAGATTCCTTGATGGAAGAGTGAAGGGGATTGATGGTGTATTGCATATCCCATGTTTGACACGAAACCTAATGATTTAGGAGTGCAAGTTATTTTCTTGAGTGGAGGATGCAAGATGACGAGAGGGGCTATAGTGTTGGCTAAGGGTGTTTAGATTGACACCTTGTTCAAGCTAGATGCATGCATTGCTTAGTGTAATAGTTTCTCTGACAAACAAAAGAAGAAATCTTTGGATTCTTCATCCTCACCATTAGATCAAGTAGAGAAATCTATAACAACTACATCTTATGGTCATGCATTTTGGATGTCTAAGGGTGCTCATTACTTGGAAATGAAGCTTCTTGTAGAGAAGATAATGTTATGGCATCGACAACTTGGTCACATAAGTGAGAAGGGTCTTAAAGCCCTAAAATATAAGAGCCTTGTTGAAGGAAAATTATGATTGTAATCTTGAGTTTGAATTTTGTGAACATTGTGTTTATGGAAAACAACATGTTACTTTTTACTCTAGTTCTCATAAGTCTTCTGGGGTTTTGGACTATGTTCATGCAGATGTGTTTGGTCTTGTGAATGTTCCTTCATTGTCAAAATTTGTATATTTTATTTCTTTCATAAATGATAGTAGGACATTTGTTTATTTTCTCAAAAGAAAAGTTGAAGTCTTTAGTCGATTTAAGAAGTTTAAAGCCTCGGTAGAAAATCATACTAGTAGAAAGATTAAATGTTTGACTAACAATGGTGGTGAGTTTTGTTTAGTAGAATTTGACAAGTTCTGTAAAGAGCACAAGATTGAGAGACATAAGACAAATACATACACCCCACAAAAAAATGGGTTTGTAGAGAGGATGAACAAGATGTTGATGGAGAGGGCTAGGAGTATGCTGAGTGGTGTTGGCCTTGAGTAGAAGTTTAGGGCTGAAGTAGTACCCACTATATGTTATTTAATCAACATATCTCCTACATCAGCTCTTGTTGATAATAGATCTACTACATCAAATCTTGTTGATAAGACAACCATGAAGGTGTGATCTAGTAAAAATACTTCAATAAGACATCTCAAAGTATTTGGTTGTGAAGCTTATGCTCATGTTCTAGTTGAGAAGAGGTCTAAGTTGGAGAACAAGGCAGTTAAGTGTATCTTCATTAGCTATGATGTTGGTGTGAAGGGGTACATGCTTTGGGATCTAGTGGCCCAAAAGGTTCTCTATATTTAACTAGTGTGATTTTTTGAGAGATGAAACCTTATACAATTGAGCTATAGCTAGATAAAGAGGAGAAAAAAATAGAGGTAGTTCAAGTTCCACTTATTCTAATGAAAGAAGAACTACATGCTCCTATTGAACATGATGATGATGAGAGTTTAAGAAGCTCTGAAAGTTCTGAAGAAGAAGAAACTCAACCCCAACAATTTAGGAGGTCTACCAAAGATATGTGGCAACTTGATAGGTTTGGATATTCATTGTTGGATTCTAGTTGCATTTTTGCTTTGATTTCTAACATTGATGAGCCTAGGATAGTTAGAGAGGCTATGGGTATGAGTGATGCAAACTATTGGATGAAAGCCATGGATGAAGAAATTGTTGCATTGAAGAAAAATGATACATGGGATCAGGCACCTTTTCCTAAAGGAAGGAAACCTATTGGATGTAAATGGGTGTTCAAGAGAAAAACTGGTCCAGATGGCAGTGTTGAGAAGCATAAGGCACAGTTGGTCACTAAGGGGTATTCTTAAGTGGAGGGAATTGACTATGGTGATATTTTCTCTCCTATTGTGAAGCCAACATCTATCTAATTCTTGTTATCACTTGCAATAGCGTATGATCTAGAAGTGTAATAGATGGATGTGAAGACAATGTTCCTTCATGGTGACTTGGAGGAAGCGATATATATGTCACATAGATAGAGCATTTTATGGTTAAAGGTAAAGAAAATTTGGTTTGTAAGTTGAAAAAGTGTTTGTATGGTCTTAAGCAATCTCCTAGAATGTGGTACCAAAAATTTGACACCTATGTGTTGTCTTTGGGATTTTTGAGATCTAAATCTAACCATTGTGTGTATTACAAATCTGATAATGGCCGCATTCTCATAATTACATTGTACATAGATGATATGTTAGTTTTTGGGAATGGTAAAAGTTTGATTTTAGATTTGAAGTCTTAGTTGTTAGCATAGTTTGAGATGAAGGATATAGGCGTATTGAGGTATATTATGGGGATGGAGATCAAAAGAGATAGAGCCAAAAAAAAAATTTGGTTAAGGTAGAGAAAGTATGTGAATACAATGTTGGAGAGGTTCAACATGATAACTTGTAGACAGTTAGTTGTTCTTGTAATATAGGGGATGAAGTTTTATGTGGAGGATTGTCCAAAATCTCCTACTAAGATGAAGGACATGACTAGATTACCATATGCAAGTGCTATTGGTAGTCTTATGTATGCTATGGTCTGTGTGAGGCCAAAAATTTCACAAGTAGTGGGAGTCCTTAGTTGATTTATGGCTAATCTTGGATGGGTAAATTGGGATGCAGTGAAGAGAGTGTTTAGATATTTATGAGATACATCTAAGTATTCCTTATGTGTTCATGGTTATCCTACTGAACCTTGACACTCAGTGAGTATTCGTGGATATGTGCATTTAGATTGGGTAGGTGACATTGATAGTGGAAGATCCACTAGTGGCTATGTGTTTACAATTTATAGTGGTGCTATCATTTGAATGAGTAAGTTGTAGGCTATAGTCGCTTTTTCCACTACAGAAGTAGAGTACATGGCAGATACTCATGCTTGTAAGGAATCCATTTGGATTAAGAATTTGTTAAAGATATCAAGTTTCCACAATCCATCAAGTAATGCAATAAAATTTCTTGATTTGATTGTGTTTTGGTTTTTCACATCAAAAAACCAAAACACAATCAAATCCAAAATTTTTATTGCATTGTTAAGAATTTGTGTTGTGATATTAGTTTTGATGTAGGGTAGATTACTATCTATTATAATAGATAGAGTGCCATTTACTTGGCAAAGAATCCTACATTCCATGCTAGAACAAAGCATATTGATGTTCAATTTCATTTTGTTCATGATATGGTGGAAGATGGAAAGGTGAAGTTTGAGAAGGTTGAAACCCTGACAAATGTTGTAGATACATTGACAAAGCTAGTGAGCACAAAAAGGTATAGATGGTGTCGAAGTCTATGGGCTTCATGGCCTTAGTAGTTAAATCCTATTACTTTCATTGGCTCTTCAAAGGTGTTCGACAGGTGGGAGAATGTTGGGAAAAATAAGGTGTCTCAAACTTTGTTTTTATTCCATAGTTGCATTGAATTTTTAAATATTAAATGTTTCTAATTTTGTTGCATTGTCTTGTGAGTTACAACTTACAATTTCTATTCAGATGAGGAGTCAAGTTGGAAAGTTGATTTTACAGGTGGAGTTGTGCATAAATGATTTTTCTATTTCTATGTTGAGTTTACATGGAATGTGAGTTTTTGAGGTGCAATTATTTTGACAAGTGTATATTTTGCAGTGTGGCATGTGGTGACAATTGGAAATTTACTGTTATGTGTCTGTAGTATTTTTGGTGCTTTCTATGTTGCATGTTTAGCCTTTGGAATTTATTTTAGAGATGTTTAATTTATTCATTGTAAGCTCTTATATATTGAGAACTTGTATTTTGGAGTTGTAGTTGTTATACTACTGAAGTATCATTATGATATTGAAATTACTCCATAATTGAGAAGAAGTATGAAGGCTCTTGCAAGAGCACAGCTCTGCAATTATATTATACAATGTTTATTGTTGCTGAATAATATAATTGAATTGTGTTTGGGAGTGTGGGGTTTTCTCTTGAAAGGGTTTTCCCCATGTAATTTTTTGTGTTATGGTCTCATTGTTTATCTATTTATGATATGTATGTGCATCTAAATGTGCATCTGCAAAAAGTGTTTTAGAAAATTTTACAACTCTCTCTTGCTTATATTAGAGTAGGAAGTTGCTTCTACTTACCTGACTTCCTTTCACAAATCAATATTTATCTCTTTTATGTGATAAGTGACATTTTTGAGGCCTTTACCATTAAATTATAGCTCAATTTTTTTTTCCAATGACTCAATAGTGATTTGCAGGGGCAAGAATTATTTCAAGCTCAAAATCTCACACTATATATAACCTATCAACTAATTACTATTTGATGAGTGAATAATTGAATTTAATTTTTGTATTAATTGTACATAACTATATTTAACTATTCATTCTACACCTTTCATATTTTGAAATTTGTGCAACTGCCTCTAATAAAACTTAAAGATCCTTTGTAAATGAGGCAGACTTTGTCCCCTAAGGGACAATATGCCTAAGAGGAACAAAAGATGTTTCTAAGACACCCCTTGCTCATGACCTAACGCCAAATGATTTTTTCTCTCACACAATATAGCCACAAAAAAATACAAGTAGAATTTCATCTAGTTGGCATATAAAATTTTAAAAATAGAATGTTAAGTGTTTTAAATTTGAATCACAATACTACTATTTTCATGTGGTCTTTTGGACTACTTTTGCTGAAAAATCTAAAACAAGTTCACAACTATAGGTGTAATTTGGAACAAGAACTAGGAAAACAATTTAGGGAAAAATAGAGTAATTTTGTGGGATAGCTTCTACAATTTTGACTTGCTACCTTGAGTTATCCATTGAAAAAATAATTATTTAGGAAGGGGAGATCTCTCTTAGAGGAAAATAGATTGAATGTAAATTATATGGGAAGATTGAGGTGGTGGAGGTAGATGGATGAACTATTATATTGTAATGAAGATTTATCAAGGGATATTCATTTCACTAAAGTCATTCAATGCATGATCTTACCCTCATTTCTTATTTATTGCAATTATAGGGGTTTGAACTTTGGTGGATGTTGTAATAAAGAAACAAGTCATCACTCTCACCAATTTTTTTCAACCAATTAAACTAAAATATTTTGATTTGATATTGAATTTGACATCAAATTGAAGTTAAAAATATGTAGCAACATTTTAATTGACATTCTAACTTACCTGGAAAAAAGGTTAGTTGACAAATATCATGAATTGAGAGGCTAAAAATAAATATAACAAGAAAAAAATGACATATGTGGAGTCCACTAAAGAGATATTTTATGTTTTTAGGGAGTACTTTTATAAAAATATTTGGAGGAAAGACTATTCATTAAGAAAAAAGTAATCTCATCCAATGAGAAAGAAGAATAAACTATTTTTTTTCTTTAAGTTGTGAAATGCAAACAGGAGACATTTATGTCAAACTCGTTTAACTATTTATTTTGATTGGTTATCACATTTTTGAGACATATTTTTGTTATATTGTACAAGTTTTTCAAATGTATGAAATGATTATATAATCAAAAGGCAAGGATGCAATAAATTTTTGCATCAATTGAAGTGAAAATATGACCCATAAATTAATTGTTAAAAACTATAACAAATAAGAAAATAGATAATGACTTATTTGAAATTGTTGGAAGAAAAAAAAAAAAAAAAACTATAATGTTGTTCTAACTTTTAAATTCCACATTTGATTAGATAAATAGCTTACATAAAATTGCATCCAAGAGATGCATTAGTATTCCTACTCACTTTATATTTAATTTATAGCTTTTAATAGAGGATGATAAAACAATTAAACTTCAAATTAATTATGAGATGAGATTTTAGCTATCAAGGCATATAAAAAAGATATTTGATAAATCAAAGCAAGAGATTAATTCTTATTTAGAAATTGGATCAATGTGGATGTTGATTGTTGTGACATCAGGATAAAGATCTATAATTTGATATTTGAAATTGATTTAATTATCAAACCAAGTGACAAATTGATCCTAATATTTTGAATGCTTAAGAGAAGATGGCAACTGTAACTAATCTCAATGGCATGATTCTATCTTGGGTAGCACAATTTTGTCTAATAAAAGCTCAATCCTTTTGTGTTTGTAGACAATTTTTTTCTAGTTGTATATGTGTCTTAAAAACAATGTATTACTAAAGAGCACTATTGGGAGCTTATAATGTATAAAGGGAAGATTGCATTTTTCTTGATGACAACCTGATTATAGTCAAACCCTTATGTTAATCTAACATTGAATAAGAGATACAAGAGGATAATGGATGCTGATTTATTGATTTCTAATGCAATTCAAGTTTAATGCGAGCTAAGTTTGATCATTATCTTTTTCGTGATGTTTTGATCAAATGTATTAAAAATTGATTAATGTTGATTTCCAAATTATTATGCTTGTATGCATGCAAATGAAACAACATTGATACTAAACCAATCAAATACTCAAGCCAAACAAATGCAAACCTCATATTTCTCTCATAATGTGAATCATCTCTCATTTTAGAATGTGGGTGCTCAATTCATGACCATAACCTTAACATTCTCTAGATTTGAAATTGAAAGAATATTGGTATAAAATTGAATGATTATGAAATGATGAGAAATGGGTTTAATTTATAGATTATTATGGGAATTAGGTGAATGGATAGGATTCAATCTAAAATCCCCATAATTTATTAGACTTAATTAATCTTTTAATTTCATAAATTATGCATTCCTAAGCCTTATTATTCTCATTTTATGAAAGGGAAACTAACATTAAAAAAATGCCAACATTAAATTAATTGCCTTGGAAATTGTGTGTCATGGATTTAGGTCTAAGGACCCATTGGCCCTTGGGCGAATGGGTCCTCCTTAAGTGCCAAGACCCAATTTTTAATATACATTTTTGGTGGAATTTTAATGATTCAAATTCAAGTTTCAAATCTTGGCTTATGGAATCTAATTTTTGGGAAATTAGATAAAAACCTATAAATACAAAGTTATTTTATCAATTCAGATCTAACACATTTTATGAGAGCATTCCTATAGAAAAAAATATTCTCAAGAGGATTGAAGAGAATATTTATCAAGCATCTATAGTAGCAATCAAGATCATATCATGATGTCAAGATTCATGTGTGTTCATATTATGTTTTGGAGCTAATATTGTTATGTAGGTTTCAAGCATTCAAGAAAACATTCAAGTGTCAAATCAAGCATCCAATCAAGCTAATTCAAGAAAGATCAAGCTCCTTAGAGAGATGCGTTATAATTCAATTCTCTAAGGGCAACCATTAAGGGTTTGGTGACTTGTGGCATAACATTGTTCATTCATCAAATTTTCCTTTCCATTTTATCATTATTTCATTATCAAGGTTTGATTACCAAATTAGGGTTTGACCAAGGCAAACCCCTATTCACCCAAAAAATAAACATTTTTCCCTCTCTTTTTGTGTGTAGATTTACAAGTGAAGAACGATTGAAATTGGATCAAAAGCTTGCAATTTTATAAAGTTATCAAAGTTTTCAGATCAAAGTTGTCAAGCCATGAAAACTCACCTACAAAATTTATTTTCAATTTTCTAGCAATGGAATTTGGAGAAATAAGGAGCTAAGATTCAGGATGAGAGGAATGTGAAATCAGATTTTGGACCTCTGTATATAGACCCATTCGCCCTAGGGAGAATATGTCCTTGTAGGACACTTAGAACCTATTTTTGGAGCTTGGTATATATCACCCTTCCTTTCTCAAGTCTAGCTAAAAGTTTCTATTTCTGTTTATGCTATCCTTAATTTCTACATTTCAAGTTTTACATGATGTAATTGAGTTAAATAAGTATTTTTTTTTTATCTCCCAAAAGTGCATTTCAATCATTTATGTCATTAAGTAGTAGACCCCCATCCCCATAGAGTTGACTCACCTCAAGGTTAAAGTCAGTTCTATCCTTGGGAGATCTCCTTTTATAATGAAACTAGGAAAAGTGAGGGTGTCTTAGGTGAATCCCTTTGGCCTTTTAACCACACACCAAAAACACACTAACCCTTTTTTTTTATGTTTCATATTGGTGAACCCAACATTCTTACTCTATAAGCTTTCTAATTTGGTAGTCTTTCAAAACCTTAGGTCTATGATTTGCATTAGTTTTCATTTCATTTAGGGTTTTAAATTGTATTTTGCATCCTTTACAACCTCAAAAATCCAAAAAATTGCATATATGTTACATCCATTTCACATAGTAGTCTGTATATTAGTATTTTTCAATCATTTGCATAAGAAAATTAAATAAAATTGCATCTAAAAGTTATCATTTTTCTTGTTTTTTATGTGGAACCCAAATCCTAGACCTACACAAACAAAAGAAATAAACACAATGGTCGATCAAATGCAAGTGAGAATCAAGATTTCCGTTGAAATTCATTTAAATTACAAAGAACAAGAAATGAGATGAAGAACATAAGAAAACTTAAACAAAAGCTATCAAATCCTATTCAATGTAAAGAAAACTCTTGATCTCATGGGGGAGTTGGTGCCAATTTGATGTGGAAATTGGCCCTTTCCCAACTACTATGCAAGCTTGTGATGGTTTGATGAAGATATGATCCACTTGATGGTTAATTCAATTGAGCTCCATAAATAAATCTATAATAACCTAGCTATAAACTTGATAAAATGGATGAAAATGGATATGCTTGAGTATGAAATTGAGTATAGTAGACTTTCTCAAATTGTGGATGATCAAAATGAGGAGAGAAGCCTCTTATTTATAGAAAGAAAAGATGGAGGAATGAGAAAAATGGAGCAATGTGGGATCATTCAACATACAATGGGCAAGTGCCACTTGTCAAGATGTGAATGGAGAAAGCTTGAGCACATTTTGATGAATGTGCACAATAAATGAAATTAGGTGGAATTTTAAAATTATGAAATGACATGCAAGAGGGAAAAAGAATGAATTAAATGCCAATTGGTTGAATGCACAAGGACATGTAAGAGGGAATGAATGTCTTGTTGGAAGGACAAATCCACTTGGAGGGATTTTCAAACTTGGAGGAATATTCCCCTAAAGATGCCAAGATGAAACAAAATAGGGATTTAATAAATCCATTAAAAGTATTTTCATGTGCAAGTGGCAAAATCTAGAGAAATTGGATGACTAGGATTAAATTAATCAGGGTTTGATTAATTAAGATGATGTTAGGTGATGTGACTATTTGATTTAGATTTATGGGTCGATTTAAATCAAAAGATGATAATGTGATTTAAATTTAATTAAATAAAGGATTTGATTTATTTAATCAGAGAGGATGATGTTAGATTAAATTAAAAAAGTTTAATTTATTTAATTTAATAAGATGATTTTAGAGATTTAATCAAATAAAATGAATTATTTAATTAAAAAGAGACTAGAGGGTTAATTAAATAACTTTGATTTATTTGATTAACAAGAGAGAATGAATTAATCAGATAAATGATGATTTATTTAATTAAGGGACGAAGAGTGATGAATTAGCTGAAAAGATTATTTAGGATGAAATGGTGTTAGTAATCAGGATCAAGTGTGTTGGTACATTTTCTATGTCTACATTTTTTCTCTCTTTGAAGCAAAGTACTCGTTGCATTGGTTCAAAGAATAAACTATATTGATCAAAATTTGAAATATTTCTGATTTTCAAAATTGCCCAATTGCCCTGGTGAACTAATTATGCCGATATACTACCCCCTTGAGAGATCGGATGAAAATTTCAACTTTTGGGTGATCTCGCGAAAAAAGAGGACAAGGTGCCCAACAGGTCTAGAAAGGTTCTGGGATGCCAAAAAATGAGATAAAACATGAAAAAATGGTGCAACACGACCCTTAGTTGGGAAAAAATGGGATCAAGGGATCAAAACCCTAGCTAGAAAACTAAACAGGGTAAAAAAAACCCTAATTTTTAGGCTTAAATAGGCCTCGAGGGCCATTTCCAATTCATTTGCACATTCAACCCTTTGAGATTTTGCATTTTTGAGCTTTGACCCCTTCACGAGATGGTGCAATGATAGCTTCCCTGACACATGTCAGATCAAGTACACACACACCAGAGGCTACCTGACATTGGACCACCAGTGAGTCAACTTGACCCGACCTCATTTTTTTATTTTTCGTGTGCATTTATTAGCTTAGGAATTAGGTCTTTTAGGAGCGGTCCAATATAGCACCGCTTGAAAGTCTCTTTCAGTGCCATGTGGCCTTAAATTGTGCTATAGTCATGAGTAGCAACACTGTGATGTAGTTTGGAATTAGGGTTCAAACTCCAAACTGAGCCGCATACAAAAAGTGTGCCACAACGAGCCTCTTTGAAAATTAGGGTTTAGCGCTAAGCTGGGTCACACCTCAAATTGCAATGCCGCGGTGGAGTTTGAGGGCCAAAGGCTCTTAGCGACATAGTTTTAAACTTTCAAACTGTGCTGCACCCACAAACAACAACGCACAGGTTGTTTTGGGTATGTCAAGACAAGTCAGGATCATGATTTTTAATGAATTTTAATGCGGTGGTTTTCCTGATGTAGGAGGAGGTGATGATTCTTTATTCACACGAGCATAGGTCCTAAGAGATTTTTGGAATTTTTCAAGGTATGCCTGAGTGACAACAGGAGCACCTAGGGGCGATTGGACTATGGTACATTGCCTATGCACCATCCGTGAGGACACATTTAGGGATGATGACAACGCTTGTAGAGTGGTGGCATAGCGAGACATCCTCCTTCCACCTTCTAACAAGTGAGGCCATGGTCACACTAGAGGACATGTGGTAGATACCCAGATTGCCCATCCATAGAAAGCGCATGATTTATGATGTGGATGTCGGGAGGGAGGCCTGCTATGACATTATGGGCCTCAATGATTTTTTTTTTTTGTGAGGGTCAGATCAAGTTGGAGCGTTATAGGCTCACAGTGTCACCCTTTTGATTGGTTATTGTAGCTACCATATCGGGTTTTCTCGCACCATATCAGTGGGGTCGATACTTCAATCCTAGATGGGGGCTTGCTTGGGAGAACATGGTTCAGAGATGAGTATGCTTTTCATGGGGGCCAATACTGTTGGCCTCATTGTATAGAGATTTACATGAGTTTGCATACATCGATGACAAAGCCATTGGGGTGAGGGTCACACTCCTTCATGTCTGGGCTTGGGAGCATATCACTATGCTCCATCCAAGGGTTGTTCTAGTTGATATGGAGCTAGATGATCTAGTTTCTTGGTGATATAGAGGAGGTGTCTCCTTCACACACATAGGACATGGGATTCCCCACTGGAGGAGAGTCTTGGATGATATGCGAGCTTTCACATGGTGGCCATATCTTGGATGGATCACATGGTATGATGATGTGCAATAGCTCTTTTTTTCTTGGCAGGACAGACTCAAGCAAGGAAAAGAGCATATGATGTTAGAGGGATACCTGCTAGGTAGAGTGCAGAGATAGTTCGAGGAGCCCCAAGACAGGCCAGATGATCAGTATGTTGCGATATTTGCACATACGATGAGCTAGACCTCATGGGGTCGATACATTCCTACAATCGAGGTGGTGCAGAGTTTTATGCAGTTGTTGGTGAGGCCATGGCCATATGATTAGGGGTAGCCCGATGCAGGGACTACGTAGGTATAAAAGGATTGGTTCAGGAAAACCTCTTAGATTGACAGTACTAGACACACCATTTGCTCAGTATATGGCCAAAGGAAGAGGAGCAGGTCGAGGCCAAGAATAGGGAGGCTGAGGGGATAGAGACAGAGATGGGGATGGAGATGGGCCACCACATCAACTGGATCAGGACAGGGGGCATAGGATCAACCATAACTAAATCTGTAGGTAGATCAACAAAGACATGATGTCTCTAGGCAGGATTAGGACCAAGGATGATAGGATAGGGTTCCGACACCACCCAGAGATGGGGAACATGATCAACCACCCGTGCAATGACCCTTATAGCTAGGCCCCAGGGATGGTTAGATTCTCCAGCTATAGGAACAAATACAGGTTCTTACAACTGAGAGGGATCAGTTATGGGCAAAGCAGGACCAAGCAATCTAGCAGAGACAGGTTGTGGAGCTACAAGCAACAACAAAGATGGGAAAATGACAACAAATAGAGAGCATGTTTGCATCCTCCTCTCAGAGCATGGTACCACTTCGATCATATAGGGAGGCCACCTAGGAGGCCAATTACTATAAGATGCATTATTATCAAGTCGTGCTGAGAGTAGTCCAAGTCTTGAAATTTTCACATAGGACAGGCCACAGACCCGTAGAGGACCACAGGGAGAGAGTAGATGGAAAGGGTAGCAGCTAGTAGGGTTAGCCCCAATTTTGATCAGAGATATATATTCTTTCATTCTTTTATGCTTCACAGGCTCATTTTTGATAGCCTAGTGGGCCATTGTACCTTATTGACATACACAAGTATATTTTGATCCTATTTTGTACTATGACAGTGTACCTTTTTGATGATGATAGATATGAGATGACGTTGATTCGATGTGATGTGTTTTATTCTATTTATGCATTATGGATGGCTTTACTTTCTATATGCAATGCAATGTGATGCAATGATGTTATGCAATGTTATGATGTACATTGTGTTCTATGTGATGATGTAAATGTGATGAGATGCTTTTTTTTTTTTTTGATATCTTTTCTATGATGATGTAAAATGCAATGATTGTACGACTAATAGATCTATATTATGCATTTAATGGATGATGATGAGATGTAATCTTTTCTTTTCAGTACTTTTCTTGTGTGTGATATGATGATGCACTTATGATGTTATGATGATGCAAATGGATGGTGATGCACCTGATATGGTGGTGATGTATGATGTTTATGATACGATGCCTATGTTATGATAATGTAAATGTATGCTTATGATGTGATGGATGTTAATACTGCTTATGCTCTTTATGATTATGTGATGGATGTTTTATGAGGTATGTGATAATGCATATGGGATGATTTATTTTATGCTCATATAATGAATGCATATGGTTTATGAGATGGTTAGAATAACCAATCTCTATTATGCAATGATGCAGGGGATATGATAAATGCTTTCTATATGATATGATATGTGTTTATGTAGTATGCTAACAGTTTGTGGATGTAGGATGAATGCCTATATGATGAATTTTGATTAACTGCCATGGTACCATGTTAGCGCGGAAAAGTAGATAGAAGAAAGCAAGAGATTCCAACAAGACATGAGATGATGATGATGATAATGATGATTTGCTTGTCGAGGAGTTGGGATTTTCAAAGGGCTAATTACCTTATGTTTGATTACACATGTAGGCATGATGCATCAAGGTATAAAGAACCAAAATGGCATTGCACCTAGTGTGATGGACTTTGACTTGACAATTAGATAGGAGTATTCCTATTCACACTTGGCATATAGAACCTTAGTCAAAATGCAGTTCAGATATCTCAAGCATATTGGACCAAAAAATAGAAAGGAAAGCCTTCCCATGTTGTCAATAAGATATTCAAAACATCCTCCCTACAACCAAACAAAGCATGTACGAGCAAAGTTATATTACAAGAATATCTAACAAGCACAATAGATAAAAATATCACGATCATTGCTCTTTTTATTTCTCTCTAAATCCCTTCGTTTGGAACATCATTGAGAGGTCATCAAAATGAGCACAAAAAGATAAGTCAAAAGACAAAGATAAAGTAAACAAACAAGCTAATGCTCTTCAATACCGCTAGCCAAGACTAAACTACAATTATGCCTGATGTTGATGTCCATTGTAGGAAGGATGCATCCTAGGACATGATGATATCCGATGATTTGATATGGGACTGATTAGATGATATGCTTTTGCCACAAAGAGTTGACCAACTTGTTTACGTACTAACCTAGACTTGAGACTTTGACGTTTAAGTTCTCACTTTTTACTTGTTAGACCTGTTTCCAATTGTTTTACCAAAGGTTGAGAATGACAATTGATTTATTATGATGGATGTTTATTGCGGCTGAAAGCGAGATGGGACAGATGGTTTTTTCAAATGTTTGGATGTTTTTGGTATTTTGAAATATTTTGAGGCTATTTTTGGTATTTTTGAGGTTTTACAAATGTTTTTCTTTTCAAAATTTCAAATGTTTTGTGGTTTTCTGAGATTTTGACTAGGAGACTAACCTAAAGACCTATCCTAGGGGCCTTAGGGGCTGATCAACTAGATTAGCCTTTCCTATGTTATACATGCAGAGACCACATAGTTCGACTGACATAGACTTGATTATTGATGAGATATAAACAAATGAACTACCAATTTATTATGACAAACTCCTAAATGACTGGCCTAAGTGTCTCAGGGGATGATCAAAGATCAACCTTTCCTACATTCAAAGCTTAGAGACGATGTAGTTTGACAAGACAACTCTTTTTTTGACTAACTTTTTGACCTATTTTGGAATTTTGATATGTTTTGAATGATTTCAAATTGTGTTTTTGTGAATGTTTTTGGATTTTTTGATTTTGTGAATGCTTTTGGATTTTTTTATTTTGGGATTTCGAGAACATACACAAATCTGATCCAATGAGAACATGCCTCCAACATGAAACAATAGACTACTTCGATAGATTCAAGACAAACTGACCTTGAGAATGGGCCAATTAGTACTAGGAGGGATCATGATATGAACACAAAACCAAGCTATGATGTGGATGTTGAATGGATGATAGAATGCGATGGATGATAGAAGCGTGATGGATGGATGATGTAGAATGAGTCCTAAAGATTCTAGTGGATGTAAAGTGCTTATCTACACAAGGCACCTATTTGCTAGGTTTTCACCAAGTTACTTGCCCAAAGTGCCATTGAAGTGGTTTTCACTAGAGGACGATTTTTCTCTTTACTGTTTTTAATCCTTTTTCTGATTTTTTCTGATTTTTTTCTTTTTTGCTTTTTTTTTTGTCACCAAGATGCTAGTTTGCTAGGTTTTCATCAGGGTAACCCATTTTTTAGGACTTTTTTTTTTTTGATTTTTTGGTTCTATACCTTGAAAGATTTTAGGCATAGAAATTTTTAAGATGGGAGCTATTCATGGGATCTTGCAGAGGTTCCCCTTCAGGTGTTGATAGTTGATATGCCCCTAACTTATAGCTTGCTATAATGATGAATGCTCCCAACCAATTGGGTTCAAATTTTCCTTTGCCGTTTTGATTTGGGACATTCTTCTAGTTCTCCTTTAGCACAAGTTGTCCGAATTGGAAGGTCCTTCTCTTGATCCTCTTGTTGTAGTTCTGCTTGAGTTGGTTATGATATACCCGCAAGTGGCTCAAGGCCTCCATTTGTTGTTCATCCAATAGTTCCAACTCATTCAACTGTGATACTCAATACTCCTCATCCGTGATGATATTTTGTAGTGATATTCTTAGTGACAGGAGCTCGATCTCTATGGGTAATATGGCTTCTGATCCATAGACCAAGGAAAAAGGGGTTGCACCTATTGGTGTGCAGATGCTAGTTCGATAGGCCTAGAGGGCATGATTTAGTTGGAGATGCCAATCATGACCAACTTCATTTACCATTTTCTTGAGGATTTTTAGGATGGTTTTATTGGTGGATTCTGCTTGGCCATTGCCTTGGGGATAATATAGGTAGAAAAGCGATGTTGGATTTTGAATTTGTAGCATAGGTCACAAACCTCTTGATTTTTGAATGGTGTCCCATTATCTGAGATAATGGCTTGTGGGAAACCATAGTAGAATATTAAATAGTTCAGGATGAACTTTGATATCTGCTTTCCAGTAATGTATGACATTGGTATGGCTTCCACCCACTTTGTGAAGTACTCAGTGGCGGTGATGATAAAATTATGGCCATTGGATGAGGTAGGGGTGATTTTTCCAATGAGATTCAGCCCCCACTACAAAAATGGCCATGGTGTGATGATGGGATGAAGTTCTTGAGTTGGTGCATGGATGAGGTCCCCATGCTGCTGAAATTGTAGACACCTTCTGACATAGTCATGTGCTTCTCTTTCCATTGTAGGCCAATAGTACCCCGTCCTCAGCAATTTCTTGGCCAAGGTCATACCACTTGAGTGTGAACCACATATTTTGTTATACACCTCAATTAAAGAGGTCAACACCTCCTTAGTATTTAAGCAACGTAATAGGGTTCCTTCTATTCTCCTATAGTAAAGGGTTTCTCCTAGGATGACAAACTAGGATTCTTTTGTGAAAAAGGGTTCTTAAGGTTTAAGGTTATGTCAGCTGGGAGGACTCCTATTCTCAGATAAGTGTATATATCATGGTACCAAGGATCACTAGGACCAATGATTTTGTATACAAATTCTAACTCCAGTACCTTGAATGAAGGCATGAGAAGCTGCTCTTCTAGGAATTCATGCTTTGGGACATTGTGAGGGATGTCCAATAGGGATCCAATGGTTTCCATGGTGTTTTCCACTCTTTTTTTTTCTCTAGGCATCTACTTGAATGTGATCTCAATGAGGGACTCCTTAAGACTTTCTACCAATTTCTTGTATGGAGCTAGCTTGTCATCTTTAGTATGATACTCATCATTTACTTGATTGAATATTAGCTATGAGTCCCCATAAACCTTGAGAGCAATGATATGCCACTGCACTACTATTCTAAGTCCTATGGTTAGAGCCTCATATTTTGCAATATCGTTTGTGCAAGGAAATGCCAACTTATAGAATCTTGGTATGCCGTCTCCCTGTGGAGTGATGAAAAAAACCCTGACTCCCGATCCATGGTATGTGTCAGAACCATCAAAGTACAACTTCTAGTGTTTTGCTATGTTCAAGTTGAAGATAGATTCATTGGGGAACTATGAAATTATTCTTTTAGTACATTGGCGCTTCTACCAATTGGTTTGCAATAGCTTTCCCTTTGATAGCCTTCCATTCCACATACTCAATGTCATATTCTGATAGGATCATGAACCACTTGGCCATCCTTCTTGTGAGCACCACCTTGGAAAGTAGATACTTGAGTTGGTCAATCTTGGAAATGAGCTTGATTTTGTGTGTTAACATGTAGTGTCTGAACTTCTGTGAGGAAAACACCACTGGTAGACAAGCTTTTTTGATGATGAAATAATTTAACTCATGCCCTATCATGGTTTGACTGATGTAGTAGATAGCCTTCTCTGTTTTGTTTTCATCGTGTTGAGTTAGGAGAGCACTAAGAGTTGCTGTTGTTGTTGATATGTAAAGGATTAACAATTTTCCTTGGATTGGTGGCATAATCACTGGAGGTGTGAGAAAATATTATTTGATCTTGTTGAAGGCATGATCACACTTTTCATCCCATTTTTACGCTACCCCCTTGTGGAGTAGGTGAGAATATGGAATTGACTTGTATGCTAGTTGGGCTATGAACCGATGGATTGACCAGAGCCTACCTTGTAAACCTCTCAAATGTTTCAAAGTTTTAGGTGCCTCCATCTCAAGGATTTCCTTTACCTTAGTAGGATCTATTTAAATTCCTCTCATAGACACAATGTATCCCAACAACTTCCTTGATTGTACGTCGAAGACACACTTCTTTGGATTAAGGTGGACCTTGTATTCTTCAAGTCTGTCAAAGATTAAGGCGGATCATGCCATGAGAGATTAAGGTCATGGCTCTCTGATATGTTGCTCCAATGGTCTTTAGGACAAATGATATCATGTTCCAATAATATGTCCCTCATGGACAAGTAAAATTTGTTTTATGTTGATCCTCTTTGGCTATCATGGTTTGGTTATACACAAAGAATCCATCCATTAGTGAAAGAATCTCATGTCCTGCGGTCATATCTATAAGAATCCATCCATTAGTGAAAGAATCTCATGTCCTGCGGTCATATCTATAATCATATCAATGTTGGGAAGCGATAAGTCATATTTGGGACATGCCTTGTTTAGGTCTCTAAAATCTGTGCATATAAGAATGCCCCCATCGAGTTTTGAAACAGTAACAAGATTTGATACCCACTTTGGATAGTCGATTGGTCGTATGAACCCTGCATCATGTAGCTTCTTCAATTCCATTTTGACTAACAAGGCTATTTAGAAATGCATTTTTTTGAGTTTATGTTTGACGAGCTTTGCTTTAGGGTAAAATGCTAGATGGTGGACCACAATCTCTAGATCAAGCCCGAGCATGTCAGCATAGCTCCATGCAAAGTTGACCTTTCTCTCCCTTAAGAAAGTAGCTAGGAGCTCTTGTTCTTCTAACATCAATGATTCAACATAAAATGTGATATGCAGAGTTTCCTCTATTCCGAAGTTGATGTGGTTGTACTTTTTTAGCTAGAACCAACTTTTCCTAATGTAGAGCACTAAGAGGGAGCTTGAATCCTTCATCCTTGGGTGCCTCAGAGAGGTTTTCAATGTTGGATATGTCATTTGTTTTTCCTATTTTAGGTTCAGAGAGTGCCACAGTGTGGTTTTCACTCAAAGACTTTGAGATTATTCTCTAGCGCCAAAATGTGGAACCCCAATCCTAGACCTATACAAACACAAGCAATAAACATAATGTTAGATCAAATGTAAGTGAGAATCAAGATTCACCATGAAATCCATTTAAATTGCAAAGAACAAGAAATGAGATGAAGAACATAAGAAAACATAAACAAAAGCTATCAAATCCCATTCAATGTAAAGAAAAATCTTGATCTCATGGGGGAGTTGGTGCCAATTTGATGTGGAAATTGGCCCTTTCCCAACTCCTATGCAAACTTGTGATGGTTTGATGAAGATATGATCCACTTGATGGTTGATTCAATTGATATCCATGAAGAAATCTGTAATAACCTAGGTTTAAACTTGATAAAATGGATGAAAATGGATATGCTTGAGTATGAAATTGAGTATAGTAGACTTGCTCAAATTGTGGATGATAAAAATGAGGAGAGAAGCCTCTTATTTATAGAAGGACAAGATGGAGGAATGAGCAAAATGGAGCAATGTGGGATCATTCAACATACAATGGGCAAGTGCCACTTGTCAAGATGTGAATGGATAAAACTTGAGCACATTTTGATGAATATGCACAATAAATGAAATTAGGTGGAATTTTAAAATTATGAAATGACATGCAAGAGGGGAAAAAGAATGAATTTAATGCCACATGGCTCAATGCACAAGAACATGTAAGAGGGAATGAATGTCTTGTTGGAAGGACAAATCCACTTGGAGGGATTTTCAAACTTGGAGGAATATTCCCCTAAAGATGCCAAGTTGAAACAAAATAGGGATTTAATAAATCCATTAAATGTATTTTCATGTGCAAGTGGCAAAATCTAGAGAAATTGGATGACTAGGATTAAATTAATCAGGGTTTGATTAATTAAGATGATGTTAGGTGATGTGACTATTTGTTTTAGATTTTTGGGTTGATTTAAATCAAAAGATGAGAATGGGATTTAGATTTAATTAAATAAAGGATTTGATTTATTTAATCAGAGAGGATGATGTTAGATTAAATTAAACAAGGTTTAGTTAATTTAATTTAATAATATGACCTTAGAGATTTAATCAAATAAAATGAATTATTTAATTAAAAAGAGACTAGAGGGTTAATTAAATAACTTTGATTTATTTGATTAACAAGAGATAATGAATTAGTTAGATAAATGATGATTTATTTAATTAAGAGATGAAGAGTGATGATTTAGCTGAGAAGGTGATTTAGGATGAAACAGTGCTAGTAATCAGGATCAAGTGTGTTGGTACATTTTCTCTGTCTACAGTTTGTCATCAAATTGCATTTGTATCTAAACATAAAAATCTAGAACTTTGTAATTGAAAGAATCTATTTGCAACCTGAAACAACCTTAAACATTAACCTAAAAACTCAAAACTTAATTTTTTAAACCACTGTGCGAGGAATCATTCACCCTAGGGAGAATCTATCGTTATGCATGTCCTTGTCCAAATTTTTGGGTATTAATTTGTCTCTGTTTGCTATATTTTTCGTTGTTGGTAGATCTCTATTTTAGTTTTTGGAATTACAATTTCCTATTCAATTGTTTGCATTCAAGTTAACTAGAAAAAACAAGTGCATAGTTCAAACATAAAATTTGCATTCAAAATACATCATTTTTAGGTTCTTGCATTTTACAATTAGTAAATTATCATTTTAGATCTAAAAATTTGCATCAAGCTTCATTATGAAGATGTGTTTTGGTAACATATGGATGTCCTTGTGTGTAAAAAAATGCATTCCTTTACATTGTCACTCTTTTTTGGGCCCTCCCTGCTAAAATTGGGCTTCTTTATGCCTTATTTGGTCCTAACATCCACAAGCCTTATTTAATGTATTTCTCCAAGGATAATCCCAACACATATCTAATGAAAAATCATAATTTAATGTTTTTGGATTGTATGGCCTAGATTTAGTGATCTAGGACTCATATGCCACCTTGGTCGTATGGGTACCACCTAAGTTTTGGGGCCTGGTTATGAATTTGGCATAGAACTTGGCATTTCTTGAAATTTGTGTCCCAAACTTAGGCTACTGGGACTCATACACCCCAACTAGCATATGAGTCTTGATTTAGCTTATACCTATTTTGAATTCAACTCTTGGAAGAATTTTATTCACCTAGATCTGATGTCGGCTTGTAGAGTTGTAATTTTGGGAAATTTGGCATAAACATGTATAAATACAAGGTTATTTCACATATTTTCTCCTAGCAACTTAAGTGATATTATAAGCATTCAAGTGAGAGCATTATAGAGCATTCAAGAGCTGATTACCAAGCATTTTGGAGCAATATTCAAGATTCAAGCATCATGTCAAAGTCATCATGCATCATGTTTATTTTTGAGCTAACATTTTTGATGTAGGTTCTTATGATTCAAGCAAGATTTCAAGTCAAGATCCATATCATACAATCAAGATTCAAAATATACATTCATACTAGCCATTTCATACAAGATTGTGGAATTTGTTACAAGGGTTTGGTGAGTTGCAACATAGCTTATTTTATCACTCATTATTCCTTCATTATATTTGATTTCAAGGTCAGTGCATGATCATGAGGGTCCAAACTAGGCCTCTAAGTGGCAATGAAAATTTAGAAAATCAGAGTTAGACAACTTGACATAAAAATTTGAATAAGTTATTAACATAATTTGAAATATATGTAAGAACAAAAATTGTGGAAAATTGAATGTAGTTTCTAGGCTACTAGTCCTTTTTTGGAAAAAAGTAAATATGTTTTGCAAAAAATTAAAATTTCAATGTAGTGGTACTAAATTTTTAGGAAAAAGATAAGAAGCATGTGTATGTCTGACCAGCCTAAGTACATGATTTTTTTTTCTCCGAATCTTTCAATATAAGTAGAGGACACATGCCCAGATGTGCTAGATTTTTTTTTTGTACTTTTTTTCCATGTAAATAATTAATTATGATTTTTTCACTAGAACATTTTAGAATTATTAAAATGTATGTGTCTGACCACCATAACTTGGTCAAAAAATTATGGTTTTTTTTATCCTATAGTATGCGAAGCATAGAATGTGACACATCTTGTAGGTTCAAAAAATGTTAAGTAGTTTGAAAGTTATAGAAGTTTTTCAATCAACCTATCAATCAAGACTTTAGTTGTAATGTATGTAGAAAATCAATAATAATTATTTATTAAATTCAAAATAAGGCATAACTTATATTGGTGGAAAGCTGGCAATTTTCTATAAAACATTTTTGTTTCATGAAATTTGAATTAAAAAATGGCCGTTAGCCACAAGGATGAACTTTGAAACTAAGCAAATTTTCTAAACACATTTTTTGGGTTGAATTTCTAGGTTAGGCAATCCCAAACCAAATCTCAAGCAAAATCCCAAACCTATTAATTTTTTCAGAAAAAAAGGATATCCGTTTAGAATGAATATCCATTTATAAACGAATATCCATTTTAAAATAGATATCTGTTTAGAAACGGATATTCGTTACTTGTATTATTTATAATACATAATATGTATTATACATAATATATTATATATTATGTATTATATTATATATTATATTATACATTATATTATACATTATTATATTATATATTATTATATTATATATTATTATATTATATATTATATATTATTATATTATATATTATATATTATATATTATTATATTATATATTATATATTATATATTATTATATTATATATTATATATTATATATTATTATATTATATACTATATACTACATTTATTTTGTATAGTATATATATTAAAAATTATATATTATATTAATATTATGTAATATATTTAATACATAGTATATATTATATATTATATATTAAATTTTAAATATTATATTAATATTATGTAAATTATATATTATATAATATATTTAATACATAGTATATAATATATACTACATATTATATATATTTATTGATGTGTGACTAATTCATGAGAAGCTTGAGAGAGAGAGATACTTGAGAGGAGAGAGAGAGAGAGAATTGAGAGAGATGAGTGAGGGGAGAGAGAGAAGAAGACCTAAGAGGGAGAGAGAGAGAGAGAGAAGCTGAGAGAGGTAGAGAATGAGAGGAGACTTAGGAGAGAGTGAGATAGAGAGTTGAGAGGAGAGTGAGAGAGAGAGAGAGAGAGAGAGAGAGAGAGAGAGAGAGAGAGAGAGAGAGAGTTGAGAGAGAGAGAGTGTGTTTTACCATGTTGGGATACACTAGAATAAGAAGTGATGCAGCCATAAAAAAAAACTATTACAACTCAATTCAACATTCATGCCATTAAAATCTTCAAGCTTAATAACATGCCATTAGATCCTTCATGTAAAAGGTATAAAATAATCATGAATAAGAATCATTATCTTTCAACCATGATACATAAACAATCTAACATTATGCACACCATAGGGGTTTGATGCAACCTTTAAAGGAAATCCTTACAAGACAAGATACATGTTCATTAGATTGTTCATGTGAAATCTATATAATAATCATGATCAACAAGTAAGACATCTCTCAACATAATGCATGAACAAACACTATATATGAACAAACACTAAATTAATAGATTATTTAATATTTATTACTAAATTTTTCTCTCATCATTATACTATCATATTCATAAATTCAACACTAAAAATATCAATCCAACCAAATTCTTTATAAAATATCCATCCAAGGTCAAATTCTTTATAAAAATAAGATCATTGTTAGTGTGAACTGCAAAGTTCAATAAAATTCAATAAGCTCATTGTCTTAATAAAGTTTTGTAGCTCTCTGTTGCATCTCTTCATTTCTTTTTGTTTTTCTTTTTAGAATGGGTCTGTCTCGGGTAAACCCACAAAATTGGTTTACAATTCCAATGAGGAAGGAAAAGTTGCAAAAAATGCCCCCATGCAAAAAAAATTGGTTTTTGGGGGTTCGAAAAAACATCTAGTTCAAGTGAACCTAAAGGGGGTTTGCTAGAACCCCCTTCGAGCAAACCCATTCAATGATGGGTCCCACATTTCTTGAGAAAAAAGCAAAGAAAAGGGTTGTGGAAAGGGGGTTCGCTCGAACCCTGGTTCAAGTGAACCCTAGTTCAGGCAAACCTCCAAGGGGGGTCACTCGAACCCCCCTTTCCCCCTTTCTCCCCCTTTAGCACCAAAAAACTCCAAAAAATTTCCCTTTGAAGCTCGAGTTGAGGATGAAAATGGAGGAGACTTCACAAACCCAACTTGATGATGGTAGTCTTTGGAGCGAGCTATCCAGTGAATATAATTTTAATATGTTTTGGTTTTATTATTATTTATTTTTTAGTTTGATCCATAAAAAAAAAGAATTTCGATACATACAAAAAAAGTTATCTTGTATACGGTCCGTCTATGTCTGAATTGTAATTGGTTTCACTTTAAAACTTGATTAAGGAAAAAATATTCAATAAAACACTACAAAAAAATTTGGAAACACTAGATATCATAGTTACAAATCTAAATTAATTTTTTTTTATAATTTTATCCTTCATGGAAAAAAAAGTTATGTTGTATACGGTGAGCGTCACTCCTTAAAAATGGTGTTTACTAAAAAAAACTAGTTTTAGAATCTACATACAAAATGTCACAAACCACTACTTTGCATCATCTTCAAATTCCTCATGGTTTAGCTGCTATAGGTGCCCGAAAGTGAAGATTTAGTTAGAAAAAATTAGTTTAGTGTCCAGTTTGGCCAAAAATTGTAAACCAATATTGTGGGATCACCCTCTCCTCTCCTCTAGCCATTGTTGATGCTCATATAACTCCACATGAATGGACCTAACAACATGAACAAAATTATGCATTGTAGATGCACAATGCCTCAAATATGGTGGAATACATTCTTTATTTTCAATAGCGTTAACTTGATCCTAAATGGATCTAACATTCACATCAATTTTTTCTTGAAAGCAAGCACCATCGGATGTAGGTGGTGGAGGTGGGGGGTTATGAGGTGGAGTGGGTGGAGGTGGAGTGAGTGGATCCATGATTTAGATATAAGTGAACTTGCATTAAATTTGTAATTTTAAAATATAAGAAACATGTTTAAAAATCCCCTTAACCATTCAATATAAATGACTTAATTGAATACAAATGAAAAAATGTGTAAAGCTCATTTATGTCCAAGGCATGTAAATGAATTTTTATTTATTTATTAAAGTGATGTGAAATCTCACTAAAAAATACTTTAATTTTTTACCTCATTGTAATGTGGAAGTGCTAAGCTCCAAATTCATTCAACAAAGGTGGAAGTGTTAAGCTCCAAAATACTAATACTTAGTGAATCTAGATACATAGTCAGTAATGGTTAAACAAAACTTGTCCCAATAGCCATAGGGAAATGGGAAAAGTTAATGGGTAATAATCGATGGGCTATGTAGGAGGCTATGATACAATATGATACAATATGATAGCCTCTTTCATAGCCCATTGATTATTATCCATTAACTTCACACAATTCCCTATGCTTGCTAGGACAAGTTTTGTTTGGATAGTACTAACTATGGATGTAGATTCACTAAATATTGGAAATTTAGAGCACACTACTTCCAACAAGGGTCCTTTCTATTTTGAGAGTTGAGAAGAGTCAAAAGAATGAATTTCTTTTAAAAAATTTTTTAGCAAAAGAAATACTAACTTAAGAATAAGCAACAAAGCAAGAATTTAAGAAACACGAGAATAAGTGATAAAGAAGGCAAAATAGTTTAAATAAATGCAGAAAGAAGGTAATGAAGGTTCAATTTTTATATTTGTTTTCTAGTAATGAAAGTTCAATTTTTTTGTTTGATGTTTTTTTTGTAGGTTTAGATTGAAATGAAAAAATGAACAAAAATACAAAGAATGCAAAAAAAACCTAAATTAATCACTAATTAGCAAAAAAAAAAAAAAATGCAAAGCAAAGGATTGAAACACATACTTGGATCACGCTAGAGGTCACTATGCATGATGGAGGTCACTACTCAACTGAGATGATCATGAAAATGAGGCAGGGCTCGAGTTTTAATATCCTCAACAAAATGGATATTGGTTTGTAAAGGATATCCATTATAAATGGATCTTCGTTTATAACAGATATCCATTACCAATAGATATCCGTTTGTAAAGGATATCCATTATAAATGGATCTCCATTACCAATGGATATCCGTTTTCCATGTATTTTGAATATATAATAAATGTATTATATATAAATATATGATTATATATTTAATATATACTATATATTATATAATATATTAAATGTATTATAGTTTATATTATATATAATATATACTATAATATATATAATTTATATTCTATATATGCATATATATTAATTATATTATATAATATATTTAATACATAGTCTCCCTTTGAAGTCTCCATCACCCTCTCAGGTCTTTAATATATATATTTAATCATTATATATTAAAGAGAGGGAGAGAGAGAGAAAGACCTAAAAGGGAGGGAGGAAGAGAGAGAAATACCCGAGAGAGAGAGAGAGAGAGAGAGAGAGAGAGAGAGAGAGAGAGAGAGAGAGAGAGAGAGAGAGATGGGAAGGGAGGGAGGGAGGTGGGGAGAGAGAGAGAGAGAGAGAGAGAGAGAGAGAGAGAGAGAGAGAGAGAGAGAGAGAGAGAGAGAGAGAGAGAGAGAGAGAGAGAGAGAGAGAGAGACCTAAAAGGGAGAGAGGGAGAGAGGGAGAGGGAGAGAGAAAGACCTAAAAGGGAGAGATACTTGAAAGAGAGAGAGTGGAGAGTGGGAGAGAGAGGGAGAGTGAGAGAGAGAGAGGGAGAGGGAGGGAGGGAGGTGTTGGAAATTGTGCCTTAATTTGCTGGCTTGTATCTCTGTTCAAGTCTTCATTGTCAGCCGATTGCTAGAGTTCCTAAGTTTCTAACCTTGTTGTAGATTTTGGAAGTTTTGTAATTTCCCAATTGATCGACTTCCTTCATTGTCATGGCATCAGTGATTTTTGTAACTTAAGAACCTTGTCGCAGAGTTTGAAAGTTTCGTAATTTCCCAACTGACAGACTTCCTTCATTGTCGCGACATTTGTGAACTTTCTAACCAGCAGTGGGAGTTATGAATTTTGTGTTTTCTCTGATTGGGTGATGGTGGTAACGGCTTGTCGTGAGGATTGTTAAATTCATAACTTATATGTGGTGGTTATGAAGTTAACATTTTGAGCTCTTGTCGATAGTGATGGTCTTGCCGATAGAGCTACTTGTGATGGACATTGGTGTGAAGTCCTAGCAATAGCAATGGTCTTGCTGATAGTTCTGCAATGGACATCTATGAGATGTCTTGCTGATAGAGTTGGTTGGATGATGGTTTTTCATTCAGTATGATCTCTTGCCGATGGACAATTGGTTTTCTTGTGATATCAAGGAGACTTGTTTTGTTATCAGTTTGACTTCTTAGGGTGTTGCCAATACCTTTGGTCTTGCCGATAGCTATTTGTTCAGGAATTTTGGCATTGGGGAGACACAGTCTAGTGTCTCCCCGACATGCGATTCAGTTGAAAATTTTGATTGAATGATTGTCTAACATGGTTTGTTTTGAACCAATGAGCGAAGCAAAAGGAGAACCATTGGTAGTTGAACTGTTTCGACCATTCTTGTGTGGAAGAACAACAGACCATGGAAAAAATGAGATATACTTTATAACAGATGACAATGATTAGTTCGGGTAATGGAGATTTCTATTCGATTGAACAAAGATTGATCTGAGTGGGTTCATTGTATGCGTCTGAGAGCATTGTGAGATTAATGTTCTATACAAGATTGATCAGTGAATGTTGCTGCTATAAAATTGACATCAAAAAGTTAAGTTTTCTCTTTGTATGTAATTTTCCTTACTATAATACAAAGAGGATTTTCTTGGTGAGGTGGGTTTTTCTCCTGTAAGGGTTTTCCCACATAAATCTAGTGTCCAATTATGTATGTGTCCATTTATCTTTTTTGTTATTCTTTTCAAGTGTATCTTATTGAACTGTAATTGCAAAATTTAAAGTCATATCTGCATTCTTCCTTGAGGTTTTGGCATTAGGAGAGTTTTTTCCGCACCTAAGATTTCCTTAGAAGTGGTATCAAAGCTTGGCTAGTTGTGTTATCCTTGTGGGTACGTTGAGTTTTTTGTGTCAATTATGTTCAATGGGAGTCTTGGAGAAGTCTAGTAATTCAAGTTACAGATTAAGATGGCAAGCATGTCAGGAAATATTGAAATTGAGAAATTCAATGGTAGTAATTTTGAGCTGTGGAAACTCAAAATGGAAGATTTGTTAGTTGACCATGATCTTTGGCTTGCTATGTCTGGAATGAAACCTACAGGAATGAATCAAGAGGATTGGGACCTCACAAATCAAAAATCAAAGGGGATGATAAGGCTCTATTTAGCAGACTCTGTTCTTCTAAATGTTCATGAAGAAAAGACAACATCTTCTTTGTGGAAAAGACTGGCAGGTATTTATCACAGAAAGTCCTTGGTGAATAAGTTGTTCTTGAGGAAGAAGTTGTACTCTGATAATGCAAGAAGGGGCATCTATTGCTAATCATTTGAATGCTTCCAACATGCTGATTGCTTAGTTAGCATCTGTGGGTGTGAATATTGATGAAGAAGATCGCTGTATGCTATTGTTATGTTCTTTGCCAAATTCTTGGGATCACTTGGTGATGGCTATTGGGAGTACGACATCCACTTTTAAGATGGAAGATGTTGTTTCTTCTTTATTATCAAAAGATATGAGAAGAAAATCTTCTGAGATGGCGAAGGAGGCTCTTACTGTTAGAGGCAGATCGAAAGAAAAAGGCAAGAAGAAGGACAAGAAGTCCAAATCAAAATCAGAAGGGAGATCAAAGTCTCCTGGAAAGAAGTCCAAGGTGAAGTGCTAGAATTGTGGGCAACTTGGTTATGTCTGAAAGGATTGCAAAGAGGAGAAAAAGAAGAAGAAAAATAATTCTTCCAACAATGATTCTTTTCAGAGTAATGTAGACACTTTCATTGCAGCCTTGGCTACACAGGCATCAGATGATGTCTGGTTGATTGATTCTAGAGCATCTTTCCACATGACATCTCATAGAGACTGGTTCACTAAGTATGAAAATACCAATGGTGGAAGGGTGTATTTGGCAAGTGATTCATCTCTGGAAATAGTTGGCTGTGGAAGAGTCAAAATTCAGTTCCTTGATGGAAGAGTGAAGGGAATCAATGATGTAATGCATATACCAGGTCTGGCTCAAAATTTACTATCTGTTAGTAAGCTGAATGATGTTGGAGTGCAAGTCACGTTCTTTGGAAATGGCTGCAAAATGACTAGAAGCTCAATGGTGCTAGCTAGGGGTGCTCGTATTGGTACCTTGTATAAGCTCGATGCATATGTTGTGCAATGCAATAGTGTCTCTGCAAAGTCATAGAAGGCTACTCATGGAGAAAAGGAGGAAAATTTTCCTAATAGTGCAAAATCTATGGAAGTTAAACTTCCAGCATAAAAGACTATGCTCTAGCATCATAGGCTAGGCCACATTGGAAAAAAAGGTTTAAAAACCTTGAAAAATAAAAACCTGGTTGAAGGGCTTGATGATTGTAGCCTCAAAGTCAAGTTTTGTGAACATTGTATATATGGTAAATAACACCATATTTCATTCTACTCCAGTCCTCACAAATCTTTTGGTTTACTTGATTATATATATTATGATGTTTTTGGTCTAGTAAATGTTCCTTCTTTGTCTAAATCAAGATGTTATGTATCATTCATTGATGATTATTAAAGAAGGGAATTTGTTTATTTTTTGAAAAGTAAATCAGAAGTGTTCAGTCATTTTAAGGAATTCAAAAACCTTGTGGAAAATCAGATTGGAAGAAAAATAAAATGTTTAAGGACTAAAAATGGAGGTGAGTTTTGTTCTAATGAGTTTGAAAGGTACTGTAAAGATCATGGGATTAAAATACATAAAACTACACCCTACACTCTGCAGCAAAATGGAGTTGCTAAAAGGTTCAACATGACAGTAATGGAAAGAGCACGAAGTATGCTAAGTAGTGCTAGCTTGGAGGAGAAGTTATGGGCTAAGGCAATTGCAACAACATGCTACTTAATAAATCGTTCTTCTAATTCCAATCTTGTTGAGAAAACACCTTTGGAAGCATGGTCTGGAAAGAAGCCCTCTCTTAGACACATTCGTGTCTTTGGCTATGAGGCATATGCATATGTTTTGAATGAAAAAAGGTCTAAATTGGAAAACAAGGCTGTTAAATGTATTTTTATTGGTTATAGTGCTGGCATAAAAGGATACAAGCTTTGGAATCATGATACAGAGAAGGTTCTATACAAAAAAAGTGTTATTTTTCATGAGCTGAAGCCTTCTACTTTGGATCTGCAGTCAGAGAAAAAATCAAAAAATAAAAAGGATGTAGTTGAAATTCCTATGACACCAAATAAAGAGGAATTGAAAATTCAAAATGTACTTGAAACTAAGGAGAGCTCAAGTAGTTATGAGATTTGTGAAGAAGAAGAACTACCTCAGCCTCAGCCTATGAGGAGGTCAATACGTGAAAGAAAGCAACCTGATAGGTATGGGTTTTCTATGTTAGATTCTAATTGTGCCTATGCTTTAATTTCTAGCACTGATGAGCCTAGGATTGTGAAAGAGGCAATTAGAATGCCTGATTCAAACTCTTGGTTGGAATCCATAAATAAAGAAATGGCATCATTAGAAAAGATTGATACTTGGAGTTTGGTGCCCTTGCATGAAGGAAGAAAAGCTGTTGGTTGCAAATGGGTATTTAAAAAGAAAATAGGTCTGGATGGCAGTGTGGAGAAGTATAAGGTGAGGTTGGTTGCGAAGGGGTATTCCTAGGTAGAGGGAATTGATTATGGAGAATTTTTTTTCTCATGTAGCTAAGTTGACGTTTATCAGATTTCTTTTGTCACTTGCAATAGCATATGACTTAGAGGTTGAACAGATGGATGTGAAGACAACATTTCTTCATGGTGACCTTGAAGAAGAGATTTATATGTCATAGCCTAAGCACTTTGTGGAAAAAGGTAAAGAAAATATGATTTGCAAGTTGAAAAATCTCTATATGGATTAAAACAATCTCCTAGAATGTGGTACCAAAAGTTTGACACTTTTCTTTTGTCATTGGGATTTGTAAGATCAAAATATGATCATTGTGTGTACTAAAAAGCTGAAAATGACCGTGTTCTTATTATTGCTCTCTATGTTGATGATATGTTGTTCATAGGCAATAGTAAGTTAATGATTTCTGATCTAAAATCTTAGTTGTTTGCAAAGTTCAAAATGAAAGATCTTGGTGCAGCTAGGTATATTCTGGGAATGGAAATAACTAGGGACATGAAGAGTAGAAAACTTTGGCTCAGTTAGAGCAAGTATATTAATACTTTTCTAGAGAGATTTTGTATGACTGAGTGCAAGCAGCTAGTTGTTCTAGTTTTGCAGGGAGTGCAGCTATTTGTTGAAGACTGTCCAAAATCTCCTATTGAGATAGAGGACATGACCAGAGTGCCTTATGCTAGTGCAATTGGCAGTTTAATGTATGCAATGGTCTGTACAAGGCTAAACATTGCCCAAGTAGTGGGAGTACTTAGTCATTTTATGGAAAATCCTAGAAGGACACATTAGGATGCTATGAAAAGAGTATTTAGATATCTAAAGGGAACTTTAGAATATGCTTTTTGTTACCATGGAAATTTGGTTAAATCACAGAGGACTCTCAACATTCGAGGCCGTGGATTCTGATTGGGCAGGGGACATTGACAGCAGAAGATCCAGCAGTGGATATATTTTCATGATGAATGGTGGTGCAGTTAGTTGGATGAGTAAGCGGCAGGCTGTAGTTGCTTTGTCCACTACAGAGGAAAAATATATGGAAGCAACACATGCCTATAAAGAAGTAATCTGGTTAAAACGTCTATGTTCTAACATTCAATTTGATGCAGGGAAAATTACAATTTACTGTGACAGTCAGAGTGCTATTTGTTTGGAAAAAAATCCTACTTTCCATGTGAGGACAAAACATATTGATGTGCAGTATCATTTTCTTAGAGATATGGTGGAGGATGGAAAGGTCTCTTTAGAAAAAGTGGATACTCTAGAAAATGTTGTAGATGCATTGACAAAACCAGTGAGCACAAACAAGTACAGGTGGTGTGCTAGTTCAATGGGACTTGGAGCCCATGACCTTCATTAACTTCAAGTTTGAAGGAAGCCAATAAGTCTTTGTCAAGTGGGAGATTATTGGAAATTGTGCCTCGACTTGCTTGCTTGTATCTCTGTTCAAGTCTTCATTGTCAGCTGATCGTTGGAGTTCCTATGTTTGTAACCTTGTTGCAGAGTTTGGAAGTTTTGTAATTTCCCGATTGACCAATTTCCTTCATTGTCACGACATTAGTGATTTCTATAACTTAAGAACCTTGTCACGGAGTTTGAAAGTTTCATAATTTCCCAACTGATCGACTTCCTTCATTGTCACGATATTTGAGAACTTTCTAACCAACAGTGGGAGTTACAAAGTTTGTGTTTTCTTTGACTGGGCAATGGTGGTATTGGCTTGTCATGGGGATCGGTAAATTCATAACTTGTATGAGGTGGTTATGAAGTTAACATTTTGAGCTCTCACCGATAGCGATGGTCTTGCCAATAGAGCTACTTGTCATGGACATTAGTGTGAAGTACTAGCTACAACAATGGTCTTGCCAATAGTTTTGCAATGGAAATCAGTGAGATGTCTTGCCGATAGAGTTGGTTGGATGATGGTTTTTCATTCGGTATGATCTCTTGCCGATGGACAGTTGGTTTTCTTGTGATATTAGGGAGACTTGTTTTGTTATCGGTCTAGCTTCTTAGGGTGTTGCCGATACCTTTGGTCTTGCTGATAGCTATGTGTTCAAGAATTTTGGCATCAGGGAGACATGGTCTAGTGTCTCACCGACATGCGATTCAGTTGCACATTTTGACCGAATAATTGTCCGAGATGGTATGTTTTGAACCAATGAGCGAAGTGGAAGGAGAATCGTTGGTAGTTGAACTGTTGTGACCATTCTTGTGTGGAAGATCAACAGACCATTAACAAAATGAGATATACTCTATAACGGATGACAATGATTTGTTCAGGTAATGGATATTTCTATTCAACTAAACACAAATTGATCTGAGTGGGTTCATTGTATGCATTTGAGAGCATTGTGAGATTAATTTTTTGTACAAGATTGATTAGTTAATGTTGCTGCTATAAAATGGATCTCAGAAAGTTAAATTTGATCTCTGTATGTAATTTTCCTTACTGTAATACAAAGAGGCTTTTCTTGGTGTGGTGGGTAAATTTCTCCAGTAAGGGTTTTCCCACGTAAATCTGTTGTCTAATTGTGTATGTGTCCATTTCTATTTTCTATTATTCTTTTCAAGTGTATCTTATTCAACTATAATTACAAAATTTAAAGTCATATCTCATTCTTCAGGTTTTGGCGTTGAGAGGGATAGAGTGGAAGTGGGGGTGAGAGAGAGAGAGAGAGAGAGAGAGTGGAGAGAGAGAGAGAGGGAGGGAGGGAGAGGGAGAGGGAGAGTGTGAGAGAGGGAGTGAGAGAGAGGGAGAGGGAGAGAGAGAGTGGTTAGCAACTTTCATTGTTGTGCATTATGATAATACAAATTGCATGTGGAAGGTCAAATAACATCCATGACATTGAGTTACATTTGGTTTGTTTAATGGTTGTATCACACTCATTTAGTTTTTTTAATGGTTACATCATGGTTGAGTGATGTCTTAATATTTGACCATGATTATTATATAGAATTCTCATGAACAATCTAATGAGCATGCATCTTGTTCAATTGTAAGGACTTTGTTTGAAGGTTGCATCAAACCCCTATGGTTGAAAGATAACAATTCTTAATTCAAGATGATTTTATACCTTTTACATGTTATTAAGCTTGAATGAACATTGAATGACATTGATTTTTATCAAGATGATTATATCACTTTTGAATGAACACTATAATGACATCTATTTGATTAAGCTGTATCCATTTGCTTGAAGTTTTAATCAATTAAAAGAATAAATGCTATAAGACTATCATAAGCTTCTCTTTTCATCCATTTTTCCTTGTCTATGAGTCCACAATTCTTTGAGGAATATTTTCAAGTAGTTCTTCTCAACAAATATAATATTGTGCTTCTCATACCATTTTTCATTAATTTTAACTTCTTTTGAAACAAAAATCAGCTGCCCACTTCATTATAGGTGTTCAAAAAACAAAGTAATGTCAAATGTAAATTCATTCAATAGAGCTTGAAATCATGTGTATTCTCAAATTGAGTGTTTGATAAAAATGTTTTGGTAGACATGTATGAAAAATGTGGTACAATAGAAAAGGTAGTGAATTGTTTGAAAAAAATCCTCAAAGAAATGTGGTCTCATAGAATGTAATGTATGTGAACCTTAATATTAATGAACTCTAACATAGATGGATTACCAATTGTAATTCACAAGTTCTATTAAAATGCAATTTCGTTAATTTATAACATGTCATCAATCATAACTTTAAACCATTCTAAGATAATTATACATTCCATTTTGAAGATTCAAAGTAGAAATACATGCACATGAGGAAAAAATTAGATTGAATATCAATTCTTTTATATTAAAATGTAGAATAATTGTGTTTTTGCATACACAAATTTGGCATATATGTCTACTTAGAACAAGATTTACAACAAGTTTTACAAATTATGGAATATATTCCATCTCAAGATCTACCAAACTCTAAGTACATATCAATCTATATTAAATCCTAATCCTATGTTGGACCATCAAAATTGAGCCTCCTAAAATAACTTGGTTGCTCTAAAGCTTCTTGCACAATAACAATTCAAACCACAAATTAGATTAATTATGTGAATGGTTGACAAGATAGACTAGTGAATAGAAACTTATATACTATCATTTATAAATTATGAATTTGACATAAAAATCATTATATGTGTACTATATCAATAATGAAATTCTTGTTTACCTTAAATCTTACTCTCTTTTCTGGAAGACGCTCTGCATATGATTGTCCCTTAGGATGATCGAGAGTCCTCCTATAAATAAATGGTCCTAGACTTGTCACAGTGCTAAGTCGGGTAGAGGGCTATAGCATTTAAAATAAAAATGATACAAATAACATATAATTTTTGAAAAATAATCATATTTACTAAACATATATCTACTCATATATAAACATAATATCTACAATATAAAATAAACACATGTACCTGCTATTTTACTACAACACTAGATGGGATCATGGTGGATGAAGCAAATAAGATGGTTTCCTATATAAGAAATGACAAGAATGTAAGACAATTTAAATGTACATGCACATATAATCATAATTTCGAGAATAATAAAAATATATATCTGTTGTTCAACTTCATCCAATGGATCATCCCTATTCAACATGGCTATAAAAGAATTAGGTTGCTGCATAAAAAAGACAAGATTACATTAGACTATCAATTTATGTAGTACATGTATTTAAACATAATAGATTTCAAAAATTAACATCTAAATAATAGTTTATTTAATACAATATACCGATTCTCTAGGGAAAATGAAATGGCTGATTATGTAGCCTCTTGCAGTTGGGTAATCTGCTCCTCTGTTAGCAATTGTTAAATATTCTCGCACATAAACAAATATTAGTACAAATATCTCTTATAAAATATGAATTAATTTAGATAAAAAACACTATGAAATTAATTTAAGTCTTATTGATGCTCCCATAGTGTCCCTAGAAACTGATGTCTCTCCTACAAATGGTCCACTCCATGCTTTATCAAGTCCTACATCTGACATATTCTAAACCTCATAGTCAAATGTGTCTATGGGAGCCTCAGTGGACTATCAAATATGAGCCAAACATAAATTATTGCACATCATGTAGTAATGGGGCACACAAATATGTGTTGAAGAGGACGGTGTATCGGTCAAAGCTGATGATGGTGTACCAATCAAAGCTAATGCAATAGGTGCACCACCATCATGTTGGGATGTATCAGGTGCATCACCATTATGATGGGATGCAGTGTCAAATGGTTGCACAACATAATGGCTCTACGTGACCAAATGATCACTCAATGGGTGTAAGGCATAAATTCTTTGAGTCCCTGCATCTAAAGCAATCTTAGGGTAAGGTAGTGGAGTCAGGGCATGGTGTTGGAGCAGCTTGTTCTAGGAATTCCTTTCAAAGGATAAATTGTAAAACTTTGAATTTTCAAGTCTAAAGCATTGCAAAAGATCACAAAAATAATGTATTGGAATGTTTAGTAGGTCTCTAGGTGAGGTCAAGTCATAAAATGTTGTCAAAAGGTGAAAAAGTGGGGAAAAATGCAAAATTGCACATAAAACATGATGGGTTACCTTTTCAAAGTTGATTATCAAGGTGGTTGTAATTGTTTGGGGAGTTGAGAGGTTGAATGGAAACATTTATAAAGCCTTGAAAAGGCCAAGAAAGATGATCATTGTATTCTTGAAGAATTGAAACAATACAAGTTCCCTGTTTTTGGTTTATTTTGTGTTCTTTCAGTTGTTTCTATCTTGTACAGACTGAGCAATGGTTCTAGGGTTCAAAATATAATTTTTTTCAGTAGGTTAAGGAACCACCTTTCATTCTCATCCATTTGGGAAAGGATCGATTGGATATAATGTTTGTTTGAGCAAACTTTTTGTGGCTCGGTCTGAAACCCTGTATATTTGGTTTTGAGAGTCTAACAGGGTATTTCTTCACTACTCCACCAATGTAGGTCAAGTATATTGGTGGAGTAGGTTAATATTAGGATTTTTTGAATGTTTTTATGATTTTAGGTGTAGGGAAATGCAAGAATTCCTTGATGGAGTTGCTACTACACAAGAAAATTAAGGGTTTCCAGACACAAATTGATGCTACAGTCATGGTTGATGAAGGAACAAAGCTTGTAGAGGCTTGGAAATAGTGTAGAAGGTGTAGGTAGATGTATTCCAAGGTGTTGGAAGTAGTGGTCAGTGTGTTGGAGGCCTGTAAGTATGTGTTTCATAAAACCCTCATTGTTTTGGCGATTTTCTACCTACAAACAAGGGTTTGTTAATATGCTATCACAATGGGTCTTTTAATCCATAAAAATGGATAAATTGGGAGTTTTTTAGTATTTAATAAGATTTTTTTTAGGTTTTGAGTGATTTGGAGTAGAGTGAAGGTGACTTCCTTTGTAAAAAAGGCCTATTTTACTAGCCTTTTCACAGTGTACAGTGTAAGAAACTAATGATTTCTTTAATGAAGGTTATGGAAGGTCTTTGTTATGTTGATGTGGACATAAAAGAGTCTCTAAATATGTATTTTACTCTTGGTGTCTACATTTGGGTTGTGGAATTCACCCAATTAAGGGTTTTGAAACTTGCAAAGTGATTTGATGAATGACTGCTAAATAGTGATCTGTTCAAAAAGTAATGATAATGGTGATTAGTTTGTGATGAAACTTTCTTGCATAGTGGTATTCAAGTTGTAACTATGTTTGGATAGTATTGTGAAGGCAGATTTTGATAGTATGGTGTTTGGACTTGTGTGTTTTAATGGTGTTTGTATGCAGATATGTTGGGATAGTCATGTGATTGATGAAAGTTAACTTGGACAGTATTTTGTAAGGATGCTATGGAAAAATTTAAGTTGTTTTACAGTGTTTTAAAGATCTAGTAATAGGTTAAGGTGAGATTGAGAGAATGGTGATCTTTTTCCTTACGATGTAAGTTGTCAAGAATGGTGAATTTGGTGAGTTGTGAGTTTGTAAATATATAAATGAACTATTGTAATCAATTATGATAAATGCAATGGTTTGATGGTTTGATAAGGGAGAATGTTTAGTTGTTTTTTTCCTTAAAGAATGAATATATTGGTGGTTGCTTGAAGTACTATGTGGTTTTGAGTTTGAGAACTTGGAGAATGTTGTAAAGATAGTGAAATGAGTTTGATTTTGATGAAAGTTAAGTGAAATGTTGAAGTTTATATATTTGATCTTCTTCTGATTCTATTTGGGATTGAAATCCCTTGAAGAAATGATGTTGTTGGGTGCTTGGCTATGATGCTTTGCATTAGGGAAGCAACAGGTGGAGCCAAACAAATTGGGATGAGTTGACATGCTTTAGGTCTATCCTATTGCATCCCTCTACCAACACCCTAGAAATCTCACATGTAAAAGTAATTGACATGCCTCCTTAGGAAAAACTCAACATATGATTTTCAGAGAAAATATTGAGGGACGTCAAGATTGTTGTTGGGTGGTTTATCAAAATCCATCCACCAATGTCTCCAAAAATTATCTAATATGCCTCTATGGGTGCACCATTTAAATGAAAATTTTGGCTTCTGCTCATTAATGGGTTGTCCTATTTTGTGATTAATGAATAACTGGGCTAATTAGGATTTTTCAATATCAAGTTCCCTCACCTTATTATGTGATAACCCATTGGCGTAAAATTTCCTTTGTTTCGCTTGCCACTATGCAAATCTATTGTGTTGAGTTGCCAAAGTTTCAACATTTGAAATGATTGTTTCTAAAATGTTTTTCATATCTAATAGCTTAGTGAGTGTCTCATAGTTTTGACATACATTTCTTAATTGATCAAAATTTCTATGAATAGATTCATGTATTGTTGGAATATTTTGGATTGGAAACAATAGTTGTGGTGAAGGAGGATTTGGAGGGTTTTCATCTTGTGTAGGGTTAGGGTTTTCATGTTGAGTCAATTGAATGTTTTCATGCTGAATGGGGTTGGGATCATCCATTTTAAGCCTATTAATTGATAAAAAAATTCAAAATTAACAATCATTTTAATGCAATAAAAAACTTATCAAATATCCTATTTTTGACTAAAATTCACAAAAAAAAATATAAAACCAATATAAATTGAAGAAAAACATAAAAATCCAAAAAGACCTTTCAAATTTGGTTTATTTGAGAAAGAAGATTCACCTGCAATTGGATATTCGATTTGTGGAGTAGAAAACTTGCACTCAAACTACTAAAAATGAGCTCTTAGGTTTTTACTTTTGATTTTATAAAACAAGAAGCAGATATTCATTTCTATAATATAATATATGTTATTACATATATTATAGTATTTATAATATTTATATTATATTATTGTAGACATGGAAAATTGACATCATGCATAATCATATTCCCTCGTTAATTAAATAAATCAAGTCTATTTGATTTATCTCCTAAGGTCATCCATTTAAATTGAATAAATTAACTTTATTTAATTTAAGCCTATTATTATCCTTTTAATTAAATAAATCAAACCTTATTTAATTAAATCTCAAATGTATATTCCATCCCTTTTGATTTAAATAAATCAAAGTATTTAAATGAAATTCGTCTAAATGACCTAATCATCATCTAAGTAAATATAATCCTGATTAAATATAATCTAACCACCCATCACATCCTCTAGCTTTTCCCACTTGCACCAATAAAGAATTTTAATTCATTTATAAATTCATCATTTTCCCTCAACAAAGAATCTTTGGAAGAATATTCCCTCGAGTTTGAATTTGAAAAAAAGTTGACATGTACATCCAACAAAGCATTTAAGAGGTCTTACATGTCTCTTACAAAGGTCAAACTTAACATTTAACTCTCAAATTCAAATTTGAATCTTCAAATTTGAATCTCCCCCTCTTTGGCACAATGACCAAAATGTGCTCATTCCTCAAGCCTATCACAAGTTGACAAGTGGCCTCTTCTTATTGGTGGATCTTTAGTCCCACATCCTCCATATTTGGCATTCTTTTATCCTTCTTGGCTATAAATAGAGAGCTTCTCTATTGTATTGATCCTCCACAATCTTAGCATTTCATCTCCACAATCTCATGCACAAATGCATCATTGTCATTTGAATCTATATCATACCTTCATAGCACTTCATATCATCTTCAAAAAAATTTCATCATTTAGCTTATCCAAAGGGGTTGGGAAAGGGCTATTTTCCACAATAGCACCAATCCCCCTATGAAGCGATGGTTTAATCCATTTTAGATAGGTTTACATGCTTTTGATTTCTTTTTAATGCTTTTTATCATGTTTCCTTGTCTTAATGTGATTAAGAACTTCATAGGGAGTTTGATTATTATTTTTGGCTAACTTGACTAATAATATGTTGTGTTGGTTTAGATAGCCAAGCAAAAATCTTGCTCACATATTGGCGCTAGAAGGAGGGCTGTAATTCATAGAATATTTTTTTAAGTTCTTTCATTAGATTTTTTTTTCAGCTAATTTCAATTGTTTGTACTCCTAAAAATAAAAAAGCTAATGTCTATCCTGATTGAATTCCTCCGGTTTTGGTTTGGTGATTCTTTCTTTTGACTGTATACTCCTTATCACAAAGTGATTAATCACTGTACTTTTTGTTTCATAATTTATTGGTGATAATCGCTATTATTGCTTGGCCAACAATTGTTGTTTACTCTCTACCAATCCTCTATGCTAATCTCCCTGTAGGCGCAACTTATACACTTAGACCTTGTAGAATAAAATGCAGACATATATTGAAATGTTGTGCCCATGTCCTTATTCTTGGCCTTTAAATTGAAATAAGGCTTCATAAGCCTTATTTATGACATCTTTGTGGCCTAGTTGGCTTATGCATTGTGAATTATAGTTGTCATTTTATGAACTATCATAACCATAAGCTTATTTAGCCTTCGGTGTCATTTTTTTTATTTCTATGTAAAGGAGATCAATTTGTACAGTACCAGGGAGGGTAACCATTGAAGCATTGGTTCTTAAAGGATTATGAGTTGATCTTACAATGAATTGATTATAGCATTAGGGGAACACATTGCTGTGAAAGATCATTTCAAAATGTCTAATCACAAAATTAAATCCATGTAAAATCATCTCTTATACTACGAAGGGCATGAGGAAATCCCACCAAGAAAAACGTACCAATTGAGCTAGGATGTTATATTCCTTGTGAGTCAGTTTGAAAACACAGTGCTTGTATCCAAAACATTGAAACCAACATTCAACAAATCATCAGAATTTCAAACCCTTTGTAAGGAACAAATAAATTTGAAAATTCCACATGTTACTGCTTGTCCCTAGGGGATCTTATGCCTAGAAGGCTTCTAAACACTAAAACCTATATCTTGATTTGTTCATTCCAAAGTCAACAATAGGAAACTATGCTCTTGAAACCTTGATTTTCACAAAATGGACCTTGTGGAATGAAAACAGAATTGAGATATAGACATTCAGTTCGAAAACTAAGCAAGAAGTGTGTTGGTGGTAAAGGCAAGTCATTAACCAAGATTAACTCAAATTGAATCTCACACATGTGCTTGTTTATATTTTTATCGTGTTTCGAGCAAACATTGGTTTTTGGTTTTGAACTACTCTTAGAGAAAAGCATGTTCTTCAATATCTTGGCCTAGTAAACAAAGTATCTCTAAGTATCTTAGGATCAAAATCAAACACTTCATTCATCCAAACATTTATCATCTTCATCCCACAAACAAATTTAGAGCTTTGGAAATATCATTCTAGACTTGGATAAATTATCAAAATCAAAATCACCTTGTTTAGTTAGGTGTATGGGAATGCATCCTTTCTCATACATTTGATTGAATCAACAATCCTTTGAACAAGTTCATCGTAAAGATCACATCTAACATCTTAGGGTTTACAATTTCATTATCCAAATCAAATCAATCAAGATCAAACCCTAAGTCTAGCATTGATACAAAGTCCCTAAATGTTCAACACTCATATCATTCACCCCTTTTTCATCCTTCATCTCATCATTGGTCCTAAACACCTTAGAGGTCACTTTTACAACAAGGTCAAAACACAAGAGGAACATGGAATATAAACTTGATCCATACATCAGGAGTAATCCAAGTCAACCAAACTATCAAAGCCTTACAATTCCAATTGATTATCAACACTCACATCTATACAATTCGTAAATGGGATCATTATCTCCTACAAACCTTGATGGTACAACAAATGTGAGTATACCCACTCAAAATTTTGGAACACCTTTCCCAATGATAGACTTAAATCCAAGTCCAAACTTACAAATCTATCAACCGAACAATCAAGACACGAGTCTTCCACAAAACAACATAATCCCACCAAATCCATACATCCCAAATATGAACATGCAAAGTACAAGTTTTCCAAACATGAACATTTCAAATCCACACTTGGAAAACTTTGGGGTAGATATGGTCATAAATCATACAGATATTGTTCAATGTCCAAACAAGATTTTAACAAATCCATGTATTAATCCAAGTCAAGGTAAAACCATGCAAAATCAAAGTTACCTAAATCAAGGAAATATGATTCCCAACACCAACAATGTTCAATTTCAACCTATCATGCTAAATCTGAACATCATCCCAAATTAGAACATTTTCCAAAATCAATTTTTCCATGATCCCATTCAAAAAATACAAGTATGCATCCCAAATTTTCTTGAACAAAAACCAAATCAACTATATCAAGGGATTCAAGATCAAAATCAAGATCAAATTTGGTGAGATCGAATTGCTACACTTACCAAAATAGCAAGAGTCATTGCACCAAGAGACATCTCCACGACCATTACCCAAATCAACATCATTCCTTGGTTTAGGGCTCCCCCCTTTACCTAGCACCAACCAATCCATCCAAATCAATCCACCTAACACCAATCAATCCATCACATCAAATCCTTTGAATATACCATTGACATCGCACCGAAAAATGTTATCTAATCAAATGACAACATCAATCCTGACAAATCAAAATATGGTCTCCCAAGGGTCTATCACCTCAGTCATTTCGACCATTCCTATCACCTTGATCACTCCAACCACCCCTATCACACCCATCATATCTCAAACCCTCATGATCACTCCAAATATATCTCAATGACTTGTCACTACATCCAACATGATTCCAAAACCACCATTTCCATCATCACCCAAACCACTCCTTGGCGTAGGACTTCCCCCTTTACCAAGTATCAATCAAACCAACATCCCAAACATCATTCAAAACATCACACCAAACTTTTAGAACTTGTCATCGACATTGCAACAACAGACAAAAAATGCACAAGACATTACAATATCATCAACCACCCCCATAATATCTCAAAACATGGTCTCTCAAGGACCAAACACATCAATTACACCATCCACCGCTCAAATACCAATCATCAATATGATGACACCTCTTATCACCACAACAAGAACTATTCCAAAACCACCTCTGCCACCACCACCACCACCCAAACCAAACACATCAAACTAATATAGCATTACATTTCAAGCCACTCAGCAGGCTGCTTATCAAAAGGCACACCCACAAAACCAAAACTGACAAGCTGCACAACTAGTTGCTCAGCAAGCTGTACAAGCTGCTCAAGTTGCCCAAGCCACACTACAAGCGCAACAAGCACAAGCCCAATCTCAAGAGCAAGCGCAAGCTAAAGCCCAATACCAAGCCCAATAAGCAAATGTTGTTCAAAATCCTAACAAAATTTTAATGACTCCATGTATCGATCCAAGTCAACGATCACATGATCAAGACCTATCTATCAATGAACACATGGAAGATGTTTCCACCTCATCTGAAGATCAAATCAACATACATCAAGAGTCACTTTTTGATCATGCTAAGAATACTTCAACAATATCCGACAATGATCCATTTCAAGGAGTGTTAACATTATTTGATCCTGTAATCAACGATCCATCAACGAATGATTATGTTGAAAATGTCTCTACATCACCTAATGAGTTAGAGGGCATATCTCAAAAATTCATTCCAAAGCATGATCAATGTCTTTCACCAAGGTCTAGCAATGGTCCTTTCCAAGACATGTTTTTAGATATTGAAGGAATCTTCAACTCAACATTTGATCCAAATCCACTTAACAATCTAGAGGATATTGAGCCACTTCCCATTCCTACTAAAGATATCCAAGGACCCTTTGAAACTGACCCATGTTAAGAACTTGATCCAAAGCATGACAAATGCAAGTCCAAAATTAATCAAGATCAAGAATTTGTATCTCTAAGGTACTACAATGATGTAATGGACACTCTCCTATCTATACAAGATGTCACAAATGATGATCACATCCATATAGCACATTCCCCTCTGTCCACTCATGAAATGCTTTTTGTGGATGGACACATAGATGGTCTTTATTTAGAATAGGATTCCTTTAATCCTGACATTATTACACAAAACGAGCAGATTACTGATTCCTATAGTCAAACCGAGTTGTCAACATCAGGATTAGATGCCACTACCACCATACTGGGGTAAACCATGTATCAAGAAAATGTCAACATAGGGAGCACGAAGAATCCTTCTGATGAAACCAATGCCAATACTACAACTAGCTATGTCATGAATCTTCATCCACCCATCACCCCATCCACGAATTGGAATAAACATCAAAAAAAATAATTGAATCAAAGTACGAAGAATGTTATCAAAGAAAAAGAAACTAGAAAACATAATGGACAAATCAAATACAAATGGATACAAAAGAATACAAAGAAAGATTATCCCTATCAAACTCCATCAGTCAAAGAAATTGTGTGTGTCGAAATGTGTATAGAGTTAGTTATCCTAATGTTAACACAAACCTTAATGAGATGGTTTACATTCAAATTTTGAAGCAAGTAAAACTAATCTATTTACTAATACAATCAAAATTTTCAAATACGTATCATTGTTCTCTAATTATAGGGATTTATTAAGAGTATGTGTAGGATCATGATGAGCCAAAAAGTGGAAATATTATGGGTATTTGTAGGGTATGTGGCTGATGACTTTTTTTTATCCAAAATTGATGAAACGAAAAGAGTTTTTAGAGGAGATTCTCAGCTTTCCACCAATATAAATTATTCTTTAATTTGAATTTAATAAAGAATTAATAGGCTAATTGAAAAACATCTATAACTTTCAAACAGTATCACATTTTTTGAATCCAAAACATGTGTCACATTCTATGCTTCACATACTATAGGATTAAAAGAAGAAAAAATAAATTTCATGAAGTTTTGACCAAGTTAAGGTGGTCAGACATATGAGTTTTTATATTTTTTAAAAGTTGTAATAAAAAAATCATAATTAATTATTTACTTGGAAAAAATTACAAAAAAATATGCATCACATCTGGACACAAGTCCTCTACTTATATATAAAATCTTATAAAAAAACATTATCATTTTATTATGGTTAGGGTGGTTAGATAGACACCTACTTCTTATTTTTTTCTTGAAATTTAAGTACTCTACATTGAAATTTTAAATTTTCACCAAATAGATTTTATTTATTTTTAAATAAACCTAGTAGTTTAGAAACTACATTCAATTTTCTACAGATTCTATTCTCATATATTTTTGAAATAATATAGATAACTTATTCAATTTTTTACGTCAAGTTGCCTAACACTATTTTTTCTGAATTTTTTGCCACTTAAGGGCCTATTTTTTCTATGATGATCCCACACATACCCTTAAACCATTTGGCCCTCATATTTCTATGAGCACAAAGGTTGTTAAAATTACTACTTAGAAAACGAAATTTTATGCTTAGTATGCAAGCTAAGATGATTTGTATGTGCAAATGTGTGGTGGAAGGATTAATAGTATGCTCTTTATATACGTCTAAAAATGGTAAGGATTAAGCTTGTTAATTAATTAAATATGATTCATTTAATTAATTCCTCTAATGTCATCTACATATAAATAAATTTAATTATTTATTTATATCGTTCATCTTCTAAATTCTTCTACCTTAAATTAAATAAATAATTTTATTTAATTACTAACATTTCTACCCTCCGCTTGATCAAATTAAATAAATTTTTATAATTTATTTATATTTAATTATCATTTGGTTCTAAAGTTTAAATATTTTTGAATATTTGAATAATGGAATATTCTCCATCCCATATTCGAATTTAAAACATTAAATATTTTATTTAATATTTTCCACCTCACCCTAATTTGATTTTTAAACATAATTAAATATGAGTTATTTAATTATGTGGATTTCCATTTTCATCTTCACTCCTAAATTAAATAAATTTAATTTATTTAATTCTAACTCATGCTAACTCACCCTTCCAAATTCGTATCTTATCCTTCAAAATGGAAGTTTCCCTTCGAAACTCAATGACAAAATTGAAAGAAAAGGGAAACCTTCCATCCTTCTCTTCTACTTTCAAAGATCTCCCGCCGTCCGTTTGAAATAAGCTTAATCCAGACCGTCGATTGATTCAGCCAATCAAATCCGTTCAAAAACTTTATAAATTCTGGTGCAAATCCAAGCTTTGGTTACACTTCGTATACTCATTTACGCATGCATACATTACACATACACGCAACCAACATTTGCATTCATACCAGTTTCAATATCACAACAATCTTCTCATTTTAGCATAGCTTTTGCACTTAGCATCGTTTGCATTTTAAATCTCTTTCTTTAGCTATCATTTTGTTGAGCTTGATCTGTTGATCTGAGAGCTAGCTGGAAAACAACAAAACGCTGAAGATAGAGGAAGATAAGACAGTTTCGAGAAGCTGCTGTTACGGTTTGCACATTTTGTTTTCCTTTTTCAGCTTTTCGATTTAATGTTTTATTAATATGTGTTTGATTTTATCTAAATTGATTTAATATTTCACTCACACATAAAATGGTGCCCACTATGGGGCTCGAACCCACAAATTTAACATTTTCTGTAAGTTTGTTTTGATAGTTTCTGTGTTCTAAAATCAACTTTTCAGGAAAATTATGACGTTTAGGCGCATTTGAAATTTTTTGACGCGCATACGAAGATTTTAAATTTTTATTTTGCAGGATTTTGAAGCGCATCCCATGACTGTTAACGCACATTTTGTAATTTTTTAGGCGCATAGAGTAAATGTTTACACGCATATAGTCTTTCTTTCCGCATACGCACTAACTTTCTTGCAGCGCATCTAGTTACTGTTTAGGTGCATATTGCATTTGTTTGCGCACATATTGTATCTGTTTAGGCACATATTGCATCTATTTGTGTGCATATAGCTTCTATTCCGACGCATATATTTTCTCGCGCATATAGCTTCTGTTCTGGCACATATATTTTTCGGTGCATAGAGCTTCTGTTCGGGTGCATATAGACTGTAACAAAATCATAGAAATTTGAGTTTGACGCCTTCTGCAGACAATTTTTTTTTTTCTTCTTTTTTCTGAATTCTAAAATGAAGCAATCCTAGGGTAGCCACATATGGATAAAATGAAGCAATCTAGGATAGTCACCAAACAATGATTTATGCAGTTAAAAATTGAACAATCTGTTTTAGTGAAGCAATATCTTCGCTTAGATTAGATCATTGTGATTTGGATTTAAAAAGAACATCTGTTTTCTTTGAATGTGGCAATAGGTCTATGCTCTCCCCTTAACTAGGTGATCAGAATACCAGACTTGCCTTTTAATTTTTATGCAATTTTACTATTTCAATTACATCCTTTAGAGAGCCTGCCGTAGTGGGAAAAAGTACTCACCCTACAAGAACGAATCAAGTGGGTTTAAGCCAAAGCCAGGCTATTCTGCCCCACTATAAAATTTAAAGCAAATATGGGGAAGCCCTCTTTTTCCAGTAGTGTGCAAGATAACCATCCCCAAAGCCTTTGTTCTAAAGGTTGGAAGGTCTCCTGAGGGAGTTTATTATTGTTGCACCGAACGGAAATCCTTACTACGAACTTAGTGTAGTGGCCAGCCGAGTCAGTTGCCAAACATTCTAATAATCATAGTGCAAGAGGAGGGAAGAATCTGCCCCCAAGACACTCACCATATAACTGCTAAGGACCGTTTGCTTAGGGGATCCGCTATCCACTTCCATAACTCTGAGTATGCACCTGAAAAAGATAAAAATACAGGTGCCCCTTTGGGGGTGACACGACTGTGTGAGTCGACGCAGTTCTAAGATGTGGGCTGTTGATTACTAGAATGACCTACTTGAGCACTTAAGAGTGAGTCTATCTGAAATGTATTTCATGTACAAAAACCTGTGAAAACATTTGATGAAAAATATTTCTTGATCACACAATTCATGTTAGTATAGGGCTTTTAGAACAACTGTTTTCAAAAATGTTTGTTGTGTCTTCCATTACATTAATTCAGATAAAGAGATCATCCAAAAAGGAACATGAAGAACAACAACTAAAAGCCACTTAAGAGTTTTTCATATCTTTGCTTAAAAAACATTCCCAATACTTTTCCCATGCTTAGGGATTGGAAGTCAACAAAGTTTCCCAAGAAATCAGTTTCCAAGAGAATTAGAAAACCTAAGAATCTGTTAGGATACAAGAAAACACTGCCAAAGAGAAAATTCTTGTACAAAAGTTGACAAGTCTTGCTTCACTATGGAGGATTTCTTCACATATATCAGGATTTTGTTAGAGGATTCACTAATGAATATGCTGTAGATCCCTTAGATTCCCAAGCTTATTATCAAAGAATAGCTCTATCACAATGAAATAATCATAACCAACCTCTTGAATTTGACAACATACCACAACCTTCCATAGAATATCCTTCACACCCAAGCCATATTCTTTGAAGATCTTGAGAGAATCTCTTTAAAAATGAAGATCAAAATCTTCTAGAGTGCACCTTTCAAAACAACTTTCTAATTTTTGGTTCAACTTCCCCGAATAGGATTCTGAAATCCTTCATCAATTGGAAGCCACAATCAATAAATTAGGAGCATCCTTGATCATATCATAGGATTCCATATCTTATCAGATCAAGATATCATCACCAACACACTTGTCAAAACCATGATCTAAGTTTAGAGGAAATTTTCAAAAACATTTGCCTATCTCCACAAGATCTCAACACAACAAACTGAAAGATACAATCCAAAAAGAAATTCATATTCAGAACACTCACGAAGAAGGAGAAAGTAGTAATCCCCTTTTCAGCATAAATCAAAATCCACTTTTCAACAACAACATGGACAATAGGGAAGAAAATCCTTTTCATAATTATAGAGATACAAACCACATGGATAGTGATGAAGAACAAGATGAGGAACACCTTAGAGAGGCTGAACAAGATCCAAAATTCCATAAAGCCATTGAAAAGATCTTATAGCGAGATAAGGAAAAGTATTTTCGCTATCTAGCCGAACAAGGGGCTAAATTACCTCATGAATTTGACACTAAAAATTTGCAAAATAAACCTGAAGAGACACCCCTTTCTGATCTTAGTGCCTTGACCCAACAAATCAAGGCACTTCAAGGACAAGTTAGAGAGTTACAAGGGGGAACAACCACAAAGAAATACACTCTCGAGGACATTTGTCCTTATCATTTTGATAGAAGTCTTAACATGATTCCTTTTCCCAAGCATTGTGAAATGCCAAATTTGATTTCTATAATGGGAAAACGGATCCAATCGATCACGTTAGAGACTTTAGAAACCTGACATTGGAATTCTCTCACGAAGATACTTGATGTGACTGTTTCTTAGGAGTCTTGGAGTACACTCTATGGAATGGTTATCTAAAATCACACCTCCCATCAGAACATTTGAAGAATTGATCAACCTATTCATATCACAATATACTTACAACATACAACATTAGATCACCATGATATATCTTTGTAAAGTTGCACAGAAATCAGATGAACCTTTCATTACATTTCTTTAGAGATGGAGAAGAATGTTTTCCAGATATCCATGTCTTGTTCCTGAAAAGGAAAAGATGGTTACTTTCATCAACAGTTTAAATTCAGAAATGAGCTATCACTTGAACTTACATTGTCCTTCTTCTTTTGAGAAAATGATTGAAGAATGCCTTAACCATTGAAAATGCTTTGGTCAAAAGAGGCATAATAAAACATGACAAAGAAAATCCTAGCTCAATTAACTAGCACAATAATCAGGACAAGTCCAAATTCTGGACTCACAACAAAAATATGGTGAATGATGGTGTTGTTGACACAAATCATGCCTCGACCAAACCATTTGTCCTCAGTACTCCAAACAGTCGAAACAACAATGTCAACTCGATTGCAAATCATGGAAATAATCCTCCTCCTTAGAGGAACAATACAAATCAAAACTCTACTCCCCATCAAGGGACTTCCAACAACCAGGGTTACCGAGGAACTAATAACAATCAAAATTCCTTAGGGAACACCTCAAATTCAAATCCACAAAGATTTTCATTCTTCTCGAATAGAAGAACTTTTACTTCATTAGGACAATCCTTAGAATCCACACTCAAAGAATTGATGGCCAAAAATGTCATTACTTTGCCACCTCAACGAAATTATGAACCCAGTGTAAAGCCTCCATCATGGAATGAGGCATACTACTGTGATTATCATTGGTGCAAAGGTCATCGCACAAACAACTACCAAGCCTTGAAAAATGAAATTCAAGACTTAATTGACAATGAAATCATTACAGTAGAAGGAAATCAACAAACCAACGCAGATCACCAAGCATTCTGCAATCCTTTGCCTAATTATCAAAAGGGTGAATCTTCTGAAAAAATGTGAATCATATCAATGATGATCATATAATCAACCATCTCTACGTAGAAGATGAGTGGGTAAATGTCATTAAAGTCAACAAGAAGGTGGAATATAGAGAAGTCAACGCAACAACAAGAACGCAAGCCAAAGTTGTCTTAAAGGGTGCCTCTTCAAAGTCTACTGAACCTCCACATCAACATAAATATGATTTGGTTAATTAGCTTCAAAAAAATCCCACTCAAATTTCCATTCTAGAACTATTAAAGATTTCCCCAGCCCATAAAGAAATTCTAGACAAAGCCCTCGTTGAAACTAGTGTATCAACTGAATTGGATGTGAATCAATTTCAAGCCATGGTAGGGCATTTGTCCTCACCCACTTTTCTTTCATTCTCTGATAAAGATGACATTTCCATAACTCATCCCCATAACTCCTCATTGTACTTAGAAGTCATGGTTCACAAGCTTCGCATCAAATGCGTTCTAATAGATGGAGGTGCTGGTTTGAACATCTGTACCTTGAAGTTGGTCTAAGCCTTAGGATTTTTTGAGGACTCCATTGATTTCAGAAGAAAGATTACCATAAAGGCTTATGATGATGAAGAAAGAGCATCCAAGGGTCTAATCATGCTGCCAATCAGAGTGGGCCTTGTTATAAAGAATAATTTTTGTCAAGCACTGGACCTTGATCTTGCATATAACATATTGTTGGGTCATCCTTGGATCCATGAAATGCAAGCTGTCCCATCAACTTATCATCAATGTCTTAAGTTTCCTTATGATGGACAGGAAATCACAATACCTGCTGATAATTCCAACATTCAAACTTGTGCCAACATAAAAGCCAGTCAAGATACTTTAGTCCCTAATAATTGAGAAGCTCATGCTAGTACTTCTTTAAAAATTGACACACAAATTAGTCAATTGACTAATAGTTTTGATAAAAAGTTCAAATTCAAGGATCATGGAGTTGGAGAATACTCTCGTTGCCTTTCCAATTTACCTACATCACCTCGATCATATGGACAATCGTCTATTAGGGAACATCAAATATCAGCAACATCAACATCAAAGCAAACACCAATAGAGCCAATCACAAAATTTAATGGGAAATTCATCAAAGAAAAATTCCCCATGGAAAATCCTGAGGATACAGAAATTCTAAATTGGCTCTATAAAGATAAAGATGAAGCAGTCTCTAATATCAAATTACTCAAAGACAAATATGGAAAAGGATATTCAATCATGTAGAAGATGGGTTATGATGAAGGGCCTATCAAAAAAAGGAAGGAAGGAGTAGTTGAACCCATTCACCTCTGCGGACTTGCTGCAAAAGAGAAAACTAGATTGGGTTATGATACTCACTCCAAAGAAAAACAACTGCATGGCACTGTCTTCGCATTACAAGAAGGCTCAAATTCATAGGAAGCATGTTTGACAATAGTTCAAAACTTCTTGGAAAATAATTCTGACATAGACTCTGCTAAATATGAATGGGACACCATTTACAATGATGAGTTTTGGAGGGACAAAGAGGTTGATGTAATACACCAATATGCCCCAACTCTAATTGAAGGACAAGGTTCAGGGTCCCAACCATAAGAATTTGAACCAAAAATAAATTATGATTCTAGTGATACTGAATTAGATCTAAACAAACAAGACTATCATGAGGACAGTATCATCATTGATCCACCTCATACCTCAGATCCTACGGACCACTTTGTTATGACCTTAACCATAGCCGATTTCACACAACCTGACAATACTCTCCCTTTAGTTCATCCTGATCTCATTGATTGGGATTCAATCAAACCTATTGACATACCTATGTTTCCAAGTGATGAAGCTATCATAAACTTCCTTTCTGCAGAGGATACAAATTATTGTTCCACCAACAATTTTCGACATAGAGTTTTTGATCAAGAGAGTGTCAAGTTTCCCAGTTGCAAAAGTAAAAACAAAAAAGAAAGATGTAATGGTGAAAACTAGAATCTAGCAGTATTAGCTCAAACAAAAGATAAAATAAAGAGCGTATCCAATGGTGAAAACCTCTTTGAGGCACTAGACGATGGAATCTTGACACTCTCTTGGAGCACTACCATGAACAATCGCCTATTCTGATTGAACCTACAAAGGCTGTCGATCTTGAGACTTCAGACAAACCAAGAATTTTATAGTTAGCTGCATCAATGATAGAGAAAGAAATACCAGAATTCATGAAATTCCTAAAAGCAAATCAGGTCAATTTTGCATGGTCTTATGCTGACATGCCTGATCTTGATCCTGATCTTATCATGTATCACTTGTCTATCAAACCAGGGGCCAAGCCGGTGAAACAAAAACTTAGAAAGATGCACCCTCATGTTGCATTATTGGTTAAGGAAGAACTGAGAAAACTTCTTGATGTGGGCTTCATCAGACCAATCGACTATACATAATAGATCTCCAACATTGTGCCTATATCCAAACTGGATAAAACTGTTAGAATATGTATGGACTTCAGAGATCTCAATAAAGCATGTCCTAAGGATGACTTCCCATTACCAAACATCAAAACTATAGTTGATCTGACAGTTGGTCATGCCATGTATTCATTAATGGATGGTTTTTCTAGATATAACCAAATCAAGATTGCACCTGAAGACTAGGAGAAAACAACTTTCACATGTCCATGGGGAATTTATTGTTGGAACATCATGCCTTTTGGTCTAAAGAATGCTGGGGCTACCTATCAAAGAGCCATGACTACAATCTTTCATGACATAATGCATGTCTTCATAGAAGATTATGTGGATGAGATATTGGCAAAATCGTACACCAGAGAAGGGCATCTTGAAATATTATCCAAAATATTTGCAAGACTAGAGAAATTCAAAGTTCGCCTCAACCCTAAGAAATGTGTTTTTGGGGTCAAATCTGGAAAACTCTCGGGGTACATTGTTTCAGAAAAAAGAATTGAAGCGGATCCTGCAAAAGTACAAGCAATTATTTAAATGCATCCACCAAAGAACATCAGTCAGTTGAGATCACTACAAGGACAACTTCAATCTATATGGAGGTTCATTGCACAATTAGCAGATAAAAGTTTACCTTTCACACATCTACTGCATAAAAATGTTCCTTTCAAGTGGGATGACAAATGTGAATTAGCATTTCAACAAATCAAACAGTATCTGATGACTCCACCAGTTCTCATACCACCAAATCCAGACAAACCACTCATCTTATATATTGCCGCAATAGAGACATCTCTAGGGGAACTGTTAGCACAAGAAGATTCTACAGGAAATGAATGCGCAATCTACTACATCAGTAGAACATTGACAAGTCATGAACTCAACTACACTTCTATTGAGAAGGCTTGTCTAGCAGTAGTTTTTGCTTCACAGAATTTTCGGCATTACATGCTAACCCATACGATCAATCTGGTTTCAAAGATTGTTCCACTCAAGTACTTTTTAAGCAAAGCTTCATTGACAGGAAGGTTAGCAAAGTGGGTAATGATTCTGTGTGAGTTTGACATACATTATGTGGATCGCAAGGCAATCAAAGGAGAAGTTATCACCGATCAATTAGCTGAAGCACCATTACAAGCAGATCATTCGCTGCACATTGAATTTCCAGATGCTGATGTCTTCACTACAGAATCTAAACAAACATGGTCTCTGTATTTTGATTTTTCTTTCACTCAACATGGATTAGGGGTAGGCATACTTTTTGTCACCCCTCAAGGACATACCATTCCTCGATCATATAGGCTAATGTTTCCATGCACCAACAACATAGCCGAATATGAAGCATTGATCACTGGACTCAAAATAGTACTGGAATGGAGAATAACAGAATTACAGGTGTATGGTGACTCACAGCTAGTCATCTATCAGATCAATGATGACTATCAAACCAAAGATGAGAAACTATTACCATATAAAAATATGGTTGATGATTTCAAGAAATATTTTGTGGACATCAAAGTCACACAAATTCCAAGGCTTGATAACAAAGCAGCTGACGCTATGGCTACAATCGTATCATTGTTACAACTCCTAGAAACTCAAAATCATTATGAATTTCTGGTGGAACAATCATTTACACCTGCCTATGATACACCTGAAAGACAAATCATTTTTCATTTAGTAGGATCCAATTCGCCTTGGTACGAAAAAATTTATGCCTATCTCAAAGACGATATCATACCACCTGATTTATCCCGTAACCAAAAACGCAACTTTCTCCACCAATCCGCTCGCTACACTCTTATTGCTGACACCCTTTATCACCATGGTATTGATGGTACTTTACTCCGTTGTCTTGAATGAGAGGAATCTGACAAAGCTTTACAAGAAGTTCATGGTGGCATCTATGGTACTCATTCAAGTGGACTGACCTTAGCCAAGAAATTGATTAGAATGGGTTACTATTGGCCTACAATGGAGAGGGAATCATTCACTTTTGTGACAACATGTTCAAAATGTCAGATTCATGGGAATCTCATTCATGCTCTTGCACAAGAAATTCAACCATTTACACCAACTTGGCCATTTTCTCAATGGGGGTTAGATCTAGTGGGCAAGATCCATCATTCTTCATCAAATGGACATAAATTTATCATCACAGTAACAGAGTATTTTACCAAGTGGATTGAGGCAATCCCTCTTACCAAAGTTACCGGCAAATAAATATCATCATTCATACTCAACTATATCATTTGTCGGTATGGCATTCCCAACTCTATTATTACGGATAATGGACATCCGTTCAAAAATTAGGATGTTGATGAACTTTGTGAGAGATTTCACATACAGCATAGATACTCAACACTTTACTATCCATAAGGGAATGGCCAAGCAAAGACCTCAAATAAAATGATATTGAAAATCTTAAAGAAGACTGTGAATCCTTCAGGGAAGGATTGGCACGTTCAACTCAATCCTGCTCTATGGGCCTATAGAACTAGTGTTCGCACACCAACAGGAGCAACACCATTTGGTCTTGTCTATGGATCAGAGACCATATTACCCTTAGAAGTGGAGATTCCCTCACTTAGAGTATCATTGAAAGGCAGTATCATTGAAGGCCTTACAATAGATGATGAATATCGAGTTTTTTGACTCCAAGAACTGGAACTCTTAGATGAGAAGAGACAAAGAGCAACTGATCATCTAAAAGCATATCAACAAATGATGTCTCACAGCTATAACCACAAAGTAAAGCCACATGCCTTTCAGGTGGGTGATCTTGTTTTGAAAGAGAATCCACGCAATCAACAAGATAGAGAAAAGAAAGGAAAGTTCGAACCAAATTGGCTAGGTCCTTATGTGGTTATTGCAGTATATGGTTCAGGAGCATACAAGTTATCGATTCCAAAAGGGGACCTGTTCGACGAACCTATCAACAACATGCATCTGAAAAAGTATTATGTCTAAGGTGGGTACAAAAAAAAATTAGAAAAAGTCCTAAAAATCAAGAAAAGTCCACAAAAAATCAGAAAAGTCGAGGAAATGCCAAAAGAAAAAAAAGTCTGAAGAAATGCAAAAAATCCAAAGTCCACAGAAAATACAAAAAATCCAAGAAAAGTCCTAAAAAAATGCAAAAAAAAAAGTCTTAAAAAGAAAAAAAGAAAAGAAAAGTCATAGGGTGAAAACCTAGTAAACAGGCAGTCTATTGACAAGAAAAATGCAATAAAAACAAATAGTGAAAATCTGGTAAATAGACGCTATTTGGAAGCTCTCCATCTACTAGTTCATGTTCTGCACTTAACTTTTCAGCCTTCATTTTCATGCATCTTTTTCACCATCTTAGGGTCATACCAGCACCATGCTATCATCATTTGCCTCAAGCGATAACGTCTTATCATGGCTTGATTATTATACATATTCATTTTCAGCAAGTTATGTTGATACTAAGGGCAAACACATACATACTGAGGGCAATCAACTTTCAGATTTTACCAAAACAGTAGGACAATGACATCAAAACCAATCACGCAAACAAAACAACCAAATCAACCATCCAATCATTGATCCATATCATAGTTGCTTTCAGTTGCATACCTTATGATGAAGCATATCTGGATGATCTCTAATCTGACTAATGTTTGGAATCATAGTATTTCATTTTTGAAAATGGTTATTTATTTTTCGATATCATTTCTCTAGAGCACACTCGATGATGTACTGAACTAGAGTGGCAAGGAAAGGGGATGATTTTTCTTGGTTTGCTATTTTGAGGTTAATCATTTATCTATTGCAAATATGTCGCGAGACATGATTTTTTTCAAAAATTATCATTGATGACAGTTCCAAATTTGCATCAAAGGGTGGTTAGTCTTTGTCTGTTTATGCAAGAAATGCTCAGGCCATCTCGGTTCAATTATACTTAGATGCTTGTGTTCACTTGCTATATCAAAAATCATGAAAGTTGTACTCAAGTCATCATTGGTGCTAATTTCCCCTCTGATGCTTTTATACACTTCAAACATTTTCAAACGCTCTATGATGATTTAAGCAGGCTCACTAAAAGGCTCAACAAAATGGTCGGTTTAATTTAGTGGTATTTTCATTTTAGGTCATTGTACATAACTGCATATTGGATTTGCGTCGAGAGTTTTTGAACAGTCATCCGCTATCATATTTCGTTGGATTATTTGTGGAGGACGATGCAAACATTTGTAGCATTATCATATTATCATTGCATTTTCATTTGCATTATCATCTCATCATTTCATTATCATTTTATCATGGCATTATCATTATCATTTACTATCATTTCATATTAGCTTCATATCCTTATCATTTCATATCAATTTCATATCATTTCATCATCGTTGCATTTTCATTATTATTTCATATTAGTTTCATATCATTTCATCATCATTATCATTTTATCATTTCATATTAGTTTCATTTTCATTATCATTTTATTATTGCATTCATATCATTTCATCATTATCATCTCACCATTCCATTCATTTTCATCATCGTTTTATATCATTCCATCATTTCATATTAGTTGCATTTTCATTTTATCAATATTTCATTTGCCTTTCATTTTCATATCATTCCATATCGGTTATCATTTTATTTCCTCTCATTGGCCATTCATTATTACTTCACTACCATTTCCATTATCATTTCATTCATTATCATTATATTATAATCATTTCTTTCATTTATCATTCATTCCATTATCATTTCATTCATTATCATTATATTATAGTCATTTCATTTTGTTCTTTTATCATTCGTTCCTTCCATTCATTATTATTATATTATCATCTTTTCATTATTTCATTATCATTACCATTTATTGCATCATCATTCATCTCACATTTTATAATTTTATTCATGTCATTACCATTTCATTATCACCTCATTTCACTCATTATTCATTACATCATTATCATTCATTTTATTATCATTATCAAAGCATATCATTTCATTATCATTATCATTCATTTCATTCATATCATCTCATTTTATTATTATTATTATTATCATTTAACAATTTCATCTCATTATCATCTATCCATTTAACATTTCATATCATATCATTTAACACTCCATTCATTTTAATTACTTTATAATTTAACATTCCATCATTTCATATCATTTCATTTCATTATAATCCCATTTATCATTTCATTTATCCATTCATTCTAATAAAAAATCATTATATTTCATCACATATCATTTTATCATACATCACTATTTATACATCACTATTTCATAACTATATTCCTATCATCCCATGTCATAACATTTTATCCACTTATATCATCACATCACATCATATCATAATGCATATCATGAACACAACATTCATTTTTCATCTTTTATCTGCATTGAAAAATCCAAATAAAAAATAAACATTCCATATACACCTCATAAATCATTCACCTGCATGACATCGTTAGTACATATCATCAAGTCATCATCATAATAAAACATCATAATCAAATCATCCTGCATATCATGTTAGTCATCAAATCTCCATAAACACATAGACATAAATGCATATCATATCATCGCATCATAAATCCACATAAGATCAACATCAAAATAATCATGACCACTACATAATCATCGCTCATCAAAAATGATACAAATGTCCAAATGTCCAATGAAACTAAAATGTCCAATACATCAAAAATGGCATATACATGCTCCAAAAATAATATCATAAAGTCTAGCTAGTAGATGCCCCTGATGGTGCTGGTCCGGAAGGAGGTGGTCTACCACTGGTGCTTGCATCTAGATCCTGCCGTGGTCTTGTCACTCCCTTGCTCTGGGTATGTGTCTGTGATCTGCTCCTCGTCCTGCTATGGGATTGTGGGTATGGCTCTCTGTGCTATGGAGGACACAACTCCTCATATCTGACCCTATAATACTCAGCCTCCCTAGCCATTTCCATACCCTCAGCAATGGCATCCCGTAGTGACACACTCTCTACAGTGCCCATCAGATTCTGAGCCATGCCCTTAGCCTCTACCACCCTCCGTTTGAACGCATCCCTATCTGTGATCAACTGGGCTAACTGTGGACCTGGAGCAAGTGCCTGTTCTAGTGCCTATGCCTATGCCTGTACCAACTGCACCTGAAATTGTACAATGAAAGCCTGTGACTACGCTAGTTAACTTTGCAACTGACCCTGCTGCCCCTGTAACATCTGCACCTGGGCCTGAAGTGTGGCAAACTGTCCCTACTGTGAGGAGGATGCCATCTGGATCACTGTTTGTTGTCCTATCCCTATCCTCAACCGTCGCATAATTTGAACACCCCTCAAGATATCTAGTCTCGACCTCCCTAGCACATGTCCCCCCTCTCCACCATCATCTCCACCATCATCATCATCATCATCTGAATCCTCCTCGTCCCCGCTCTCCACTTCCTCTCCTCCGACTGCTCCCTGCACACCACCGGCCACATCATCCTGCCTCACTGCACCTAGCTATGGTACTATCAAAATTGATGCTGGCTCATCAAGGTTGGTGAACCGAGGAAAGGGATGCATGTGAAAATATGCAGAGTACTCATCAGACATGCCCGTATCCACAATATCTTGCCTGCCAGCCCATACCTTAGGTGCTAATGCCATAAACTCTGTATATGTGGCCTCATATGAAATGCACGGCCCCCATCTGACCTCATCTTTGCTCCGGGCGTAATGTACAACCCCCTGTGGCATCCCCTGAGTAAATCCAAATTGCCTTTGCACCCGCAAGGCCAAAAATCTCTCCAAAATGAAGGGAGTCCTCCCTATCAGGAATCACGACATACATACGTATGGCATCTCTATGTCATCGGTAGCCCATGGCTCACAATCTAGATATGGTCACCATACAACTATGTCCATGTCATCCAGCAGACACCTCCAATAATCTACCTTGCCCAGCTTGGGCTGGGTAAGGAACACCGCATACATATAGATATATGGCCTACCTAGTGGCCTAACTCTGGGGCAAGCCGGTCTCATCACAGCAAAATGCTCCCATGCCTAGATCTGTAATAATGTCACCCCACATGACAAACTAGAGGACCCTCTGTACACCACCTGGTGCAAATCATGATAAAGATGAGCTAACATGCAGCTCCCCTACACATATCGCCGTGGCTATAGCATCATCTGCTCTAGAATCCTGCCCCAACCCACTGATAATCCCTTTGCCCAGCGATCCAGAGAAAGGAGACCTCTAATGAAAGCACCCAAAACTATTGGCAAGGCTGGATATCCTCAAAAAATAGCCCATGGTACCCAGTACCTGACTATATATGCGTCTCTGTATACTCTCCTCAACACATCTGTGCCCCCTAGCTCCTTGTGATCGTAATACATAAGGGCTCCAACCACAGGGATACCTAATATCCTGTACACGTCCTCAGGAGTCACTGTCACCTCATCGGTCGACATGTGAAAGGTGTTGTACTCTGAATCCCATCGCTTTGCAAGCATCATCAACAATCCTCTGTTGACCCTAATCAATGACATCGCCAACAAGGATCTCAGACGACATGTATCAATCAACACTATGTCAGCAGGTGTCAACTCAGGGATCCTATCCCATCCTGCTGAATGTCGCTCTCTAATCTAGAGGTTTTTGAAAACCACCTATTTTCATCACAAGGATATTTCATCAGATTCATCTCAATCATACCAATCATATCAATCATTCAAACAACATCAATCAAACCCATATCTATCAGTGACCTATATTAACAAACTATCTCAGACCCATATCAATGACTCATATCAATGCATCACATCAACAACCCATATCACACAATCAGTCTTGTCAATCAAATCAAATCAAATCTATCTAGCTGGATATCATATCAAATCTATTCTACAATCAATTACTATTTGTTTTCTATCACAGAAAGCAAATTTATCAGAAGTCATATCAATCATTTACTCTTTGTTTTCTACTCTAGGAAGAAAAGTTATCAGTTTACTCACTTGTTCTTTGTTTTCTATCCTGGGAAGCAAAGTTATCAATCAATCATTTAATTTTTCTATCATCTCTATCCATATCAGTATGATGGCACAACAATTTACCTATCTATTGACTAAGGAAGTAATACAAATCATCATTTTCACAGAACATTCATTCTGCCTATTTTACTAGATGCCCCGTTCTTTTTACGGGATGCGCTAAATCCCGTATGCACCATTGTTTTCACTCTATGCGCTTAAACAAATCCCCAATGCGCATTTTCCCATATGCGCCACTTCACTCATCCAATGCGCCACTGTTTTTGCTGTATGCGCACTTTCCTATATGCGCGTCTATTTTCCCTATATGCGCTCTACCCCTAAAATTTTCAAACCTACCCTATGTGTGCTAGTTTCTACGAGATGCGCTAAATTGGTTTTTTACAACATTTAAATCTATGCCCTATGACATTTGTTTCTGCCCTATGCGCGCCTGTTTTTTTGAAAGTGCCTAAATTTTTCTGTATGCGTGCAAACGTAATTTCAAAAATTGAATCCATGAAAAAAAACATGAAAATTTTGATCCAAACGAAAAAATTCGAAAGCAAAAGAGGATAGATCGACTCACCGGTGGTCCATACGCAGCTGGCCTCTGATATTTGCGTGATCTCTCGAATTGATGACGATGATACAAAATCTCTATGTCGCGATGTCACTCTCAAGCTACGGTTTTCACCAAAGTCAACAGTGCAAATGACTTGTCTTTTTCAACCTTTTTACCTTTTAAAGGTCAACCGAGGGTAAAATTTGACTTTATTTTCAAAATGGACATTCTTTTTCATCATTTATCGCGAGTTAAATCACTCTCTCTCATTCGTAATTTACCTCCCAAGGGGGTATCATCAACAAAAATATCGGAAGCACATTAGGGGCAAAAATCTTATTTTTCTTTGAAGCAATGTGTTTTACGCATCATTTCAAAGAGGGGAAAAATGTATACATCTAAAAATGGTCAGGATTAAGCTTGTTAATTAATTAAATATGATTTATTTAATTAATTCCTCTAGTGTCATCTACATATAAATAAATTTAATTATTTATTTATATCGTTCATCTTCTAAATTCTTCTACCTTAAATTAAATAAATAATTTTATTTAATTACTAACATTTCTACCCTCTGCTTGATTAAATTAAATAATTTTTTATAATTTATTTATATTTAATTGTCATTTGGATCTAAAGTTTAAATATTTTTGAATATTTGAATAATGGAATATTCTCCATCCCATATTCAAATTTAAAATATTAAATATTTTATTTAATATTTTCCACCTCACCCTAATTTGATTTTTAAACATAATTAAATATGAGTTATTTAATTATGTGGATTTCCATTTTCATCTTCACTCCTAAATTAAATAAATTTAATTTATTTAATTCTAACTCGTGCTAACTCACCCTTCTAAATTCGTATCTTATCCTTCGAAACTCAATGATGAAATTGAAAGAAAAGGGAAACCTTCCATCCTTCTCTTCTACTTTTGAAGATTTCTCGCTGTCCGTTTGAAACAAGCTTAATCCAGACCGTCGATCGATTCAGCCAATCAAATCCGTTCGAAAACTCTATAAATTTTGGCGCAAATCCAAGTTTTGGTTACACTTCGTACACTCATTTACACACGCATAAATTACACATACACGCAACCAACATTTGCATTCATACCAGTTTCAATATCACAACAATCTTCTCATTTTAGCATAGCTTTTGCACTTAGCGTAGTTTGCATTTTAAATCTCATTCTTTAGCTGTCATTTTGTTGAGCTTGATCTGTTGATCTGAGAGCTAGCTGGAAAACAAAAAAATGCTGAAGATAGAGGAAGATAAGATGGTTTCGAGAAGCTGCTGTTATGGTTTGCACATTTTGTTTTCCTTTTTCAGCTTTTCGATTTAATGTTTTATTAATATGTGTTTGATTTTATCTAAATTGATTTAATATTTCACTCACACACTCTTAAATGAAACAAGATGATGGAATTGATGATGAATGCAATGATAAACGAAGGATGATGTTGGTGAGGGATGAAAAAGTGGAGATGAGTGAGATGATATGCAACTATAATGAGCTATCTATGATTATGCATATGCTCAAATGCAAACATAAAACAAACTAACCTAAAATGTAACTATGATGAAATGGAGATGATAAAATGTAACTATGAAGCAAATAATTAATCCAAGATGAGAATGCAAAGTAACATATGACATGCAAGCTAAGTATAGACTCCATGAAAGCTCCAAGCTCCTACGAAAAACCTGCATGGTAAAAATACTCAAATTGTGGATGGAAAATGGCATTATAACACTATTCCAATTTGTATTTCAAAATAGCATTATAACATTACTCAAAAGGTGGATGATAATACAAAGGATGAGGGGTGTATTTATAGAGTTGTGCAAGCATTTTGTGAGGTGGCACCTATCAACGGTTCAGATTCAAAGGAGACAAGATAGATGGTGGAGATGAAAGGAATCAGGATGTTGTCCCCTTGACCAAGGACAACATGCCATGTGTGTGAAGAGAACCCCCTTGACCAATTGGAAGCATGCCAAATCTATGAGATTCCAAGTGTGTGAAACAAAGACCCATGTGCTCCAAATTTGTTGGAAGTGTGGGGGAATAAAGCCATGTGCTTTTTCTTATTGGTGGAAGTGTGTGAGGATAATTCTAATTAATAATTAGGCTTATATATTTTCATGCGACCTTTATAAGGTGGCACATAAAAAAAGTTGTAGAAATGTGCTCTAATTCTTAATCAGGATTAGGGAAGATTAATTAAATAAACATGTTTAGGGTTTTTTGTTTATTTAATTTTGAAGAAATGTCCCCTTGACCAAGGACAACATGTATGTGTGTGAAGAGAATCCCCTTGAACAATTGGACGCATGCCAAATGTATGAGATTCCAAGCATGTGAAACAAAGACCCACATGCTCCAAATTTGTTGGAAGTGTGGGGGAATAAAGCCATTTGCTTTTTCTTATTGGTGGAAGTGTGTGAGGGAATAAATCCATGTGATTTTTATTATTGGTGGAAGTGTGTGAGGATAATTCTAATTAATAATTAGGCTTATTTATTTTCATGTGACCTTTATGAGGTGGCACATAAAAAAGTTGTAGAAATGTGCTCTAATTCTTAATCAGGATTAGGTAAGATTAATTAAATAAACATGTTTAGGGTTTTTTGTTTATTTAATTTAGAAGAATGTGAATTAGGAGAATTAAAAGGAAGGTTAACAATATAAATAAAGTAAGACCTTATTTATATGTAGTGGAAGCATTAATCAAATAGGTTGCATTTAATTAATTGAATGCAATGACCATTTTCAGGTGTATACAAAAACTATGGGGCAAAATAAAAAAAGTGAAAAGTATCCATCAAGGATGTCCACAAAAGCAAAAGTAGTATTTTCAAGTGACGTACAAAGTGTATCAAACAGTTGGTCCTAATTCCATGCACACTTTCATATCCACCCATCATTGCTCATCTTCCCAAGTTTGGAGAGTCAAAGGTTCCAAACTATCAACCAATCCATCTCTTATCCCTAAAAACACTCCATCCACACCTCCACACATGATATCCAATTCTCAAATTTACCATGTATTGGTAACGACCCTTTATTGTAAGGATTCTGAAGGCACTCTATCGCGATGTGCACACAAAGACAAAGTTAACCCCGGTATCAATAAAGCAAATCAAGAATCTCAAAAGTTGCATTCAAGTGCATGTATCTTAGCAAAACAACTTCTTCAGATAGGATATCAATGGCACATTATGACAGAAGTGTCTACATCACCAACACCTTTTGATTCAGCATGAGCTTAAAATCTTTCAAAAAACTAAAAAAAATAAAATATGAAAATCCAATAAAATCAGAAAAAGGATTGAAAACAGTAAAGAGAAAAATCATCCTCTAGTGAAAATCGCATGTGTGGTGCTTTGGGCAAGACCATGATGAAAACTTGGCAAACAGGCATCATGTGTGGAATCGAGCATCTACGTGTGCTAGTTCAAGTGAAAGTGTCTCATCCCATCCATAATAAACCCAACATTCCATCCATCTCATCCATAATAAATCCATTCATCCATGAACCATTTATCCAATCCATTTTCATCCATTTGCATCCATCATCCAAGTTATCTTGATCTTGATGAAAGTTTGATGCAAACTTTATGCTTGCTTATGGTAAACATCTTGACATGGGTCGTTTTCATTGATCCTATCCTACCTAGTGTTATCTGAGAAATGAAACATTATCCAAATGAGTCTTCTTTATCTGAACACTGTATCTTATCACAAGATAATCCTTGGCATCCTTTGCGTGCTTACCATATCCATCCATCCATAACATTCAATACATTGCTAGACATTGGGGGAAGATATTTACATCTTGCTTTAGGAATAAATATTGATCTATATCCTCCCAACTTATGTCATGATTCAAACATTGGAAAACGTGAAATAAAATTGGTCCACCACTTGTGAGCAAAAACCCTAATCACTAGCCCATGTCACATTTTGACAAGAAGATGTTCCTTATCAAGTGTTATCTTCAATTGAACATCAATCTAAACAATCAATATCAGTTGCATCTAATTTTCACATCAATGTAACATCAAATCATTCAAAATAATTTTGTTCCAAATCAAGCTTCAAAATCCCGATAAATAAAATCCAATTAGAAAATCATCATCTCAGGATATCCTTGTGTTGCTTAACACTATCCCTACATTGTTGTGTATTTTCAACAATGTTATCATCAATCTATCATCACCTTGGGATATCCATCCCAATCCTTGTGTTGCTTAACACTATCCTTGCATTGTTGTGCATCCTCAACAATGTTATCATCATCAATCCTAATCAATCAATCCTTGCATTGTTGTGTATCCATAACAATGTTATCATCGTCATCAATCCATCAATTCGATTAGTCAACCTTAGCTTGGTCTTCAGCAAAATCCCAAACAAAAAAATGATATCGTCACACATGTCCATATCCAAATCATCAAAATCATGCGAAAAATCCAAAAACATCCAAAACATCGAAAAATCCAAAAACATCCAAAACATTGAAAAGTCCAAAAACATCCAAAACATCAAAAAATCCAAAAATGTCCAAACAGCAAAAAGTACAAAAATATCCAAAACATCAAAAAATCTAAAAACATCCAAAACCTCAAAATCCAAAAACATTCAAAAGACATCAAAATCCAAAAACATTTAAAAAACATGAAATCCAAAAACATTCATAAAATCTTAAACCCCAAAACATTAGAAAAATAAAAAATCAAAACATTTGAAAATCTCAAAAATATAAAAAACCTCAAAAGATTCCAAAAAAATCAAAAACATCCAAATATTTGAAAAAAACCATCTATCTCATCTCGCTTTCACTCAAAATAATCAATCATCCATAATAAATTGATCATAACCTTCATCCTTTGGAAAAACAAACATAAACAACCACAACAATTGGAAAAAACAAACTTCAAATGTAAAATCAAAGTCGAAACAACAAATTTTTTTTAAAAAATTAAAGTCTTGATCATTTTCAAACATGTCAGTCAACCTTATATCAACAACCTATCAATCAACTTATCAAACCATCATCATCTTATACAATGCATGTCCTAGGATATATCGTTTCGACAATGGACATCATTTTGGATATCACTTGGATTCTTATGCTATAAAAAAAAATCCCTTTGGCTAGAGATATGAAGAATATTGAATTTTTTTCGTACTTGATCTTTAATTTTGATTCATCTTATTGCACTCATTCCAAGGACCTTTCGATGATATCCGAACAAAGGATTTAGAGAGATAGGAATGGGGCAACAATAATTATCTTTTGTCTGCCGTGCTTGATGGATGTTGTAAAATAACTTGGCAAATACTTGCTTTGGTAGGTATGTCCTAGCAAGGTTTCCATATGTCAAGTGTGAACAAGAATACTCCTATCCGTTTGTTGAGTCAAATTCCATCACACTAGCTACAACGACATCCTAGTTCTTTATACCTTGATGCATTGTATCTACCTGTGTTATGAAACATAAGGTAAGTAGCCCTTTTAAAATCCCAATCCTTGATAAGCGAATCATCATCTATCATCATCATCATCTCTAATAAAGTCTCGTCAGATGATGGACTTGTTGGATCCTCTTGTCATCATCTCATTTCTTCTTTCTTCTCTCCATGCTAACATAACATCACCAGTGCATCCATCCTGCATCCACAAACCATCAACATTTTGCACATCATCTCACATGCATTTTCATCATCATAATATAGATCTGTTAGTCTAAGCATCTACATAGAACATCCATCGCATAATCATAACATATCACATCATCCATCTCATCCATCTCACATGCATTACATCATCATTTTTAGTTGTTTAGGATAATATAGATCAGTTATTCTAAGCATCTTAAAATCATCTCATTTGCATCATCATCATAACCATCCATTTTTAACCTCTTTATCATGAGATTGACCATCAAATTGAATCTTTCGCTCGATCTCTCGAGGGGGCAATGTACCAACATACTTCTTTCCATTGGGGGTATCCAAAAAAAATTAGAAATTTTTTCAATTTTGATCGCGGCAAGTTCATTCTTTGAACCAACGCAACAAGTACATCACTTCAAAGAGGGGAAAAATGTAGACATGCAAAATTGACATCATGCATAATCATATTCACTCATTAATTAAATAAATCAAGTCTATTTGATTTATCTCCTAAGGTCATCCATTTAAATTGAATAAATTAACTTTATTTAATTTAAGCCTATCATCATCCTGTTAATTAAATAAATCAAACCTTATTTAATTAAATCTCAAATGCATATTCCATCCCTTTTGATTTAAATAAATCAAAGTATTTAAATGAATTTCGTCAAAAGCACCTAATCATCATCTAAGTTAATCTAATCCTGATTAAATCTAATCTAACCACCCATCACATCCTCTAGCTTTTCCCACTTGCACCAATAAAGCATTTTAATTAATTTATAAATTCATCATTTTCCCTCAACAAAGCATATTTGGAAGAATATTCCCTCAAGTTTGAATTTGAAAACAATTTGACATGTACATCCAACAAAGCATTTAAGAGGTCTTACATGTCTCTTGCAAAGGTCAAACTTAACATTTAACTCTCAAATTCAAATTTGAATCTTCAAATTTGAATCTCCCCCTCTTTGGCACATTGATCAAAATGTGCTAATTCCTCAAACCTATCACAAGTTGACAAGTGGCCTCTTCTCATTGGTGGATCTTTAGTCCCACATCCTCCATATTTGGCATTCTTTTATCCTTCTTGGCTATAAATAGAGAGCTTCTCTATTGTATCGATCCTCCACAATCTTAGCATTTCATCTCCACAATCTCATGCACAAATACATCATTGTCATTTGAATCCATATCGTACCTTCATAGCACTTCATATCATCTTCAAAGCAATTTCATCATTTAGCTTATCCAAAGGGGTTGGGAAAGGGCTATTTTCCACAATAGCACCAATCCCCCTATAAAGCGATAGTTTAATCCATTTTAGATAGGTTTACATGCTTATGATTTCTTTATAATGATTTTTATCATGTTTCCTTGTCTTAATGTGATTAAGAACTTCATAGGGAGTTTGATTATTGTTTTTGGCTAACTTGACTAATAATATGTTGTGTTGATTTAGATAGCAAAGCAAAAATATTGCTCACATATTATATTATAATATTTATAATATTTATATTATATTATAATATAATATAATATAATATATATTATTATAAAATAATATAATATTATATAATAATATTACATATTTAATATTATAATATATACATTTTTTAGATTGTAGGAATCGGTTGGGTATCTGCCCCGCTAAAAATTGCAGTGCGCTTGGTAAACTTTTTTCACGTGATTGATGATACTGGTAAGACATGCCCTCCGGTACCACGGGGATAGTGGGAAGGCTAGACCTCGTGACCTCTTGCCTGCAATAAGATTCTTTAGCCAATTGAGTTAGGCCTACCACCCAAATATTATAATATAATTAATATTATATAATAAATAATATTATATAATAAATAATATTATATAATAATATAATATTATATAATAAATAATATTATATAATAATATAATATTATATAATAATATAATATAATAAATTTAATATATTATAATATAATATTATATATAATTTATTAATATATAAGTATTATAATATAATATAATGTTATAATATATTTAATATATTATAATATAATATTAAATTAAAAAAACATTATTATAATATTTTTTAATTTAATATCCATGCTATATGACAAATATATTAAAAAATTATTATAATATAATAAATAAAAATATTGGTCGGCCCCAGACTTGATGAAATTATAAAATTTGACCTAAACATATCTGTTTAGAAACTGATATCCATTTCTAATAGATATCTGTTTTGATCTACTATTAGCTTTGGCACGATGCACTTTCTACCCAAGCCTACAAAAAGTCAAAGCAAAATTTTGCATTTCTGGGTGAGTTAATAATGCCCTTTTTTTCACATCGCCACTTTTTGGACCCCCATGATCTTGCACAGACCCTTCATTTCAAGGTTTGGTTACCAAAACAAGGTTTGACCAATGAAAACCCCTATCCACTAACAAAGTTCAGCAATTTCCCTCTCTTTGATGTGTAATTTGCAGATTTAGGTCGAATATCCATTGAAGAGCAAGATTGGAAAAAGTTGTCAAAGTTGTCAAAGTTGTCAAATCTATCTTGCAAGATCACAAAAAATTCACCTACAGGTTCGAATTCAGTGTTTTAGACTTGAAGATTGGAGGGAAGAGAAGCTATAGGAGAGCACTAGAGGATATTAGAGTTTTAGATCAACCCTAATACTAGGAATAAATTTCCACTTGTGGCATATGAGTCCCAATATACTAGTTTTTAGAATTCTTTTGTAGATCTTTGTTTAGTAGTTGCAGATTCTGGTTTTAGCCTGAAACTATAAATTGGTACTAAATCACCTCTATTGGTGTATGAGTCCCAGTGTGCTTAAAAAGTCATAATTTCAGGATTGCAGACCTTGTTTCAAACATCTTCAATTTTCTAGGTGCACCTCTATTCATTCTCAATTTTCTATTTTTGATTTAAGTTCATTTTCTAGGTCATATAATTAGGTTTTATATGTTACTTCCATTTCTTATCTTTCTAAGCCTTTTCTTAGTGGTGAAGCCCCCTTTTTATCTTTAATCACACCCTAGGAGACCTTATAGTAGATCCCTTCTCTCAATTGCACCATTAGATTGAGATCTCTAAGGTTTCCTTGAATGAAATAGAGCAAAATAGGGCTCCCTAAGTTGCCCATCTCCTAAAAGGTGGATACACTCGTATTTTCTTTCATTTCATTTTGGTGAACCTAGCCTTTGGACACCTTATTTTTGATTTGGAGTGCATCATAGTTCTAGATATAGCTTTCATTAACTTTGTATTAGAATTTTCATTAGTTCATTTGCATTTAGGGCTTCTAAATCTTGCATTAGTGTAAGTGCATATAGGTTGTATTTTTCCATATTGCATCATTAAATTTTATTTGAAATTTGTAATTGCACCTAGTCTAGGACTCTAGACATCACATAAACCAAAAAACCTAACATTCACTTAGAATTTTCTAAAATTAGTGTCAAAACCCTCATTTGGGACTCATTCACCCCTCTAGGTGATTTACTCCTGGTGCAAGTTGTTTTACTTGATTTCTGGGAATTTTTTGTTGATTATTTCTCATCATTTGAATGCTACAAAAACCCTAACTGGGACCCATACACCCCTCTGGGAAATTTAGTCCCATGTTGGATTTTCATTTTCATTTTACAACATTAAAAACCTTGTTTCTATGCTTCTATTTATTATTGTTAGATTTCTTTTTTAGTTTACTGAGTTTCTGTTTCTTCCATTCTATTGCATGTAGATTAATTTCATTTGAATTGAAATTAAAGTATATCACTTATCTTGTTTTCATTTCATTTATCTTGCATTCATTCTCCCTTGCATGAGATTCACAACTTGGTTCCCTATTGCTAATACTATAGTGAGATGTAGCTCAAGACTCATGTTATCCCATGATAACACACTCGTCATGGATCTTGGGTTATCTAACTCTTTCACTCATAGTGTTGACACTAGTTCACTAGGTTTGGACCATACCCTTAACAATTATTTTCCTTCAAGTAGCATGAAAAGTGTTGAAATAATGGTTACTATCATTCCTCAAAAAAACATAATCCAAATCCGTGAAGACTTAATGAACTTACAACATCAATTGAGTACTAAAAAAATTTCAATCATTGCTATTCCCACTATAGATAACATACAACACATGATTGCAAGTGAAGAAGGAATAGAACTTACACGTAACCTAGCTCAAATTTTTGGCAAACTTACTAATTGTGTTCAACCTTTGAACAATGTCCAAAGTCAAGGAGGAACTCAAATTCCTCTCCCTATAACCATTTCCTCTATTCCTATCTATACCAACCCTCAAGTTACAACAATGATGCAACCTACTAGTAATGTATTTTGTACATTGGGTATTTCTGCTAGCAATCCTTGTACCTTTGTGGCATTGCATGTCATATCTCCTACCACTTTACTTCCTATAAGAATTCCATTCACTTCCCCTTCAAACACATATACACCTCCACCATACTTACCTCCATCTCAAAATACAACCAATGATGCCATCCTTAACCAACTTTTGCAAAAATTTTCATCCCTTCAAAATAAAATTTGCACCATAAACCAAAATCAAAATGACCAACCTACATACTATGTCAAAAACAATCCCTTATGCTTGGAGATATTGAGAACACCAATACCACAAGGTATAGAGATTCCTAGATTTGAGAAATATGGGGGGAAAGGAGATCCTTCTAACCATATTTCCACTTACATTTCCTTATGCAGTGATTTCATCCTTGAGGATAAGCTCATGGCTAAGCCTTTCCCTAGTCTTTGAAGGATACCACCTTAGAATGATTTTCCTCATTACTGAATAACTCAATTCATTCATTCAATGAACTTGTTGAGGCCTTTATAAACCATTTCCATGTGCACATGACTCCTAAGATGACCTTAGCCGATTTGATGAGATGTAAACAAAAGGATGATGAAAAAGTTACTGACTTCATTTCATACTACCAATCACTTTATTCCCAAATCAACATAACTATTCTTGATCCTCACCTTCAATGAATATTCATTAAGAAATTGCAAACTAAAATAAAATATAAGCTCGAAATGATGAAGTTTCGTCCCTTTTTACACTTGTGTACTTCCCTTCATGATCATCAAAACTTGATTAGTAGTTGTGAAAAAAACCCACCTCTAGCTGACCTAAGAAGTCTGAATTCACTACTCAAAACAATTACTAACCTTTTAGGAAACAAAATAAAGTATTTATTCAACTAAATCCCCCTCAACCAACTCAATATGTCGATACCCAAGTGGATGCAATAAAGAAGAAAAATCCTTTCACATTTGGGGATTTAGCTAGACAATTCACTCCCCTATCCGATACCCTGCATAACACAATGTTACAACTTCTAGAATAGATGATTTCCTTAACTCTTGTTAAAAATCTCAATCCTAATAAGACTTTACCTCCAAAATTTAGACCAAATTCCTATTGCCATTTTCACCAACAAAATGAACATGATACAAAACATTGTAAGCATCTTAAACACATGGTGCAAGACCTCATTGATTCCAATCATATTCAAATTAGTGGTGTCAATGATCAAGGTAATAAGTCTGTTGCCACTCCCAACCAAAATTTGAAAATCTTCACCAACCCTATACCTAATGATAATATTTCATTTATCAAATCTAGTGAAACTAAGAAGAATGATGTGATGAATGTTGACACAAATGATGACAACATTGATACTATTGAATAAGGTCCTATAGAACTACTAATGAATGAAATCCTATCGATGGTTTGGTTGCATTGATCGAAAATCAACCTTGTAAGGGCCAAACTAAAAAGCCTCTTGAAATTTCTTTCTCATCTAAAGATATTATTAGAAATAGACCTGATGGTCCTCTTTGTATAGCCGACCGAATCAATGATAAGCCCACTAATGGGATATTAATTAATCTCATCTATGGAGAGAATGTGATCACTAAGGAATTCTTACTTGTGCATGAAATATATCAAGAAATCTATGATCAACCAAAATCATGGATAAAAAATCATAATGGTTTCACTTTCCCTATGATGGGATCGATCACTCTTCCTCTAAAAATAGGACCAAAACAATTAGATGTCTTATTCTCCATCATCCCGACGTTAGATCTATTCTATGTGAAGCTTGGTTATCCATGGCTATGCTCCATGGAATCCATCCCATTAGTCATGCATAAATTTTTAAAGTTTCCTTTTGACAATGAAATATTTACTATGCACCATAGTGGCTTCAATCCCATGTCTTCCTATGGGAATTTCTCATTGGATTTCTTTTGGGCCAAGCCCATGGAACCTATTAAACCTCATGAGGACTTCTTTTTAAAATCCTATCAAAAGTTTAAGGTGAAATGTATAGCAAAACTATCCCTTAGAAACATGCCTCAACCTATGATTGAGCCACCTATCCTTGATGAAATCATGATTGAACCTAAAGACATTCCAAACAACCAAGACCAAACCAAGAAAAATCCTTTTCCTATGACCTATAAATGACCAAGAGACAACGAAAACAATCTTGTCACACCTCCTAAGATAAAAAAAGTTTATACAAAGCTAAAGAGAAAGTGGCTAAACAACCTCCCATGGTTCCTTCCATTCCTCCCCTTAAGAAAGAAAATGAACCTATGGTTGATAGATTCACTCCTACAAAAACACAAATTGAAAACCATGCTAAAAGAAAAAAATGCTAGAGAGTGTAGGCGTAGACGTCGTTCTTTTTCTAGATGGTTAAACAAAGAGAACAAAAAAAAATCAACATCCAAACTTTTTTGAAGCAATACATGATGAGTCTCCCTCTTCTCTGCACCAAAAAGATCCTCTATTGCAACCGCAATAGGATTTAAATCCTTCTTTGGACATTATCATTCGACCTCCCACTATGATTAACTTAGATGACGATGATGAGGTTGCTAAAATTGATGAAGTGCATAATGAATTGAATACATTGTTTTCCTCTTCTATGAGCTTAAATGATAATTCTCCTAGAAAGAGTGTTGAACTTAGTGATGACCCTAGTTTGGCACATGCTGTTGTCCCTTTGTCTAGTTTTTTCCCTTCCGTATATGACGAACAATATTGGGATGCAAACAACTTGCTAATAGGTTGAAGAACACATTCCTTGCTAGTCTTGTCTTTATTTTCTTTTCCATGTTTCTTTTATGTGATTGCATGTGCATAATGTGATCCCCCATACTATTATGCTTAATGTATCTCTCTCTTTGTAACATTCCACTATTTGTATCTACATTCTTCTCTATGTCGTAAAAATTTTATCTCTTTCATTCATCCTCTGTTTTCCTTTTGGGATGACACAAGGTGTTAAGACATTCACGTCTCTTCCATGTTGACCGAAAATATTTTCCTTTATCTTTTTTTTTGTCTTGTGTTTTTCCTTTTGGGGATGACATAAGGTGTCAAGGAATTTAGCTCTCTTCCCTATTGACCTAAATTTTTTTCTTTGTTTTCACTCTCTTTGTACCATTTCCATGAGTATTTGGGGAATGATGTCAGTTTTGAGCTCTCTAATAACATTGTAGTAAAGACATATTGACCTTGAATCCGTGGATCCTTTATGTGATTTTGAAATTTCATTTTGGGGGCAACCCCTTTTCATGATGTAGCTTCATTTGAAACATATGACTTGGTATAGGGCTTTCCAAATAAGCTCGCATGTTCTTTATTGTTAGCATTTATAAATTGCTACTTTAAAGTAATTTCTCATAGCATGGTGTTTAGTAATTTCTTTAAAGTGGGGGCATACATTGGCATTATTCTTTTGCAACTCATGTTTCATTGTGTAGTCTTCTTACTTCATGCTATGCATCTTTCTCTTTGTGGTGACATTGGGTGTGATTTCCCTCAAGAGTGTGATCTCTCTTAGCATATTATATTCCTCTTAGTGGTTTTATGTGACACACTACATCCCCTAAGTTATGAATTTTATATTCTTCAATTGGTCCTCTCTTGGAGACATTAGGCACAATGTTCCCTAAGTTGAGACCTTACATGAACTAAGAAAAAATCCTTTGAACTTACCTTACACTATTTTGCATTTAAAATATCAGTTAAATGGCCACCTTGCATAACAAACTTTGCTTTCCTGTGGAGCCATCTTGTTTATTCACGGGTGTCAAGCATACGAAGTTTTGCTTGCCTCATGAATTCTTCCTTTTGTGTTGTGTGGCACCTTATTAAAGTTATCAGGAGGTGTAGATTTTGTATGGTTAGCTTATGGGAGCAGAACTTAGGCGTGACTTTCCTATAGCCACTTGCTTATCTATGTAAGCACACACTGGTTGCGTGCGTATGTGTCTCATTGTGGGCTCACCTAGTGGATGGCCTGAGGCTCAACTAGCCCTTGTGATCATGTGTTGATTTACATGGTGGATATCGTGTTCCACAAGTGTAAAAGTTTTTGGAAAAAAAACTTAGATCTAATCCACATTGAGTTGGAAAAATGGTTGAAGCTTGATTCACCCCTTTTTTTTGTTAAATTCTTTCTCTTTATCTTTGGCAGTGTATGCTTGTGCCTTGTTGTTGATCCTTTCATCATTTTCATGTGTTTTATTTTGTGCCTATGTTTATTTTCCATAGGATCTTGAACTTGGGGGCTTGATCATCCATCTTGATCATTGTCATCCTATCTCACTAGCATTGGTACACTTGGACCCCTCTTGATGCAAGTTTATCTACTTTAGTGTGAGTTTGAAGAAAGTTCCTCCTCTCACTAAAGTGGGGGCTAAATGTATTGTAGAAAAATGTATCCCTTTACATTTTCACACTAGTTTTGGCCCTCTCTGCTAAGATTGAGCTTCTTTATGCCTTATTTGGTACTATTTTGCATCCACAAGACTTATTTAATGTATTTATCCAAGGATAATCCTGACACATATCTAATGACCAATCATAATTTAATTTTTATGGATTATATGACTTAGATTTCATGATATGGGACTCATACGACACCTTGGGCGTATGGTCCCACCTAAGTTTTATGGCTTGGTCCTGAATTTGGTATAGAACATAAAATTTCTTGTAATTTATGTCCCAGGCTTAGGCTACTAGGACTCATATGCCCCAATTGGCATATGAATCTTGCTTTATCTTGGACCTATTTTTAATTCAATTCTTGGTAGGATTTTATTCTCCTAGATCTAATGTTGGCTTGTAGTGTTGTAATTTCAGGAAATTTGGCATAAACAAGTATAAATACAAGGTTATTTCACATATTTTATCCTAGAAACTTAAGTGATCTTATGAGAATTCAAGCGTGAGCATTATAAAGCATCCAAGAGCATTCAAGAGCTATTTATCAATAATTTTAGAGTAATATTCAAGATTCAAGCATCATGTCAAAGTCATCATGCATCATGTTTGTTTTTGAGCTAACATTTGTGATGTAGGTTCTTATGATTCAAGCAAGCTTTCAAATCAAAATCTATATCATAAAATCAAGAGTCAAGATCTACATTCATACTAGCCATTTCATAGAAGATTGCAGCATTTGTTACAAGGGTTTGGTGAGTTGCAACATAGCTTATTTTTTCATTCATCATTCCTTCATTCTATTTGAGTTCTTTTCAAGGTTTGATTACCAAAATGTGGTTTGACTAAGGAAAACCCCTATCCACTAAAAAAACAACATTTTTCCCTCTTTGATGTGTGATTTGTAGATTTAGGTTGAATATCCATTGAAGAGTAAGATTGGAAAAAGTTTTCAAAGTTGTAAAGTTGTGAAAGTTGCATCTATCATGCAAGATCACAAAAAGTCATCTACAGGTTGAAATTCAGTGTTTCAAACTTCAAGATCAGAAGGGAGAGAAGATATAGGAGAACACTAGAGGATATCAGAGTTTTAGATCAACCCTGATACTGGGAATAAATCACTACTTGTGGTGTATGAGTCCTAGTATACTAGCTTTTAGACTTCTATAGATCTTAGTTTAGTAGTTGCAAAATCCAATTTTGGCCTAAAACCCTAAACTGGGACTACAGTACCCCAACTGGCATATGAGTCCTAGTGTGCTTCAAAATTCATAATTTCAAGATTTTAGACCTTGTTTCAAGCATCTTCAGTTTTCCAGGTGCACCTCTATTCATTCTCAATTTGTTATTATGATTTAAGTTCATTTTCTAGGTCATATAGTTATGTTTTGCAAGTTACTTCTATTTCTTGTCTTTCTAATCCTTTGCTTAGTGGTGAACGCCCCTTTTGATATTTAATCACCCTAGGAGACCTTATAGAAGATCCCTTCTCTCAATTGCACTAGTAGATTGAGATCTCTAAGGTTTCCTTGAATGAAATAGAGCAAAATAGGGTTCCCTAAGTTTCCGATCTCCTAAAAGGTGGACACACCCATATTTCCTTCATTTCAGTCCTTAAAAGCTTTAGTTGATGTTTCAAGTTTTATATTTGGAGATGATCCTAATACAATTGATAAAACTCATGAACCTTCACCTTCTAATGAATGTCCCTATGAGGTGGACATCTTAGGTCAAGATGAAGATAACATGCAACAATTCATACAAGACTCCCTATATAACCTTGAGAAAAATGCATCCTTTTATCTATCCATGCAACAACCAACACTTCCTATCATCCCATAACTTGACATGTTCAACCTTTTGCATCTTGAAATTGAAACACAAAACAAGCCTCAACCATCAATCATGAAATAACTTGTTAATAAGGACAATAGTGATAATCGTCTATCCTATGCTTGTTGAGTTATTGATACACCCATCAATCTAAAAGAGATTTATGGTCAAGGCTTCAAAATATTAAGAATAGAAGGATGTGACATAACTAATGATAATGGAATCCATCAATGGCTAGAGAAAAAACCATTAGAAGATACCAAGGGACTAGGATATGGAGGATCTCCTCCTCTTGCTACCTCTCATAATGGGAAAGGTATTCTCTTTCACAAGATTGTTTCATAACACCAATTAAAGCCTCATGAGAATGATCAAGTAACCTTAGATCCTCCACCTCCACATCAACAAGTTTCCCAATCAAGTAAGAAACCCAAGCCCTATAATCTCAAGAAGTTACCATTATTACACATTATAATAGAGATTGAACAAAAATTGGACCAACTTTTGAGTACAAGATTGATTACACTACCACCTATCAAAGAGGTTAAACATGGAAAAAGTATAAACATGTCTTACTGCACATATAATAAAAATCTTGGGAATCTTATTGATGAGTGTCATGTTTTATAAAAGTTGCTACGTGAACATCAAATTATTGACTAAAATTCAAACACTTTTCTCCTTTCCAAGTGATAGTTGTAGAATCATAGCATACTCACTATTACATGTATTACTAATGCAAACCATTTTATATTGCAAGGAACACATTCTTATTAGCTATCTTAGCTTATCCTTGTCCTAAATTTTGGGGGCAAAGGGTTAGATAGCCTTGCCCTAGTTTTCCACATGTTTTTTCCCCTTTGGCTAGTAATTCACCTTCCACATATGATGAAAAAGATTGGGATACACAACTTGATTTAGGTCAGCTCGTATGTGTCATATTATCTTTATTCCTATTCATTTTTTTTTTTTTTTGCATGTGTGTTATGTTATCCCTCATACTATGCTTCTTGGCATGTCTTTATGTTTGTGAGCCTACTTTGTATGACCCTTGTCACTCTGTTGGTGCAAGGATACAAAGGAAGCGAATTTGTCATGAGATTCTTCTATTTGTATCTATATTAGATTCTATCTATCATAACCATTATATTTTTCATTTTTCTTGTGTTTCCTTTTGGGGATGATACAAAGCGTCAAGACATTTAGGTCTCTTCCATGTTGAACCAAAAGGTTTCTCCTTTGTTTTCTCTCTATATGTCATTCTTCCTTTGTGCTCATTGTTCCATGAGTTATTTGGGGAATGATAATGATTCCAAGCTTGATATATCATTGTAACAAAGACATACATTGACCCAAAATCTGTGGATCCCTTATATTTTATCTTAGGATTGCATGTGTGGGGAAACCTCCTTTTCATGATGTGGCTTTATTTGGAAACATATCATTAGCATATGGATTTACAAATAACCTCTCATGTCTCTTTTATAATTTGGAATTAATCATCTTCTAATTTAAAGTAATTTCTCATGGTATGGTGTTTAGCACTTTCTTTAAAGTGGGGGCATCATGCACCAACATATCACCCTAGATTATAGTACAAATATACCAACATGCTTTTCCCCTAGGTAAACTTGATTTGTTTCTCTAATGCTCATATAGTGTGTATAAGACCCCCATGTAGGTGTGTGAGTAATCCATTTGGTGTGACTCCAAGTACTATAGTAGCAATCATGATTTGAAAAAATAATTAGAACCTTAGTACCTTCATTTAGTAGATAGCATAGCTAAATTTGTACCTTTCCATATTGTGTCATATCATGACTGATACAATAGTAAATTGGTTGTATAGGATCTCCTTCAAGGTCCTCACCTCATTGTGGCTAATAATTCTACCCAAGATCGATAGTCAAAGTATGTGGTATACATCCTCCAATGTCACTAGCATCTCTCTTGTCGATAGATGGAAGGTAGATGTATCAATATCCCATCAACATCACATCATGGTATCTCATGGCTAGCATGGTGTACACCCAAAATAAGCTAATAACATAGATGAAATTGCTTCGCAATTGAGAGTAGTGGGGAATGATTGCAAATAAGTTTATATAGGGGGCTTCCTAGGTGCTCCCACATATGTGGTCGACCCTATAATTTCAAGGATTATCTCATTAGTGAGTTCACAGATAAATCAAAATAAATTAGTAAATAATTCTAGAACTTTGTGCCTAGTCAAGGGTGCCCATGTTGGTAAGGGATGCCCATGCTAATAAGGGGCACCCCATTTTATCAAAAAACATTAAAAAGTACCTAAAAAGACCTCCTACCTACAAGGAAACTGAAAACATAATGTACCTCTCATATCAACATCCCTTGTGTGACACTCTCTCTCAAGGCCTTGAGTCTCGATGCATGATATGGTCATAGTTGTGGCATTTTCACTCTTAGGAATGCTATGCTTAACTCTCAAGTTTCTCAAACTGCAAAGTTAAAATGAATAGCAAAAAGGTAAAAAATTTAGATCTTATAGCTAAATTTGATAATATTATTCATACCTTGTTATCTTAAAATCAAACTTAGGCTTGCAAACTTTGATTTCTATGCCATTTGTTGCATTGGAATCATGGTTCCACCCTCTTTAATTTTGTATGCTTGTTGGAACTTGGTGTTATTTTACCATGACCCTAACAAAGGAATATTCATTAAAACCCTAATTATTTTGACGTGGCAAGATAACTATCATGTTTCCACCACCATAAAGCAAGCGAAATCAGGGGGCATACATCTACCCTCAAATTTAATTATCCTTATAAGTATTATACTAATACATTTTCTTGTATGTGCAAGATGGTGTTTAGATTTCTAATGAATTGGTTTTATAGGATGTGGTTCCTAATGTTGTGGTTTATATATTACTACACTGGGGGATTCATTCTCTTGCTTGGTGAATATTATATGTCCTTTGTAGTATCATTTTGATTTTCCTTTTATGATATGATGTAATTTTAGTACTTTATCTTACATATTCATGTAGTGTCATATGGTTGCTAAAGTGGGGGCTAAATGCAGTGTCGTAAATTGTACTCCTTTTAAAGTGTAAGTACAATTTCACATTCCATTTGGAAATTTTTTTAGCAACTTATTCATTAATATATTTTATACATTTCATAGCCTTGAACTTTCCTATCAACCCATGAGAATGTGTTAGTGCTACCCTAGAAAGTGATTCATCAATCATATATCATCAAATTAACCTTGAGAAGTGCTTGTTTGTTGGATAAGTCCTTATTAAGCAAACCCTAAACTTCCAAATCAAATTTGAATAAGTGAAAAAGAGATGGATAGGGGTACCCAATGCCCTATTCCAGGTATTTTTATTGACAAATTTGATTTCCCATTTTTGTCAGTCTCTAATTTCGAAGATGTGACTTCAAATTTGGGAATTGGCAATAAATTACTCTTGAAAATCAAAATTAAATGAGTCATCCTACACTTTAATTTATTCCTATGTTCCACTATAAATAAATGAATTATTATTTCAAATAAAAGAGAGGAATTGATTAATAAAGTAGAATTCTACCAGAATACATCCATTTTTACAAATTTGCAAGGTAAATTTTAGAATCATTCAAGCTAGCACAATGATTGGAGTTTCATTCCAATGGAAGAATATGATGGAATCTAGGTTTTGGAGATAGCTTTTAGATTCTTTCAAGCACGTAATTACTTTCTTTCAAAGTTTTCTCATCTTCAAACTTTGATCTACTTGCTGCCTAAGAAATGTATTTATGCATTTAGATTTTCCTAAGGGTATTTGACTTTCTCTTGGGTTGATATTTTCCATATCATTTATGAATCCTTCTCTAACATATTTGAGTAGGTTTTTTGTCATTTTAGCTTATTATATCCTTAGAAACACTTAAGGATAGGAGCACACACATTTTATCAATAGACTATTCATGGAGGTAGAAATACCAAAGAGGGGTTTGACCAAGGAAAACTCATATATAGCCACCCCTTTCCCCCACTTTGTTGTGATTTTGTAGGTTCAGATCTGAAATGGAAAATTACAAAGAAATAGTACAAAATGTAGATATGGAAGTTCTAGCCTTGAAAGTTGTAGAGTCATATCTTATTTCCCAGTCAAGGCCACCCAACACCCCTAACCTCTTAATTTAGCGACAAATTTGTAGTACAGGTGCACAATATTTGCCATTCTTTGATATTTCTTCATTCTATGACTTTTTAGTTTCATCCATGTGGAAAAATTATATTTTTAGATTAGGTTACATAATTAAATATGTCAACTAATTAACAATAAATCCAATCAATTTTCAAGACAACAAAAGAACCAGGCCAATGATAGATTGGCTCTCCTTCTAAGTTTTTATCCAATCTCATTACCTTGTTGGCTTGGCTTCCAATGTTGATGGAAAGAAATATTGATCTTAGTAATCTATTCACTAGGTCTAGGATCTCTTTTTCTAGATCACATAAGAATAAAATCTATATAGACAAGGCTTTTATGGGAATATCTTAGAACTAGTAAAAAACTAGAGAACTATGCTTTTAATCCTCTTTGCAACATTTTATTAGTTTAACAATGAAGAGAAAATTGAAATTTCATGTTAAATTTTTTTATGCAATATTTTTCTAAATGATATTTTTCTCTATTGTTATGTTTAAAATTTTGGCTATATTTTACTTAGAAATAGACCACTTAATCATCTTTCATTATAGTGATGTATCATCATGATTTTTGAATACTATGTGAAACTCTAAATTGATGCATCACCTAATGATTATTTATATTGTTAATTACGCCGAGAGGCATAACCTACAGTGACAGCACGGGTGGAGCGTGACCGTGTAAAAAAAAAATGTTAACTTATAAAAAGTAAAAGCCGACAACCAAAGCGTTTATTAACTATTATATATTTTCCATCATAAATTTTCCAACTAATTAATTAAAAGCCAACAACTAAAGAGATATGAAATAGTATATCGTTTCGGTCATAGCTTTTGGAACTCATATAAATAGGAAGTAAATAGTGGGAATGAAAAATAGATTATTATCGGGAATAGTGCGAATAAATACATATTTCCATTTTCATTTTCTTTATAGTGTTTTCAATCTCTGCAATTATGAAAAGAATTATAATACTATTTTTATATTTTTTTTTAGGGTTAAAAAAAATCAATTATAATGCTTTTTAGAGTAAAAAGGTAATTTTATTATAATGTTTTTTCAATTATAAATAAGAATGTAATTTAATATAAAATTTAAATTTATGATTAATTTTTGTAGGTAAAGGTAATTTCATTAAAAATATTTTAATGCTTACATTATAATATTTGTTTTATTATAAATAAGTAAATAATTTTTTAATAAAATATCTATTATAAGAAAGTAAATATTTTTTAGTTTTATTCATTTTAGGGTAAAAAAGTAATTCTATTATAATGCTTTTTAAAGTAATTTAATATAAAATATACATGTATTATTAATTGTTTTTAGTTTTATTTTTTAGCCTAAAAAAGTTAATTTCATTAAAATGTTTTAAAAATGTTTTTAATGCTTATATTATAATATTTTTTTATAAGCAAGTAAATAATTTTTTAATAAAATATCTATTATGTGATAATGTTTATATTTAACATGTACAATTCATCACATATAAAAATAAGTAAATAGTGCAATGGATTAATAGATTTGATTTGTAATTGAAGTGTTATGGGTTCAACTCTCATTGTGGGTTTAAAAATTAATATATTTTTTAATTAATTTATTTATTACTAATTTTATTGAAAAAGTTATTAATTAACAAAATTGTAATCATACAAAAATTCAAAATAAACATGTAGTGCAATGGATTAGTGTGTAGAAAATAAACAAATATCACTACTTTAAAAATAATACTAGCCAAGGGAATATGTAATTATGTTTTTTTAACAATGTCCTTTTATATTGTATTTGGTTGATAAAATTATTTATATACCTTTGAACCATTAAGTGTCTTTACGAATTCTTAACAATTTTATAGATTTATTAATTTTTATTAAAATTTGTAGGATGCCTCATCGTCCAAGGACAAGTTTTCAAAATGAAGAGCAATGAAGAGAGCATTGAAGAGAATATGCTCAAAATTATATGAGACAATGACATGAACAAATGGCTAATGCACAAAGAGAGGAAGCAAGGAGTTTTACAACTGAAGAACAACAAATAGAACAAAGGAGAGAATATTCTTGGAATTATATGAGACGACATGAACAAATGAATGATGTACAAAGACAAGAAGAAAGGATTCATTGAAATCAAAATCATAGAGAAAGAAGCCTTAAACGTAGGGTAGATATGACAATGGAAGAGATTGAAGTAGAAATGAGACATGTAGATAAAATGATAACACATCATTCACAAATTCAAAGAGCTATGCATTCTGATCAATTGAATGAGATAGAAAGACAACAAATACAAGTGTGCAATCATGAATCAGTTAAAAGACATCGTCAATCTCATGGGAATGTTGTGGTTAGTTCTGAAGGGGTGAATTCTATTACAATAGATTGTGTATTCCAAACACCAAATGATAGAATTCAAAATGTAATAAATGTTGATAATAGAAGAGATCAAGAAGTAATTCATAATAATACAACTACTGAGATTGATTTCAAAAGTCTACAAATGATATTTTGACATGGACTAGATAAACTTTCTACACCAAGTATGTGTTATATTTTTGAAGAGAGTTATCTTGCAATGAAAGTGTACGCATACCGAAGGGCCCTATTTGCAATCAATGTCGACAAGAGAGGAATGAACATCAATTTTCAGCATTAAACAATATAGATCTTGGTCCACAACCATCAGAACTTGCAAATTTAACGCTAATAGAGGAAAGGTTGATAGCACGTGTCAACCCAATACTTCAAGTAACACATGCAACTGGAGGAAAATACAAATATAAAGGAAATACCATAAGTTTTCCACAAGAAGTGAGAGAAATAGCTAAAATTTTACCACATCGAATAAAATATTTACCAATCATTATTGTTCGAAAAAAGGATCAGCATGGAACAACTTATAATTTTACAGTTAATAGAGAAAGGGTATATAGAGCTCTTAAATATAAAATAGAACATGATAGGTTCTATAAAGATGTTCAAATTGATGAAAATGTGCTTAGTGAACTTACATGCAATTCAAATAAAAAAAAAATTGACCAACTGAATTTTGTTTATATGGATTTTGATTCAAATGTAGATGAGTATGTATTTGCAGGTCCAATATTGGAAATAGATGAAGGAAACATTATTAATCACACTACATCAATGGCCTCTAAACCATGAAATGCTCGAAGAGAGATGGAACTAATTCATGCATGGGTAAATAACCCTAATGTAGATCCAAAATCAATAATTGATTGATTAGGAGTTGTACCATCTCCAGTGAATGTGTATGTTACTGAAGGATTACTTGATATGGCTTTTTTAACACTATTCCCAAATGGATGATGTGATTGGATAGAACCACGAATGAGGAGAGTTCATTTGCATGAATTTGTTAAGCATTTATTTAGATATAGAGATCATCATTTTGGAAGACACCCACGATTTAGATATTATATGATGAATATGATTATGCGGCATCGTGCACAAAACTCATTAGCAGTGTTTGTCAAAAAGAGCTTGCAAGATATTCCAATCACAATTAATGAGTTAAGAGAACATATGGAAAATTTCCCTCATTCACATCTAGTCGACCATCTAATGCATTTTGGTACAATGCTAAGGGGGACAAGGTCTTATTGGGAAAAATGTCGAGCTGAATTAACTGATCTATTGCATCAAATTGGAACACCAACATTTTTCTTTACTTTGAGGGCAATAGATATGTATTGGCTAGATTTACATGCATTAATGCCAGGGACACATCCATCTAGCCTACAAGAAGCACATAAATGGAGACGACAAAATATTATTGACTACCCACATATTGTGGCACATTACATGCACCTACAATATACAATATTTCACAAGGAATTACTACTAAAGGGAATGAAGGTAAAAGATTATTGGTCAAGATATGAATGGTAGCATAGAGGATCACCACATGTGCATGGATTCATATGGTTAGATGGATCACCTAACATAGACAACCTTAATTGGAGAAATTCTTATGAAATAAAAAATGTTCAAAAATATTTTGATTCTATTGTTCATGTATGGAATCCATGGGGAGACCCACATCAATGAAACATACAGGTATAATATTAATTATCAATTACATATTATTTTTTACAATATATGATACTTAAAAAAAATTATTTCAATTAATAAAACATGTTATATCATGAATGATAGGTCCTCCAAAATTTTTCACAACTTAGCCAAATAGACTTGGCATGTGACTATGAAAAGTTGTTCAATTGTGTTGAATGCAATACAATGTGTAAAGAGGGTTCTTTCCTTCAAAAATATAGAGGAAGAATGGTTTGTAGGTAAGATATGTATACTTTCATATATTTTGTACCAATAAATGACTAAAATGTTTATATAAGCTAACAATTTACTCTTTGTTTGTAGATACAATGCACCATGGCCATTACATCTAGATGGATCAAAATTATTTGAAGATCCAACCGTAGGAGATAAAGTATATCAACCTACAAGAAATAATGATCGAGTAAACACACATAATCATAATATACTTCAGTTATGTAGAGAAAATGTAGATTGGCAACTAGTTCTTTCAAAACATGTAATAAATTATATTGCAAAGAATGCAACAAAAGCAAAAAAGAGTTTGGAAACTCATCATCAAATCTTAATGTGACTTGAAAATATTGAAAACCTAAATGAAGTGGCATCAAAGGTGTATAGGAGACTTCTAATAGAAACCCTCATTGAGAGAGACATTGGAGCATAAGAAACATGTCATATGTTATTGGAGTTTCCATTGGTAGAATGTAGTAGATTATTTGTTACATTAAATGTTTCAAGAGAGGTGTTCAAGCCAGTGCTAAAAAATGAAGAAAATGATGATGATGGACATCTAAAACATTTCATTCAAGGATACATTGATAGACCATATGCAATGGAAAGTATCACACTTATAGATGCAGCTAGATCATGGATATATAATCCAAAAAGAAAAAGAGATAAAAAATGGGAACCAAGGACACTATGGAAGCTATTGTAAGAGTGTTTCCAAGATTTACCACCATACCTATACGTCAATCAGAAAAGTGGGTTAATTTTTGTGGGTCAGAGTTATTTTTGTACAATCCATTTCATAATATACAAAGGGATATTGGACTTGATGATAATACAATTATGTCAAATTGGGACTCACTCAATTATGATCCATGGCATTTAGAACGAAGAATTATTTTAGATGAAATTAAAAATCACAATGATTTTGAAGATGAGGATAATTTACCAAATGATTAGAATATAATTGAACATGAGTGGGAGATCATATCAAGATTACATCATGGACAAATTATGGATGCAACAGATATAGATATGTTAGGAAGAAGATTGATAGACAAACTCCATGGAGTGTTGAATATCAAGGAGAAGATTATACAAATAATGCAATAAATTTTATCAACTCTATGATAGAAAATGGCTTACTAATACCTGATGATATGTTGTCAACTATATCATATGGAACATTAGGTGCTAAGCAAAAACAAGCACTTGATATTATTATGTCACATTATAATCGACAAGATGATGTCATGCCACTATACATGATAATTCAAGGAGTAGCTGGAATAGGTAAATCATACTTGATTAATGCAATCCGTGAAGCTCTTTATGATCCATCACAACTAGAATTTTCTCCTTTTTTATTACTAGCACCAACTAGAGTTGTATCCTTTAACATTGGTGCATCAACAATTCATTCAACTTTAAGAATACCTATTGCAATTTTGTTGAATTAGAAGGAACAAGGCTCACAAGTCTTCAAGAAGAAATTTAACATATAAAATACATATTAATTGATGAAATGAGTTTTATTGGACAAAATTTGTTACAAGATATTGATTCAAGACTATGCTAGGCTTATCCTCAAAATGAAAATATGAGTTTTGGTGGAAGATCAATCATTTTGGTGGGGGATTTGGGACAACTATGTCTTGTAAGTGAAAAACCACCTTATGATAGTAATGTATGCACAAAAATATTATGGGACGAGTTTAACATAGTTGTTGCATTGGATAAGTTGTTCATACAAGAAGGTTAAAGTGAAGACCAAAAAAGGTTTCACCAATTGCTCACAAATATTAGAGATGCACATCCAGCCATAGATGATTGGAAATTACTCATGACAAGAACAAATGCTTCATTACATCCAACAATTAAGGAGGAGTTTGATAATAATATTCATCTATTTGCAACAAATGATAATGTGCATAGCCATAATAGAAAAAAGTTACATTCATTGATAAGAGTAGTAGCCCATAGCATTGCAACCAAAGAAGGTAGCGCTAATCCAACAAAAGGTCAAAATGATGAATTGGATGTTGAATTATTAGATTCAAAGGATGCAAGGGTCATGTTAACATTTAATTTATGGATAGAAGCAGGTCTTGTGAATGGAGCTTTAGGATACATCAAAAATATCATATACAAACCTGGATGTGGCCCACCAAATTCACCTACATATGTTATGGTTGAATTTGATAATTAATTTGTAATTCCTTTTGAAGATGCATCTCCAAATTTAATTCCAATTTCACCAATACAAAGGGGCCACAGACATCAATTGCTTCTACGATTGGATTGGGCACAAACACTCCATAAATCACAAGGATTAACTCTTTCCAAGGCAAAAATTGATATAGTACCAAGAGAAAGGGCAGTATTAACAATTGTTGCTATATCACGTGTTAAGTATTTAGAAGGAATTAGAATCTCACCACCATTTACATATGATCATTATGAAAAAGTGCAGACAGGAAAGCAACTCGCCAAAAGAGAAGCAGAGGAAGAAAGACTAAAATCTTTGGAAACATAACATTTTTATGTGATGTATATATTTTTCAAGTGAATTCTTATATTAATATTGATATTAAATTTTTGGTATAAAAGATGAATTGTCTCATTCATTATGAATTCCTATTGTACACATCTCTTTGTGCATTTGAATAAATATGATATGAATCACGATTCGTAAAGTATTATAATTCTTTATTTAAAATAAAATATGTGATAAATTATTATTTTGCATTGCGTGTTGTGGATGCTACTATCTATTCATATTAATCCATATTATATGTCGATACCGAGGTGCATTTTCAAATCCAAAAAACACGCCTCAAAACGATATCTCCGATGTATAACATATAGATTAATATATTGGGATAGATAAGCCAGTTATCTCATATCTATAAAATATAACTATAAAGAGACAATGAAACAAGTACATAAACTATCAAAAATTATTTAGTTAATGTTTGGTGAATTGACAACATTAAAGAGTATTATTAGATGGTATGTGTTTGTGTGTGTGTATATATATATATATATATATAACTTATATAGGATCATTAAGTATTTTCATGTATATTATATTATCATCATTATAATAGATAGATATGAGTGTTATTTGACGAGTTTATTGGTAAAGATTTTAGAAATCCATTAAAGAGGTCACTTATTTTAAATGAGAATAGATGAAATTAACATTTTAAAGTGGTGTCTCTTATAACACTTCTATCATATATTTATTTTTTGAAAGCCTACTAGAAAAATAAAGAATTAATTGTGCTCCATTATAGGTTCAAGCATTAATGATTCATGTTTTTTCTAATCTCAAATTATTGTAACTATATGTTGCTACAACCACATTCAAAGATATGCCCAAAAACTTATTTAGTTAAAATTTCATAATTTAAAATATGAAAATATTAATATCAACTACAATTATGTTATCTAAATTGTATGCATCATGATTTGTATGGAATTCAATAATTTTTAAACATATGTTCATGTTCTCATCTTATTTTATATGAAGTTTATATTAGAAAATAGATTTTTGTATGGATATACAACCACAAACAATACAACAATAAAATTGAAACATCTTAATGTAATATTTGACTCATTTTCTCATTTTTTTACTTCAATATAGATTTTTTTTTTAAATGGTCAAACTAGACTAATTTTGAATATGAATCAATAAATAATTAAAAAAATAATAAATCATCATTATTCAACCTAGTACCCTTTCATTATTCATTAACTTATTTATACTTAATTGTGTTGGAAAGTACAACATTACAAGCAAGAAGAACAATATTTAATGCTAAAGAAAAAGTTTTAAATGATACATATAATAAGATATGTGTTCCATTGTCAAGACAAATAATACATTGGGGAAAATAAGATACTTTGATTATTAGTATAGATTATTGTACCTATAGATATACTAAAAATAGATAAATCTTATCATGCAATCAATGAAATAAAGAAAGAAGGATAAATTTTGACAAAAATGTACAAAAAAAAATCTCATTTTTTAATTTTTCTTTTATAACCAATTATCCTTGAGAAATTGAAAAAAAAATGATAAAGGTGGTGGAAGGAGCATTGGAAGCCCACAACATGTAAAATTAAAGATCCACATATTTCAACCATGTACAATAAATCCCCTATACAATAGTTTAATATAAATAAAATGCTTCTAATTTCGCAAGAAACAATTCAAATAAAAAAAATTATCATCTGAAATACTATGCACCATCACATGCTAATAAAAATTCCTTAACATATTTGTATTAACAATACAATACATAAAAATAATAATTGATTATATGATTTAATTAGAACACTTAAAAATAGGTGTAAATTAATTATATTTTACATTATTATTATAAATTGAAAATTTTATATACATCAAAATTTATTCATTATAAAAAATTTACATAATTTTAGCCTATTGATTAAATAAAAGTTGTCATAGGAAGAATATGAAAACTTATGCTGGTCATAGGTTGTGTTATGTCATGCCCAAGATTTTTTGCTAGAAAAACCCAACAATTTTTTTTTGTTATTATTTTCCAACCTATATGGGAGTTGGGGAAGCTTCATTTTGTTGTAATTTTAACTCACGAGTGATGTTCAATGATACCATTAAATAACTTACTCCACCTATTCTTAAGGCACTATCAAACAACTATACTCCACTACATCATTCCAATTAAATAAAATATTTGTAAGATGTTACTCTTCATATAAACATTGACCTTCATACCCATATTAAAAAGTTCTCATTAACCAAACATATAATAATGCTAATTTCCATGTGAACATTAACATTATTTAAATATTTATGCATTTACCAACCATAATGATACTTGTATTGATGTTACTATTAGAGTTTATATCCATACTGACATCAATATCAATGTTCATTCATACAGCAGGAACACAACTGTGAAGGCTTCATTTTTTATGCTAAGAGTAATTATAAGCCTCTCTATCATTAATCTTCTGTCCACTTTAATTTATTGGAAAAAGATAATTATATTAAATGAAAATCATAGAAATACCAAAGTGCCTACAAATGGCTTTAAGAAAAAAACATGGTTTATACCCATCCAAACAATATCAATAACAATCTACAACAATTTAAAAAAAAAAAAAACCAAATAAGAGCTATTGTTAACAATCTACATAAGCAATTATTTTTCTAAAAGTGAATTAAGAGCTTCTATTAACAATCTACAATAACAATTATTTTTTCTAAAAGCAAATAAGAGCTGTACTATTCCTCAATCTCCCCTCATTGCTAGTAGTGATCACAATCTACAACATAAGTTGCTTTTAATTTCAAAATAATAGTTGATGCTCCTCACATATTTCCTTCTTTCTTGAATCTCTAGCCCCTTGCTAGGCTAGCTGCTAAAGTACTAGCATTTGTGCACAATTCCTAAACCCACGTATTACCAATGATTATGGGAGGGCTTCTCTTTCTTATTTTGGGGATTGCAACTTGCATTGTAGGTTATGATATTTTAACAAATAATTAGTATGACTGTTCAATGAAAATTTGGTGTTTAGCACATTGAGCATTTGGTGAACCGTAAGGCATAAATTTGGGCATTTCAACTTCATACTTGGCAGCTATTGTATGGACAATGGTGCATTAGGCATGGATACTACTAATCATATGCCTTCACCTCCCCATCCAATGCATGTTAACACACAAACTAGTTCCATTCCGCAAGATAAAGTCATCAGTATTCATGAAGATTTTGCACATTTACAACAAGATTTATCCCTTGAAAATATTTCCACCACTGCCATACCTGCAATAGAAAACTTTCATCTCTTGATTGAAATTGATGATGGCTTACAAGTTATGAAAATAATTGTTGAGATATACAACAAACATGTTCCTTCTACTTCCCAATCAGCAAGCATTGTTGTAAGCCAAGGAGGATCTCACATTCCTCCTCCTTCAACCATAACATCCATATCAACTTATACCACTCCTCAAGTTACAACAACTAAGCAATAGGTTAGTCATGTGACTCCTTCTTTCACTACTCCAGCTAGCATTCCTAGTTCTTTTGTGGCATCGAATGTCCCCTCCTCCACCTTCACCCCTCTTAGTGTCCCTTTCATTTCCCCTAATATTACATACACTCCATCACCATTTTCCCTTCCAACTCATACCACTTGTAACACTAATCCCATCCTTGCATAACTCTTTAACACTATTTCATCCATGTAACAACAAATCTCCACCATTAGCCAAAGTCAAAATTCTCTACCCACATATCATGTCTATAGTAGCCCATTATCCTTAGAGATCTTATGTACATAGATGCAAAAAGGAATTGAAATACCTAGGTTTGAGAAATACAAAGGTAAAAGAGACCCTACTAATCATGTCAATGCTTATACATCCTTGTGAAATGATTTTTTCCTTGATGATTAGCTATTAGCCAAAATTTTCCCTAGGACCTTGAAGGAAATTGCATTAGAGTGGTTTTCAAACCTACCTAATCATTCAATCCGATCATTTAATGAACTTGTGGATGCTTTCATAAGTCATTTTCAAGTCCATATGACTCCCAAAAAGACCATGGCTAATTTAATGAGATATAAACAAAATGTAGATGAAAAAGTAACTAATTTCATTTCATGTTATTAGTCATTGTATGCTCAAATTGATGTCAAGATTCCTGATTCACATCTGCAAAAGATGTTTATCAAAAACTTGCACACTCACCTTCAAGATAAGTTGATTATGATGAAATATCCTTCGTTCATCCATTTATGCATGACCCTTTGTGACTATTACAACTTGGTTTCTAGCTGTGATTCAAAGTCCACTTCTAACCGAGCTAAGAATTCTGAAGAAAGCAACCAAAACAATGTGCAAAAATTTAGAAAACCAAATCAAGGCTTTTTACAATTTAATCCCCCTTCTCCACAATCAACTCAACCCCCTTATCTGATACTCTCCATAACACAATGAATCAACTGCTACAACAATAGATGATCACTTTGCCTACTGTTAAACCACCTGATACCACCAAGCCTTTACAACCCACCTTTAAACCAAATGCTTATTGTCATTTTCATCACCAAAATGGACATGAAACCAAACAATGTAAGCATCTCAAACACTTAGTTCAAGACCTAATTGATTCTGGTTAGTCCATTGCAGGTGTCAATGATCAAGGAAATAAGTCCATTGCACCTCCCAATCAGAATTTACAATTTTCACCAATCCCATGCCTAAACACAATGTTTCATTTTCCAAAGCTAGTGAACCTTCAAACACTCATGTGATGAAAATTGATACAAATAATGAACCACCTGTTATTACTCCAAATGTTACCCAAGTGAATCCTATGGATGAACTTATGGGTACAATAAACATTGTCCCTCGTAAGGGCCCAACCAACAAATCTCTTGATATTACTTTTTCTTCTCATGATATACTTATAAAGATTCTTGATGGTCCTCTTTACATAGCTGACAAAATATATGATAAGCTCACTAATGGGATATTAATAGATCCCTCCTGTGATGAGAATGTGATCATAGAAGAATTTTTTGTCTTACATGAGCTTTATCAAGAAGATTATGATAAACCAACCACATGGATTAAAACAAATACTGGTTTTGTGTGCCCTATGATTGGATTGATCATACTCCCATTACAGATAGGACCCAAAACTTTGGATGTAACATTTTCTATTATTCCACAATCAGATAAATTTTGCTCGTAGCTAGCACACCCTTGGCTTTGCTCAATGAAAGCGGTCCCTAGTTGTTCACAAATGTTTGAAGTTTCCACATGGCAATGAAATATTTACCATACAACATAGTGTTTTTCATCCATTGTGTTATAAAGGTAATTTATCCTTAAAATTCTATTGGCTTGAACCAATGGAACCCATCACCCCTCACAAGGACTTCTTTTTCATAGCCTATCAAAAGTTCAAATCCAAATGAATCTTCGAGTTGTCTCTTAGCTTGATGTCCATGTCCACTTCTACTTCTCCTATCCTAGATGAGACCATGCTTCAACCTAAGTCTAAAACTGAACAAACAACACAACCCCATGAGTAACCAACCATAAACACTTCCCGTTGTTTAAATGACCAAGAGATAATGAAACTAATCTCGTCATGCCTCCTCACATTAAACAAGTGTATAAAGCTAAAGAGAAAGTGATTGACCCATCTTCTTTAGTTTCTTTCATTCTCCCTCCTTCGGAAGAAAAGGAACCTAGGATGGATCAACCCAATCTTACCCTTCAACAACTTGAAAATAAAATAAAACAAAACCATGGTGCTAGGGAGCGTAGGTGTCATATTCATCTCCTTGTTCATCAGTCTTGAATGGAAGAAAACAAAGAAAACCAACCTCTACCTTTGACAAAACCAATAGATGATCACCCTCCTCCTCTTGATCTACCACAAGATAGTAAGTCCAACAATCCCAAAAAAATGATTTGATCCAACAGACGCAACTCTTGATACATCCTTCCTTGGAAATCACCCTTCATCCTCCCATCGTAATCAATCTTGATGATGATGATGATGAGGAGGAGATCACAAGAATAGATGAAGAAGTGCATAATGATCTAAACTCTTTATTTTCATCTACCATGAGCTTAAATGATAAATCTTCTATACCAATTGAAGAACCTAGTACATCTCCTAGTTTGACACTTGCAATTCTTCCTTTGGACAGTCAACCGCCCTGGAAATACACTGACCATGATTTCAAGGTGGATGACTTATTAGATATTTGACTTGCATTCACCTTGCTAGCCTTTTACATTTCATTTTTCTTTTCTTTTTCTTTGATTTGATGAGTGTATCATGTTCCCCCGTAATGTGTGTTTGATGTTCTCTATCTCTTTGTACACTTCTTCTATTTTTACCTCTATTCTTCTATATGTCATACCTTTTACCTTTTCTTTTTCACTTTTGTTTTGTGTTTTTCCTTTTGGGGATGACTAAAAGCATTGAGATGCTCTATGTCTCTTCCATGTTGAGCCAATCGGTCCATTTTTCTTTTTACTTTTGATGGAGCATCAAATTTAAGTCCTTGGTTTCCTTTTATTACTAGTTTGTCTTGATTATTCAGAAGGTACCTGGGGCTGAAATTTTGCTTTGCTTTAATGAAACCTTGGTGTTCTATCTTTGGGTTGGGTCTTTTCTGTTGTTACCTTTTTGGGAGGGGTTTTAAAAATAGTTTATGTCCCATTGAATCATCTAGGCCAGGCCCCTTTTTAATAAAAATGCTAAATATTTTTCCTCCCCCTTTTTATTTACTAAAGTCTAGTCGGTTTGTGCCTTGTGCTTTTAAAACAACATTGAGTCATCGACTGTCATTGCCCTAGGCGATGTCCCATTCCCCTTATTTTCTTCTAAGTAATTTTAATGTTTTGTAGGGGTTATTTTGATGACCGTCGATTTCCCTATGGTTGTTCTTGATCGTTCCCCACAATCTCGTGATGACACAACTACTGGTTGTTTGGTGAACGTGATATTGCAGGCGGACGCAACGTGTCCCAGGTTGCCAGTGCTAAAAAGAGTAAATAAAGTGTTTAATATGTGTATCGAACTTTAGTGCATTATAGAGCGGGCTACTAAACCACATGTGAGATGCACATGCTCATGATCAACGATGATGTTTTAATCTTGGTGTAAAAGATGCTTGATGGATAGGCATTGATGTTGCTCCCTGTTATGTATGATCATGATCATCGATGAAGGGAATCAACAGTTGCCCGCCATCACGTGATCCTAAACTGAGGGAGTTTAGTGTTCACAATATTGCCACATGTATTCTTTTGGTGCTATGTATTATGGTGGGCCCTTGATAATGACATGGAGATGTTGTCAGCTTTTTTGAAGATGATCGTTTGATGATCTGACAAAAACAAGAGCTCGACAGTGAAGATTTAAATTTGCATCAAATACAATTGAATTCATTGGCACAGCATGCAAGTAAGATTTAATGGCGAACGAGACATCTACTGGCCATTTTTCATAAATTCTAAGTATTTAATTTCAGGTTATCTTCACTAATAAGGCATTCAAGTGTTTTCAAAGCAGTCCAAAGCCAAAGAGTTTTTTCAAAGCAATTACTGAAAGGTTTGATTTTCTGCAAGGCACAAAATTCTATGAGTTATTCTTTATCACTATTTCTATTTGAATGTGATTATTATGGAGGGTTGTGTTGTGTTGGTCAGGGGTCTTCTTGATTAAGCTTCTAGGGTTACTAGTTCTTTTGAATTGTGGGAAATTGCAAAATTCTACTATAACTTCATTTTTGGTAGCCCTAGTTTGTTCACAAATTTGATCTTAGAAGAAGCTTGGTTGTTTGGAATGGTTCCACCAAAGCAACATTATGGCCTTATTGATTATTTGTAAAGGAATCTATATGACAATTTCCTTGACCAATTCCCTTTGTCAACAAATGACAAGAAGAGGGGTTTGATCTTAATGAAGGGAATAGCCTTAGGTGAGGGATTAAGATATAAAACCTATAACATTGCGGATGCTAGGGTACAAATGACAGGCTTGGAAATGTTTAGGAGATGGTATGGGCAGTAAAATGTGTCTCATCCTTTTTCAAATGGTTGGAGATATGATATGGGAAACTTGTGGTACCAAATGTATTTCCTGATGTTGACCTATTCAGGGTAGTAACTAGATGATATGATCCTGTCACAAGGATTATTAGGGATAATGATGGTGGGGTTTTATTGAATATAAATGCAGATGAGATTCGGTAGGTTTTCGATTTAAGTGAATATAACTTATTCTTGGTCTGGATAGACTTTGGAAATTAAGTAGGAATATGCCAAGTCACAACCTCTTTTCAGATTAAAGTTGCTTCCTCCTCATCTAGCCAGAGCGAGCAGTTCAATGATTCACATCAACCCAACTGACCAGGAATCTTTTAGGTTGAGCTATTTTGCTAATCATTTCTTGGAAAAATTTTATTCACTTTGCCAAATTTTAGGTTACATCCCTAATATCGTGATGCCCATTGCTTATATGTTTATGGGGGCTCAAATTCAACATCCTAACTTTTCTATAGTGTACGACTATGCTTCTTTCCTTGCTGAAAAGATACATGAGGGTTTGCTGAAATTGCATGTGGGGGACACTGGTACTCCTTTCTTTTGGTACTCCTTATTAATGCACATGTTCTTGTATAATAATGTCAACTTCTTCTCAGAGAAAATGGAGTTGAGTCAGGAGGTGAATGGAGAAAAATTACTAGTGCAGGCTTGGAGTGCAGACTTGTCTTGTAACAAGTGAGGTGCCAGCTTTGTGTAGTTTGATAATTGCTTTGCTTCCAGGCTTAGATCTAGACTAATGGCTAGTGTGCCAAGGATTCTTGAGGATTTACATGACTTCCTCTGACCCAAAGTAAGGAAGCCTGATTTGAAGGTGTGTCATAATTGGGGTGACATCATTTTATACCCTCTAAGCATTGTCCTAAGGGTTTATGGTTTCGAGGGAGCTCCTCATATTCTCCCGTATTATGTACCATCAAGGATGGGATTTGTAGAGGTCACGTGGAAACTAGGTTGCATTCATGAAGATAATTTGACAGGAAGAGGAAAACGGACTTTGTTCCCTGATTATACTGTTGTTTTAGACTTTGTATTTTCCAAGGGAGGATGGGTTCACTTTGACAAAGATTTTGATGATTACCATTTGAAGAGTGGATCTAGGAGGAAGCATGACCCTGAGGGATTCTTTGCCCTATTCAAGTAAAAAACAAAGGGTGGCAGGTTTGCTCATGTTTTCAATTTTCCTGAGGATTTGATTAGAAATGAGTTTGATTTGAGCTAGTAGGAATTAAATAAAGAGAAATGGATTTCTTATGAGAAAATGTTGGCCATGGTGCATAAAATGGATCCAAAATATGATGCACTGATGGATTTCACTCCATTTCACAAAAACATTGATTTCTTAATGGATAATTTCAAAGAAATCATGAGCACCCTAAGAACCAAGAGAATCAATTTCGAAGTGGAATGGGGAATTCAAGGACTGGAGGTGAGGCCTGAGGAAACAAGGCCGACCTATCAGCCACCAGTGGACAAGCCTCTATACAAGAGGAAGAGAGATGATAGCAATGATGAAGAGGTAGGAAATGAAAAGGGAAAACAAATAATGAAAACATCATCACAACCGGGTCATGGGATCAGGAAACTTGGAGGGAAAATGATTGTGGATCTGGATTCACCACCTAGAAATGACCCTGTAGAGCTACCATTAGAGCCAAGCCTTAAGAGGGGAAAATTTGAGGAGTCACAAGAGGATCTAGTAGATGAAATATTCATAACTGATTAGGACATGCAGGTTGGTATCCCCTCCCCTCCTAGATTAGCACAATTGGTACTAACTGATATTGATATAAAGGGGAAGTGTGTACAGGATGCCAGGATGGTGGCCTGCAAGGCATTCCTATATGATGATGCCTTCATGAAAACTTATGTATTCTTGCAGTTGATTTGGAAGATGAAACTTGAAAAATATCAAGATAAATGCAAGAGAAGGAGGGAATCAAGCCCTAATAGGTCTGACTAGGAGAATGTTGATGAAGTCAAAGCTAAATTAATGGAGCAATTCAAGAGCATCACTCCTAATGAAGGAAGGAAACTTGTAACTTAGGTTGGTGTATTATTTCTCCCTAAGTGGGACATAGCTGATGTTGTAGCATTCAATGCTATTATGCAGTCCAAGCATCCTATGCAAAATAGTGAGGAAGAAGTCAAGGCAGCCCTACAAGACTCTGCATTTAGTGAGGAATATGAGACTTTGGCCATATGGGCATTGGCACCTCAGGGTAGAAAACCAAATGTGGCTGATATTAGCCCAAATCTAAGGTGCTGGCTCATTATTAAGAGAGTTTTTGAAACCTCAAGAACATAAGCCACAATTCTGACACTGAATGTGGCCAAATTGGCCCAAAAGATAACTGAAAGAGATGAAACTAAAAGGAAAATCCTGATGGAAAAGTACAATGCAATAATTGGAGAGTATAGTAGAATGTAACAGAAAAATGTTGAGCTACAATCTAAAGTAGAGAGATTAAGATACAGGCAGGTGGGAGAATCCTCCAATGCCCCTGCTATCAGAGCACTACTTAATACTTCAGGGTCATTGCCCACTATTATCCCAATCATTTCTACTCTTGGATCCCCATTTCAAACACCTGCTGATAGCCCTACACTAGGGCCAGTTGAGGAGGAAGTTGAGGATTCTGCAGATCCTACCAAAGAGCAGATGATGAATAAAATCATAGAATTACAGGCTTCCCTAAGGGCAAGTGAGGATGGTTTTGTGGCTAAACACAATGAGGTGGTTGACATTATTTTGAGGCATTTAAATGAGAAGGTTGATTCTAGGTTGCCAGTTGTACATTCTTTATATTCTTTATTCTTTGGTGGAAAACAAAACATTAACAGAGATCAGGAAGTGGTTTTACCTCTGGTTGAGAAGTGGATCCCTCGGGCCACTAATTTAGATGTTATGTTTAAGGCTTCCATATTTGATGAAAATAACAATCCCCAGTCATTAAAGTCTTCTCAAATCTTTGTGAAATCATTGAAGGGATTCCAGGCCCTACCTGATGATTTGAGTAGGAAAATTAGAGAATTAGTAAAGAGTTTTGATGATTGGAATGATACTTTTCTGTTGAATGTAATAGATGCACAAGGAAATATTAAGACATTATAGCAATGGCAAGATAGGACAAAAGAGGTTATTAATGCACAAATTAAATTGATTTGTGATGAATCAGACCATGACTTGTTGGTAAATAGCATGGATAAAATAATTAATAACAGCATGTTCTTAGAGTCATTTGAGAGGGAGGCCAACTAGGTTGTAGTGAAATTCACACCTTACAATACCAAGGTGATGGAGGTGGTAAATTTTAATTGGCCAACAGATGAGGAATATCAAAATTGGGTGGATAAGTACTTAACCGGAGAGGAGTGAAATGGTGTCTATTACTAGCAACTAATAGCTCAATAGTTATATTATAACTCATTATGGTTTTGTTTCCATGGCAGCTTTGGGTGCAGGTTTTGAGGTGTAACAAAAGCTATGGCTTTTATGTACTGAGTAGAATCAATAGAAAGATGCTCTGATACTTGTTGGTTTTGGTCATAGTTTTGAATTAGCACATAGTGGTCTAATTGACCGGTGACATGGATTTTCTAGCCCAATGCTTGTTTGCTCCTTCATTTTCTATAAGAAGGATTTCAAGGCCAGAAATAAAGGTTTGCAAGTCATATATTTTGAAGGTCAAGTCTAGGTATAGTTGTAGAGCAGATTGTAAGAGCTTTTTTGAATGTTAAGGAAATTTAGGTTTGGGGTTATCTTGTAATGGGTTTTAAACTTATGAAGATTTGATGTTTCATAACAGTACTAGCATTTAAGCTATGATGTTATATCTCGAGCTCATGTCTCTCCTCTGTACGAATATATTAAAATTTTGAATAGAATAATCAAGGATTATGACATCTCATTTCTCTGATGTGTGTGTTTTCCATTTTGGCTTTAATTCAAAGAATTAATTAAAATGCTTAGATGGAATCATGGATGGGTATGTTTGTAAAGGGATTTAGTAAGAAGTATTGGGTTGGGACAGGAATTGACATTATTGTAATGAAATATTGCCATGGATCATGTGTGCTAAGTATTTAAATCTATTATTGAATCGTGAATGTTTGTGAATTTGACTCCACAATGGTATATGTCACTGATCTAAATAGTATGAGTTTTTGAAACTTTGTGTATGTATGTCTTTGGTTAGGGCTTTCCACCAAATTGCAAATAAAATGACTATCATAAGTTTCAAAATAATGTTGTAATCATCTCATGCTCCAAGTAGTTGATATTACTGGTGAAAGGCCTATTCATTTTAGTGGTATCCTATTTTGTTGAGCTATTTGTGGGATTATCTGTGAATTGTTAATGATTGTTTATGAGTTTGGTGAAAAGATCATAAACACATTATAGGGACCACCATCCTGGGTCTTGTAGAGCCCAAAGTGTAGGATGTTATTAGTAAAATCCTTGTCAGTTGGTCCAAGTCCTCCAAGCTTCCCTTGATTGGAATTGGAAATTCCATAGGTAGATTAGGAGAAAAACTTGGTTTATAGGAAAAAACACCAAAAAAATGGTGACTCTACTGGGGAATTAGCTTGAATGTTTCTTGTCAGTGAGTCGGTTATCCATTTTGCATAGAGTCTACCATAGTATTTCTGTGATTTGAAGGTTGAGCCCTAGGTGTTGTGTTTCTTTATCCAATTAAGTGTGTTAGTTCAAAAATTGCATATACCTCATGTAATGTGTTTTGTGTATTGTTAGTACGACAAGTTCTGAGGATCTTTTAAGGTATTATCATGTGTTTTTGAATAGTGGATATTCCCAAGATAATTGGGTGGAGACTCTGATAGTCTCTACACCAGTGTGCACTTTATTTGAAGTTTTATACAAGTTGAAAGATCTTTGAACATGCATAGAGGAATGAAAAGTACCAGGTCATTCATGAAGAACCATCCAGAATCTAGGTTGGAAGGTGAACTTCCTAAAACAAAGAAGAGAGACTAGATAAAGAAGAAACCAAAAACCAACAATGTCGTTCCCACGTCCCAGAATCCTAAACATCAAGGTACAACTAAGTCTCTACATCCTATCCCTAAGACTTTTGAGCATGTGTCTAGACATTCTGAATCAGATAGTTGTGGATTTTTTGATGCATTGTTTAATACACCTATTCAAAAGGATGTAACATGTCATAATAAAGGGCCTGTAAATGTCTAATATATTGAGAGAAGAAGTAGGAGTAGAATTCGAAGCCATCATAGAGAATGCACTAGTGATGTTCCTCCTCCTCCTACTAATGATGATGGAACCCCTTTATTATTTAGACAAGAGGGAACATATCTGATATATTTAAGCAAGACATCAAGTTCTGATATAACTTTGCCTGACCCCGAAGATGTTTTAAGGGATATTAGTTCTTTAAGACAAGAAATCAAAAAGTAGGTTGAGCTTAGGATAAAGAAGGACAAAGAAAAGGAAGAAGAGTTGGTGAGTGCTATTATTGAAAGGGATAGGTTAATTAGATAGTTGGCAACTATGAAATTCTTGAACCAAAGTGGACTGAACCCAGAAGAAAAAGGTCTTGTTGTACAACAAATTACTGTTAAGGAAGTGAAGGCAATGTCCAAAGTGGGTCCAAAGGGTCAAGCTGAGATCCAACCAAAGCCAACAGATCTGAAACCCTTGAACCCTATTAAGTCAAAATGAGACAATCCAAAACTTAAACCTATTGTAGACAAGGGAAAATAGAAGGCTGAAGGGATCAAGACAAATGAAAGGATGGTTTCCCACCAACCTAAAAAAGATCCCCTCCCACATGTATCATCACAAGTAGAGAATGCCTTAGAAAAGGTTAGAAGGGAAGGGGAAGCTTTAGTAGAAGAATTAGAGAGGACTGAAATTGAGGCTGCAAATGTAGAAAAGAGAAGGAAAATAAGTTTCCTAACAATGAAAAGTCTAGATGAAGTCACACAAGCCACAACTTCATCAGGTCATCGGGAGATTTCAAAAAATAATCTTAAACCTATTCAGGAGAATATCACAAGTAATTTTGGCCCAAAGGTTCAAGCAACCCAGTTTATTAATTCACATCAAGATGTTTCTAAACCTCAAAATAGAGTTGTGGGTGATGACCCTCAAAAATTTGATGGACTATTGCAAAGGATAACTATACAATTGGAAAGATATAGGCAACTATTTTTTAATGGTATTCCTGGGTACCCAAACCCTATCCCTGATGAGTTAAGAGAAAAGATGAAAAAATTTGCAGGGAATAATGCCTTTTCAGCAAAGGAGCATTTGAAATGTTTCATGGATATGTTAAATGATTATGAGGTAGAACATGAAGATGTAGTGATGAAATTGTTTGTTCAATCCTTGACAGAAGATGCAAGGGATTGGTACAGGGCTTTACCGAATGCTAGTATTGGTTCATCAGAGGAGTTTGAAAAATTCTTTAAAGAACAATATGGTGACAAGACAAATGCTAGTTTTATGTTGAATGAGTTCAATACTATAAAAAGATCAACTAATGAGCTTGCAATAGAGTTTAACCTTAGATTTCAAAAGGCAATGTATAAGTTGTTTCAAGTGATGAGGCTTGATGAGAATGTTTGTTTAACTACTTATTTCAATGCTTTTGATGTTAAAATGGTATATCTTCTCTGAGAGAAGGACCCTCGAACCATAAGGGATGCTTTTAGAGTAGCTATTAATATTGAAAGAAATATGAGAGCTTCTGGAAAGTATGGTAGGAGGGAAGAACCTACTCTTTTGAAGAATCCTAGAGATAAAATTGAGAAATTCTCTACTGTAGGCATTAAAGATGATGAAAAGTGGGATAAGGTCCTTAGCACTTTGAAGGATATAAAATATACTATTGCTAAGCAAGAGAAGGGTCTTGGAGGTGATAAGAAGCAGTATAATAGAAGTGCAAAACCTCCTAGATTTCATAATTATCCCTACAATATAAATTGGAAGGATGGAAAACCAATACTACCTATCTAGAAGCCTAAAACTAATCAACAGATACTAGATCCTTTGCATAAGTGTTTTGTAAATCTGGAACAAGATAGACCATGGTGTGTGGTGTGTGAACACCCACATGATCAAAATTATTGTGGTGTTGCTCAGCTGCTTGCTGCTGAAGGAAAAGAAGAGAATGTTCATCAACAGACTCCTGATTTCAAGCAAGATGATGTAGATTGTTGTATGGCCTGGTCATATATTGATGAGGTTGAGTTTTCTTCTGATGAGGAATTGTAAGAGGTTGATGTGAATAGTCAATGACAGAAAAGTGAATTATACCATCAACAAGTTTTTTCTGATGAAGAAGGTGAGTGTGGCCACCATGCATGCAACATGGAATAGGTTGAGGATCCAGTATCCTTAAAAAGACCATCAGAAGATGAGATTGCTTGGTTAACTGAAAAGATGGCTGCTTAGATGAGAAGTACATTACAGTTAAGAAATAGGACTATGGGTAGTGAGCAGGGCAAACCTGCTGGCCTTTTCATTAAGGAACAAAAAGGTAAAAGCAAGGATGCTAAAGAAGATAGCAAAAATGATGCTGTCAAAATCAAGGATGTCAATAATGACAAGATATGGGCAAAAAGGACTGAGATCCAAAAGCCCAACGAAGATACTACTCCTCTATTGGTAAAAACTGAAGTGATTTCCAAATTTGCCGAGCCAATTCTAGAGGAAAAGCAAAGGAAACTTGAAGGAAAACAACAGTTGGAGAAGAAAGAAACTAATAATGGTATGATTCCTAACCTATCCAAATACACACCTGTGGATATATTTCAAGTGTTGTCTCAAGTTAAAGTTATAGTACCCTAGCTCAATATGATAAGAATAGATGAGAATAGAGAAAAGACAATAGCCTTGATTACTAGAATTCCTAGTAGTAAAGTTGAACAAGGAAATTGTAAAGAAACTAGGGAAAAGCAAGAAATAAAAGTGAAAGAGTTGGAGGGAATTGTAACTCAAATTCCCCCTGTGTACCTAGGGAATTCTATCAATATGTGCTTGGAGAACATCACCCCATTTTTCTTGAGTATTAATATAAATGGGAAAACTCTAAGGAATCGCATGATAGACTCAGGAGCATCAAATAATGTTATGCCAGTAAATATTATGGAAGCAATGGACTTGATAGTTGATACTGCTCAAGGTAAATGTTATGCATTGGATTCAAGAGAGGTGCCTATTATTGGGACCATCAAGGCTTTGCCTTATGTGCTGACCCTATATCCTAATAAGGTTCTTGCCATGACTGTTTTAGTTTTGAACATTCCCCCTCATTTTGGAATGCTATTATCAAGAAAGTGGAGTGCATCAATGGGAGGCAACATACAATGTGATTTGTCATTTCCTACCTTTTGCATTGATGGAAAAGATGTCAAGATTGAAAGAGAATCAAAGGTGCCTCATATGATTGAGCATGGTCTGACCGAGGATTTGACATGTTTTATTGACTGTGGCATAAATGAGTTCAAGTCTAAGGAATCCCCTAGTAATTGTGATAAGCTTGTTGCACCAAATGATACAGAACTTGAAAATTTGTCAGAATCTGATGATATGTGGACTATGTTTTTTGATGATGCTAATTCAAAGGAGGGATCTAGTACAAGTGTGTTGTTGAGGTCGCTAGGTGGAAAAACTTTCAAATTTTCTTTCACCCTATCATTTGAATGCAGTAACAATGTAGCTGAATATGAAGGATTGTTGTTAGGGTTAAGATTGGCTCAAAAACATGGGATCAAGAATCTCAAAGTGATTGGAGATTCTGAGCTTGTGATTTCCCAAGTAAGGTCCCTATATGTGTCAAAGAATAAAAGGTTGAAACAGTATAGAAATGTTGTTTGGGATGAATTGGAAAGTTTTGATGCTTTTGGGATAAATTGGATGGATAGAGGTCACAATAAGGTGGTAGATTTGTTAGCAAATATTGCACTGAGGCTGGATGACATGACTTATGCTAGAATTTCAAAGGTTGAAGTGCAAACCAAACCATCTGTTCCTGATAATGTTAAGCATTGGCAAGTTTTTGATAGTGATGATGATATATTAAGATTTTTAAATTGTGTGGATGAGTATGAAAATCAAGAAATAGATTTTGGAGCCTTTTTTGAAATATTGATGGTAAAGATACTGTGTTTGGGAATGAAGTTATTCAGTTAAAAACTAACACAATTCCTAAGGGTTTAGTTGTTCTTGTAAGAGTGTTTGACAACCAGGATAGGACTAAGGCTAATTGTGTTGCTTCCCATCCTGATGACTTGGAGGAGGTAAACCTAGGGACGGATGCATCAACAAAAAAGGTGTATATTGGAAAGAAATTGTCACCAAGGGTGAGAAAGATGTTGGTTGATTTGTTAAGAAAGTTCACACATGTGTTTTCTTGGTCTTATGATGATCTTAAGTCTTATAAGGAGGATTTGTTTCAACATGAGATTCCTTTGAGTAGTGATGCCAAGCCTTTTAGGCAAAAGAAAAGACCTATTAATCCCACCTTGGCTCCAAAAATTCAAGAAGAACTTACTAACTTACTAAGTTAAGAGATGCTAGAATCATCAAACCAATTAGACATTCATCTTGGGTATCTAATTTGGCGCTCGTGAGAAAAAAGGATGGAGATATTAGATTATGTGTGGATTTCAGAAATTTGAATGTGTCTTCATTAAAGGATAACTATCCATTGCCGAATATGGAGGACATGTTGCAAAGAGTGATAGGCTGTGAGTTAATGTCCATGATGGATAGGTTTTCTGGTTATAACCAAGTCATGGTTAAGGAATCTGAACAATTTAAGACAGCTTTCACTACACCTTGGGGGACTTATGTATATGTGAGAATGCCTTTTGGTCTAACAAATGCAGGGGCTACTTTCCAAAGAGCTATGGATGTGGCATTCTCAAATTTCATTATTTTTTTCTTGGTGATTTATCAGGATGATTTGACAGTGTATTCTAAGAAGGAAGATGATCATTGTGAGAATCTTGAGAAATATTCATTAGGGCATTGGAATATGGTATTTCCCTAAATCCCAGGAAGTGCACTTTTGGAGTAAGGGAAGGAAAGTTGTTGGGATATATTGTTTCTAAGAATGGAGTTAAAATTGATCCAGAGAGGGTAATGGCAATAGATAAGGTCTTGCAACCCCAAAATTTTAAGGGAATCTAGTATTTCTTTGGGAAAATAATTTTTATAAGAAGATTCATTACAAATTTTGCTGAAGTGGTTCGCCCTATTTCTAAGATGCTTAAGAAAGGGGCCAAGGTCAAATGGGAAGAAGCATCAGTATGAGCTTTCCATGATATCAAGCAAGTTATTAAGGAAGCACGTATGTTGAGGATCCCTGATTTTTCCAAACCTTTGCAGATTTTCTCATTTGCTTCTTTCCACACAATTGTAGCTATGTTATTACAAAAGAATGTTGAAGGTTTTGAACAACCTATATCTTTTTTCAGCAAATCCTTGCAGGCTGTAGAACTCAAGTATGACATAAATGAAAAACAGGCATATGCATTAGGAAAAGCAGTCAAAGCTTTTAGGACCTATTTGATGGGAGCTACCATAATTGCCTATGTGCTAGTGTTGTTTTGAAGGACATTTTTACAAAACAAGAAGTGTCAGGAAGAAGATGTAGATGGATTAATAGGATCCAAGAATTCAACATTGAAATTCAAATTACCAAGTTAGTGAGGGGACAAGGATTGGCCAAAATTATGACCCAAAGTAATCTTGAAGCAAATCAGATAAATTTGCTTGAAGAAGAGGAGAGACCATACATATGTGACATGGAACATTCTGATTAGTACAAGGGTGTGATCTATTACTTGCAAAAGATGAAATGTCATGATGATTTGAGTGAGAATGAAAAGAGGACATTGAAGTTACATGCTATCAAATATGTTATAATAAAAGGAAAACTCTGGTGGAGAAATGGAGAGGGTGTTATGCTAAAATGTGTAGACCAGGAGCAAGCAAAGGAACTTTTGAATGAAATGCATAGTGGAGTTTGTGGAGGGCATTATATGGCCAAAACCACTACACACAAAATAATACGGACTGGGTTCTGGTGGCCTACTATTTTCAGGGATGCACATCAATTAGTGAAGACATATGATGCTTGTCAACATTTCTCTAGTAAGTTAAATTTCTCTGGTAACTTACCTTTAAAACCAGTTGTAGTTCAATCTCCATTCCAACAATGGGGTATTGATTTTGTAGGAGAGATAGCATGCAAATCAAGTGGGAGCCATTCATGGATAGTGGAGGCCACTGATTACTTTACCAAGTGGGTGGAAGAAATTACAACAAAGAAAGCAACTAGTAAGGTGGTAATTGATTTCTTAATGAATAATATAGTGAGTAGATTTGGATGTCCTGAAAGGATTGTGTCAGATAATGCAATGTGTTTTAGATCTAAGGAATATATGGAATTTTGTGAAAAATATGGCATCCAAGTCTCTTATTCATCACCTTACCACCCACAAGGAAATGGAAAAGCAAAATCAAGCAATAAAAACTTGATGAAGATTATCTAGAGGATCTTAGATCAAAATAAGGTGTGGGATTCTAAATTAAAATTAGCAGTCTAGGCAGACAAGGTGACTATGAAGAAAGCAATAGGATGTGCCCTATTTGATTTAGTATATGGGATAAATGCAAGGTTTCCCTAGAATAACCTCATGGAAATGTATAGATTTGTCCAGATGTATGATAATGAGATAGAAGATGAAATGCAACTAAGAGTGGAAGCTCTCATAGAGCTGGATGAAACTAGGAGGGAAGCTCAAATGAGAAATTCCAAATTATAGTTGCAAGTGAAAAATTTGTATGATAAGAGGACAACTGCAAGAACTTTCCAGAATGGAGATATTGTTTTGATGTGGAACACCAGGTTGGAAGACAAGGGGAAACATGGTAAATTTGATTCAATTTGGCTAGGTCCATTCTTGATAATTGACAAGTGGGGGGAGGATTCATATTTCCTTCAAGAAATGACAGGTGATATTCTTGAATTTCCAGTTCGTGGACAATTCTTGAAGCTATACTTCAGTTGAGGTATCATTTTCCATCAACAGTAGGTTTAGGTTTGTATATAGGTTTGTTTTTGGTTTCTTTTTTTTTGTGGGATTGTCTTTTCTGGATAATCCTTTTGATTGTCTCTGCAACTTCTTTGCTCTACCTAAGATTCTATTATTCTCGCTTCATTCCAGTAGAATGAATGTCCCCAACTGGAGCCACTGATGGAGCCTCAAATTTAAGTCCTTGGTTTCCTTTTATTACTAGTTTGTCTTGATTATTCGGAAGGTACCTGGGGCTGGAATTTTGCTTTTCTTTCATGAAACCTTGGTGTTCTATCTTTGGGTTGGGTCTTTTCTGTCATTACCTTTTTGGGAGGGGTTTTAAAAACAACTTATGTTCCATTGAATCATCTAGGCCAGGCTCCTTTTTAATAAAAATGCTAAATATTTCACCTCCCCCCTTTTATTTACTAAAGTCTAGGTCAGTCTGTGCCTTGTGCTTTTAAAACAACATTGAGTCATCGACTTTTGTTGCCCTAGGTAGTGTCCCATTCCTATTATTTTCTTCTAAGTAATTTTAATGTTTTACAAGGGTTATTTTGATGACCGTCGATTTCCCTACGATTGATCCTAACCATTCCACGCAATCTCGTGATGACACCACCACTGGCTATTTGGTGATTGTGATATTGTAGGTGGGTGCCACATGTCCTAGGTTGCCAGTGCTGAAAAGAGTAAATAAAGTGTTTAATATGTGCATCAAACTTTAGTGCATTATAGAGTGGGTTACTAAACCACATGTGAGATGTACATGCTCATGATCAACGATGATGTTTTAATCTTTGTGAAAAAGCTGCTCGACGGATAGGTATTGATGTTGCTCCCTGTTATGTATGATCGTGATCATCAATGAAGGAATCAATGGTTGCTCACCATCGCATGATCCTAAAATGAAGGGAGTTTAGTGTTCGTGATATTGCGGGCAGGTGCCACTTGTATTCTTTTGGTGCTACATATAATGGTGGGTCCTTGATAATGACATGGAGATGCTATTAGCTTTTTTGAAGATGACCATTCGATGATCTGATAGAAACAAGAGATCGATGATGAAGATTTAAATTTTCATCAAATACAATTGAAGCCATTGGCGCGGCATGCAAGTAAGCTTTAATGGCAGATGAGATGTCTACTGGCTATTTTTCATAAATTCTAAGTATTTAATTTTAGGTTATCTTCACCACAAAGGAATTCAAGTGTTTTTGAAGCAGTCCAGAGCCAAAGATAGAGTTTTTTCAAAGCAATTGCAACAGGGTTTGATTTTCTATAGGGCGCGAAATTCTGTGAGTTACTTTCTTTATCACTGTTTCTATTTGAATGTGATTCTTGTGGAGGGTTGTGTTGTGTTGGTCAAGGGTCTTCTTGATTAAGGTTCTAGGGTTAATGGTTCTTTTGAATTGTGGGAAATTGCAAAATTCTACTGTAATTTCGTTTTGGCTAGCCTTAGTTTGTTCACAAATTTGATCTTAGGAGAAGCCTTTGTTGTTTGAAATGGTGCCACCAAAGCAGCATTCTAGCCTTAATGATTATTTGCAAAGGAATCTATACGATGATTTCCTTGACCAATTCCCTTTGTCAACAAAAGACAAGAAGAGGGGTTTGATATTAATGAAGGGAATAGTCTTAGGTGAAGGATTAAGATATAAAACCTATAACATTGCAGATGCTAGGGTACAAATGATGGGCTTGGAAATGTTTAGGAGATGGTATGGGCAGCGAAATGTGTCTCATCCTTTTTCAAATGGTTGGAGATATGATATGGGAAAACTTGTGGTACTGAATGTATTTCCTAGTGTTGATTTACTCAGGGTAGTAGATGCACGATATGATCTTGTCACAAGGATTATCAAGGATAATGATGGCGTGGTTTTACTAAATATAAATGTAGATGAGATTCAGCATGTTTTCAATTTAAGTGAATATAGCTCATTCTTGGTCTGGATAGACTTTGAGGAAATTGAGTAGGAAAATGCCAAGTCACAACCTCTTTTCAGATTAAATTTGCTTCCTCCTCATCTAGCCAAGGTAGGCAGTTCAATGATTCACATCAGGCCAACTGACCGAGAACCTTTTAGGTTGAGTTTTTTTGTTGATCATTTCTTGGCAACTTTTTATTCACTTTACCAAATTTTAGGTTTCAGCCCTAATACTATGATGCCCATTGCTTATATGTTTATGGGGGCTCAAATTCAGCATCCTAACTTTTCTATAGTGTATGACTATGCTTCTTTCCTTGCTGAAAGGATACATGAGGGTTTGTTGAAGTTGCATGTGGGGGACACTGGTACTCCTTTCTTTTGGTACTCCTTATTAATTCATATGTTCTTGTATAAGAATGTTGACTTCTTCTCAGAGAAAATGGAGTTGAGGCAGGAGGTGAATGGAGAAAAATTACCAGTGTAGGCTTGGAGTGTAGACTTCTCTTATAACAAGGGAGGTGCCAACTTTGTGCAGTTTGATAACTGCTTTTCTTCCAGGCTTAGAGCTAGACTAATGGTGAGTGTGCCAAGGATTCTTGAGGATTTGTACGAATTCCTTCAACCCAAAGTAAGGAAGCCTGAATTAAAGGTGTGTCATAATTGGGGTGACATCATTCTATACCTTGTAAGCACTCTCCTAAGGGTTTATGGTTTCTAGGGAGCTCCTTATATTCTCCTGTATAATGTACATCAAGAATGGGATTTGCAGAGGTCATGTGGCAACTAGGTTGCATTCATGAAGATAATTTGACAGGAAGAGGAAAAGGGACTTTGTTTCCTGATTATACTGTTGTTTCAAACTTTGTATTTTCTAAGGGAGGATGGGTTCACTTTGATAGATATTTTGATGATTACCATTTGAAGAGTGGATCTAGGAGGTAGCATGACCCTGAGAGATTATTTTCCCTATTCAGGCAAAGAATTAAGGGTCGTAGGTTTGCTTATGTTTTCAATTTTCCTAAAGATTTGATTAGAAATGAGTTTGATTTGAGCTAGCAGGAATTAAATAAAGAGAAATGGATTGCTTATGAGAAAATGTTGGCCATGGTACATAAATTGAATCCAAAATATGATCCACTGATGGAGTTCACTCCATTTCACAAAAGAATTGATTTGTTAATGGATAATTTCAAAGAAATCATGAGCACCCTGAGAACCAAGAGAATTAATTTGGAAGTGGACTGGAAGTGAGGCCTGAGGAAACAAGGCTGACCTATCAACCACTAGTGGAAATGCCTCTATATAGGAGGAAGATAGATGATAGTAGTGATGAAGAGGTAGGAAATGAAAAGGGAAAATAAATAATGAAAACATCATCACAACTAGGTCATGGGATCAGGAAACCTGGAGGGATAAAGATTGTGGATCTAGATTCACCACCGACAAATGACTCTATAGAGCTACCATCAGAGCCAGGCCTTAAGAGGCAAAGAGTTGAGGAGTCACAAGAGGTTTTGGTGGATGAAATAATCATAACTAATCAAGACATGCAGGTTGGTATCCCCTCCCCTCCTAGATCAACACAATTGGTGCTAACTGATATGGATATAAAGGGGTAGTGTGTATAGGACACCAGGATGGTGGCTTGCAAGGCATTTCTGGATGATGATGCCTTCGTGAAAACTCTTGTATTCTTGCAATTGATTCAGAGGATGAAACTTGAAGAATATCAAGATAAATGCAAGAGAAGGAGGTAATCAAGACCTAATAGATTTGACCAGGAGAATGATGATGAAGTCAAAGCCAAATTAATGGAGCAATTCAAGAACATCACTCCTAATGAAGGTAGGAAATTTGTAACTTAGGCTGGTGTCTTACTTCTCCCTAAGTGGGACATAGTTGATGTTGTAGCATTCAATGCTATTATGCAGTCCAAGCATCCTATGCAAAATAGTGAAGAAGAAGTCAAAGCAGCCCTACAAGACTCTAACTTTAGTGAGGAATATGAGACTTTGGCCATATGTGCATTGGCACCTCAGTGTAGAAAGCCAAATGTGGCTGATATTAGCCCAAATCTAAGGGGTGGGATCATTATCAAGAGAGTTTCTAAAACCTCAACAATAGAAGCCACAAGCCTGACACTGAATGTAGCCAAATTGGCCTAGAAGATAGCTGAAAGAGATGAAGATGAAAGGAAAAGCCTAATGGAAAAGTACAATACAATGATTAGGGAGTATAGTAGAATGCAACATAAAAATGTTGAGCTGCAATCTGAAATAGATAGATTAAGATACGAGTAGGTGGGAGAATCCTCTAGTGCCCCTGCTATCAGAGCACTACCTAATATTTTGAGGTCATTGTCCCCTATTATCCCAATCATTTCTACTCCTGGATCCCCATTTCAAACACCTACTAATAGTCCTACACTAGGGCTAGTTGAGGAGGAAGTTGAGTATTCTACAAATCCTACCAAAGAGCCGATGATGAATAAAATCATAGAATTACAGGTTGTCCTAAGGGCAAGTGAGGAAGGTTTTGTGGCTAAACACAATGAGGTGGTTGACACCATTTTGAGGCATTTAAATGAGAAGGTTGATTCTAGGTTTCCAGCTATACATTCTTTATATTCTTTATTCTTGGGTGGAATACAAAACATTAATAGAGATCAGGAAGTGGTTCTACCTCTGGTTGAGAAGTGGATCCCTCGGGCCACTGATTTAGATGTTATGTTTAAGGCTTCCAGATTTGATGCAAATAACAGGCCCCAGTCAATAAATCCTACTCAAATCTTTGTGAAATCATTGAAGGGATTTCATGCCCTACCTGATGATTTGTGTAGGAAAATTAGAGAACTAGTAAAGAGTTTTGATGATTGGAATGATACTTTTCTGCCGGATGTAATAGATGCATAGGGAAATATTAAGACATTGTAACAATGGAAAGATAGGGTAGAAGAGGTTATTAATGCACAAATCAAATTGATTTGTGATGAATTGGACCATGACTTGTTGGTAAACAACATGGATAAAATAATTAATACCAGCATATTCTTAGAGTCATTTGAGAGGGAGGCCAACTAGGTTGCAGTGAAATTCACACCTTACAATACCAAGGTGATGGAGGTGGTAATTTTTAATTGGCCAACAAATGAAGAATATCAAAATTGGGTGGACAACTACTTAACCGAAGAGGAGTGAAATGGTGTGTATTACTGGCAACTGACAGCTCAATAGTTATATTATAACTGATTATGGTTTTGTTTCCATGGCAGCTTTGGGCACAGGTTTTGAGGTGTAACAAATGCTATGGCTTTTGTGCACTGATTAGAATCAACAGAAAGATGCTCCGAGACTTGGTGGTTTTGATCATAGTTCTGAATTGGTACATAGTGGTCTTATTGACTGGTGACATGTGGAATTTTTGGCCTGATGCTTGTTTTCTCCTTCATTTTCTATAAGAAGGATTTCAAGGCCAGAAATAAAGGTTGGCAAGTTAGATATTTTGAAGGTCGGGTCTAGGTATAGTTGCAAAGTAGATTGCAAGAGCTTTTTTGAATGTTAAGGCAATTTAGGTTTGGGGTTATTTTGTAAGGGATTTTAAACTTATGAAGATTTTATGTTTCGTAATAGTACTAGCATTTGAGCTATGATGTTATATCTCAAGCTCATGTCTCTCCTCTGTACAAATATATCATAATTTTGAATAGAATAATCAAGGATTATGACATTCATCTCTTTGCTCTGGTGTGTGTGTTTTCCATTTTGGCTTTAATTCAAAGAATTAATTAAAATGCTTAGATGGAATCATGGATGGGTATGTTTGTAAATGGATTTAGTAAGAAGTATTGAGCTAGGACACGAATTGACATTATTGTAATGCAATATTGCCAAGGATTATGTGTGCTAAGTATTTAAATTTTTTTTTGAATCTTGAATGTTTATGAATTTGACTCCCCAATGGTATATGGCACTGATCTAAATAGTATGAGTTTTTGAAACTCTTTTTCTATATGTCTTTGTTTAGGGCTTGCCACCAAATTGAAAATAAAATGACTATCATAAGTTACAAAATAATGTTGTAATCATCTCATGCTCCAAGTAGTTGATATTACTGGTGAAAGGCCTATTCATTTTAGTGGTATCCTATTATGTTGAGCTATTTGTGGGATTATGTATGAATTGCTAATGATTTTTTATGAGTTTGGTGGAAAGATCATAAACACATTATAGGGACCACCCTCTTGGGTCTTGCAAAGCCCAAAGTGTGGGAGGTTATTATTAAAATCCTTTTCAATTGGTCCAAGTCCTCCGAGATACCCTTGATTGGAATTGGAAATTCCATAGGTAGATTAGGAGACAAACCTGGTTTATAGGAAAAAACACCAACTTTATCTTTTCTTGTGTTTTCCTTTTGGGGATGGTGCAAGCCATTGAGACCGAGATGGCTCCTTCATGTTTACCCAAAATATTTTTCTTTTCATTTTCCTTTACATTTTATTTTCGCTTGTGCTTTCCTTTTTGGGGATGATACAAGGCATTGAGACCACAATGTCTCTTCCATGTTGACACAAAATGAACTTTTTTTTTTGTTTTTGTTTTCATTCACTTTGTGTCATTCTTCCAGTTCTATGTGCTTTGAAGAATGATGACAATTCTAATCTCTTTAATCAAAACATTATAGCAACGGACATAATTAACCCAAAACAATAGATCACTTATGTGTTTAGTGTGTTCCTTTCTAGGGGCAACTCCCTTTCTTGTTTTTTCTTTTTCCTGTACATGAAGTAGCCTTACTTAGAAATATATGACTTGGCATAGGGATTTCTGAGGTTGCTCTCATGTCTTTTTTTTCCTTTTTCCATTTTTTCTTTGCCACTTTAAAGTAATTGTTCATAGAATAGTGTGTAGAAATTCCTTTAAAGTGGGGGGTATACACTGACATCATTTCATTTGCATTATTCATTCTTAGTGCAACCTTGTCACTTCATA
>VDFB02271358.1:434483247-434724192 GCA_007258455.2 Sequoia sempervirens | reverse complement strand
GGGAGAGAGATAAAAGGTAGGGAGTGTACAAGGGTTAAGGGTAGAGGGGAGAGCGAGGGAGGGGGTAGGAGGGAGAGACTTGAGAGAGATAGGGAGAGAGATCTTATGTTGCATTTTTTTATTTTTTATTAATGTGTACAATAATTTTATAATTATATAATAGTTAATTTTCAAATTTACATAGTTGAATCCCATGGAACAATTCGATGGAACAACTTATATAAGTTGTATATAAATGTATATAAATATTGAACTTAAGAATTCCATGAAACAAATATAAGTTGTATATAATTATAATTTAGGCAAAATGATTTAAAAAAAAATCGTTACGTTTCAAATAAGGATTGAAAGCATATAATATGGGTTTACATGCAACCAAAAAAAGTGAGAGATGATGCTATCAAACATTCTTGAACTTAAGAATTTTCCATGGAACAAATATGTATATATAATTGTAAATTGCACAAAATAATTTACAGCTATGTACAAGTTACTATAAGTTCTCATTTGAACATGTATAGGGTTACAAGTTAACTTGAAAACCATGGATATAATCTGTGATCCTAAGAATTTTATCCTTCTCTAATGTGAAAAATAGCTAAGAAATGCAAGTGATAAAAGAATAAGGACACTTCAAGATTAGCCAAAAGAGTGATAAAACAAAAAGGAAAATGGATAAAACAAGATACAAATGATTTCACCTTCCTTGCTGTTGATGTCTCCTTGATTGGCCCTTGCTTGGGATGATTTTGTGTGCTCCTTAGATGATTGCTCCAGTGACTAAATGCAAGATTAAATGTGAAAAATGATTAAAAGAGATGGCTAAATGATGGCAAAATATTGAGAATGCAAATTGGCAGCATGTAGTTATGAAAATCCAAAGTCTTCTAAAAATGCCCTTGAGGAGGGGGTATTTATAGAAGAATTTGAATTCTCTAGAGAATTCAATGGTCAAGATGCATCCAACAAGGCCAAGATGAAGAGCTATTGTGGGTTGTGAACCCACAAGCCCTCACATCTTGACATGTGGATGGTGAAGTGGCCAAGAGAAGATGAAGTGTAAGTGAGGTGTCAAGAAGGTACATGAGGTGGAGGAAGGACAAGCACCTTGGGGAGTGAGAAGATTTCCACAAAAAAGAATTTCTTGTCCCCAAGTGGGAGTGAAAGGGACATTTGAGGAATTTTGGAATTCCTCAAAAATATACATGGGAAAAGGAAAGGTGGTTGGGGAAATAAGTGTGAATTAAAAATTCACATTCTTAGGAAAGTCTAAAAGATAAAAGGTGGGCTCCAAAAAGGTGGGACTTGGTCACATGTGGAGATTGTGACAAGTCCAAGGTTCTAGAAGCCTTGGAAGGATGGAATGTGAATTAAAAATTCACTTATAAAAGAGGGGAATCTAGGAAGAATTAAAAATTCCTTGGGAATGATTAGGCTTAATGTAATTAATCAGTAATTAGAAGATAAATGAAGATTAGAAGCCAACTTGCAAAAGGTTGAGGATGTGACACATCCTAATCAAGGATTATACATGTGCACATTCCTAATGATGGGATTAGAAGGTTGATTAAGATTAAGAAAATGATGTGACATGTGAGAATTAAAAAATAGGATTAGACGTGGTAAGGTATTTAATTATTAATTAAATACCTTAGGGATTTTAAGGATTAAAGATATTAATTAAATAATAGTAATATTAATAATTAACTCGGATAAGAGGATGTTTAGATGAAAAGTGATAAATTTGGATAAATTAAGTGTCCAAATTTGGATGTCTACATTTTTCCCCTCTTTGATATGGTGCTATGAAGTAGCATCATTTCAAAGAATATTAAAATATAGAACCTAGAAGAAGATGGTTAGATTGGAAAAGATGCCCCAGTCATCAAAGAGATGACTAGGAAGAAAGATGATGGGGGTGAAGATGAAGAGTAGGGATTGAGGATGCCCCCTCAAGAGGACATGCGGGTTGAAGAGAACACGTGTGTGCTCTCAAAATAGATGATGTGATGCAAGGGGAGATGAGGAAGATGATGTAAAGGTATGGACGATAGGAGATGAAGCACAATTGGATTTTAGGACAAAACGTGATGTTTCCCTAGTCAAGGTACAAGCCAAAATCAGTTGATGATGGATGGAGTGTTGTCAATGAGGGAATGAAGGATCCCGAAACAACACGAGGATAGGGAAGGATACATCCCAATGAGTGGTATTGATGAGGGAATGATACATCGCAAAACACCACTAAAGGATAGGGAAGAATACCTCCCGATGATGATGAAAGTGTTGTTGATGAGGGAAGGATACATCCCAAAACAACACCAAAGGGATAGGGAAGGATACTAATGGATGATGATGATGAAAGTGTTGTTGATGAGGGAAGGATACATCCCAAAACAACACCAAAGGGATAGTAAATGACACTAATGGATGATGATGATGGGTCAAGGTTGGTAACGAGACTGGGGACAAGACCAAGGATTTGATTAGGTGATTTGAGGAGAAGATTGATATGGGAGATGGAGAGAAGGATCTTTAAGATTTGGTTTGATATCTAAAGATTTGGACAACAGATGGACTAAAGCTCAGATTAGGGGTTTGGTTAAGCTCAAATTGGGATAAGATTAAAGCTCATATGAGGATTGTATTGAAGACTAGATGATTGGATTGATTCTACACCGAGTTCTAGGGTTTAGAGGGCGTAAAGTGTTGACAATTAGATTTTTCCCAATTTGGCAATTTTCAAAAATTGTCAAATTTTGCCATTTTAGGAAACCTAAGGGATGTACTTTTGTGAGTCCAAATTTTTTCCAAGAAATACCCAATATTGAGAGAGGATGAATTGCCAACTAACATCCCAAATTCGAGATATGACTTTCGAGTTATGAGTGAAAACAATTTATCAAAATGCTAAAAAAAACACTAAATTGGGATTTTGAGGGTCAAGATGAAAGTTTGAGGCCCCGAAAATGGGCCAAAACGGGTTCCAATGGCTTTCAAAGATACTAGTTGGAAATCCACTCGTTATCTCATAACACAACTACCTATCAAATTTCAGCTCAAACAGACACCCGAGTCAAAAGTTATGGTCTCCAGAAGTTTTGGTGTAAAAATCAAAAATCAATTTTGAAAATTTCAAGACATGAGTTTTGTTCGCGGAGGAAAATTAGAAAATGGGTCAGGATTTATTTTTTGAAAAATACAATAAAAAGGTGAATTTTGGGGGGCAAAGGTTGGCAGGGTAGGGCGTAGCCGCCCCGCTCCAAGGCCTAGTTGCCCCGACCGGGGGCGGTTCCGCCCTGACTGGGGTGGTTCCGCCCCGGACGGGGGCGGTTCCGCCCCTCTGCAGCGGGGTGGTTTCGCCCTATGATGGGGAGGTTCCGCCCCTCTGCAGTGGGGTGGCTCCGCCCCTCTGCAGGGGTGGTTCCACCCTGTGACGGAGTGGTTCCGCCCTGGATGGGGGCGGTTCCGCCCCTCTACAGCGAGGTGGTTCCGCCCTGCAGCGGGGCGGTTCTGCCCCGACTGAGGGCGGTTCCTCCCGGCTGCGGTGGGGGGAGCCAGAGGGCAGGACAGAGGAATACAAGGGGGAAGAGAAAGGGTGAAGAGATAGAAAAAATGATGGAGGGATGGGGGGATTGTGAAAAAGGATGAAGAGATGGGGGATACATGCAAGATTATGAAAATGGAAAATGAAATGCAATGCTAAATGCAATTTACCATCTTCGGAGCATTGAGTTTTGCTATAGCATAAGACACCAAGTGCCAGGGTATGTGGAACCAAGGTGGATTAGTGTCTAATGCATGAAGCAAACACAATAGAAAAGAAGGCTATCCCAACACCCCAAAGTCACGAAGACCTTGGTCGGGCTAGGTATTGAGATAACTACAAGCACAAAAGGATGCCCCAACATAACACAAGACCTTGGGGATCTTGGTGGGTACTACGTTGGTCAACCAAGAAGACACAATCAAACAAAAGAGCAAGATATGCCCCTATGTTAACCAGTCAAAACACACCATAATATGATGGATTATGGCGGCCTTGACAAGTGATAATAGGGAGCACAAATGATAAACAAAATCCAAAAACATCAAAAGATCGCAATCAATTTCAAATGTCCTTTGCCATAGGATCAAGGGGATAGATGGGATTGATGAGGTTTGTTAGGAAGGATGCATCCTGTTGAGACCAAAGATGAATGCTAAGTGAAAAGATCGATATGATATAGGATATTCAAAATTGATTAGATTCGTTGATACAAGTAGGTCTTGTTTGTGAAGAACTGGCTATATAAGGGCATAGCTTGATGGCATGACACAAGGAAGACGAAACATGGGACTGACACACCCTAAAGACCTAGGGGCTCGGGGGCCGATCAAAGATTAGCCTTGCCTATGTGAAAGCGCAGAGCCCTCGTAGTTCGGTGAAAGGTGGATGACTGACCAAGATGGAGACTATGATGGATGGTAAAGATAGGATGGACAAAAGGAGAAAGACCAATCATAGACGATAGAAGACCAAAGTGGACAATGAAGATCAATGATAGAACCCTAGGGGCAGATCAAATGATCAACCTTGCCTATGTGAAAGCGTAGGGGCAACGTAGTTCGACAAGACCAAAGGAAAACAATGGATAAAGGATGATAAGATGATAGGATAAGTGGATAAAAAGATGGGACTGATATGACAAGATAGGATAGACCTGTTGGATTGCATAGGATGATGATGATCACATAAAGCTCAAAGATGGGATAGTTATCCAAAGTAGTAAAATGACTTGGGGGGATGATATAATAGATAGATGAGTGATGAAAAGTGATAGGAGATTGGAAAGATGTGCAAGAGAAGTAGGGGTGATGATGATGAGATAAATGGCATTGGGTTGCATGGGGGGAGGCCAATAGCCATATACCAATGACAAGGGATTGTGAGATGGGATAAGGATAAAGATGAAAGAATGGATAGAGATATAGGGGTGGGGGATGGAAGGAATTGATTGGATGGATAGGAATATAAGGATTGGGAGATGAAAGGAATGCGAGGATAGATAGATACGAAGATAAAGATGGGGAGATGGAAGGGATGCTGTGATAGATGGATAGGGATATAAGGATTAGGAGATGAAAGGGATGCTAGGATAGATGGATACGAAGATAAGGATGGGGAGATGGAAGGGATGCTGTGATAGATGGATAGGGATAGAAGGATTTGGAGATGAAAGAGATGCTAGGATAGAAGGATACAAAGATAAGGATGGGGAGATGGAAGGGATGCTGTGATAGATGGATAGGGACAAAAGGATTGGGAGATGAAAGGGATGCTAGGATAGATGGATATGAAGATAAGGATGGGGAGATGGAAGGGATGTTGTGATAGATGGATAGGGACAAAAGGATTGAGAGATGAAAGGGATGCTATGATAAATGGATACGAAGATAAGGATGGGGAGATGGAAGGGATGCTATGATAGATGGATAGGGACAAAATGATTGGGAGATGAAAGGGATGCTAGCATAGATGGATATGAAGATAAGGATGGGGAGATGGAAGGGATGTTGTGATAGATGGATAGGGACAAAAGGATTGGGAGATGAAAGGGATGCTAGGATAGATGGATACGAAGATAAGGATGGGGAGATGGAAGGGATGCTACGATAGATGGATAGGGACAAAAGGATTGGGAGATGAAAGGGATGCTAGGATAGATGGTGTCTCCAAGGACTATGTCACAAAGGAAGCAGATGCCCCACTCTAGATATGTCATATATGATGAGGCATGAGGGATGGAAGACGAGTGGATGGGAAAAGGAGATAAATAGAGGAGGATACGATGGGTGACCAAGGAATACAACAGATCATGGATGAAGGGAATGTATACCAAGAGGTGTCCAAAGCATGCATAGATAGGTGCCCCTATTTTGATGAAGATCACAAGAAGGATGGAGGGAATGGGAGATAAATGGGATATGATGGTAGGATGCAGAAGATAGGTGGGATGAGGGGGATTCATGAAGATGACAGATAACAAGAAGATGGGTGCATAGTGGGAAGCATAGCAGATGGAGGGAATACATATCAGGAAATTGCCCCCAAGGGTTGATGGGGATTTACGCATGACACCTGTTTGCCAGGTTTTCATCATGGTACTTATCCAAGGAACTTGTTTGCCAAGTTTTCACCATTGGATGAATTATTTCTCTCTTTTTGGATTTTGGTGGATTTTTGATATAAAGCAAAAGGAGATGGATAAGGATAAGGAAGTGGAATTGAAAATTTAGAAGACATGTGATAAGGATCAAGGTGTTAAGAGCCCATGTTTGAAGTGACTGTTGGATGTTGGTACAACCTTATTAGGCTAAATGGATTACACATGAGGGTGAATTAGAGGGATTTGATGGGGTTGATACATGGGATAATGGATGGGATGCTGGAAAGGGTATGGATAGAATGATGGGGTGGATATGTGATGGGGAGATGTGTTCAGGACCAACATTGGCACATGTAGTGGTGGATGTGAAAAGATAATAGGATTACGGGATGGAGAATGTGGGGATAATGGAGGAGATGGAATGGTGAATTTCAGGACATAGGGACCCAAAACGGACTTAGGAGATGAAAAGGGTGTATGATTAACTTTTGGATTAGTGACTTTGGATGTTCTTACAGATTTTTCATGTGATGGCATTGCATCTTTTTTCTTTGGGATCCACATGGTTTTGATCTTTGCTTTGGTGGGCCTTTGTGGCCTATGGATTTGATGTATATTTAGATTTTTATTTTCTTCACCATGTCTTTTGGAGGGGACATGGGGAGCCATAAATTCATGTGGATGTTTGGATTTATGTAGCAATGGGATGGGTGTTAGGAGATGGAGGATGTGGTGTGATGGAGGTAGGATTATGAGGATTATGTGTAGATGGAGGATGTTTAGGTAAGTGCCTTTGTTGATCCTGACTATGGGGTATGTGAGAGGGATGTTTATGATGGATGAGATGGATAGGTGATGAATGGATGAAGGGATGGATAGGACGAGATGGAGGAGGTTATTCTAGGATATAGGAGCCCAGAATAGACGTAGGACCTAGAGGAAACATGGGCATGGTAGATGGAGGGATGTAAGGACCCAAAATGGATGGATCAGATGAGGGAGGAATATGGACGGTGGTTTTGAGGTGATACGATAGAGGAGGGATGGCAGCATATGGTCTGGTGGAGCGATGGGAAGAGCTGCCATTTCTTTGGGAAAAGGCTCGTTGAGGGCATCTAGAGGTTGTACCAACATTTTTGGATTGTGAGTCATGAGTAGTACATCCAAGACCTTGCATATAGATTTATTCTTTGACTTGGATGGGCTCCAAAATACCTTGCTCATGAAGGCCTAAACCTTTTCCTTGATAGTTCATTCTTCTGAGCATTCGATCTAGGATAGGATTTTTGTTATTCTGGAAGAATGATGCGAGTTCATTATTAGGTGGAAGAGGAGGGTTGGTATATACATTGTGTTTTGCTTCTGTGAGGAGACCACCATGGAGGAATGTGAGAGGACCAAGGGGATATGTAAGCAGTGTGGGGATAGCATTTTTAGGCGATGATGGGGGATCATGAGAAGGAGATGATGGGATAGCAACATCAGGAGAGGGAGTAGGGGCCATGATAGGATCTAGATTTGTGGTAGTAGGCTCATGCGATGGAGATGGAGATGGGGTAGTGGAAGCTTGAATGACAAGGGGATCATGGAATGGAATGGATGGGGGACTATGATCTTGAGGTGGACTAGATGGGATGGTAGGATCTTGATCTAGAGGAGATATGTTGGCATGCTTTGGATTAGACTCTTGGTGTGACTCATCGTGTGCAGGAGGCATGGTAACAGAGTCTTGTTGGGACTCTTCAAGTGGGGAAGATGGAAGGATGAAAGATTCATGAGATTCATTGGAATGGGTTTTGGTGCTACTAGGAGTGGGAGGGGTGGATTGGATTTACGTGGATCTAGGAGTAGAGGGAGTGGATTGGAATTGGGTGTCTTCGATGGATTCGGTGGTTCTTAGAGTAGGAGGTGGGGGTTCAATGGATTTAGTGGGTTCAATGGTTTCAATGGTATGAGTAGTACTAGGGGTGGTAACATCAATAATAGGTGTGGTATGGAGAAGGGTCTCATCACTAGTGACCATGGATGATGGATCTAGATGGCATGGTTCCATGAATTCAAGATGTGGAGTTGGGGATGGCTTCTTTATAATGAGTCCTTGGAGAACTTCTGAAATGAGAGACTTGCATATGGTTGGCTTGGCTAGGGTGGTAGAAATGGATGAGGGATTATGGATTGGTGGACTAGGGTTAGATGGAGGAATTGGATTGAATGTAGGACCATGAGTAGATGGGGGATTAGGATTGGATGGAGGACTAGGAGTAGATGGATGAATGGGATTGGATGGAGTACTAGGAGTAGATGGAGGACTAGGATTGGATGAAGGGTTAAGGTAAGGATATTGGAGTGGTGAATTAAGATAGGGGGACATGGATGGTGGATTAGGACAAGAGGATATAGGTGGTGTAGTGGGACAAGAGGATGTGGGGGATGGATTATAATAAGGGTATTTGGATGGTGGATTAGGATGAGGATATGTGGATGTAGGATTAAGGTAAAAGGGTGTGGATGTAAGATTAGTATGGACAGACTGGGAAAGGGGATTACGATAGGGGGGACATGGATGGGGAATTGTAATAGGAGTATTGGGATGGAAAATTAGGATAAGAGGATGTAGATGTTGTATAAGAGGATGATGTAGATGAAGGACATGACAAATATGGGGATGAAGAAGATGTTGGATATCCATTGTCAAAGGTGGCATCAGGAGCATGATTAGGCATGGATGGAGACATAACCGAATAGCTCATAGCAGTAATTAGATTTTGGAAAGTGGGTGGAGAAAGCTTACTAGGGATGATAGTGTCAAGGGGATTTATGTCGTATACCTCTTGATCAACAAGACTTTTGTTATTAGTGTCGACATAATTAGGGTTTCCCTTGACCACTATTGATGGAGGATGAGGATTCATGATGATGATAGGATAAAGGGGATTTTGGTTGAGCTTAGATTAAGATTGGACAAAAGCTCAGATTAGGATGATTGGATGGGATTACTTTTGATTTTGATGGGATTTGGTAGACGGATGATTGGATCAGGTAGATGATTTGATGAATTTGATTAAAGTACTAGATTAGTTTGATTGGATAGGATCAAATGATTAGATGATGTTGATTAGATAATTGTGATTGGATGAACTTAATAGGATTGGGGTGCTTGGATTGATTAGATGATTGTATGTATTTGATTAGAGAAATGGATTGGTTTGATTAGATAGGAAGAAACAAAAGGTACCACTAGATAGAGCTCAAAAAATGAGCAATTTTGGTTTTTGAATGAAGTTGATCCGATGCACGGTTTGTAAATGATGGCCTTAGGAAGTTAAAGGGGCATAGTCAGCTTTCTACCATAAATGAGGGGTGTAGTCAGTAAAATCAGGGACGCTTCTACCTTTCTGTAGTAAAACAGGGGCGTTTCCACCTTTCTGCGCTGATTATGAATGGTGTTTGGTGATGTAAATGGTAAAATTATGATGTTTTCTAGGTGATGGTATGGACTTTCAAATGGAATATGAGGAAATTAGAATGAACAAGTGGATTGAAGATGATTGCGAATAATGAGTGGGGATTTAGAATGGTTAAAAAAAGATTTGGAATGATAAGATGGAGGTTTAAACGGATCCAATGGAGGTTTTGGGAGGCTTAGAGTGACAAAACGAAGGCTTAGGATGATGAGAGAATGGTTGGGAATGATTAAATGATGGTTTAGAGGCTAAACGGATCCAAATGGGGCAATTTCAGTTGTTCAGTAGGACAAATCCGCCCCTCTGTAGCTAAAATCAGGGGCACTGACAGCTTTCTGCAGCAAATCAGGGGCGCTTCCACCTTTCTGCAGTAGAATTAGGGGCGCATCTACCTTTCTGCAGTAGAATCAGGGGCACTTCCGCCTTTCTGCAGTAAAACAGGGGTGCTTCCGCCTTTCTGTAGCAGAAATAGGGGCGCTTCTGCCTTTTTGCAGCAGAATTAGGGGTGCTTCCACCTTTCTGCGGTAGGACAGAGCTTGGTTTTGATGGAAAAGGCTATGGAAAGGATGTAAAATGATAAAGTAAGGCCAAAGTATAAAAAATTTGACAGATTTTTCACAAGAAAACACTTCAAGCAAGCACAATCCAATGATTAATATTAAGGGTATGGCTAGGTAAGGTCTTAATATAGGATGCACAAGGCTTCTAGGGAGTCCTCGATATACTCTCGATACATGAGGCACAACTGTGAACACCAACCCGTCACAAGCGTGAGTCAGGAACCCCAACGATATACTGAAAGGCTTGGACCAACTCTTCACGTCTATCTAGGTATCACCCTAGCTTCGACGCTCCACCAATTACGACATGACTGGATTGGAGTACAACTTTCATTCTCCCCCCTTTATATACCCTACCGATACGGTGGTTAGAATCGTCCCTTGGGGTGATGAAATCCCCAAGCAAGTCCCACTAGAAAGAAGACACTAACCATTTCCAACTACTCCCCAGGCTCACATGAAGTGCAAGGGGAAAGCGAAAAAAAATTAATGCCCCCTTGGGTAACATAAGAACATACAATCACAACAAGCAATGAAGTTGATTCCCCCTAATTAGACTATGTTCCAAAACAACAAAGATAATTTTTCAAAAATCCAATCAAATAGATGGTCCTGCAAATAAATGTTAGTTGTCTTCTTCTTCGTCCTTTGTCAAATTATGCCACAATATGCTGCAAAAAGTTAGCAAAAAACACCAATATCCTTTCCAAAACAATGTTAGAGGGTTACTATTTGAAAATAACAAAAAAGGGGAGCAAAAACGAAGCTAAAATGATTGTTTTACCTTCCAAACTGTGCTGTTTTGGGGCGCTTCCGCCCTTCTGTAGCAAAAATAGGGGCGCTTCCACCTTTCTGTAGCAAAATGGGGGTGCTTCCGCCTTTTTGCACCAAAAATGGGGGCGCTTCCGCCTTTTTGCAGCAAGATTAGAGGGCGCTTCCACCTTTCTGCAATAAGGGGTTAGAGGGTGCTCCCGCCTTTCTACAAGAAACTTTATCAAATTTTTAAAGATGAAAGTTGTGCCCCTCCCACTGCAAGAAAAGTGTTAGAAAAACCTTCTAAATATATTCCTAACTGCAGCAAACTATTAGAAGAAAAAGAAACTTTCAGATATAGGGCACTTCCGCCTTTCTGTAGCAGACAAGAGGGCGCTTCCGCATTTCTATGGCAAGGCAGAGGGCGCTTCCACCTTTCTGTGGTAAGGTAGAGGGCACTTCCACCTTTCTGCAGTAGGACAGAGATTGCTTCCACCTTTCTGCTATAAAGCAGAGGGCGCTTCTGCTTTTCTGCGGCCTTTTCCTACAAAATTCTTGGCGAAAACAAAGGTTAAATGCAAGAACCCGTTTGTGGGTCCCACCAGGCTTGCAGAAATGTGATTCTAAGAATTTTATCCTTCTCTAACGTGCAAGATAGCTAAGAAATGCAAGTGATAAAAGACTAAGGACACTTCAAGATTAGCCAAAAGAGTGATAAAACAAGAAGGAAAATGGATAAAACAAGATACAAATGATTTCGCCTTCCTTGCTGTTGATGTCTCCTTGATTGGCCCTTGCTTGGGATGATTTTGTGTGCTCCTTAGATGATTGCTCAAGTGACTAAATGCAAGATTAAATGTGCAAAATGATTAAAAGAGATGGCTAAATGATGGCAAAAGATTGAGAATTCAAATTGGCAGCATGTAGTTATGAAAATCCAAAGTCTTCTAAAAATGCCCTTGAGGAGGGGGTATTTATAGAAGAATTTGAATTCTCTAGAGAATTCAATGGTCAAGATGAAGATGCATTTTTTTATTTTTTATTAATGTGTACAATAATTTTATAATTATATAATAGTTAATTTTCAAATTTACATAGTTGAATCCCATGGAACAATTCGATGGAACAACTTATATAAGTTGTATATAAGTGTATATAAATATTGAACTTAAGAATTCCATGAAACAAATATAAGTTGTATATAATTATAATTTAGGCAAAATGATTTAAAAAAAAATCACTACGTTTCAAATAAGGATTGAAAGCATATAATATGGGTTTACATGCAACCAAAAAAAGTGAGAGATGATGCTCTCAAACATTCTTGAACTTAAGAATTTTCCATGGAACAAATATGTATATATAATTGTAAATTGCACAAAATAATTTATAGCTATGTACAAGTTACTATAAGTTCTCATTTGAACATGTATAGGGTTACAAGTTAACTTGAAAACCATGGATATAATCTGTGATCCTAAGAATTTTATCCTTCTCTAATGTGAAAAATAGCTAAGAAATGCAAGTGATAAAAGAATAAGGACACTTCAAGCTTAGCCAAAAGAGTGATAAAATAAAAAAGAAAATGGATAAAACAAGATACAAATGATTTCACCTTCCTTGCTGTTGATGTCTCCTTGATTGGCCCTTGCTTGGGATGATTTTGTGTGCTCCTTAGATGATTGCTCGAGTGACTAAATGCAAGATTAGATGTGAAAAATGATTAAAAGAGATGGCTAAATGATGGTAAAATATTGAGAATGCAAATTGGCAGCATGTAGTTATGAAAATCCAAAATCTTCTAAAAATGCCTTTGAGGAGGGGGTATTTATAGAAGAATTTGAATTCTCTAGAGAATTCAATGGTCAAGATGCATCCAACAAGGCCAAGATGAAGAGCTGTGGTGGGTTGTGAACCCACAAGCCCTCACATCTTGACATGTGGATGATGAAGTGGCCAAGAGAAGATGAAGTGTAAGTGAGGTGTCAAGAAGGTACATGAGGTGGAGGAAGGACAAGCACCTTGGGTAGTGAGAATATTTCCACAAAAAGGAATTTCTTGTCCCCAAGTGGGAGTGAAAGGGATATTTGAGGAATTTTGGAATTCCTCAAAAATCTACATGGGAAAAGGAAAGGTGGTTGGGGAAATAAGTGTGAATTAAAAATTCACATTCTTAGGAAAGTCTAAAAGGTAAAAGGTGGGCTCCAAAAAGGTGGGACTTGGTCACATGTGGAGATTGTGACAAGTCCAAGGTTCTAGAAGCCTTGGAAGGATGGAATGTGAATTAAAAATTCACATATAAAAGAGGGGAATCTAGGAAGAATAAAAAGGAATTAAAAATTCCTTGGGGAATGATTAGGCTTAATTAATCAGTAATAGAATCGATAAATGAGGATTAGAAGCCAACTTGTAAAAGTTGGAGGATGTGACACATCCTAATCAAGGATTAGGCATGTGCACATCCCTAATGAAGAAATTAGGAGATGGATTAGGATTAGATGAAAATGACATGTGAGGAATTGGATAAATGTAATACTTATTGAATTTATTTGATGAAAAGAAGATTAAGGAGGGTAAGGTATTTAATTATTAATTAAATACCTTAGGGATCTGGCAGAATTAAAGATATTAATTAAATAATAGTAATATTACTTAATTAACTCGGATAAGAGGATGTTTAGATGAAAAGTGATAAATTTGGATAAATTAAGTGTCCAAATTTGGATGTCTACATAATCTAAGTCAAAGATTCTGGTTCAACACACTCTTCAATAACATGTAGAATTTTTTGGTGATCATCACTATGTAGTCTCCATTTTCTTCGGCCATGTGCATGTGGAACTGCATGGAGATGTAGACTGGCAACAATTATTAAGTGACTATATTGATATACCTTGTTATCAGGTTGATAGTCAACAAAATGAATCCCATGTTGAACAAATTTGACTTGTTTTAGATATGTTCATTGTACTACAATAGAACCTGCATGGTAAACATAAACCTAAGGTAGGACATATGAACGTGTGTGCAATATTTTCATGCACAAGGTTTGTACAAAATATATTTAATATTTATAATGTAATGTGCACATGTGAATACAATGTACATATATAAAATTTTAAATTCAAACTCACTTATGGGAAATAACATTCCATCACTTGTTTTAGGTTCGGTTAGCTTATTCCTCTCTTCTATGCAACACAATAAATAATAGCTAACACCTTCAATGTTTTCAGGCTCTGCTATGACTGCAAAAACATCTCATGTACACCAAATTTACACAAAAAAATCTAAAAAAATTAGAAATGTCTCTAAATATCGTTAACTAGATATATATAATAAAATTTAAATTATTGAAAACTTACACGTGTACCTTTTCTAACCAATCTTGAAATATGGTCATAATCAATTGAAATCAAATGAATGTCTTCAAATCTTTCTTCCTTGTCTTCATCATATGTTTCTGAAACAAGTAGTGGTACTGTATCCCATTTAGCAACATATCCAAGTTCTTGATTGTTGCATGCATAATCAGAGTTTCCCTCAATGCACTTAGTGCAAAAACAAAAGTAATCCCTTGTGTCTAATATCCATCCATGGAGACTATCTGAACTCCTAACACAATGCAAAGATCTTGTTTTTTCTACCCTCTTGCATCCATGCATCGATCTTCTATCCACGCCTAGATACATATGTACAACAAAAAACTTATGTGAACAAATAGTATATATATTTTAAATTTAAATAAATTCAAATTTTTGATTTAATGTAATTTATACATACCCAATATCTCCCAAAACACTCTATGTGGAATGTGTCGGTTTGTTCTTGAAGATGTGTCGATCACATTTGATGCAAAGTGTTTCTTGCACCATTCAACAACATCATGTACATTGTCTAGATGATCTTCTAGATAACTCATTTGATGCTTTCTTAAAGCTCGTTTGATGCAAGCTCCTGCTCCATCATGCTCACCCTTTCCATGCCCACTCTAAAAAAAAATTCAAACATGTGGTATCTTGTAGATTTTATGATATCTACAAAGTGCATAGAATGGTCGTGAAGATTTGAATTATGCCGCACATCCATCTGACCATATAAAATGATTTTCAAATTTGACACCCCTACTTCTCAAATTCTCAAAAAATATTGTAAAACAATGTTGGACAAAAAGTGTGTCATGCTCTTTATCATCACTAATATAAAAGTGATATTCTTTTTTAATGACTCGTTCTTCATCTGTACTCTCAACACCATCCAATTCTAATTGTGCATGTTGATAACACACATGAACCATAATAGTGATCTACTTTGAAAAGTAATACTCTGATTGAATCTCCTTTTTATGTACAAAGGAGTAATTTTCTACAAAGTCAACTACTGATAGAACTCCATGTGGGAAAGTATCTCTCAATTTCGGGAATTGTTGTGCTTGCCACTTAGCAAAAAATGAATGATGTATGTATGGTCGTATCAATTTTCAAAAATCTTCCATAAATTTTCCAATGGGAATATCCTCTTCTACATAGATCTTCTTTCCCAAAATTTGTTTGCAACTTTACATACTTGTACCTGTGTCAGTAAAATATGTGAATAACTAATAAAACACACTTGATCAATGAAACATTACATCAAAGAGAATCAAAATAACTTGATCTATGAGGAATTGAAACAAATAAACTCTCTAAAAATAGTACTTACCTCTTGCAATTTACTGTCTTTGTTAGGTCAGTATCCTCAATTCTTGAAGGAAATTTAGCCAAATTTCCACATGTCTCACAAATTCCTTTTATGCAATTTATTTGAGGTCCATTTTCATGATCACATAATATAAAATTTATGAAAAAACTTGCCTGTTTAGGAGGTGCATTTTGAAACCCACATCTTTCTTCTCTCATCTTTCGAAACACCTGATAGTAGAGATCAAATTCAATATGATAACAACAACAAGAAGTTTCAAAAAACTTGTTTATATTCACATAATATGGCTTTAACCTTTGAAACATTGTTTGGCCAATCTTTATATGAGGATATGCATTACAAAAGTTCATATACATCTCAAATTGTGTTATGTCTAGCCTATGTTTGATATGATTTTCATAAATACTAGTTCCAATCGTGTATCTCATAACATCTCTAGTATTTGATGATGGATGAGTCTGATCATGCCAAAATCTTGAGACCAAGTTCCTAACAACATCTTCAATCCTGTCAGAATGGGGAGCTCTACACATAATTGCCCAATTACCTTCTAAACTCTCATCCAAAAACTTTCTCTTTTTCTTATATTTTATGAATGTGGCTCTACTATAACCAATTTCAGTTGAAAGTGCTGACATTTTTCTTTTTCTTGCTATATCTTGATGTACAATAGATGTCAACATCACCCTTCTTGTAGTGGCCTTATCCACAGTTCGAGATCCTTTCCCAATGCAATCTAAACCCTTTTTAACATTTTGAACAATATCCTTTTGTAATCCCATGTGTTTCTTCTTATTTGATGATGAATGGACACCCAACAATTGTAATGACTCTTTGAGCTCATCATGAAGAAGTAAACGTGATAACAATTGGGTTTTCAAGAAGTGTATCGAATGATTGAAATGATGATTGATCATTTACATTTCTGGTCAGGTCAGTGACCTCTTTCTCTTATTATAAGGCTGGTTGGCATAATATTTGAGTTTCTCCATATCCATTTCAAGTAAATGATCTAAATTTCTATGAGAAATTTGTTTACCCACCTTCTCAACTAGTTTTATATGCTCATCCATACCTAGAGTATGAGGAAGTGATCCCGACTCCTCTCCAACATGCATTGTTTCAACTTGTGCCTCCTCCCTATCTTCAAGGACCATGCATTCTTGAGCGGATTCATTTGATCCAATGCCTACATTTGGCTCGACTTGAGCATGAAAACTTCTTGCTTGTTGAGCCCTTCCTACACATGTGTCACAAAATATTTTTCAAACAAAGTGAGATGATGTTAAATATATAAGTGAAGTTTATGTATGCAGGCAAACAAATTGATAAAACATGATGAGCTATAAGTGAGAGAAGTTTGTGCTAGTTTTATATGCTCATCCATACCAGTAGAAGGAAGTGATCTTGACCCCTCTCAAACAAGCATTGTTTGAACTTGGGTCTCCTCCCTAACTTCAAGGTCCATGTGTTCTTCAGCCAGTTACGTTTGATCCAATATCTAGATTTGGCTCGATTCACACTTGAGGAATCCCTAGAGCATAAAACATAAAAATAATTTGAGAGAACATTGAAGTGATGAAAAGGAAATAAAATATAGAAAGACACAAAGGCTCTTGTAAATATTGGAAACAAAAAGAGAATTGGCTTAAGGGTGGGTCAAGGTTCATGGCATTACTGGCTTAGGGGCCATTAAGATGACTTGAGGATATTTAAAAGTATTTATAGTCATTCAAGTGCAATGATGGTTAGAAACCTTCAAAGTAAAAGTCTTAAACACACACTTGAGAGTGTGAGAGAGAAGAAACAAGCATGTACCTTGTTTCTTTCTATGATAATTTTCCAAGTTTTGATCATGCCTCTTTTGTTCTTCTTCTTTTGACAATTTTCGTTGAGATGCATTTTTTCTTTTTCTTTGTTGTCCCATTTTCTTCTTCAACTTAAAGATGAATCTAAACAAGTCCTCTACCAACTTAGTTAAATTATCCTCCAAATTTTTCCTTGATTGATAAAAATGAAAAGTTGTCTAGCTCCAATATTTGCCTCCTTGATAAATGTGCAAAAACTTCTCCAAAATCTGCGCTCCAAGTGAATCAAAATTATTCAAGTGTACATGGAATAACTAGATCCTAGTTTAAATGAATCAAGTAGTAAACAAACAAGTTATTTCATTGTGGAGTTTGTTGTTATTTAATTCATAGGTATGCACAACATATCTAGTAATTTTAAAATTTTGGTAAAGTGTGAAAAATGTATAAATATAGAGGTATAATTTGAATTGAATTTTCTTAATTATATTTGAATTGAATTTGAAGTTAGTTATTGAAAATGTATAATAGAGGTATAATTTGAATTAAATTTTCTTAATTAAATATTTGAATTGAATTTCAAGTTACTTGTAAAAAAAGTATAATAGCTCGATATAATTTGAATTGAATTTCAAATTACTTGTCAAAAAGATTATATCTTGTTCTCAACTCAATGGTTCATGTTGCTTAAGTCATTTTTAAAAAAATATTTATTGTGATCAACATGAATGAACTTAATTATAAAATGGCATTGATTTCCCTAAAATTCTACTAGAGATCAAATGTACATTGAATATAAGGAAATGTAAGTTGTAAGAGGTCATCAAAAAAGAAAACATGTATGTATATTGAATATTCAAAGAAAATGCATACATATATTATGTGTAAACATGTTTAAATCATAAGTAAACACATGTACATATATGTAAAAGAATTCAATACATATAAACATAACACATATTGTAAGCAAAGAGGCAAATGTATGTATATATCATATAAGAAAATATATGTACATATATCATAAAAGTAAAATGTAAATTAAAGATCATCTAATGTCGAATACTAAAGATAAAAAAAAAAGCAAATGTATGTATATCATATAAGCAAGTGTAAGAGATCATCAAATATCAAATACTATTTTAAAGATCATCATATATAATCAAATACACATGTGATAAAGATCATAAATCTAGAATGCATGGCCTAATGAGATGTCTACTCCTAGACAGATAGCCATCTGAGATGAGGGAAACAGGTCCCTACTGATGGATGTGTTAAGGCCTACAAATGGAAATTGTGTACAAGATGTGTTAAATACATATAATTTTTATTAAATAAATTTTATGAGATTCAAACTTTTTAAATGAACTTGTATTTTTAAATATCAATCTACAACTTGTATTTATCTATGCATACATAAGTATATATTTTATGAAAACTCACATGTCCACTGATAGCAGATTCATCCACATAGTCACATCGATCATGCACACAATCTGGACCAAGGCTAGGAGTGATATGAGGTATGTCCACCTATAACAATATATACACACACACATATATATCAACTTAAATGAATATCTAGTTAAAAATAAATTTAAAAAATAATGAAAAAAGATTTGAAACATGCACATCATCTAATATTGGATGACCTAAGTCCTCTGAAACATTCACCTCCACCATATGGACCAAATGATCAAGCGACGAATCAATATCTGCATCCATCTGATCTATCCCATGTCGTGCCAGAAATGATGAATGTAGAGGACTATGAAGGTGAGATGGCACCGGTGATGATGAACCAGAACCAATCAACATATCAGTAAAACCCATAGTCTATGCAACTACCGTATGAATTGTAGGTGAATTCTGATGTGCACTAGTGCTCGGCTGAGAGTGATGGGATCCTGGAATTGAATGACCTCTATGTCTCAAATGATCTCTAACATGCTCTATACCAATCCCATTGTCTGATGCAATGTGGGCATATGCCTCCAATAGGTCCTCAACCAAACAATGTAGAGTCATGCATGACATATCTCCTATAAGTGCATCAAGTTGTGTAGGAGTAGGGATGTTGATCATTGTAAAAGGATCCATGGTGGTCCACTATGCTGAAAATGGTGTGGATCGAGAATGTCTAGATATCAAATACTGACCTACACGATCATCAAATATCCTAGTGGTGGTAGTCGCAATGTCACCTATAGTGTCAATTGCTTCCTTTTGGGAAGCAACAACAACCTCATTTGCTATGGGGGCTAGAGCTAGGGTGAGAGCAGGAGACCTGTCACCAACCAATACTCTAAACATTGGGGGTGGTCTATCTGCTCGACGATAGGTGGGCCTATCAACAATCCTACCATGCCCCTGACCAACATATGGTGGAATGTCTAGGTAGTTAACTTTGAGGCCCAAATGGACCTCAGCATACAATTGCTGAACAAAATACAATGGAATCTGGTCATTGTTTGGGTATATACCATGTGCTGCTAGAAATGTGGGTAGATCAATGAGGCCATAGCATGATCAACACATGTAGTGACCTGGTATCCCCTAACCTTACGCACATTTTGATAAAATGGAAAACAAGTGGCTTTTATCATTTCTTTGGTGACACTATCTTGTATTTTTTTAAGGGGAACGTCACCATGTACTTCTTCCCGCATGCGGGAAAGAATAGCAATCACTCTATCTGGGGAATATGCACTAACCCTCTCAAGTTCATCTTTTGGTTTTTCTAGACTATGCAATATTAACATGCATGGTTCAGTATATATCCCTGGGTTTGCACCCTGTGCTAATGAATCTCTTCATTTTTTTTATCTCATTACTAGTATTTGCAAGCAAATATTCTAGCACAAGTGAAACATGATCTACATTTTCCATGTTATATATATATATATATATATATATATATACAGTACACCTAAAAAAATAATGAGACTTTGGTAAATAATATATCTAGATAAAAAGAATACAAATCTAAAATAGAACTTGTAATTTAATTCATCTACTCATCAATAATATTTTCATACTATTAACTTGATTTAAAAAGAATTGGATGACAACTATAATCTATAACATAACATCCTTAAATGGTTCAAATTTTAAATGAAATGATGAAGAAAAGAAAGAATAAGAATACAAAGATTAAAGTATAAAATCATTTGAAAATAATTGGGGATAAAAATATTTAATCTAATAGTTGTTAACATAACTAAACTTCAATTATATAGCCTTGAGAACATAAAAAAATTATAGATTGGAAAGCAAAATAAATGTGTCATATTACTTTAATCAAATCTAATAAAGTTTGACTTTATTGCATACTTGTTATAAATATCTCACATGAACCAATGAAATTCAATGTGTCTCCAAATTACATAAGAAGAGAGAACCTAAATGTGAAAAAGAAAAAGAAATTCAAAATCCATCTTTTTGTAATGAGTTTGTTAAAATTTAAAAACATTCAAGAACCCCAAAATGGTTTGAAATTGATGAGCATAATAGAAATTTTTGAAGGCAAGAGGTCATCACAAACCATTCGGTTGTGGGCTTCAAAAATTTTCAATGAATGGTTTTCCAATAAGATGTATTAACCAAAATATTCCAAATTTTTATACAATTACTAAAGATGTACAAAATGAGACCTTTACTAAATAAATTTCAAAATGCATCATTAAATGTATATTAACATCATCTGCACTCTAATTAAAAACATTAAAAACAACACGGAACACAAAGAGATGAAATTAAAAAGTTCCAACTAATGATGTTATAATAATCCTCCCCAAGTTGATCCTCTCATCCCAATCATCATACTTAATGTTTTGGTACTTGAATGTGTTGGTACTTGAATCATGTTTTGGTACTTAATGTTATGTTTTTTAAGAGGAAGCATTTTCTCTTTCTATTACCATAACGATTATTCTTGTTTTTGTAACTTGGTATTTCTATTTGTAGATTTTCAACTTTTTATTATGTAAATCATTCTTTGATACCCAAGTAGTCTAAAGGTTTTCTTGAATCTTATTTAGTTTTTAGATTTAAGTGCTTTCTCATTGTCTAATTTCTTAATCAAATCTAAACATTGTTCGATCCTTATTTCCTTCTAATACCAAAATCATCCTCTTTTCCTAACTATAAGAATTCATAGTTCAATCCCACCATGGTTGTGAATCAAGCTAAAATTGTTATGATTGGGAATATGCATGATACTAAATTTATCATTATGGAGAAGAATCATTTGACCATGAGGCCCTTGTTGAGAAAATGGTAATCAAGATATAGCTTTGATGCACACAATGTTTCTTTGGATCTTGCAAATTTGGCTAGTAATATTAATCCTAGTACAATGATTGATCTCCTTCATATACTATGTTGATTAATAATCCATGTGGAAAGAAAGTACTTAAAGTTAAATAGGTAAAAGGATAAGCTCAACAATCCCTTTGAGTGATGTGCCATTTTCCCTCCATCCCAAGCTTCTTCTTCATGTATTCCTCCTTATTGTTTTACTCCCATCTATCTTATGCAATTTATTTCTCCTTCCACCAAATCTCCCCAAATTTATCCTCTCCTTTTTCCTAGATCTCATCTCATGCTTACTTATTATGATGCACATAGTTCTCTTGTCTCCACATTAGTTCTCATTAGTTTTGTTTACACTTCCCATGTTCCCCTCACTGTGATATTCCTACGCAAGTCTTTGTCACTCCACACTCATTTATTATGTCACGAAAAATTTATACACCACCTTCCATTTCTCATCTTGCCACTTTCATTCATGTCCTTAATCCTAGTGTGCCTCTATCTACCCTTGAAATTAATGTTTAAAGGCTTGTTGAGATGAAAAGTACTGTTGATTCCTTACCTAATGGAAACAAAAAAAGACATACATATAAAAATCAAACACAATTCAATTTCTATTAAAAATTTTACATATCCATTTTTTGTTGGATTTTTGGATCCTAGATTTGAGATGCACAATGTTAAAGGAGATCCCATGACACATTCAAGGTTTTTAGTGCTACATATTTGGATTTTGTGTATGATGATAAGTTATTGGCTAAGTTCTTCCCATGAAATTTAATAGCATTATCTTCCATTTGGGTCTATTTTTTAATATTGAAATTCGTCAATGCAAATATTGGGAATGTTGGATTGAAGTTTATTATTTTAGATTTTTTGATCTGTGAAACAAGGATTCATTAAAGTATATACATTCTTAACATTTGCATGTGCAAGTGAGATGAATGTTAAGAGCTAAAGTTGTTAGAGGCTACCACACTTAATTATGGATCTTCTAATGCTTCATCTACATCATCCTACCCTTGTAAATTTGAAAAGAAAAATTATTTCCAAAAGGATAGTAAAAAATAAATGAAATGAACATTGTACAAACTATACATTATAAATGTTTCTAATATAATTATGACTCTAAAGCCTCCAACTTTTTCCTTTGTAAAATGTGCTTCAAAATTTACTTAGTGCTTGCATGATTACACTTCCTCCTATTAGGTCATTAGATAAATCTAAAGTTATTCCCAAAAGATATAATGAGAAAGAATTTTATATTAAAATTGTAGAGTTAATTGTAATTATACTCAACATTTTATGGGATTAAGGAATAATTAAGGTTTGATTGATAAAAAATGGTTGAGGGGGGTTAATATTGGGGTCAATCCTTCAATTGTTCCTCCTAATGAAAATTTAAATATTTTACACTAAATAAATCTATTAAAATGGTTTTATATGAGGGTCATGAGATTGAGGTACATATACATGTTGACGAGCTTGAAATCATTGATTCACCTATGTATGTGAGGAATGATAATTTGTTGGTATTAATAAAATTATAAGGGTACTTATTCTTCTTCTTATGTACTAGTGATTTTACTTTTATAGAAATTTCTATGGACTAACTAGTATTCAAACTTAGGACCTCCCATTTGGTGTTAGGATGCTCTACTATTGAGCTAATGGCTCACATTGTGATGAGTCTTTTTATGACTTAGGTGTGTATCATTTCTCCAACACACTCCCTTGAGCCACAACATAGGTGTCAAATGCACCTAGCTTGGCTCTAATACCATACAAGAATACCAATTATGAGGACCTCCTATAAAAATATGACATGAAAAACCGTGAACAATATTTAAAAGATAATCCATAGTCTATCTTATTATTTATGCATATTTTCTAGGACCACCTATGCCCAAAACACAAAATAGTTTTTGTAAATACACCAATTAGATCTTATAAAATGCATTACTTAGATCAAATTATATGGTAAATTAAATATAATTAATGATTACTTTTTCTTTTAGTATGAAAGAGGTTAAATTCCAATATATGTTCTAGTGGGCTTGATTGAGTGACAAGGTGGAGTGATTGTTGTAATGAAGAACTTGCTAGGAAAGCTAACCAAGTTAAAATGTACACCTATACATACATCATTGTGGTAATATAGACCTATGTCATAAAACACAATTGAATCCTATTAGTTCCAAAGTATTTTAGCAAAGAAGAGATAGAGGAATTTCCAACATGAGGCATAATTCAATCATAATATAATAAAACCATTAATCCATAGTTCTATGTATAAATGGACTGTTGTAGAGGAAAAGATACACATTTAATTTGCAAGGCATAACTCAACAATATGAAAACATATAGTAGAATATTGTACATTATTCTCAGGATTTTTTCTTATTTGTGAGAAATGCAAACCTTCCATGCTAATTTTCTCTAAAACACACAAATATAGGGTGCAGTGTAATATCCCACCCTTTCCTAAATTTTTCCATAGCTAGTGATATGATAATATCCCAACAACTCTATGAATTTTAAAATTGAATGTTATGGACTATATTAAAATTATTTTGTGGACTAATAAACTAAAGAATATTCTTGATATTTAATTACACGTCTCTTGAGAAAAAAACTGATTTAATATCTTATGAGTATTAAATTAGATTATGAGTATAATTTAAAGAATTATAGTCATGATTTTGTAATTGTCATGTAATAGACATAAATATCATTCAAAGACATTAAATTTCCACAGTCCATAATAATGAGAGAGTTTTTCTGGATTTGATTGTGTAAATTTTTTTGCATCAACGTTTCAAATCACACTCCGTGATTCATCATCAGGATGAAAGAGAGCTGTGGGAGTAGAATGAGAGATTGCAGACCAAGAAATGATAAATATAGGGCGGGAAAGAAAAAGAAATTGAAATAAAATAAAATTACACACAATTCAAGAAGGGAGAAGGAAAAAGAATAATAAACAAAAACACTAGAATATCAAAAACCGGTCAAGATCCACTTAATATTCTACACATTCTAAAGTACAAGAAGAAACTTAAGAAACAAAGAATAAAGGAAAAAAGATGCAAATGTTGAAAATACATTCCATTTTTCATTCATTGTTAGTTGGAATGTATTTTCAACATTTGCATCTTTTTTCCTTTATTCTTTGTTTCTTAAGTTTCTTCTTGTACTTTAGAATGTGTAGAATATTAAGTGGATCCTGACCGGTTTTTGATATTCTTGTGTTTTTGTTTATTATTCTTTTTCTTTCTCCCTTCTTGAATTGTGTGTAATTTTATTTTATTTCAATTTCTTTTTCTTTCCCACCCTATATTTATCATGTCTTGGTCTGTAATCTCTCATTCTACTCCCACAGCTCTCTTTCATCCTGATGATGAATCACAGAGTGTGATTCGAAACGTTGATGCAAAAAAATTTACACACTGTCAAATCCAGAAAAACTCTCTCATAAATATCATTCCTTTTGTTGGTAAAACTACATATTTAGAGTAATATTATGAAGGTTAAATTTAAATGGTTTATCTAGCACTCAAATAATCATTCTAGATTAACATTTGATTTAAAATTTATTTTACAATGATTATTGATTATATTTAATAAAAAATACTTGATATTCCCACCAAGTTATTAAGGGTGCAAATCAACTATTGACATGGACTAAACTATTGCAAACAAGGTAAATATATATAGTAGGAGTATCAACTAATGGTGAGGCACTTTAAGTCTAATCAAACATACAATATACCAAATAATATTAATGAAATAGTGGAGAAAATAAATAAATATTCAAACCTCATGAACACTAGAATTATATGGAGAAACCCTTTCAAAAAATCCCACTACTAAAGAGATATGAAACTTTTATTAATATTCATAACAAGATTATAACAATCCAATCCACTCAATCTTCTTTAGTCTAATGTTTTGGCTATTTCTACATAACACTATTTAAACCTTATGTCATACATTAAATTATATATAGAGCAAGGGAAACAAGAAATGATCACTTAATTTATGTAATGAGTGGAAAAAAATCATGGTCCACAAGAAAAGAACCCATGCCCCACTATGCATTGGAACATGTACACAAAATATAAATGAACTAATGATATAGGACCTTTAATCCCATAACCTTGATAGTAACCACTCCCAATACTAGTGCTTTATGATGAAGATGTCAACTAAAATAAGTCTCATCTATTATGAAAAGATGCTCCACTCTTCCCAATGTAACTCCTAGTACAATAATCATCACGATCTCCTTATTTAATTTTATTATAATAATATCTTGAGCCCATTGCTTACCTTTTCATTTTTTCTCACATATCACACTATAAAATTTTGGAGCTCATTTTCACTTTGCGAGAGTCTCTCGAGGGTTTTAATGGTGTCCAAATTGATATTTTTTAGCTTAATGCATCAAGCTCATTAATATTTTTAATTTTAAGAAAATATTAAAATCAAAGCTCTAGACTGTAATTTATGCCCTTTAGAAAGAATTTAGAAAAAAGCAACATTAAAGATAAGATTTTAAGTGAATGGAACACTAATCCCAACTTACACCAACCAAGTACAAATGGGTATTTAGCTTCATGGAGATTCATTCATGGTTGGTGATGGTGCATGAGTAGGCTAATAGAGGAAGAAAGACCATATGTTCATTAAGAAGAAATTGGGAGAAAAAATAAGCTAAGTTTAAATTTGTAATGATAAGAGGATCTTGATTGAATTATATATATATAGTTCATATGAGAACCAAGGATAACATACTAGAGTAAATAAGCTTCGATAATAAAGGAATCTTGTAAGTATGGGGAAGAAAAATATATCAAACTAAATGCACTACCAAAAGATAGATCAATTGGGATTTTTTTATAGGAAAGTGTGATATTTAATTGAAATCCTAATGTATTAATGTTGTATCTTCAACAATCTTGGAATGAGTACTTGGATGCCTATGTTGTCAAAAGATATTATTATTTTACTATTAATTCTCCTCATGTTGAAATTTCCATGAACTAGTTAGGATGAAAATCTCCACCACTAAGCTACCCACCCACTTTATGACAAGTCAATTTACGATTTAGGTATGCTAATTTTTTTGACACCTTTTTCACATTGTGAGATATTACCAAATAATTATAATGGTCATTTGGTTTTGTGTGGATCATGAACCATGTAAGGGTGTGTTTATTGATCTTACTCACCAATAAAATGTATGCATTGAATAATTTTTGTTTTATCATCATTTTATCAACAAGCATATGCATATTTGAGGGTTTATTTAAAATTGACTAATGATATGTTGATTGAAACTATAGGATACATTATTTTACCTTAATTTTTTGGTCTAAAAGATGAGGGAAGTTCTTATTCTATGTCATATTCTTTCTTCTTTAGATGTATCTCATATTTTACTTGGGTATCCATGGATAAAGCAATATCAAGCAACATCATCTATGTCACGCCATCAAGGTATCAAATATGTTTGAACACTAGTAAAGAGGTTACAATTGCAAGAGATCCATATATGCCTTTATTTTAGATTAATTCATTTAACCTTAAATAATTTTAAGAACATACAGAAAGTGAAAACCACTATTCTAAGGTGACCCCAAAGCAGCATGGGCTACATATCAACTCTACGGTGAAGCAGCTACTTAGTGGGATAATGAAGAGTCAGAAAGGAATCTATACCCCACTGAGATTACTTGGGAACTCTTCCTCCAATATTTTAGGAAGAGGTGGTTACCACCAACTCTTTTTCAACAAGAAGGTGACAAAATTCCAAAACCTAACTCAAGGGAGCATGACTATGACCCCATATTGGGAAAAGTTCACCAACCTATTGAAATATGTGCCCCAATATTAGGGAGACAAACATTTTCATGTCCAAAAGTTCATTTCGGGACTTAGACCCCATATTGGAGTAGAGGTGGACATGCATGATCCTCTCACCATGAATGAAGTCTTCCTAAAGGCCACCAAATAGGAGCAAAAATTGTAGCAGTTATCCAATTTTCATAATAATACAAATCCTAAGTCACGGTTGGGTAACAAGATGTTCCATAAGGGAGACAAGAACCATCAAATTTTTAATATCAAGAGGGGAAGTGAGTCATAGGAGAAGGGTGAAGATGGTAATGGTGGAAAGAATAAGAAGGAGAACAAAAACAAAGGTAAATATGACCAAAAGTAGATGGGCTTCAGGGAGGACAATCCAGGAGGTCGCAAAGGGCCTCCTGACGGGTGCTATACTTGTGGAGGTGACCATTATACATCAAATTTTCCATAGTGGTTGAAGTTGTGAAGAGAAGGAAACTATCAGCAGTCTCAACATCTTCAGATCCACACTATAGTGGATAACAAGCAGGCAAAGTATCAGGCTTCTTTAATACAGTTGACGAGTAAGCTCTATGGCCTAACTGTCTCTATTTTAATTGATACAAGAACTACTAAATGTTTCATAGATCCTAGAGTAATACTAAAAAATACCGATTAGACCTAGATACATGGAAAAATCATGGACAATCCAGTATGCTAATCGAGTAGAGTAGAGGTTAGATACCTTTTTCTTTTGCAGTGAGTTAGAGCTTCCAACCTTCCAAACCTAGGTCAACATGTATGTGGCACATTTAGGCTCATATGATGTAATTTTGGGAAAATTTTGGTTAACTAAGCATAAGGATATAGTGAATTGCGAGGATAAGTTAGTTAGTTGTTTGGATGATTATGGGAACCTAGTCAAGATTTGTGGAATGCAAAGATCCTTAGAACTTAGATAGATTTCTGCTATGCAGCTCAAAAAGGCTCATCGAAAGGGATGTTCTATTTATGTTGTGCATATCAGTAACCTTGAAAAAAAGGAACAATACCTAGATGACTACCCTATTCTCAAGGAGTTTTGAGATGTAGTTACCTCAAAAATGGGAATTTTATTTCTCTATTGAACTTGTACTAGGGGTTGAGCCTTAATCTAAAGCACCTTATTAGATGACCACCACCAAACTCTATGATTTGAAGGCCAAGATAATGGAATTGTTGAATAAAGTGTTTATTAGACCTAGTGTGTCTCCTTTGGGAGCACCGATTACCTTTTGTGAAAAATAAGGATGGAACCTTGCGTTTGTGTATAGACTATTTGATTTTGAACAAGGTGACCATCAAGAAATGATATCCACTCTCAAGGATTGATGAGTTGTTTGAGCAGATGAAGGGAGCAATAGTGTTCTCCAAAATTGATCTCAGGTTAGGGTATCATCAGTTGAGAATAAAGGAAGAAGATATTCCAAATATTTCCTTTCAAACTTGACATGGACATTACAAGTTCATTGTGGTACCTTTTGGTTTAACTAATGCACTTGCAGCTTTCATGAACCTCATGGAGAGTGTGTTCAAAGACTATCTGGATGATTTTGTTTTGATCTTCATTGACATACTAGTCTATTTAAAGTCTATTGGAGATCATGATGGGAACTTGAGGACAGTTTTACAATGGTTGAGAGAATTTTTTTTTTGGGAAGCTATCTAAGTGTTTTTCTATCAAGACAGGGTGCGCTTTCTAGGCCATATTATTTCAACTAAGGGAGTCTCTATAGTCCCTAAAAAGATCAAGGAAATTGTGGAATGGCCAGTGCCTCAGAATGTGTCAAAATTATGTAGCTTCATGTGCCTTGCAGGTTATTATGAAAGTTTTTGCAAGGGTTCTCCTAGATTGCATCTCCAATTACATCACTCCAAAGAAAGGTAACATGGTTTGAATGGACCAAGAAATGTGAATAGGAATTCCAACTCCTAAAGGAGAGGCTCATAATAGCATTGGTGTTGACCATCCATAATCCTAATGGAAGATTCATAGTAATCATAGATGCTTTAGGAGAGGGATTGGGAGCAACACTAATGCAATATGGACAAGTGGTAGCGTATGAATCAAGGAAGATTAAGCAACATGAGGTGAACTGCACACCACATGATTTAGAATTGGACACTATAGGTCATGCCTTATAGATGTGGAGGAATTATCTCTTGGGAAAGCCATTTGGGATTGAGATGCATTTTTACTCAACCAAACCTTAATGCACAATAAAGAAGGTTGTTGGAACCTTAGTTAGTATGACTTTGAAATTGAGTATATAAAGGGAAAAGAGTAAAAAGTGGTTGATGCTCTTAGGAGATGAAGAAATTTGGTAACCATGGTCTTGACAAGGTCAAATTTGAGACAATAAGTGATACAACATCTACCAGGGGATGAGAACTATGAGAGAATGAAGAGCACCCTAGTAGAGAATTATACAGATCACCAGTTCAATGGGTATGAGATCGAACCAAATGGAATTTTGTGATACCAGAGGAGAATGTATATTCCAGACTCTAGAGAGCTGAGGAAGTTTCTTTTAGAGGAAGTTCATAATGCACCTTATTTAGGACACCCCAAAGTATCCAAGATGATTGCAAAATTGAAAATTCTATAATTTTGGCCTAAACTCAAGAAGGATGTAGTGGAGTACGTACCCAGATGCTTAGAGGCTGGCCAGTGAGGCAAGGCTAAGCATGCACATCCAAATAGGCTATTGTATCCTCATGGCATACCTAAGCATAAATGATAGGTGATCAGTATGGAATTCATATAAGGGTTTCCTTTGAGCAAGAATAGGCATGATGTTATCTTGGTCATGATTGATAAGTTGACCAAGGTTGCACACTTCATTCTAGGAAACCTTAAGGATGGATCATTGACCATGGCCAAGAAATTTTTCTAGGAGAACTTCTTGCATGGAGTGCCAGAGACTAGCATTTATGATAGAGACACCCAAATGACCTCAAGATTTTGGATGACCTTGAATGCTGCATTGGGAACTAAATTGAATTTCAACTTGGGTTATCATCCTTAGACTGATAGGAAAACAAAAAGGGTGAACCAATTAGTTGAAGACCTCCTCCAAATGTACTGCATGGACCAACATTATAAGTGGGAAGAATATTTACCATTGGTAGAGTTTTCTTACAATAACTCATATCACACATCCCTAGGTATGGCACTGTTTGAAGCTCTTTATGGGTCAAAGTTTCGTACACACATAATTAGTTGGGATAGATTGGAGGATAGGATCATAGTAGGACTTGAAATGCTTAAGGAGATGGAAGAAAAAATTAGAATCATTAAGAGTAGACTTAAGGAGATAGGAGACGGACAAAAGAGTTATGCTGACAAGAATAGAACTCTAAAACAGTTTGTGATAGGGGATAAAGTCTTCTTAATAGTCAGGCCTTGTAAAAGTTCCATTTCCTTTGGAAATTCTTCCAAGTTGGCCTCGAGATATGTGGGTCCTTTTGAAGTCTTTGAAGTGATTAATCTCGTTTCTTACAAACTTTCTCTACCACCTGCTCTGGATGGATTTCATAATGTGTTTCATGTTTCTTTTCTTAAGGAATATCATCCTGATGTAGCTCATGTACTTGATTGGTAATCCTTGTAGGTACAGGATCCATGAATGGTGCTAGTGGAGCCCAAATTAGAATCCTGGATAGATGCAATGTTAAGTTGTAGAGATATTGTTTAGTTTAAGGTACAATGTGACCAATATTGTGAAGACAATGCTACTTGGGAGGATGTGAAAGAAATAGAATGATCCTTCCCACATTTTCTTTCTTAAGAAAGAGACTTTGATAATTTTGTTTGAAAATTTTGGATTGAAATATTATAATGTTTTGGCTTGGAAGAGTATGCTATGATACATGTTGAAATAGACGTATATATGCTTTAATTTTGATTAAAATACATCAGGACGATGTCTCTTCCAAGAGGGGAAGGATGCCATAACCCAATTTTATTACATTTTTAATTATAATATGATAAATCAAATTATTGAGGAAATTCAATAAGTTGAATGGAAATTTTGATATTTTTGAAAATATTGAAAGAAGTTGGCGATCATTGACTATGTGATCTTTTTGAAGTATCTTATATTTTATCATGAATTGAACATTATTGATGAATTTTGTAAGTGCAAGTATGTGCAATTGCAAGGTGACAGGTTGAAGGATGAGAACACAATTGAAGTAGGATCATTTAGCCAAATCAAATGGTAAGCTTGATGAAATATGGGTACACACACCACAAATGGCTTGATGACTACATTAAAAAATTCATATAGGAGATTTAATTAATCTGACTTGAAATGATTCGATGATTGAAGAGGTAGACTTGTGAAATGAAAATACATGTGATTTCTTATTTAATTGTTTATCTTGATCTTGCGCGTGCTTGAATTTGAAAGAAAATGCTAGTATGACTTAACATACAAATGAATGCATGTGATTCAAAAAAATGGCTACTTCATTTAAACATTGAAGCTCGAAATAAAGTAAAAGTTTATTTTTATTTAAATGTTGGTATATGAAATGTATAAACATCTATAAACAATATATATATATATATATATATATATATATATATATATATATATATATATATATATATATATATATATATATATATATATATATATATATATATATATATATATATTGTGTGTACATGTGTACATACACAATATATGTATATATATAATTAAAGAATGGTAATGTGAAATATATATATATATATATATATATATATATATATATATATATATATATATATATATATATATATATATATATATATATAAACATACATATACATGTATTTATATTTATATTCTTTAAGAATCAAATTGTAGTTCGAAGTTATCACTATCAAATTTATGAAATTCGATGAAATCATGATAAAAATCATGTAAGGTCATGGTCTGAGACCAAATTAATGGCAAATATTCAAAATTTAGAGTATGTGAGTAGCTAAAATCAATGCCCATTAAGAAATGAAATAACTTTTGGAGGGATGAATGGGAAAAAGCAGAAAAAGATACCATTTTGATATCATAGAATTGACAAGACTAAAGAAAACAAGTAGTTCGATGATTTTCTTGAGAAAATTTGAGAGGAAATCAACCCTAAACAAAGGTATTTAATGCAATTTATTTGATTTTGTTGTGTTTTTTAGTTAGATACTTTGTGAGTAATGTATGTACGATCATATCAACATTTCTTTTGAGCCATATTAAACTTGTATGATGAACTCAATATGCCATTTCTTGGTTTAAAAATTAATTGTTTCTCTTGTTGAGGTCATCTTAGCCATTTTTGTCACATGTACTCTGTGCATGTATCTTAAACGACATGGAAGCTGAATCACTTAACACCCTATGAGTTAGATGTTACTAACATTGTCATTTTGTTGCTTGCATGTGAAAAGCATATCCTTCACATTACTATGAGTGAAGTTGATAGCCTGTGAAAGGGTATGAAATGATCCATAAATCATTATTTCCTTCTTTAAGGAAAGGAAATTAAATTACCATCAAAATATTATGTTTTACTTTATGTAAATGAATTCCTATTGGGATATTTGCACCATATGGGTGCTAAAATCGTTGTCTTCGATATGAAATTGAAGAGTTTCCATGATGTATTTTATTGCCTCTCGCATTAAGCGATGGTTGGATGTTACCGCCCCATTCTTTTTAAATAATATTAATTTTATTTGTTGTTGTGTGTTTCTATGTCACAATGATTCTTTATCCTTGTCGCATAGTCCATAAGAGATGATGGTTGAGTGATGCATTGCTCCATCCTTATTTTGGAATGTTAGCTTGTGATCCATCATTCTCTAAGAATGATAATCTTTTGAGTCCTTGGATGATTCCGACCCCAGTTGTGGGTCGATATGTGTGGCTTCCACCCCATGCACTGATAAAATGCAAAGCACACTCACTCATTCCATAGAACGACAATAATTTAATTTGATATTAAAATAGTAAACAAGGGTTCCTAAACTCGAAACATGTGAAGGCTATACCCAGTATATGTGTAAATTATTTCTTGTTAAAATGACCAGCATGTCTTTCAAGTCTTATTATTTTTCAAGAATCAATACCAAGAAATTGTTTGGTTATTTCCTTTATATGCTTATTATATACAATTATTCTCAGAATGATAGAATCTTTGAATTGTAAATGAGAATGAAAGTTATGTTGTATTAGAATTCTTTGATCATGAATGTAATGAATAGCTATGATTTCTAAATGAGGCCCAAATGAATGAAGCTTTGGTTGATATGGAACTGAATCTATAAAATTTTGTAAACATCATCATTCTATTATAAACAGTGTTTGATTAGTTGTAAATGAGATCGTTTTGTTATAAATTGTAATTGTTTAGTTGTAAACAATATCATTCTATTATAAGCAGTGTTTGATTAGCTATAAATGACATCATTTTGTTATAAACCACAATTGTTTAGCTGTAAATGACATCGTTCTATTATAAAATGTGTTTGTATAGCTGCAAACGACATCGTTTTGTTATAAACTGTAATTGTTAGCTGTAGAAAACATCATTCTATTAAATAGTAGTTGTATGGTTACAAAAGTATTATTTTCTATCATAGTATGGTTGATACAAATGACATAACAATATGTGGGAAACTGTTCAAACATACTTGCTCTTAAATTATTTACTTCTTGTGAACCAAAAACCTATATGTCAATCTAAAACATTATTTGAATGTTAGAAGTCTGATCTATTGGTTTTTTTAATTCATAATGTCTGTAGAAATTTATAACGTAAGTTGGCACATATATGTGTATGCACATAGACCTTTGTCTACATACATACACATACTTGTGACATACCTTCTTTTGTTACCTATTTTCTTTATTCTTAAATGAATACTAAATTACAATGAATGTAATCATGTGACATGTGCTTGAAATGGATGGATAATGTATTGATCAGTTTCATTGATTCATTTTATGAATTTTAAATAGAATAAAACAACAACACCTAATAGACTAGAGCACCTAAGGGTAGATGCTGCTAGAGGGTAGATAGTTTCTATGAGATAACTTGATGTTGAAAGTTACCTTTCAAGACAGGTGCCGAAATGGAGTTCAAAAAGTATAGGTTTTAGCTTTATCCAAAACCTATTGTTTGTTACAATTGCAACAATGTTGTTATTCTTGGCCAAGAAAATTAGTTCATTATGTATGTATGGACTTTGTAATAACACTCTCTGTAATTCCTAGGATAGATCTTGCATTTCCTTTTCTAACTTGTAGATAGAGATGCATGTTGATGTATTGGAATGCACCAAATTCCACCTTGTATATTGTTCTCTTGCTAAACTTTCCATGTAGGATCGGGTATTCTTCAAGTTGGAAGAATTTTGGGGAAGTGTAAGCTTCATGGTTGTGTAATGTCCCCATTTTGGCCATACACTCTTCTTTGACTAATAGCCTATTTCCAAAAATTCGTAGGTTGATCAAAAGTGAACTTAGGGTTTCCTTGCTTGGAGGTTTGTGGTATTTCTAGGTATTTACTATTTTTAGTAAATACTAATTTTGGCACTGGTTCAGTTGTCAGCTTTCATTAAGTCTTGCTTCCAGCTCAGTTCTGCTTTCTATTGGTTTTGAGGTAAACTTACTATTTTTGGCAGTGGCTATTTTTAGTAAGTCTAATTTTGGCAGTGGCATCATCAGCAGTTCAACTCAAGTCATCTTGTTATCCATCAGTCTTAGTTTGGCTTTGGGTTTGGTTTTCTCCTTGGACTGAGTTTCAGACTTAGTCAATTTTCATGTCTTGAAGTTGTACCCCACACCTAGGCTTGATGACTTCAAGTTGCTTGAAAGAAGGGGACATAAAGGGGTCAAGTGAGCATTTAATTATTTAATAAATGCTTTATTGTTGCAATATGAAATGGATGCCTAAAGGGGAAGTTGAATGATATTTTATTTTTTCAAAAAGTAAAAGGAAAAAAGGTGGTGTCCTTTTTGGAAGTTGAAGTGATTCAAATTCTTGGAATTTGAAGAGTTCTTGTTGCTTCATTTGCCAACAAAAGCTTATATATTGCTGCTATTTGAAGAGCTGATTATCCATGAATTTATGTTAATGTTATGCTGTCGAAATGACAACTTGGTTTTTACTTCGAGGGATGCTTACCTCCTAGTTTCAATCCAATTTCGTGTTTGAAATACAACACCTAGTTGGTTTTCATTGCTTCTTCTCATCCAGACTAGCAGATTGTGTGAATTTAATTTGCTTGTGGGTACTTTTCCAATCCATTCCTACACCCAAGCCGGCCATCTTTGGAGAGTTTCAGATTTTAATTTTGAGTTGTTGATTTTTACTTGTCAAAATCGCCCCTCATGAAGGCCGTACCATTCTTGTTGCATTGGGATTTGTGTAAGAATTAAATTATGAGTTTTTGTTGCTGTTTCTTCATCTGATGTTGGGCACCTATCTTCCAGCAGCTCATTGGTTTTTGTTTCACATAAAACGGAGGTATTTTAAGTGAGTTGTGAATATTTCTTTGAATTTCACAGTTACTGATTAGAATTTCTAGAATTGTTATTTTACATCAGACTTGTTTAAGTTTGTATCTTCAGTCCTTTCTTCATCATTTATTGTTGTTGTCTAACATGGAATCATCCAGTATCATGGTACATTGAATCTATTGTAATTTTCATGTAATTTGTAGCTCTTTTTCCATATTGTAAGACTGTAAATAGTAGTATTGTTTCAATCCTTTATTGCTGAAATTTCTTTCTTTAATTTCACATTAGTACCCCTGGATGGTTTACTGCCAGTGTGGATAATTGGATTTGTATTACTCTTGTACCCACTCTCAAGTGGTGAATCCCCACAACTCTATGGATGCCCGCCGCAGCGGACGAATTGTTTTAATTGTAATCTTTTCCCCCCACTATTTGGTGGTAGTGTGGAAATGCTCTTCATGGCTGGTTATCCGCCTATTCATTTCTAGTTTCAATTCAACACTCCATATGTTAGCACCTCGCCCTCAGTGGGATCTTGAGTGCACATTCTTGACGTTGAGTAGTTTCTTTCAAGTATTTTTCATTTAGCTCCTCCACCATATGACAACACCTATTCCTCATTGGGATTGAGTGTGCATTCTTGGTGTGAGTTCTTTTCAAGTTTGGTTTTCTATTTGGAGCTAACGCTAATCCAGTTGACTAGTGCTGGTTTGTGTTATGATAATTCAAGAAAAAAAATTGGTTAGCATATTTCAAGTTGTTTGGTAAAGTGCTTCAACCATGTTCTTGTCCACCAGTGGAGGTGAGCATCAAGAGGAAACATTGGGTGTTTTTAAAACTATCTTGGTCCATGATGTAACTGTGATGTAAATTTACACATTCTATTGATTATGTGGCCTTATGAGCCAAGTAAACTTGGATATTGTAATTGACATTGACATTGAATATATTTATCTTTGACTCATTTTAATTAGACATGTGTTGCTATGATGGATAATACCTACTTAGTTATGTCTTTTTAAAATTAAATATTCATAATGTCATTTGCAATAATATAATTAAGTAATAATTTAGAATGGGTTATTACAGACCCCCTCTATAGGCAATTCTAGAGTGTCAAAATTATCTAAGACATCTTTTTTAACTATTTCCTAATCCTTGTTATTGTTAGGATAGTTTTTTGGTACCATTTTGAAGTATCTCCATGAAGTGATCCAATGAAGTCAAATAAATTTGTGTCATCTCTAGTTATGCACAATTTTTGCCACATAGATTCTAAGATGAATACATGTTTTTATACTTCACTTGTGGCTTGTTCAAACAAAGGGAATTTTGTGGTAGTATTCATGTTTGATTTTTCTTCTGACTCAGTATTTGTATATCCTATATTGAATAAATATATCCACTCAGTATGTCTATAATAGTTTCCTCTCCTTGTTGTCCTCCTACATTTTTATCTTCTATGTTGTGTTGTACTTCTTCCACAAAATCATCCTTTCTTTTAATGGTATTTAGGGTGAATTGTGGTATAGGGGTTGTGTATTTTCAATGTGTCTTTTCATTATTGAATATATCCTTTTGTTAGTGAGTGTCATTTGGCCATTTGATAGTGGCATTTTGTTAGGAGTTGTTAAGATTATATTATTCTTCCTCTTTCCTTCCACATCTGCTCCTCTTAGATCTTCAAAACACTTCTGGTGACTAACTCATCTAAATATTCAACATCAAATGTTATGTTTCGAAGGCCGTGTAGAGGATTTTCCATTGGTAATCAATCTTCATTTATCCTTAATTGAGTATTCCTCCAACTGACTAACTCATCTAAATATTCAACATCAAATGTTATGTTTCAAAGGCCGTGTAGAGGATTTTCCATTGGTAATCAATCTTCATTTATCCTTAATTGAGTATTCCTCCAATCTAGATGAGTAGTTAGAATTTTTTTTAGAGGAGGTGTCATAATTCTTATTACCGCTTATTCTATTTTTCTTCTACTATTTCCATATTCTTTAATTTATCCTTGTAAATTTTGAATTTAATTTGGTCTATGCTAGGACCTAGTTGTAGATCTCTTTCTTTACATTCTCCAAAATCACTGATAATGACACACTCTACTTCTTCTTCAACATCACCCACTCTAGTGTGCTTAGCAACACCCTCATTGCCACACTCAACCTCTTTTGTTCTATTTTCTTTGCAAAATCTAAGTCCCACTCTATTTTCCTCCTCTCTACTTCCATTTTTCTATGATATCTTTACTATGTTTCTTGAATCTATTTTAACTTCCTTTATTCTATGTCTATCTCCATTCCTAATTTAATCCTTTCAATTATCTCTCTTTTCCTTTCATTATCTATTGTCGCCATGGGTCTTTCTATTTTTAATTTTCATTAATCCTTATATCTCTCATGGGTGGTTTATCTTTTGCATAGTTACATCTTTTCAAGGGTCTTTTTAGATCCCTCCTCCGTTTCCATTTTTCATCCCTTACATGCCTAGCCCCCTCTCATAGAGGTAGTACTTAAGAGAATTGTTTGTAATTTTTTTTCTTTTTCTACATTTTCCCTTTCCTTTTTACTTTGAATTTCTTCACTATCCTCTCTAGGGTCCCAACAATGGAACCAATGTTAATAGAGGAATATGGGGAATTATAGTTTGAAGATCTATACCCTAGTATCACTTATATAGTCAGTTTATACCCCAGAGGGTACAATGGCATAAATGAGTGTGGTCAAGGACTCTATCTAATTTTAACTTAGATATTTCTAACCATAAAAATAATCTTTCATAACATATCTAATATCCATTAAATCCTTATAACTCCATATATTATATATATTCAGATAATCATTACATAAGCAAGTCTTAGTATTTGCTTTATAGTATAGTCTTTTTCTATCTTCTCTATAATTATCTCCTATTATGTCATCTATTACATACATATAACAATTCCTAGTCTATTATAGAGAAATTACCCTTATAGGGCACCCCATAACTTATCTCCCTTGTTGGGTAGATGCTTCATAGTTTCTTTGTAGTGGAATGCTATAGGTTCTACTTTGTGTCCTATACCTTGCCAACACCTAATGTTAAATTGTTAAGGGTGTAAATTTATGATGTTACGCTTTGATAAATTTCCCTCTACATTTGATTATTATTTTATTTCTTGCAAAATTTTCCCATCCTTTTAGAGCATATTGATATGCTTCTTCCAAAGTTGGAAGCCTTATCATACTTAGCTCATCTTGAATATTCAGCCTATGTCCATTAACATATCTAGCCAACTTTTCATGGTCTAATTCATTATGGCCAAATCTTATTGAAATTTTGTAAAAATCCTTTATACCCGCCTTCACACTTAAATATTGGTTCCTTAAATTTTATAGTTTCTCGAGAAGTTCAAGTTAATAATCACTAGGTATAAATTTAACCTTCATCTTGCTCACCATTCAATCCCATCAAGTGATCTTATCTTTTCCACTTATTTTTCTCTCAACCTACACCTCTTTCCACTGAAGTACTACATTCCCCTTCAATATTTTTTTAGTAACCTTCACTCTTTTAGGGTCCTCCACTTTATCATATTCAAAGCATTCGTCCATCTCTATTATCCAATTTATTAGCTTAGTTGGCTTTGAAATTCTTGAGAATATTTGCAATTACATCCTTGTTCCCTTCCCAATGTTAGAAATAGCCCTTATAATCCTTCTTAATCTTGCATCCATATCTCCATCTACATTTTCACCTTCCTACCCTTCCATATCTACTTCTTCATCTTCACTATCAATCTCTTCATGTGCTTTAACTCTTCTCATTCCACCTTCTATTGCATCCATTCTTGCTTGCACTCCCCTTAGAGCCTCTACTACCTCATCTATTCTTCCTATTACTTTTTCATATACAACCTCTTCCATCCTTCTCCTTGGTAGTATCCTATTGCTCTAAATCTCATATTTTTCCTTTTTCTTCTTACCGTACAGTCCTCATGGTTGCAATATCGCTTGATGTAGGGACACACCCATAGTCACAACTTATAAGGATTCCTTCAACCCCAATACAAAGTCACCATCATCATTCCTAGATCTATAGTTGATCAACTAATTATGATTATTTTTAGTTAAAAAAGTATTACATGATAATCTTGCTATGCAACTATTAAGACCCTAAACATAAATAACATTTTTATCTTGTAGATAGCTCAATAAAATTTAACATCTCAATATATTAGTTTTTTTTATTCAATTGCTATAGAACATGAAGAAAAATTTCAACAACAAACTTTTTTGTAATTATAGAGAATGTACATCACCCATAAAAACAACAATATAAGAATTTCATGGCTAAATGCAAACTTCTTTTTGGTTGTTGGAAACTAAAATGACTTCTTTTATTTTAGATCCACTTGATTCTTTCAAAAGGAGTGCATTTGGAATACCCATTGATATAATGGAAGAAACATCTCAAATTCATGTAAATGTGATTTAAAATTTTATTAAAAATCTAAATGAAATTGCTTCATTTACTTAGTTTTCACTCTTTTTTGTATGTAAACAGTTCTTGATGTACTATTCTCTTTTTTATAGTTGTATAAACATGTATAAATAATTCTTTTATAGGGTTGTGACTCATGCCTTACATAGAGTTATCTCTTTGATGGGTTTGATGCCTCATACATTCAATGTTATTTATTATTTTTGGTTGTTGGAAACTTAAATAGTTCCTTTTACATCAAATCCACTTAATTTTTTTCAAAAAGAGTCCCTTTGGAATACCCATTGATATGATGGAAGCAACACGTCAAGATAATGTAAATGTGATTTAAAATTTTGTTAAAAATCTAATTGACATTGCTTCGTATACTCAATATCTACTCTTTTTTGTTTGTCAATAGTGCTTGATATACTATTGTATATTTCTTAAGCATTTGTAATAAACTTAAATTATCTCTAATCAATCCAAAAGAAGCACCCATAATCAACTTCTTATATCTTCTACCATATTGAATTTCTATTACTATTTAACATGATTTTTGCATTTGGTAGGGACTTTAGTTGTAATACAACCCTTGTTATTCACCAATAGTTTTTCACTATATACACATACACTTGCTTGATAAAAGGTACTCCTAGAACAAAGAAAATTTATCCTTAAATTTTCTCAAACATCTCCAAGGGAAAAATACACTACTTCAATGTGATTGAGGATGTGAACTAATTGGTTCCATTTTTGAACCAATGAACTAAGAACCTTATTGATATATGTAGACGACATCTCTTGAGCCAAAATTTTAAGCAATAGGACCATATCAAACATGGTTTTTTAAAGGGAAAATAAAAAGAAGGTGAGAACATACTTGTGAAGAGATACGTCTAACTAATCCCACCAAAATTGGAGTTATACAAATGCTACTCAAGGTCAGACATATATTGGTTTATTTTAACTAGTGAAGAAATTTTTATTTCAATTTTAAAGATAATTTACAAGAATATATGACATAAAAGTGAGCCATGATATTAAAGATATAATGCATCTATAGTAAATTTAACATAAACTATATAAGAATATTAATTGAAATGTTTACTTCTATTTTCTTGCATGTTCTAAAGTGGATAAATATTATAATTTTTAATTATTAATTTAATCATTTTTATTAAGAAATTTAGTTGAAATGTCTAAATTTCATGTGAAATTTGAAGAAATAAAGTACAATTTAAAATCAATATGATTTCTATAAAATATTGAAAAATTGCACTAAATGATATATATATGTATTACTATGTATATATATGTATATACATATATGTAAACATATATAGATATATAAATGTATACATATATACACATACATATACATATACACATATATTTATAGATATATACACATACAAATATACAAATATATACATATACATATACATATATACACATACACATGTGCACACATATACATATACACTTACATATACACTTACACAAATATATACACATATATATAGACACACACACACATATATATACACACACACTCACACATACACACACACATATATATATTTATAGATTTATGATCTTTCATTAAAATAAAAAATGTGTTGATGTAAATGTATAATATATTGTTTACACATTTAAAAATTTATTAAAATTGAAAAGAATACTTAATGGAATTAAGAACAAGAAAGGGATTTTTTTAATAAAATTTCATAAATTATTAAAATGATTGAAATTTAATTATAATAATTAATTATTATTTTTAATTATGAATTGGTGATTTATAAAATAATTACAAATCTTCTATATTTAAATAATGATTTCCCATTATCGAAATACTTACTTTTAGAATAAGATAAAAGAAATAAAACTTACTTTACAAATTTCAAGATTTTAAAAGATTAAAATTGATTTTAATAATTATTTTTATTTTTGAATTATTCAATAATGATTTTGAAAATATCCATTTTTTAATATTTAATCAAAAGTTTTCAACATTTAAATAATTAATTTTCATAATCTAAATAATTTTTTTGAATAAAATGAAAAATATAAAATTGCTTTACAAAATTTCCTATATTACTTAAAAATGAAATTTGACTTTAATATTTTATTTATTTTTTATATTATAAATTAATTATTTAATAAAATGGCTGAAAATTTTCACCATCTAAATGATTATTTTTTCATGCCCTAAATAATTACTTTAAATAAAATGAATCAAAGTTATTCTCGTAATTGAAGACACGGACTTTCAATAATCCAAATTTGTGACCCATCACTTTATACCATTATTATATTGATTAAATATTTTTAAACAATTCGAAACGATTGCAAGAGAATTTGTACTTTACGGAAAGTGATAAATATGTATCAAATACATAAAGTAGTAAAAAATATTAAAGGTGACATTGATGATTGAAATATTTTTGTTGTAAAGTAATAATTTGTAAGCGTATTTTGAATTTAAAAAAATATTTTTTTTATAGTTAAAATTATATATATATATATATATATATAAAATTTGATTTATCCAAATTTGTGACCCATCACTTTATACCATTATTATATTGATTAAATATTTTTAAACAATTCGAAACGATTGTAAGAGAATTTGTACTTTACGGAAAATGATAAATATGTATCAAATACATAAAGTAGTAAAAAATATTAAAGGTGACATTGATGATTGAAATATTTTTGTTGTAAAGTAATAATTTGTAAGCGTATTTTGAATTTAAAAAATTATTTTTTTTATAGTTAAAATTATATATATATATATAATTTGATTTAAGTTGTGTTATTTATGATATAATGTTATGGTTAAATTATGATATTGTTATTATAATTGCTATGTTTCAAATTATTATAGGGTTATTGTGATTGTGGGTATTGTGTTCTTTTTTATCTATTGTGCTCTTACATTCAAACTATGACGTGATGATGTTTGGTGTTCATGCACTTAGTGTGCTAAACTATTACTAGGCTAGTGTGCTTGTAGACATTTTGCTCCTACTAGACAATTAGGCTCTCGGGTTTAGACTATTTGACATCAAGCAAATTCATCACCAACAATTCATCACCATGATAAATTTATCTCATGGAAAATTCACCACTAGCAATTCATCAACGTGGATAATTCATTTCATATATAAATTAGAAAATTTGATTTATGATAATAAAAATGAAAATATTTTTCAATATATTTTATTTTATTCTAGTAAACTAATTACTCAACAATATAAGTCATCTCTATGATTGTACTATTGCAAATATACATATTGCAACTATATAATCTAATAGTTGGTATTGTTAGCTAAACTTTACAAGTAATCACAAACATTGTGTGGTGGAAATTATTCTTTTCCAAAAAGATCTCAAGAAAATATATTAAAAAATGTTAATGCGATGAATTAGATGAATTACCCATGGTAAATTTTCCACAATATAAATTTTTCAATAAGTAAAGGTTTGATTATTTTTTATACATGTAGCATTTATTATAATCAAAATTATAATTTAAACTTGTGCTACCATATCATCCTGCGATTTTTTTTTTATGTCTATGCATGTAATGGGTTTCCCTAGATCTTTGTGTAGAGTAGTAATTATAACAAACATCCATACACTTTGAACAACTAAAAGTAAATAATATATGCACAAGTAAGATATTTCTAAAATGGTACAATATCGTATATTATACATTCATAAAGAGTGCAATATTATCACATCACAATAATTTTGTGGTTATGGTCTTTATGAGTGAATTATACATTTATTCTTTTAAGTGTTCACATGCTAGTCCTTCCAAAATTTTCTATAATAATTTTTGAAAGTAAAGGTCTCTTGATTAGATATTCTATTTGGAATGATAAGTTGTGTTAAACATATTCAATATTTTTCTTATGCTTTTGCTTAATTACTACTTAAGATTTTAGAATTGAAATTCAGATTTTCATTTAAGTTGAGTTATGTGATTATTAGTATATGTTTTTTAAAATTTAAATAACATTATTAATTTTTTTTTTTTTTAAAATAAAAAAATTATATCTTAAAAATATAAAATTATATCAATATAGAAGTGATAGATACATTGCACTAATCCCATTTCAAGGGATTAAAGATCGATTAAATATTAGTCTAAATAAAAATAAATTTAATTTAAGTTTATTTATAGTAATTAAATAAATGTATGTAGATAAGTATGAATTAATTTATATTAAAAATTTATGTAAATGATCAAAATATTAATTTTTATAAAAAAATAATTGTAAGAGATAGTTGTACTCAGTTTTTATGAAATAAATGGTGAAAGTGTGAGTTTGATGTATTATAGAATTAGATGATTTTGTATAATAATTTTTGTTTTGATGTTTAATATGTTGTTTAGACTTTGTGTTCAATTATAATTATCTTTTGGTAAATTTCAGGTATGTGGATTGATTTCACATAGTGTGAATCTAAATTTTACTCTATCGATCTAGTCTAGCTAATTTTTTATATCCACTAGTTAATTCATCTATAAATATTCTCTTTGTTTATTATTAAGGATTATGAAAACTTTAAAAATCCTTAGGGGAGATTGCTATCACTAGGGTCAAATTTTCCTAGATTGGCACCCTTTTTGGACCAACTTTATGGTTGTAAAAATGATTTGCAAAACATTATATAATCATGCAAGCAATCTAAATGTTGAATCTATGCAATATTATAATTATTTTTGGTGATTTAATCGAGGTGTTCTAAGAATGATGTAAACAATAATTGATAGATTCTTTCATGTCCTTGAATAAAAAATGATGAACATTGAATACTTTTAAATAGGAGTACATATTATTAAATTGTGTGATACAATTAACAAGTTAGTTAATGCACCTTGACATTGACCTAGACAAGGAAATATTAATATTGATGCAGGGAAGGAATGTTGCCAAATAAGGAGTGTAATGAAAGTTAGATGTATGTGAATATATGTAGATACATATGAGATATGGTTGAATGTGTAGTAATAAATTTAAATGGAGAAGGATAGTCTATCAAGTTATGCTCCCAATTTTGTACAACTTGTGTCATTTTCTATGAATATGTATTTATATTAAGTTGTTCCATTATGATAGGTTGAAATCTAAATTATAATTAGAATGTGCAAATTTTACCATTACATAAAGATGTTAATCCTTTTTGTAAGTCTCTAATAATATTCAAAAGTGGCTAACAATATTTGTCACAAACATTTTTTATTAGGTAAAAGGGATTTTTGAAAGGACTTCAATTTTTTTTCAAAACAATAAAAAGATGAGATACATGTCACTCAATAATTGTACACAAATAAAATTATAAAAAAACTACGAAGACAAATTGTGACAAAAAAAACTACACAACATCATAACCACCAAACCTTGCAGCTCTCATACTCTCGATAACTATTATGTATATTTACAACATTAAAATAACAACACATTGTAAGCGTTGAAAGATTAGCTCAATAGCCAAGATGACCCACAAAAACAATGAAAACTTTCTACAATAAGGTATGCAAGAATATGAGCTTGCTTGATATTAAGACCTATCAAAAATGATGATGAAGTATAAAGTATATTTCATATGAGTACAATGACCTTCTTTATATAGGCAAAGTGAGAAATATGATTGAACATGATTGTGACATGTGTGTTAATCCTATGACATGTGACAACCAATAACCTAACTACTTATGAACCATGCATTACAAGCTAGATAAGATAAGTTCTAAAAAGCCAACTAAGACTTCTAGAAGAAATCTTATAACCTAAACAAACTTAACATGTAAATAAGTCCCCTAAATCTCTACCAAGATAAATTATTAAGTACAACAGTTATTCGTACCAACAAACATAATTTCAAAATAACCACACACTACATTCAATAGAATACATTGTTAATTTAAAAATAACAATACACTACATTTAATAGAATACATTGTTACTAATTAACGGATAAAATATATTTAACCCAAGAACCTATATGATAATTAGGTTGATCACCGAGTAGCTAGTTATCAAAACAAAAAATCTCCCAAATCAAAAAATAATGGCGACAATACGAAAAAATTGATGTTACATGACTCGAGTAGAAACGAGAATCTTAAACAGTTTGTTTAGTATTCGATTTGATTGGTTTCTCTGTTATTTGATTCTAATTATCAACCTGTCATTATACTAACAGAGGCAATAAAACTGTTCGCTGGTTATTTTATCTCTTTTAAAATGATAGGATGCAATTTTATCCAACCAGCTTGAAACTCATTCTATATGCAATTTATAGTGATAAATGTCGACACACAACTTTACCTCTTGGCGGATACTAAGGTCGTTTTACATCTCGTTTTCACATTCTGCTGTTTTAAAATTAATGGAGCGATTGTTGGATCTGAGTCACTTTGCATTAGAATCCCCTTCTCTCCCCCACAGCTCTCCATTATTGACACTTGCCTCCTCTTCACTATAATTACCTGCCACCTCCTCTCATTGTATAAACACAACACAACCGTTCAAATATGGTGAATTTCGTAATGGCTGGGCGTGCGCTGTTTTCAGTGGTTGCTGCGCTGTGCATCTTGAATGTTGCGTTAGCAGCAAATACAAACGCTCCCAAGATCACAGATATCCTGGCAAACGCGGATGTTGATAAAGCGTTGGGCAGCGCGTGGAGTGGAAGTTTTCTGCAGCAGCCCAATTCTTATCAAGTGAGAGGAGGGTGGATTTACGCGGACTCCAACTATCCCGACGCCCACAAATATATCCTTGTCCAGCACGCCTCAAAAGACCGCTCACCCCAGGGTTTGTATATCATACTTAAATGCTTTATTACTATTATGTATTGTGTGTTAGTCAGAATTTAAAACGAAATAGTGTTGCAGGAGCAGATGGAGATATAGAGCTGGACAATCCGGAGAAGGACGCCGTGCTGAGCAGCGAGCATTACAAACTGGTGGCAGACTTCCACACCCATCCCTTCGCTAGCAAAACACAGCAGAGGGCAAACTCAGACGACATCAAAAGAGCATATGAGAGAGGAGTGCCGGGGGTAGTTGTTTCGTGCTCTGGGGTATTCTACTATGGCCCTGAGCGTCGAGCATCCCTGGATGGACCCACGGGATACCCTCAAACTTCTCCCGAAGCTTACAGTGGCCAAAAGGATGTCAGGTTTGGTGATAACAAATATATCGGTCAAGGCCAATGCGAATGAACTTCCGCGGCTACCCGTTACTACTAGTATGTCATATTATTTCACTCTGAGCACTTACATCGTTGCCATCTTGTGTGCATGTTACATGTCTGTATGAACTCTCCCTATAAATAAGTGAAAGGTGATTTCGGTCTAGATAGAATTGCATGTTGCTGTGCAATATAAAATGCACGTCGTCGCCCTCTGCATTTTACGTATGTGTATGAATTCCCGCAATAAATAGAAGTTGATTTCAGAGTGAATTTATTTTCATGTGCTATGATGTGGTGTATGAAATTACAGGCAATTTTGCCTGCAGCAGCTTTCCTAACCCAAAACAATTGATAACTGGTTGAATATTTGTAATGTTGAAATCTGCGTATCGATGCTATATCTCATTAATTTTGTGTCAAATGTAATAATATAACAAGTGATGCAAGCGTCGAGTCCCTGCCGAGAGGTAAAAAGCATCTAGCTATGAGTTAGAAAAAGTAATTAGATAGGAGATAGGAATATAAATGTATTAAATATAGCTAGGAAAGTTTGAAGTAATTTGCAATGGTGCATTAATGCGTGGAATGTTTAGGGTCCATGGGCAACGTGGTCCATAGAGACATGTGAATAGTTAACATGTGTTGATGGATGCATGCAAAATTGCATTTATGGGTACCATGTATACATGGACTTTTTTATAGATATACCAATGAATACTTGTATTTTTATGTGTGTATGTATACATTTGCGACAAGAAACATTCTTTATGATCTTAATCAGGAAGCAAAAATGTATTATTATTTTGTTTAAATTATTAAATACAAATAATCTGAAACATTTGTAACAATGCGTGAGCCATCTGTGTATACATGTATGCATGTATACATGTATCCACGTGCACATAATGCATAGAAGAGTGAAAAGCATCGTCAGGCTCTGAATGAGTCTCAAAGCACGATGAGACTCAACTTGCATTTGCAGTATTAAATGAAAGAAAACAGGAGAAATAAACTACTTATGACCAATGCACAGTTTTTAATTTTTTTTTAATAAACCTTTTGCTCCATAAATTCATTAGTCATTTCAATTCGAACAAAGTTTTGATGTAGGAATATTTCTAAAGCATCAAGTATCATTTGCAACAATTTACAAAAACATGTGCGCAGGCATTAAAAAAAAATGCATTCTTTACATGACCCATATTTATATGCATGGTGAAACAAATTTTACCATATCTCTTTTTTTTTCTTTTGTCTATTTGTAAATAAAATTATGTTTAGTGTAATGTTCTAAAACACATGTTACGTTAATTAATACAACTAAGTTATTTTAGTTTATCATATCACAATATGCAAGTGCTAGTAGAGACACTAGTGTTAGGTGGAACATTGACAGGGGTAGCTCATTTGAGTGTAAACTTTTCTAAGATTAATCAATCTTTTTTTTAATGTAGTATGAAGGTTACTTCCATATAAAGCTATTGATTTTATTATAAATAAGATTTTAAACTTGTTTATGTAATACGAAAACATATTTTTGTGTATAGAACAATGTAATTATATTACAATAAATTCTTAGATGAATCACTAGAAAGTTATTGATTTTATTATAAATAAGATTTTAATCTTGTTTATGTAATACGAATAAATATTTGTGTATATATGTTAAACAAAAATTAATTTGCAAAGATATAATAAAGAACCTTATTACCTAAGATAGAATGTAGCTAGACTAAAATAATTCACATGTTTATAGCACTTTGCATTCAAAATAAAATGTAATAATTTGACTTATTAAAATGTAATAAGTGAAATAAATATTACAATAAATTCTTAGATGAAACAGTACAAAGGTATTGATTTTATTATAAATATGATTTTAATCTTGTTTATGTAATACAAATAAATATTTTTGTGTATATATTTTAAACAAAAAATAATTTGGAAAGATATAAAGAACCTTATTACATAAGATAAAATGTAGCTACAGTAAATAATTCACATGTTCATAGCACTTTGCATGCAAATTATTGAGAGAGAAACATTTGTAACAATGCTTGAGGCATCTATGTATACATGTATGCATGTATACATGTATCGACATGCACATAATGCATAGAAGAGTGAAAAACATCCTTGGCATCTGAACGAGTCTGAAAGCATGATGAGACTCAACTTGCATTTGTAGTATTAAATGAAAGAAAACAGGAGAAATAAACTAGTTATTACGAATGCATACCTTGAAGGAAAGCATAAAAATATGGATCCATGTAAACATTTATGCTTGCATGGATGTGTACATGTGTCCATGTAATTTGGTATGTAAACAAGAATCTATATTTGCCTGCGTGCAGAAAGTTAGAAATGTCAAAAACAATTTGCATTTTAAACATATAAAAAAAAACATTTATGATTGAAACAAAACAATAATACATTAGTGTTTTTTGAAGAAGTGTATAAAGTATATCTAATGATGCATTTGAATGCATGGATACATGTAAATATTTGTGAAATATGATTATACATTTTAGCCTTCTGGGAACTGTCATACGTGCTTTTAGGGTTCTGTAATAAACAAGATTTAGAAAAGACATTTTGAAAAGAACTCTTGAATACAACTCTATGTTAACAATGAGACTCAATTTTCATTTGTAGTATTAAATGAAAGAAAATAGGAAAAATTAACTATTTATTAACAATGCATATATCGAAGGAATGCATAAATATATGGATCAATGTAAACATTTATGCATGCATCGATGTGTACATGTGCCCATGTAATTTGGTATGTGAACAAGGATCTATATATGCCTATGTGTATAAAGTTAGAAATGCCAGAAACAATTTACATTTGAAAGATATACAAAAAAAATTTATGATTGAAGAAAAAGAATAATACATTATTATTTTTTGAACAAGTGTATAAAGGATATATAATGATGCATTTGAATGCATGGATACATGTTAACAATGAGGCTCAACTTGCATTTGCAATATTAAATGAAAGAAAACAAGAAAAATTAACTATTTATCAGCAATGCATATATCGAAGGAATGCATAAATATATGGATCAATGGAAACATTTATGCATGCATCAATGTGTTCATGTGCCCATGCAATTTGGTATGTAAACAAGAATCTATATATGCCTGTATGTATAAAGTTAGAAATGTCAGAAACAATTTGCATTTTAAATATATAAAAAGAAATGTTTATGATTGAAACAAAACAATAATAGATTAGTGTTTTTGAAGAAGTGTATAAAGTATATCTAATGATGCATTTGAATGCATGGATACATGTAAATATTTGTGAAATCTGATTATACAGTTTAGCCTTTGGGGAACTATCATACGTGCTTTTAGGGATCTGTAATAAATAGGATTTAGAAAAGATGTTTTGAAAAGAACTCTTGAATACAACTCTATGTTAATAATGAGACTCAATTTGCATTTGCAGTATTAAATGAAAGAAAACTGGGAAAATTAACTATTTATTAGCAATGCATATATCGAAGGAATGCATAAATATATAAGGATCAATGTAAACATTTATGCATGCATCGATGTGTACATGTGCCCATGTAATTTGGTATGTAAACAAGGATCTGTATATGCCTGTGTGCATAAAGTTAGAAATGCCAAAAACAATTTGCATTGAAAGATATACAAAAAACATTTATGATTGAAACAAATGAATAATACATTATTGTTTTTTGAACAAGTGTATAAAGGATATCTAATGATGCATTTGAATGCATGGATACATGTTAACAATGAGGCTCAACTTGTATTTGTAGTATTAAATGAAAGAAAACAGGAAAAATTAACTATTTGTCAGCAATGCATATATCAAAGGAATGCATAAATATATGGATCAATGGAAACATTTATGCATGCATGAATGTGTACATGTGCCCATGCAATTTGGTATGTAAACAAGAATCTATATATGCCTGTATGTATAAAGTTAGAAATGTCAGAAACAATATGCATTTGAAAGATATACAAAAAACATTTATGATCAAAACAAAAGAAAAATACATTATTGTTTTTTTAACAAGTGTATAAAGGATATCTAACGATGCATTTGAATGCATGGATACATGTAAATATTTGTTAAATTTGACCATACATTTTAGCCTCCAAGAAACTGTGATATGTGATCTTAGTTATCTGTAATAAACAAGACTTAGAAAAAATGTTTTGAAAAGAAGTCTTGAATACAACTCTATGTTATGATAGTTATTTTCAAAGCCCTCAGTGTTTAATTGCATAACCTTGATATTTTCTTCATTTTTTTCTCTGGTATGGTGTGAATTTTGTTGTGATAGATAAAGATATGTAAGGGTAGTAAAGAAGAATGAGCTATGTAAGAGCAACAAAGAGAAGGAATTGAGAGAATGATGAGATGCAAGTAAGGTATATGAATGCCTTATGAAAAGTATTTGATATGGGAGGCAAGGATATGTGAGACTGGATATGAGAATGAATGGAATGTAAATGGTATGAATTTATCATTTTTGAGTTGTACACTTAAAATTAAATGAAAGATTTAAAAATTTGAATGAGTGAGTTGGATTGAAAGAAAAAGGAATGCAACACATTGGTGTGATGCAATGCAAGCATATAAATGGATTTTGAAATGTATTTGATTTGAGAAGAAATGATGTGCAAGGGTGGAAATGGAAATGAGTGGATTCGATAGGGTATGAAGTGATCATTTCTTGCAAGAAAGGGTGGAAGAATGTCTATTTTGTTATTGGTTATGCTTTGTAAAATCATCATAGGGATAAGTGTCTCAATACAAACACAAAAGAAAGACTGATGTCCCATTTCTCACTCTCCTTCGTACTAAAAAAAGTTCCAAGATCCTTGAGCTTCCTCAAAATGTGACAAGAGAAGAATAGATATAAAAATATAATGATATTTAAGGATACAAGAGTCGAAAGAGAAGACAAAGAAAAAGTTGTTATGCATATACTATGAAAAGAATAAATACGTGGACTTTTTGATAGATATACCAATGAATACTTGTATTTTTAAATGGGTGTATGTATACATTTGTAGTAACAAATGTCATTTATGATTTTATTCAGGAAGTAAAAATGTATTATTATTTTGTTTGAAATATTAACTGCAAATAATCTTAAACATTTGTAACAATGCTTGAGCCATCTATGTATACATGCATGCATGTATACACATGTATCCATGTGCACACAATGCACAGAAGAGTGAAAAGAATCCTTGACATTTGAACGAGAAATTTGAATGGAAAACACTAAAATCGATTAGAAATACAAATTTGTCAAAGCACAATGAGACTCAACTTGCATTTGCAATAGTAAACGAAAGAAAATAGGAAAAATGAACTATTTATCACCAATGCATATATCGAAGCAATGCATAAATATATGGATCCATGTAAACATTTATGCATGCATGGATGTATACATGTGTCCATGTAATTTGGTACATAAAAAAGAATCTATAAATGCCTTTGTGCATAAAGTTAGAAATGTCAGAAACAATTTGCATTTGAAACATATACATTATTGTTTTTTGAACAAGTGTATAAAGGATATCTAATGATGCATTTGAATGCATGGATACATATAAATATTTGTTAAATTTGATTACACAGTTTAGGCTTTAAGAAACTGTCATACGTGCTTTTAGGGATCTGTAATAAACAAGATTTATAAAAGACATTTTGAAAAGAACTCTTGAATACAACTCTATGTTATGATTGTTATTTTCGAAGCCCTCAGTGTTTAATTGCATAACCTTGATATTTTCTTCATCTTTTTCTTTGTTTGGTATGGTGTGAATTTTGTTGTGATGGATGAAGGTATATTTGAGGTATAGATAGATAAAGATATGTGAGGGTAAAAAAGAAGAATGAGTTATGCGAGTGCAACAAAGAGAGGCAATTGACAGAATGATGAGATGCAATTAAGGTGTATGAATAAGTTATGAAAAGTATTTGATATGGGAGGCAAGGATATGCGAGAGTGGATATGAGAATGAATGGAATGTAAATAGTATGAATTTATCATTTTTTAGTTATATGCTTAAAATTAAATGCAAGAAATAAAAATTTGAATGAGTGAGCTGGATTGAATGAAAAAGGGAATGCAACACATTGGTATGATGCAAGGCAACCATATAAATGGATTTTGAAATGTATTTGATTTTAGAAGGAAGAACGTGCAAGGGTGGAAATGGAAATGAATGGAATCGATAGGGTATGAAGTGATTATTTCTTCCAACAAAGGGTGGAAGAATGTCTAGTTTGTTATTGGTTATGCTTTTTAAAATCATCATAGGGCTGATTGTGTCAATATAAACACAGAAAAAAGACTCATGTCCCATTTCTCACTCTCCTTCATACTGAACAAGGTGTTGAGATCCTTGAGCTTCCTCGAAATGCGACAATAGAAGAATAGGTATAAAAATATAATGATATTTAAGGATAGAAGAGTCAAAATAGAAGACAAAGTGGAAGTTGTTATGCATATATTATGAAAACAATAAATATGGAAGATCATGAAACTGAAAATATGCAAATGCTGATGTGTTAGAGAACAATAAATGCATGGAGAGAGAAATACATAGAGCTATTCACAGATATATGCATGGATGCATCAACAGACACATGTATACACAGAAAATAGAGCTACATGGATAGATGGAGAAATGAATACATGTATACATGGATGCATGCATATTTGCATATAGATACAAATGCATATGTTACATGGAAGGATGTATTCATATACACATGCAAGTATGGTTGAAGGCATATATGCATATATGCATGTATGGACAATATGCATGAATGTATGTCAACATATAACTTCTAATTTTGTTATATTGGAAAATTAGCATTTATTTGTTTCTATTTATCAGAATAGCTTTATAAATCATTATTGTTATAGAAAATTAGTGAAATGCGATCACATAGATTAATTAAATAAATTTAAGAAAAGGCATAGTTTATAAAACTGGTGAGTAGAGGTACGTAATCCATGAGTGCAAATTAAATGCATTGAAATATCAGGAAAATGTGAACACATAGAAAGGTCAAAATAATTGAAGCAAATGCATTAAATGGCATCTGGCTGGTGGGGAAGGCACTGGAATGGCTTGGTGGCCATGGGTGGCCAGTATACTTTGGCCATTTAATATAGATTTAAGCCAGTTGCAATGCATCGCAGCTACTTTGTGGACACTGTATTCTATTGTACATGCTTGTGTTCTAAGGAAGAGTATTGTATATGCATGCACAAATGCATATGCACATGTAGTACATGCACACATGCATAGATGGATGCATAGACACCTGTGTGTAGAAAAAGATAGATATGTTACAGAGAGAGGTGTGCAGATACATGGATGTGTAGAAATATGCATATATGCATATGCAGATGGGTAGAGATAAAAACAAATACATGGGTGCATGAGTCCATACATGCATATATACATGTATCCATGCAAGATATCAATAGATGCATATATACATGGATGTGTGCATGCAATTCATAGGTGCATATATGCATAAATTGATGTATACATATAGCCATAGATACATCCATACATATGTAGACAGATGCATGGAGAGATGGCGAGATATATGCATAAATCGATATATGCATGATTGCATCTATGGATACATAGATACATAATGAAATGAATAAAAAGGCACATTTATATATGCATATACGGAAGCATATAAAATTGAAATATGTTTAGTACATTGTAATCAATGAGTATTTAGACTGAACGCCTTGATAGTGGCATGTTAACTATGTCATTGTTATCGAGTTTTTAGTGCTCATTTACCCTTGTAATAATGCATATGTAATTGATTAGGTAGCTACTAATTAGTGTTTAAATACATAACAATTAAAAGAAAAAAATAATGATAACTATCATTGTGCACATTTCAGCTATTAATCAAAGCCAATTAACAAAGTAGCAATGGAAAAGCATGTGCATGTTAATATGTTAGAGAGCATGTATTTGTGCATAAGTGTATAAGGATGCCATGAGTTGTGATTTCTACTTGCATGTAGTTGTATTAAACAATTAATAGTAAGTATAGAATGACCCCATTGGGTTGGGAACTGAAAGAAAAAAAGGAAAGAAATAATTATAACTATCCTTCTACAGATTTCACTTATTAATCAAAGCCAATTAACAAAGCGGCAGTGGAAAACCATGTACATGTTAATATGTTAGACAATATGTATTTGTGCACAGGTGCATAAGGATGGTATGTATCGTTAGATTTTATATTGCATAGGTAACATGTGCTTCATAGTCATCTAGTTAGGGTAATATGATCACTTTGTGCATATTGGTATTTAATTTTGGAAGTTGATGTTTCAAAAGTTAGTTTTTTGAAGACTTGTCAAGAAAATTGCATGCCAATACTATTAGAAAATAGGTGGAATCAGATTTATTCATTGACTATGATTGATGGGTAAAATGTGTACAAGGATAGTTAAATATGCATGTATGGAAATATCCATGGATTGAATATGAAGTTGCATAGATACATATATCCATGGGTGCATGTATACATAGATACATGTATTGCAGTACACATGGATGCATGTATATGTGTATCTCTGGGCAGGATGCATGGATGCATGTAAATAGAAGAATTTTGTCAAATGTCATAGCTATTTTCCTCATAGGCACATATGCAAAAATGGAAGCATACAAAAGGCAAGTGAACTGTTTGACAAAAGTCATGGAATAAATGTGGATCTATGAGATGTGCTTCGAAAGGGATTATGTAAAAATGCTTTTGTCTATTCTGTTGACTACATGTGAGCCCTGTAAAGACTATATATCTTCAATTGTTGTAGAGCTGTGCCATAGAGAGAGCTTTAGAACCAATGTGTTGTTAACCTGTGCTGTAATGAGAAGTTTGGAACAATGTAAACCTAAATTCTGCAATTGTAGCAAATATTTCAAGAAAAGAGTATAGGGTGAGTTTCTAGAATGAACCTTTTTCTTTGTTTATAATTGCAAAATGCAAGTAGGGTTTCACAGTGCTTTAAGGCATTCTTATAGTTTGATTATAAATTCATATTTTAAACTACTTTTAGTATTATCTATTCAAATTTCTTGTTGAAATAAGAAGGTTTCATCTGCATTTGTTAGGAATTATGTAGAAACCCTCTTGTCCATTTTACTTCATGCATGTGAGCCCTGTAAAGTTTGTATATTTTTTATTATTGCAAAGCGGTCCCATAAAGAGAGATTTGGAACCAAAATTATGTCAACATGTGTGATAATGAGAGTTTACTCCTTGAACCTTGTTATATATTCAAAGACTAATTAGCAATCCAAACATCATCCCTTTTAGTCAGATGCCATTCAATGCATTGAGTTTGTATCAATGAATTATGTACCTTCAACCACTAGTTTTAATCAAAGTATGCATATGGATTCAAAATCAAAAGCTCTTTCATGTGAACCCATTTTTAATTTTCCTATGCATTTTCCTGGAATGCTTTTAACCAGCAGCATTGGCCAATCACATTTCAGCATATAACATATTACTTATTTTTTTGTATAGTTTTAATTTGGAGAGCTATTTTTAATATTGGAAAGTTAGCATTTATCTATTTTTCTATTTGTCCGAGTAGCTTTATAAATCATTTTTGTTTTAATAATTCAGGAAAATGCAAATGCATAAATTGATTAAATAAATTTAAGCAAAGGCATAGTGTAAAATTTGGCAGCTAGAGGTACGTAATCCATGAATGCAGATTAAATGCATTAAAATATCAGGAAAATGTGAGCGCAATGCATGAATGCAAATTAAATGCATTAAATGGCATCTGGCTGGAGGTGAACATGCTGGAATGGCTTGGTGGCGAAGCGTGGATAGGGTACTTTGGTCATTTAATATAGAGTTAAGCCACTTGCTATGCATCTCTATTACTTTGTGTGTGTTGTTTTATTGTTCTGTAAGCCTGTGTTTTCTAAACCTGAACTCTACAATTGCTTTGAGCTTTTTCGCTATGATGAAAGCATAAAGGATAAAGGAATTTTGTGAACTGTTATAGTTAATGTGCTCATAGGCACATATGCAAAATATGGAAGCATACACAAGGGAAGCGAATTGTTCGAAAAAACTCCTCAAAGAAATGTGGTCCCATGGAATGCAATAAGTGTTCATAATGGACAGTTTAGTTTTCACATGTTAACTTTGTTAGATAATGCAATTTGACATGAACAATGTTGAAGCCATGACATGAACAATAGAATTATTCAATACTGAACTCTATGCCTGTAATAATTATTGTAAAAACTATAAATGCCATAGATAAAATAATATGAATAAAATTTTAGTTTCTACTTTTCTTGAAATGCAATGAAAAAACTGCTATAAAGGCATAACACAAGGTTGTGTAACATATTGCCACTCATGTTTCTAATTTCTTTGGACATAAATGCTTTACACATTTGATTGCAATAGTAACATGTCTACGAAAATGGAACAATAGAGATCATAAATCAGTAGTTTTAAGTCTGAGAATATATGTATCTTGATACATATAAGCTCAATTTGGCATTTACGAAAACAACCATTATCTATGGTGAAAGAGCTAATTAGTGTTCCTATATGCGATATCCATAGAACAAAATAAATTGCTACAAGGCTAGAGTGGCACATCCATAAATGCATGGATGCATGTATACGCAATTGCATATAGGGATACGTAGAAGCTTAGATGAATACATGCATACATGAATATGTGCATATGTGCATATGGACATAGAGGCATATATACATGTAAATATGCATATATGCAGCAAAAGCAACAAATGGATTTCTCTATACAGGAATGTACTTTATACATTAGAATGTGTGATGGAAAAGTGACTTTAAAGTACAATGCATAAAAGCGGTGTCAAAACTTGGTTGCATTAACAACATAAAATGAAAAAAGTGAGAGGAAAATAACTATTTATTGCCTCAAGTAACTTTTTTATGGGTCTAGAGTGTGCAACCATAACAAATTCTACTCAGTCACCATAAACTCTCCAAAACATAACAAACAGAGAGCAAATATTGGAAAAGCTAGAAACGACAGAATGCAAAAGGAAACATTTAAACTATATAGTTTGAATGACATTATGCATAGAGGGGTAATAATTATTGAACATATATGTTGGATGTCCATTGAGAACCACTGTCTTCGTAGGTGCAAAAACAAAATTATATTTTCAGATGTCCATATTCGAGAAGACTTTAACATAGTAACCTATAAAAGTGTCTAAATGTATAATAGCAATAGAGTATTTTAAGACCAAAGATGTCTTTAACATGTCAAAACCAGTGAAATGTCTTGGAGCATGGAAAGGCAAAAAAGTTAAAGTCTAAACAATGTAAATCTATACTCCTGTATTCCTAGTTTCTTATAAAGCCAAGAAAATGCCACATATTAGAAACATAGTTTGTATGGATGGTGAATTGAGGTGCTGGTTCACAAGAGAAAAAGTTTACATATGAATGACTTTTTTACCTTCTGGTAATGTTTCCTATCTATTGAAAATGCAAATGGCTTCAACAATGGCATTGTTTTGGTCAAGGCTAAAATGTCCTTTAGCGCTAAAGTCCCATAGGATGAATATCACTGCTGACTTGTCCTTGATATAGTTTTCATAGCTGAGGTTTTACAGTGCAGGCAATAGAGGGTGCATGGTGACCTAGTCAATTGAAGACTGAATTGTTTGATTGTCATGAGTTATAATGATAGTTTTAATTTGCAAACAAAATGTATAATTGACTTGTTGGTTTCACTATTTGCAGTGAGCTATTTTTTCTTGGAGTGTGCCATAAGCAGTGAATTTGCATTTTCATTTTGGACAGTATGCATGAAATGGATTGGAAAATACATTTGCTGCTTTTAGAGTACTAGAAACCTATACAATATGGTTCAAAATTGTTAGAGGAGACAAAAAATGCAGGTTTGGATGTGAGTTTAAAAAAAAGAATGTTGTTACCTTAAAAGTTGAATGTAGTAGGCTATTGAGTTTTTCCAAGCTTCTTTTGTCATTCAAGTTACAGATGAATGTTGACTGACATGTGTGAAACATGTTCTTTTGATCTATTTTTCTTACAACATTCTTGAAAAGCATTGCAGGTGTTTTATTTGTATGCAACTGGTCGTCAATTGCAAAGTATTGTTGCTCATATGTTGACCGTAATAGCACCTACGATTCAATGAGAGAATTAGATTTTGTTACGGAAATTTTTATAGAGACCACTATAGAACAAGAAAAGGATGAAACCAAAAGAATAAGAATAAGTTTTGTAGACGGAAATACCTGTGATCTGTCTATGTCACTGTGGCCATCTTTGATGTCAACTGCAAATTGGGTACCCATTTTCTTGGCACCAACTACTAGTGCATCTATTGTGCTAGTTGGGTACTCATTTATAGTTGTTAGCAGTTGGATGATAGTCATACTTGGAATGAATTTGTACTCTTGACAGAGGCATGGGATGTTTTCAGTGGTGCTTATGTTTGTTAAAATCAAAATGCAATCACAATCACCTCTATCATAATTTTTCCTAGGTGCAACTTGAAAATCTGAGATTGTGATAGCTGACCCCAGGACTATTTTAGGCTCATGTTTATACACAAGGTTTCCACTAACATTTAATGTGATTTTCATTTCTACTTTTTGATCTATTAAATCAGCACACAATATTTCTTGTTTTTTGTTGGCCTTATCCAATGTTGCCTTGTAGACAACAAGCACATCACCTTGGAAGGTGTCTCTAGGTCTTTTTGCATTTAGCTGTTCGTTTGAAACAATCTTAGGTTTCTTGACTCTTTTCCTACAAGAAACAAGGATAATGTCAATTGAATGCTAATTTAATATTAGCAAGCTAGGCAAATGGTGGTACAATGAAGAACCAAGCACTTTACCGTTGTGCTAACTCTTCTTGTGAAATTTGCACTTGTTTTTCCTGTCTTTTTGATACATCTTTTGGTGTCCTACAAAGAATTGGAACAATGTTATTTGAATATTTGTGATTTAGGTGAATGAGTATGAAGGAATAATACTATGAGTGCTTTACCGCTGTGCTAATTCTTCTTGTGTGGTTTGTATTTTCTTTGACTGTCTTTTAGTTTCATCCATAGATCTCCTGCAAATAATGAATATAGCATTGAAAAAGGAATTGCAAAGCATAAAAGTGATATAAGGCTATAAGTTCTATAAAGTTGAATTTGTCTATTTGGCAACATGCAATTTTAGAAAAATTGGATTGTGATCAATCCAATATGCTTCTGATTTATAGATAGAGCATATATTTGTAGTCGTGTTGGACCAAATGTGGTCAATGATTGACTTGCCCATGCTGTGTTGTTGGTTCAATATAAATTATATATTGTTTTGTTGCATATAACTGTGAAGTTTTTTTTTGCTTCTGCTTTCTGAAAACATGTCCACATTAAAATCGCTTAAAATGTACATGTTTTCTGAATTTGTGGATGCAATAATTATTTGCAAGATTGCGATTACTTCATCAATGGTAGTTGTAGGTCTTGCATAAATATTACAAATATTGAGTTCATTGTTAGATAGCATTACTGTTGATGTGATGGCTTCAATATTTGATGTTTCATGTTGTTTTGTTTTTGATAGGAATAAATGTTTCCTAGTTAAAGTTGCTATGCCATGTATGTTATGTATAGAGAAGCTATCAAAATACTGCAGCAAGATATTTAGCTCAAAGGGATGCATATGTGTTTCTTGGAGACACAAGATATCAGATTGCATTATGCCATAGTCATTGACAATGTCTTTTGCATGTGCTTTCAAGCTACGAGTGTTCAATGTACGTAGGAGCATATGTGATTTGTTTTCTGAACATGTGCTTTGGTTATCAAATTTCCATTGTGCACATGTCTGGAGACGAGACATTTCTTGTTGTATTTTATCTTTAACATTGAAGTTTTTTGTAGTTAAAGGTTGTAACGGAAATAATGATTCTACTGATTTTGTTCGTGATAGAGTTGTATAGGTTAGCCCATGCTGTCTAATGCCTATGGGATCAAAAGCAGAGGCATCCATTATTAATCCTTAGGATCAATGTATGGTTTGTGCACATGCTACTTGTATTGGGAATTGTTTTCTAATTGTAATTTTCTTGTTTGTTGTTATTTTCTAGATTGGCCTAGCAATGCATTGTATAGGCACCTAGTCTTTGTCAATGATAGTAGAATAGCATTGTGCTAGTTTTATGCATTGATGATGTCTGATTGATGGGTCATTAAATTTGATCCAGAAAATATCAATTTTGTTTTGTGTTGTATATGCTTTAAAAATTCCATCTGAACCTTTGACGAGGCCATCTTGAACATTGTAATTGCCTACATAAAGTTCAACAAGAATGTCTGGTTTCAAGCATATTTGTGATGGAAGTGTTGTTGTGTGACTGTATACTCGTATTGCATTAAGGTCCTCCTCAAGTTCATCTATTACATCTAGCACTATCATTTGGGTTGGAATGATTGATAGCATTTTGTTGTTATGTGCTTGAACATCAATTCTCCTATAGAAAAGGTGCAGAAGCAATGGATCAAATGGTATAGGATGAAAGCAAATTTTGTTGAGATAGTCTATGTCATGAGTTGTCTGAATGCCTACTCATAGTCTATTAAGGATTGAAATAAATATTTCATCTTTTTTCCTCATGGTAGTCACCAATAAATAGCATTTTATGTGGTCTTTCCAGAAACTATAAGTCATTAATTCAATTGGAGTAGGCCTATTTTCAAAAACCACAGAGTCAAGGACAGGTTGTGCCTGGTAAAGGTCACCACAAAATAACGTATCAAGGTTTCCAAAGTATGTTGTAGGCATTTTCATTATGTATCGTAGTCTTCTATCAATATACCGTAGGAATGTTGAGCCAACTAATGATATCTTTTCTATACGCAGTATGCGCAATTGATCATAGTGCTTTGACATAGTGTCAAGCACTTCAGTGTTTAGTGGCAGGAATTTTGATGTATTAAAAGGTATGTGAAATGATGAATGTAATGTGAATCTCCCTATGTTATATGTTGCTTTACCTGTATATGCAGTTAATAAGCCCTTGGGTTTGTCTGGATTGTTGTCAACAAAATTGCTATAGACGTGAATGAGAGGTTGGTAGATGGCCTTTGTTGTAAAAGTCTTTCCTGTTCCAGCTCCCCCAGTAAAAAACAAGTGCAATGGCTTTTGTGGATTTTTCATCCTTTTTATGAGAATATCTTTAACAATTGCTTGTTGTTCTTTATTTAACATTCGTCTTAACTTGTAGTATTCATTGTTATCTATAATCTGTGGGTGCTTTGTAATTTCAAATCTATTGGAATGCATGGTATTTGGGTTAGAATGACCTATGTTTGGAAGGTCTATTTGTATGCCATATAGTTCTTTCTCGCAAAGCTTTGATTGCATTGTTAGGTCAATGAGCTTTTCATCTTCAAGAGACTGAATATCATTTATAGCTTTGTCAATGTCGCCCCATGCGGAGTTTGTGCTGTGGATGAACTTTGCACTATTTGTTTGAATGGTTTGTCCATGGTACATGTATGCATGTTCCCAAGAGTCAAAGTTTTGTTTGACTATATGCTCATTAATGGTAAATGGAACATAGAGAACCAATTGCTCTCTACAATGATTCTCTATATCAAAGTGTTTGTTGAAATTGATAAACCGTACCACATTTGGTTTGGCCTTTGGTTCAATTGTAGCACCATATTTGTTGTATTTTGAAACAAATTCTGCAAGACATATGTCCACCATTGTTTTAGGACATTTTAAATAGTAGTCTATAATAGATTTCGCAAGAACGTTTTCTGATTCGTCTGGCTCATTGCTCAATTGTTTAACAAATTTTAGTATAAATGTGCAATCATTGTCAGATCATGTATCAATGAATATACATTTTCTTGTGCTGTAATTTAATGGCAATGACAAAACAATATGTGCAGCTTGTTGTGATGACATTTGTTGCAAGTTAAGCATGGCATTTCCAAGTTTACTTACCATTCGTATTGCATCAATATTGTCTTGCTTGTGGTCTGTACGTATTCTTTTGAATGCATATGTCATTGACTTGTCTACTTTTGCAATATATGAGCTACAATACATTGCAGCATCATATGCATTGAGGACAAACTTTGCATCTGTATTAGCCTTCAAAAGATCTAGAATTTTCCTTGAAAAACTATTGTTCCATATTTGTGATGGTTTTCTTTGTAAAAAAAGCATAGGCTTGTTTCATGTTGAGCTCAAAGCTTCAATGTATTAATTGTCAGTTAAGTTTATTTCTTTTAAGAACATTTGAAAAGTGAATGTTTCATGATAGTTTTCTTTTTGGAGTTTTGAAAAGATGTCAGTGGCATTTGCAGTTATCACTTCAGTCTTTTGGAGTATTGGTAAAAGTATAGTTGACTTTTGCATTGGTGGGAAACGAAAATTGTATCTACAAAGTTGTTTTCTTGATCTCTTGCATTTCTTTGTATGATGATGTTTGTGTAGCATTGCCAAAGCAGGTTCCAAAATTTTGGTGTTCCAAGTAATATACTTATCAACAAAAGCTAATATGTCCATGTTGTTATTTTATGTGTATATTGGTGCATTTTTAACCCGTATGAGGAAATGATCATGCTCATTTCCTCGATTTTGGAAATTAGTGACTGGGAAGTAATCAATGACATTTCCAAATAAAGAGTCATCTGTAAGTATCAATTTTTTTTGTTGCGTTTATTCTATGTTTATAGTAACGTGGACAAGTGATAGGATCTTTCTTGATTAGTTCAAATTTGTCAATGTGTGTTGGGTCATTAGATTCTTGACGGTTTTGTGTTGATTGGTGTAGATTGTGCAACTCTTATAATATTTGAATTAGTGGATCCCAATTTTGCTTAGCACTAGTGAAAGTGATGAAAAATGTCAGTGGTCCTAGTTGTTGAATCATAGCAAATACATTTTTCTTAAGTTGTTGTGAATAGTTTGGAGAGATTCTCATTCTTTTGAAATCAACATATCCAATATCTGATTTCAATTTTTTTTCTAGATTTGGTTTTTGTTTAACGTCTTTTGCAAATAGCTTTCACTCAAGTTTAACTGGCCTTTTCGGATTCTTATTGTCATTATAGATAGTACTTTTTGTATTAGTACATTAATAGCTTTGAAAAAATGTTTGTTGTATGATATGTAAATTGTCTTTGTGACTGTACGAGCTCCCAACATACTATTTTCTGATATGTAAAGTTTTTTACAATGTCATTATCACGTGGTTTTCCAAAGAATAAAGTCGGGAAATTCATTTCTTCAGCATACATGTCCTTAAATATTCCAATTGGATACTTTTCCTCTATAGGTGCAATTTCAATAATATTGTCTTCCATGTTATGGATACTTCTAGACTCAATAAATCCATGTATCAATGTTTTTGATGGGTTTTCATTTTCCATTTCACTATCCGATTCTGTTTCACTTGTATTTTGTGGACTATTGTCTTCGTTTTCTTGAGTGCATTGGAGAAATTCTTGCCAATCTTGGTTTATGTGGACTTTGTGCATTTTGTATAATGGTCTCCTTGTTAATTGAGTCAAATCTTGCATGATGACATTTGGGCGCACCATGCTTTTTTGAAATGCATTTTTGTATTGTAAGTGTCTTTTCAACGAAACAACAATTATTTGTGTTTTGTTAATTGATTGTGGTAATGCTCTTTGTACAATGCTCATGTCAACAAGAACATTTATAATAGAACCTTTTAGGCCTATTTGAGACCTTTTGAACCCTAGTTCGCAAATATGTGCAAATGCAATTCTAAGTGAGACAAGCAATTCTTGTAGCTGAGTTAAATTTTGCACATAGCACAATTGTCTATTAGTTCTTATTTTCTATAGGATAGCATACTTTGGAATAGTGGACTGTTTCAATGCAAAGTAGCATACATGGCATATCAAATCTGTGAATGGTAAGGAATATGATTGTAGTAGCTTACAGTATAGTTCTTTGTCTTTTTCTTTGAATGTCCTAATGTCCTCGTTAACACAAAGCACTTGGAAAATTGCACATGGGTATTTTGTTGTATCTTGTATTGTTGTTTTATAAATTTCTATTGGTGATAATGGATTTTTTTTCTTTGGATTGGTAGCTATACTTTCTTTTTATTTTTCTTTTCTAATCAAGTTCTTCAGGTGATTAAGTCTTATTATTGATTTATGTTTAAAATTGTTTGCTATGACAAATGGTATCAAATTCTTCTTGTTTTTTGGAAAAGCATGTGTCTTGTTCAAGTAAGTAATTTTGTATTGTGGACCACTTCTGATCAACTTTTTAAGTTGGAGTAAGCTTGTTGAGCATTGGCAAGTTAGATTTTGGGCTTTGATTCTTAGAAGCAGCTCAAAATGTCCAGCCAAAGGGTTTGTATCATGGAACAATATAGAGACTGATTATGTATATCCAGAATCATTGAAATCTAAGTACTTCCTTGATGTTGTCAATGACCAGAGGCTTATTTGTATTTTCAACCATTTGGATATCCAATAAATGTAGAACAAGTCACCCCAAAATCCACATTCACTATGGTCTGTGCATGGTCTTGTAGACAATCGTATTTTGCCTAAGTATGTTTCTTGGTCATGTACTTTGTGCAATGTATATAAAGTATTATAATTTAGTTCATTTTTATATGATTTAGTTGCTTCTTTGTCCTTATTTTAAAGGAAAGTTAGGAAATGATCTATAGCTCCATTTCTTAATTGAGTTGAGGTGTACTAATTGTTAAGTAGTAATTGAAGCGAGTCAAACAAACAATCGCCAACATTGTATGCAAATGTGCTTAATCTACAAAGGCCTTCAGCTCTAAGGACATCGTCAATGTTTGATATTTGAGGATACTTTGTGCACAGTTTTTTAATTTCATGTGAACCTACGGGCTGTTTTGAAGTTACGTTTTGTGTTTCAATTCTTAACAATGGTTCAAAGTGTCCACTTAAAGAATTCATGTCATGAAATAGTATAGAGATTGATTCTATGTAATCAAAACTGTTGAATTGTAAGTACCTTCTTGTTGTTGTTCTTGACCAAAGGCATATTTGTATATTCAACCATTTGGATATCCAGTGAATGCAGAATAAGTCACCCCATAATCCACTTTCAGTACAATCTGCCTGTGGCTTTGCAGATAATCGTATTTTGTAGAAATATGTTTGCGGATCATGTACTTTGTGCAATGTATATAGAGTATTAGGGTCTAGTTCATAGTTGTATGATTTTATTGCTTATTTTTCCTTGTTTTGAATGCAACTCAAGAAGGTGTCAATGTCTATCATTTTCTTTGTTTCTTTTGTATCCTAATGTGTTTGAGAATAGCAGATGTTATGTATGAATAGTATCAAATGCTATCATCTAGATTACAAAATCTATAGTTTTTTCCTGTCGCCTATGTTCTTTTACTCAATAGAATTCTATAATATTAATCATGTTTTCAAGCATCTTGGAAGATAATAATCTTTATATATGTTGGAAAATGGATCTTGAGTACTAGCAGAAGCATACGTGACATATTATACAACAAACAATTTTTTAGAAGCACAAGGGAAAAATAGTATTAATTCTTCAACCTGACCTTGTCATCCACTGTCCCCCACCAGGATTGTATGTACTTATTCCTATTACATTGAAAAATTGGATAAATGAGTACAATGCATGATGTATACTTTCAATGCCACAATCACAAAACAATATTTTTAGGTAGCTTTGTTTACATGCAAGAAATGGTGGATAAGAATCTTTTTTGCTCACATTGTCAATCTCAGTTTATGGTCTTTAAATGTTTTGTGTAATTGGATTCCTTTGTTTCTATGTACTTCTAAGTGACTGATTTTCTCAAAAAGAAAATGATTTTAAAAACTATTAACATAAACATGAATTAAGTGGCATGTAGAGAATAGTTTCATAAATCATTTTTGTTTTTAAAAAATTAGGGAAATGCAAAGGCATTGATTGATCAAAGAAGATCTATGGCTTTTCTTATTTGTGGGAATAGCTTTAAAAATCATTTGAGTTTTAAAAATTTGACGAAAATGCAAAGGCATAGGTCCATTGAGCAAAAGTGAAGGCATAGATCGATTAAATAATAAAAAAAAGAGATTAAAAATCAGAGGTTACACAATGCATAAATGCAAAGTAAATGCATTAAATGGCATGTGGGTGGATGAGAAACTGCTAGAATGGCTTGGTGGACATGTATAGCCAGGATGCTTTGTTCATTTGTTATAGACTGAAGTCACTTGTTAAGCATGACGATTACTTTGCACAAATTGTTTTTCTATTCTACAAGTCTTTGTTCTAGGAGAGTTTACACTGATTGAGCAGACTTTGTTATAGTTACAATGTCCAGAACCAGAAACGAGTTACTTGAGGCAAAAAATAGTTTCTTTCCTTAATTTTCTCTTACTTTAGAGGTTTAAAGCACACAGTGAAATTGGCAATTTGAGCAAAAAAAATTGTGGTTAATTTCTTTTTGCATGTAAACAAAACCATGGAAAAATATTGCATCATGTCTATGAGTAACATAGTACATCATTCATTGTACTCATGTGCCATGTCAGTTTTTGAAATTAACATTGTGGTCTTTTTTTGCAATAAAAGAAGATTAAACATACGTTCACTTGCACAGTTCATAGCAACTTGCTACAGATATAAGTAGTCTTATGAACAAAGTTTCCTTAAATGCATATAGGTAAAAACTAGTTGACATAAAACAAAGACTTATTACTTTATAGGATATTTGAAATTACAAACAAGGTTTAAAAATTACATTCTAGCAGTTCATTCTATTATATGGATATTGTATAGAGGAAGTATAACTAGTTAACACATAAGCAAAACTTGTTCTATTTTTTGAAGTGAAATTACTATTGCAATTGTGGAAAATGCATTTTCCTGTTTCTATATGTGCAAGCAACCTTTTAAATCATTTGTGTTCAAAGAAATGAGGAATACAAGATGACAAAATGAAAACATGAAAAATAACTTTATGTAGTCATTATATTGAAGAATTTCAATTGCATTTCAAGAAAAGTAGAAAGACAATTTGGAAAGTTGACCTTGCAATTTGCTATTGAATGATCAAGTATACTTGCAGCAATGTACAAATTATAGCTGTTTTTATAGGCACAAGTAATTTTTCCTATTACAGTGAAAAAATTGAGAAGTGAGCAAACTGTAAAAACATATACTATTTCATCTACAACCATGGGAAATTATCCTAGAAGAGCATATTTGGAAAACTCTGCATTGTTTTTTTTTTTTTTTTTAAAGGAGAAGGTTAATATGCTAGCCTCACATTGCAGTTTGTGTGTGATTGTTTAAATATAGTTGAAAGCACCAATCCCTGTTACAAGGATAATTTAGACAAATGAGTACAGTGAGTGACATATACTATGTTATTCATAAAAACAAAACAAAATTCATATGTAGATTCATTTTGATGAGAAAGAACCTAAGTAAGAACTTTTGTTTCTTCTAATGCAAATTGCATTTTATAATTTTAAAATACTTCTTGTTATTTGTGTACCCTATAATATCAAACATATTTTGCATATGCATGCATTAGTGTAATTCTGTTACTGCAATGGTGGCATAAGCTCTTTAAGAGCAATCAATGGAATAGATGTCATATTTGCTTAAGCATCTGAAGAAGTGTAAATAGGCCATGGCAACCTGTCAATACTAAGCCAAAAAACAACACATGCCTATGCTAGCATTGTTAAGTTCTAATAAAAAAAAATTATAGCTACTGTTTAATTTTAGACCAGCTATCACTTAAAGTGAAAGCCAGATAAATATTGATTTTCTAACTAAATGGGGTCATTTCATTTCCATTTGCATAAGTTTATTTTTTACCATTATGTAGCACTTACTATTACTTGTGCAATCAAGCCACATGCAAGTAGAATTCATAACTCATGGCATTTAGATACACTCAAGGAGAAATACAAACCAAGGTTGTTGGCATCCTGATAAGAAAGATGATGATATACATCCAATTAATGTATGCCACAACATCTTATTCAATGAAGATGATATGGATAGGGACGTTACAAATGGGAATCCTTATTGGTGTGTGAGTAATCCTGTTTTTAATTTATCAGTGAACAGGTGGAATTAGATTTATTAATTGACTTTGATTGATGGGTCAAATTTGCACAAGGATAGTTATAATTATTTCTTTGTTTTAATTATTATGTATGTAAATACTATTTAGCAGTTACCTAATTAATTAGATATGAAATGATAGAAGGAAAAAGAAGATTAATTAATTAAGATAATTTGATTCATTAATTAATGAGGTGAATTATCATGTAAAAGCACATAAATTGGAAGTTTGGAAAAAATCCTCTTTCCTTTATGCTTTAATGACAACGAGAAAGCTGAAAGCAATTGTGGAGTTTAGGCTTATATCTGTAAATGGCATTTTCTTGACAGTTTGTAAAGCCTTCTAAACACATTGTCGACATATTGTTCGAAAGGTTCCATTATGGCACATGCTAATAGCACAGTGGCTCTAAAGCTTGCACTATGGAACAGTTCTGCAGTAATTGAAGATATGCAATCTTTAGAGGACTCATAAGCACCAAGTTATTGTTAAGCTCCCATATTGTACATGGAAAAAAGACAATTGTTCATCCGAGGTACTAGTCTATGAAGATTAGCGTAGGCTGAGCACTATGAAACCCGATCTGCCTATGGACTCTAAAATAAAAGAAAACTAATAAAAATAACTATTTATTTCCTGAAGTAACTTTTCCACAAGTGTCCTTTTTGGAACCATGACAACCTTTGCCCTGTCACTGTAAACTCTTTCCTAGAAGACATATAGAAACACACATATATATACATATGTATATATATGTATAGATACATCCATGTAGACAAACATAAATGCATGTATGGACGTAAGCATATATGCATGTATGCATATACACATAGATGCATCTATACACATACATATATGCATAGATATATCGAGAGACATATGCATACATGCATATATGCATCTACAAATGTTTACATAGATATGCACATAGATAAATGCATATCTACATAGAGACATGCATACATACATACATGCATCAACACATCAGGCACAAAGTGATAATGATAGTCCAACTAAAGCACTATGAAACACAGCTTCATTATGCACTTTAATGGAAAGAAACTATGGAAATAAAAAAATTATCACCTCAAGTAACTCGTTTCTGGGTCTGGACTCTGCAACTATAACATCTCCTACTCACTCGCTACAAACTCTTCCTCAGAACACGTGCTTACAGAATACAAAAACAACACATGCAAAGTAATAGAGATGCATAGCAAGTGGCTTAACTCTATATTAAATGACCAAAATACCCTAGCCACACGTGGCCACCAAGCCACTCCAGCATGTTCACCTCAAGCCAAATGCCATTTAATGCATTTAATTTGTATTCATGCAGTACGTACATCTACTCACCAGTTTTATAAACTATGCCTTTGCTTAAATTTATTTAATCAACTTATGCACTCACATTTTCTTGATATTTTAATGCATTTAATCTACATTCATGGATTACGTACCTCTAGCTACCAATTTTAAAACTATGCCTTTTCTTAAATTTATTTAATCAATTTATGCATTCACATTTTCCTAAATTTCCAAAACAAAAATGATTTACAAAGCTACTCAGATGAATAGGAAAATAGATACAAAGACTGTGCGAGCCTTCTTTTAGAGTTTGGAGTAGAAGTAAATAGCACAGGTACCCTTGAATACTTGTTTGTGTTCTCATTCTACAAGAGCATTGTAGAGTTCTGAATGTTGTTTTTAGTTGCTTGTTATTTAGTATGCTGTAAAAGTGGGGTAAGAAAATTGAAAAATCTTGATGAATTAGAAAGCTCAACAATCCATTGTTTTTTCTATTTTCCAAATTCTTGATTGTTTCATTTAACAAAATAAAGTTCTTCACCAGATTCTGCTAAACTAAAATAGATGGAGGAGGAAGTGTGTCTCTGTCGAAAGCAGTTCTTGGGTGATATGAATTGATAGCAAAATTACCAGATACCCTTTTTGCATTACTGCACATGTATTTGACAAAAGTAATCTGATAAAAAACCAATTTTAATAAGATCTTTTTCACAGATTATTGGAGTTTAAATTGTTACTTGTTTATGCTACATGTCATTGTATTTCATAGCTTATGTTTCCTATGGTTTCCAATTCCTAGACCTTGTCTATATTTCCACATTGTGAATATATGTCTACGATAGCATTTTCAACTGTTATTTCTACCTATAAGCCAGTACATAGCTGCTGGGGATAAATAAGTGTGGGCAATATTATAGAGACAAACTTATTTCAAGTGCCTTAAATTGATTGTCATCTTAGAAATAGGTTTTTACTTTTTTGTGATATCTACCAGTAGCAAGGGAGCAATGAAGGACCTGGCTAACAATTGCATCTTATGTTTTTATTCCCTCTTGTTTGGAGTAAGAATTTTCATTTGTGGTATAATCATATAGTTTTTTTGGCTATAACTTGAAAAATAGGGGCTTGACTGCATTGCATAGTTATAAATTCATTTTTAATACATTATGGTTGTACCTAATCTTATTAAGGTGGTAGAACATGGTAAATAATCCAACAAAGGGATGTGTAATTTTAGTCATTTACCATATGTAGACAAGTTTTGATGGTAAAAAGGTAGACAACAATAATATAGTGTGGAATACAGTGGAGGTTTATGGAAAGATGAAAATAGTTAGCTCTTCCAGCAATTTGTCAAGACTCTCTAAGTTAATACAGTTAGGCTAGGAATATGTGGGGTATACATATGACGATTGAAAAGAAGCTCTATCTGTAGAAAAATAAGACAAAGAGAGAAATATTATTTTTTTAATGATTTTTGTATTTTGATTCAAAGTTTTCTAATATACATGTTATTATCAGTCATGCATTTCAAAACAATGTTACTCCATATACAAATAAATTTAAGCAAAGGAATAGATTTGAAAACTGACAGCTTTTATCAATACAAAGGGGACATTTATAGTGATAGAGCAAAAGCTCCTATGCTCATTGAATGAATACCAAGAGACGAGTTACTCAAGGTAACAAATTGCTACTTTTATTTATTTTGTTTCATTTTATCCCAAAAATGCAAGTTGGGTTTCATAATGCATCAAAACAAATTTGTGCAAACAACTCCCAAAATTATAATTGCAATGGATGACAGTGATAGTGTAATGGATACTAATAGTCAAAACACCAAAAAACACCAGCAAGTATTTTTTTAAATTCAATAGAAACAATTATTAATTGAAAACAAATTAATCTGGCAGACTAATGGCTTGGTGGCCACGCATGGCTAGGGTACTTTGGTCATTTAATATAGAGTTAAGCCACTTGCTATGCATCTCAATTACTTTGTGTGTGTTGTTTTTGTGTTCTATAAGCATGTGTTTTGAGGAAGAGTTTGTAGCGACTGAGCAGGAGATGTTATAGTTGCAGAGTCCAGACCCAAAAATGAGTTACTTGAGGTGATAATTTGTTAATTTTTAGAGTTTTGTTACATTAAAGTGCATAACGAAGCTGTATTTCATAGTGCTCTATTGTGTGGTCAAGCAGGGGATTTTGTAGTTGTAGAGTTGCACACTGGACAACAAGAGACGAATTGCTTGAGGTCAGAAGAGGTAACTTTTCATTGTTTTCTTCTATTTGATATGAGAAATGCAAGTAGGGTTTCATAGTGCTTTAAGGAATTCTTATGCTTTGATTATAAATTCATATTTTAAACTAGTTTTAGCATTATCTATTCAAATTTCTTGTTGAAATGAAAAGGTTTCATCTACGTTTGATAGGAATTATGTAGAAACCCTCTTGTCCATTTTACTTCATGCATGTGAGCCTTGTAAAGTTTGTATATTTTTTATTACTGCAAAGCAGTCCCATAAAGAGGGCTTTGGAACCAAAATTATATCAACGTGTGCGATAATGAGAGCTTTTGAACAATGAGTCAACAATGAGTTGCTTTGAGCTTTTTTGTTGTCATCAAAGCATAAAGGATAGAGGTATTTTGTGAAAAGTCATGGTTATTTTCCTCGTAGGAATAAATGCAAACAATGGGAGCATACAGAAAATAGGTGAACTGTTTGACAAAACTCATGAAAGAAAAACTATTATATATGACTAGTTGTTTATATATTCATGCATTTGTAGAAGAAAAATTATTTGCATTTGATAGGAATTATGTAGAAACCCTCTTGTCCCTTTTACTTCATGCATGTGAGCCTTGTAAAGTTTGTATATTTTTTATTACTGTAAAGCGGTCCCATAAAGAGGGCTTTGGAACCAAAATTATGTCAACATGTGTGATAATGAGAGCTTTCGAACAATGAGTCGACAATGTGTTGCTTTGAGCTTTTCTGTTTTCATCAAAGCATAAAGGATAGAGGGATTTTGTTAAAAGTCATGGTTATTTTCCTCATAGGCATAAATGCAAACAATGGGAGTATACAGAGAACAGGTGAACGATTTGACAAAACTTGTGAAAGAAAAACTATTATATATGATTAGTTGTTTATATATTCATGCATTTGTAGAAGAAAAAATGGGAAACTAATACAACAGTGGGTAGTTATAACCCCCAAAAAGAATCAAACCTGGAACAAGAGCAGCATCCAAAAAATTGCGCTTTAAAGTACCTAATGCACTAGAGAATTTACCATAGCAGAATACAAATTTTCATTTGCACAGAGACAGACAAAAGAATGCAGTAGAAACCTATTTTATACCAGCAAGCATTTAAATTTTGTCAGATGTCGTGGTTACTATTCTCATAGGTAGACATGTAAAATACGAAAGCATTTATAAGGCAAGTGAACTGTTTTACAAAACTCCTCAGGAAAATGGGCTTCTGGGGAATGTAATGAGTATTAAATATGGACACCTTGATATTCACATGTTAACTTTGGTATTTTTATGGAGTTGGTAGCTCTCATTTACTCTTCTTTCATCTGATATCTAATTAATTAGGTGGCTGTTAATTATTCTTTAAATACATAATAATAAAAAGAATGAAATAATTATAAATATCCTTGTGGACATTTTAATTATGGGTTGTGATTTGTACTTGCATGTAGATGGATTAAGCACTCAAAAGTCACAGTATATGTAGCGTGTCAGCTAATAGGTCCATGTGACATATCAGTCATGTTAAAGTAGTCAATTCCATATTTTTCATTTATCCTTGTATCATTAGATAACTAATTAATTAGGTAGCTGTTAATTAGTCTTTAAATACATAGTAATTAAGAGAAAGAAAAAATTACAATTATCCTTGTGTACATTTTACCTGGTGATCAAATTCAAGGAACAAACATATGAAGCAAACAACAATTTGGGATTTTGTTATTGGAAAACTTAGACTGAATGCTTAGGAAGTTAGAAAATTGTATCTCAGGGTTATAAAAAACTATGTCAAATATGTTTTAGAATTCAAATTGCAATGTTTCCATAGAGTAGTCAAGTAATATTTCTTGATAAAATAATTTTAGACTTCATGCAAGAGAGTAGTTAAATTCATTTCTAGAAGATTTGTGGTACAAGAACCTATGGCAACTAGTTTGTGTAGTTAATCTAACTTACATTTATACTTGTGTCTCTTGAATCTAAAAAATGCTTGCTAGTGTTTTAATGGTTTTGGCTATTAGTATCCATCGTAGTAGGAGTATTATATATTGCAATTATAATTTTGGGAGTTGTTTTCATTTTGGTCATTTCCTTGAGCTTTATTGCTATTCTTTTAGAAAAACAAACAAATGGTCTTCATTTTCTAATCAAAGCTTATTACATGGTGCAATTCTTTTGATTGGAAGAAGAGAGGTGGTGTAGCAGTCCAACTGTAGAAAATTCTTCAAGAAAAGAGTACAAGGTGAGCTTCCAAAATGAACCTTCTCCTTTGTTTACAATTGCATAGAGTAGACAAAGAAAAAGGTTAATTCAAGATTCTCACTATATTGATTGTACTTGTAGTCATATCGTTGCTTTTTGTTACAAGGACAATCTTTACAAATGGGTATTGTGAGTGGCATATACTATATGGTTCATAAAAATTAAGCAATTGGGGTTCAAAAGTAGATCTTTGTTGCAATAACATGACATCAGAAATGAAATTACTATCCAATCAATTTCTTTGGTGGCTGATTGCACTTTATAATTTAAACATAGTCTTTTCTATTTTGGGAGTTTTATTCTGAATCCATATGCATACTTTTATTAAAACTAGTGGCTGAAGGTACATAATTCATTGATGCAAAATCAATGCATTGAATGGAATCTGACTAAAGGGGAGGCTGTTTGTATTGCTAATTAGTCTTTGAATATATAACAATTAAAAGAGAGAAATAAGTAATAATTATCCTTGGCCACATTTCACATTTTGACCTTTCAATCAAAGTCAATTAACAAAGTAGCAGTTAGACCTAAAGAAGGTTCAAGGACTATGATGATAGAAAACCATATTTTGGACAATGGCTAGACAATCTGTTGAAATTGCTTTACAAACGTTGAAGCAAATGCATTTTTCCTTCTATTTACTTTCATTATACATCTTAAATAGAAGTTGGGTTTCGCATTGTTGCAATGCATTTGGATACTTTGATTATAAAATCATAGTTTAGATAATTTTAAGTGTTATCCATTCAAATATTTCCTTGAAATACCAAGGATTCATCTGAGTCTTGGAGGCAATGCACAACTGTCCTATAAAGAGAGCTTTGGAACCAATGAGCTGTCATAAAGGATAGAGGAATATTGTCAAATATTGTGGTTATTGTCCTCATAGGCACACATGAAAAATATGGAAGCATATAGAAAGCAAGTGAAATCTTTAATAATCCCATGAAACATAGTCTTTGTATGCATCCATGCATACAGGTATGCATGTATATATGTGCGCATGTAATTATGTATATATGTATGCATGTATCTATGTTACCATGTATGTATGTGTGTATATAACAGATTACTATTGCATTTGCTTTAAATGATTTTTTGTGGATGGCACCAGCTAGTCATATTATGGTTATTACAGTGCATATTGCTTTTTATATATATGATCTCAATTTCGTAAGTTATTTTTTATATCGATAAATTGACATTTATCTATTTTTGCAACCCATGGGAGTGGCTTTTTGAATCGTGTTTGTTTTAAAATGCTCATGAAAATGAAAATGCATAGATTCATTGATGGCTATGTGTCTTCATGCATATATGCATATTTATAGGATTTATTGCTATCATGTAAAGGCCAGATAAATATTCATTCCCCAAGTCAATGGGGTCATTTGAATATGTGCATATTTTAAGGGATCTATTAATACATGGATATATGCATCCATGGATGCATGAATGCATATATATATGTATGCATGTAATCATGTATGTATGTATACATGTATATATGTTTACATCCATGCATGTATGTATGCATCTGTGCATTGAAGCATGTGTATAGCTATGTGTCTATGTATACATTTTATCCAAAAATCAATGTCAATTAATAAACTAGTGCTTGTACCTAAAGAATGCTCAAGGATTATGCCAGTAGAAAACCGTATGCATATCAATATGTTAGAGAGCATGTATCTATGCATAGGTGTGTATGGATGCTAATTGTTCTGAATTCTAGTTGCATGTGATTGCAATAAACAATTAAGAATAAGTGCTAGATAATTGAAGTAAAATGACCCCATTCAGTTGGCAGATCAATATTTTTCAGCCCTTTACATGTTAATTGAGAGTTTTGGCAACTAGTTTGGCATTGAACAACAGGTAGAACTTGTTATGAAATGTGGTTTCATACGCATTATGTAGAGACCCTTTTGTCCATTTTGCAGAGCTCTCCCATAGTGAGAGCTTTGGAGCCAATGTGCTTTGAACTCATCCCATAGTAAGAGCTTCGAAGGAATGTAAGGAAAATGTGTTCAAAATGCTTTGGAAACTATTAAGCAAAACCAATTTTGAGAAGCGAACCCAAACTCTAATATTGCTTTGAGCTTTTTGGCTATCAGCAAAGCATGAAGGATACATGAATTTTACTATTATTAGATGTCATGGTTATTTTCCTCCTAGGTACACATGCAAAATATGGAGGCATAGACAGGGAAAGTGAATTGTTTGACAAAATTTCTCAGTGAAATGTGGTCCCCTGGAATGCACTGAGTATTTAGTCTATGCACCTTGATTTTCACATGTTAACTTTGTCATTTTTATCTAGTGTCTAGTTCTCATTTACTCTTCTATCATCTTATACCTAATTAATTAGGTAATAGTTAATTAGTTTTTAAATCCATAACATTTAAAAGGAAGAAATAATTATAATTATCCTTGTGCACATTACACCTATAACTCAAAGCCAATTAACAAAGCAGCAATAGAAAACTATGTCCATCTTAATATGGTAGATAGTATGTATTTGTGCATAATTTTATAAGGATACCATGCATTGTGATTTTTTCTTGAATGAATTTTGATTAAACAATTGATAGTTAGTGCTAGACAATCAAATGAAATTAACTTAGGTAAATGGAAATAGAATGACCCCATCCAATTGTAAAATGAATATTTATGTGGCTTTTACATGATAGCAGGCTTGCAGCCATGAGACTTCTTTGAAGCTTAAATGTCACAGTATATGTAGCATATTACCCAATAGCTCTATCTTACATTTCATTCATGTCAATTTAGGCAAGTTCATATTTCTGATTGACCCTTGTATCATCTCATAACTAAATAATTAGGAAACTACTAATTAGCCTTTAAGTACATAGCAATTAAAAGAAAGAAATAATTACAATTATCCTTATGTACATTTGAACTATTAATCAAAGGCAATTAACAAACTAGCACTAGAAAACAATGTGCGTGTTAATGTGTTGATAACATGTATTTGTGCATAAGTGTATATGGATGCTATGAGTTGTGATTTCTACCATTATGTAGTGCCTACTATTACTTGTACACCCAAGCCACATGCAAGTAGAATTCATGATTCATGGTATCCAGATAAACTCAAGGAGAAATACAAATCAAGGTTGTTGGCATCCTGATAAGAAAGATGATGAGATACATCCAATTAATGTATGTCACAACATCTTATTGAATGAAGATTATTTGGATAGGGAGGTTACAAATGATAATCCTTATTGGTGTGTGACTAATGCTCTTTTTGAAGACTTCTCAAGAAAATTGCATGCCAATACTATTAGAAAATAAGTGGAATCATATTTATTGATTGACAATGATTGATGGGTCAAATGTGTACAAGGATAGTTAAATAATTAGGCAGCTGCTAATTAGTCTTTAAGTACATAATAATTAAAACAAAGAAATAATTACAATTATCCTTGTGTACATTTGAACTGTTGATCAAAGGAAATTAACAAACTAGCACTAGAAAACCATGTGTGTGTTAATATGTTGGATAACATGTACTTGTGCATAGGTGTATATGGATGCTATGAATTGTGATTTTTGTTTGCATTTAGCTAGTTTAAACATTTAATAATTAGTGTTAGATAATGGAATGAAACGAACTTGGGAAAATGGAAATAGAATGACCCCATGGAATTAGAACATCAATGTTTACGTGGCTTTAACATGATAGCAGATTTGCATCCATGAGACTTATTTGAATCTCAAATGTCATACTGTATGTGGTGTATTAGCTAATTGGCTTAACATGATAGCTTTCAAACAAGTTAATTTAGCGATAATCAAGCTAATTGGCTGATGAATTAATTGTGTTGAGTGGTTAGTCATAGTTAATTATTAGTCATCTTTATCCTCCAAATCAGTTAAATCAATCTTGCCTTTCAACATTAATAGATACACAATCTTTCTGACCATTTTGCCTACTTTTAATAAAATAGGAGCTTTAGAACAGGATATGTACATTCATCTAAGCATGATAAGACGTGGATTTCTAGCATATATTATCATTTGAAATGTTGTCATGAATATGCATACAAAATATGGAAGCACAAGAAAAACATGTAAATTGTTTGATAGAATTCCTCAAAGAAATGTTGTCTCTTGGTGTGTAATGATTGCAAGTTATGCAGAGAATTATTTGTCGAAAAATATTTTTGCAAAATTTCAAGCAAATTAACTAAATAGCTGATCAAGTTAACTGTGAATCAAGTTACTTGACCAATCAATGAAACTAGTTCATTGATAGATCAGTTTTCTTGAATAGTTAATTATAGTTAATTATAAATCATCTTTATTCACCAAATCAATTAAACCAATCATGGCCATTCATATGCAAAAAATGAATTTTTTGAAAAGGCTTTATAGACAAGGAAGCAAATGCAATTGCTAGGTGCAAACCGAAATTGCAAAACCTTTGCCAACATCTTCCTTTGTGTTTCTTGTGCTACAAATATTCAACAAGCTATAGCTATCCATATTAATTGTATTCCTTTGTCTATGTTCAAGCCATTTGTTTATTCTATTGCTTTCGCTATTATTTCATAAAAGATCAAATGTCATAGTATATGTGGTGTATCAGCTAATAAGTCCATCTCACATTTTTCTCATGACAATTTAGTTTGTCTCATCTCTCTCTGATACATTAATCAAAGTCAATTAACAAATAAGTCAATCTTACACTTGACTCATGCAAATTAAGTCAATTCTATCTTTTACTCATTAATGAAATTAACTAATCATCTTAACAAGATAGCTTTGAAACAAGTTAGGTTAGTGATCAATCAATCTGTTTGACTGATGAGCCAATTGAGTTCAATAGTTAATCATAGTAATAGCAAAAAAATCCTTGTTAGATGATGTCATAGTTGAATTTGCTTTTGTGTGCCTATCTACACTTTTGTTATAGCTTGAAGCGATGATGCTTTATGGTTCAAGTATTAAGTGTAATTGGAAACCTTTCTTGATTTAAATCGATTGATTTAAATCTGTTTGGAAACCATACTTACAGTGGTTCTTTAGGCTTGATGCAAAATAGCAATATAGTTAAAATGCATAGCGAAAGCCTGTAGAGAACCATGCTCACACTTGAACATTTGGAATTCAAGAACCTATGATAAATAGTCCACCAGGTTAATCTATTTTCAATTAATACTTGTTTCTATTGAATCTAAAAAGATACTTGCTGGTGTTTTTCGGTGTTTTGACTATTAGTATCCATTACACTATCACTGTCATCCATTGTAATTGTAATTTTGGGAGCTGTTTGCACAAATGTGTTTTGATGCATTGTGAAACCCAACTTGCATTTCTGGGATAAAATGAAGCAAAATAAATAAAAGTAGCAATTTGTTACCTTGAGTAACTCGTCTCTTGGTGTTCATTCAATGAGCACAGGAGCTTTTGCTCTATCACTATAAACGTCCCCCTTGTATTGATAAAATCTATCAATTTTCAAATCTATGCCTTTGCTTAAATTTATTTGTATATGGAGTAACATTGTTTTCAAATGCATGACTGATAATAACACGTATATTAGAAAACTTTGAATCAAAATACACAAATCATTAAAAAAATAATATTTCTCTCTTTGTCTTGTATTGCTACAGATAGAGCTTCTTTTCAATCATCATATGTATACCCCACATATTCCTAGCCTAACTGTATTAACTTAGAGAGTCTTGAAAAATTGCTGAAAGAGCTGACTATTTTCATCTTTGCATAAGCCTCCACTGTATTCCACACTATAGTATTGTTGTCTACCTTTTTACCATCAATACTTGTCTACATATGGAAAATGACTAAAATTACACATCCTTTTGTTGCATTACTTACCATGTTCTGCCACCTTAATAAGATCAGGTACAATTGTAATGTATTAAAAATGAATTTATAACTATGCAATGCAGTGAAGCCCCTATTTTTCAAGTTATATCCAAACAAACTATATGATTATACCACAAATGGAGATTCTTACTCCAAACAAGAGGGAATAACAACATAAGATGCAATTGTTAGCTAGGTCCTTCATTGCTCCCCTGCTACTGGTAGATATCACAAAAAAGTAAAAATCTATTTCTAAGATGACAATGAATTTAAGGAACTTGAAATAAGTTTTTCTCTATAATATTTCCCACACTTATTTATCCCCAGCAGCTATGTATTGGCTTATAGGCAGGTATAACAGTTGAAAATGCTGTCGTAGACATATATTCACAATGTGAAAATATAGACAAGGTCTAGGAATTGGAAACAAGGAATGCATAGGAAACATAAGCTATGAAATACAATGACATGTAGCATAAAAAAGTAACAGTTTAAACTCCAATAATCTGTGAAAAAGCTTTTATGAACATTGATTTTTTATCAGATTACTTTTGCAAAATACACGTACAATAATGCAAAAAGGGTATCTGGTAATTTTGCTATCAATTCATATCACCCAAGAACTACTTCCAACAGATACACAATTCTTCCTCCATCTGTTTTAGTTTAACAGAATTTGGTCAAGAACTTTATTTTGTTAAATGAAACAATCAAGAATTTGGAAAACAAAAAAAACAATGGATTTTTGAGCTTTCTAATTCATCATGATTTTTCAATTTTTTTACCCCACTTTTACAACATACTAAATAACAAGCAACTAAAAAAAACATTCAAAACTCTACAATGCTCTTGTAGAATGAGAACACAAACAAGTATTCAAGGGTACCTATGCTGTTTACTTCTACTCCAAACTCTAAAAGAAGGCTCACACAGTCTTTGTATCTATTTGCTGTTGCAATGTGCTAAACATAGGATATCAAAAAGATTTGTCATATTGTTCCAAACTCTTAATAAAAAAAGAATCTCCATATCCTACCATCAAAGAATATGCATTAAAGTCAAAGGAGTTTGAAATTGAAGATAACAAACCTAATAGCACTCACTTGGATAAACTGTTTTGTATAGTCTAAATTTTATTAGTTCCTAGCGTCAAGGAAGGAATACTCATGCATTCGGTTGGAATGCTTTTAACTGGCAGCATTGGGAAATCACATTTCGACATTTAACATATTACTTATTTTTTTTGTATAGTTTGAATTTGGAGAGCTATTTTTTATATTGGAAAATTAGCATTTATCTATTTTCCTATTCGTATGAGTAGCTTTATAAATTATTTTTGTTTTAAAAATTTGGGAAAATGCAAATGTATAGATTGATTAAATAAATTTAAGCAAAGGCATAGTTTAAAAACTAGCAGCTAGAGGTACGTAATCCATGAATGCAGATTAAATGCATTAAAATATCAAGAAAATGCAAGCACATAAATTGATTAAATAAATTTAAGTAAAGGCATAGTTTATAAAATTGGTGAGTAGACGTACATACTACATGAATACAAATTAAATGCATTAAATGTCATCTGGCTCGAGGTGAAGGCGCTGGAATGGCTTGGTTGCCACGCGTGGATAGGGTACTTTGGTCATTTAATATAGAGTTAAGCCACTTTCTATGCATCTCTATTACTTTGCATGTGTTGTTTTTGTGTTCTATAAGCATGTGTTCTGAGGAAGAGTTTGTAGCGAGTGAGCAAGAGATGTTATAGTTGCAGAGTCTAGACCCAGAAACAAGTTACTTGAGGTGATAATTTGTTATTTTCCACAGTTTCTTTCCATTAAAGTGCATAATGAAGTTGTGTTTCATAGTGCCTTAGTTGGACTATCACTATCAGTTTGTGCCTGATGTGTCGGTGCATGTATGTATGTATGCATGTCTCTATGTACATATGCATCTATCTATGTGCATATCTATGTAAACATTTGTAGATGCATATATGCATGTATGCATATGTCTCTGGATATATCTATGTATGTATGTATTTATGCATATATGTATGTGTGTATAGATGCATCTATGTGTATATGCATGCATGCATATATGTTTACGTCCATACAAGCATTTATGTGTGTCTACATGGATGTATCTATACATATATATACATATGTATATATATATATATGTGTGTGTCTATATGTCTTTTCTAGGAAAGAGTTTACAGTGACAGGGCAAAGTTTGTCATGGTTCTAGAAAGGACATTCATAGACAAGTTACTTCAGGCAATAAATAGTTATTTTCATAAGTTTTCTTTTATTTTAGAGTCCATAGGTAGATTGGGATTCACAGTGCTCAGCCTATGCTAATCTTCATAGACTAGTTCCTCGGATGAACAATTGTCTTTTATCCAATGTAAAATATGGGAGCTTAAACAATAACTTGGTGCTTATGAGTCCTCTAAAGATTACATATCTTCAATTACTGCAGAATTGTTCCATAGTGCAAGCTTTAGAGCCATTGTGCTGTTAGCATGTGCCATAATGGGACCTTTAAAACAATATGTGGACAATGTGTTGAGAAGGCTTTACAAACTATCAGGAAAATGCAATTTATAGATATAAGCCTAAACTCCACAATTGCTTTCAGCTTTCTCGTTGTCATTAAAGCATAAAGGAAAGAGGATTTTTTCCAAACTTCTAATTTATGTACTTTTACATGATAATTCACCTTATTAATTAATGAATCAAATTATCTTGATTAATTAATGTTATTTTCCCTTCTATCATTTCATATCTTCTTAATTAGGTAACTACTAAATAGTAGTTACATACATAATAATTAAAACAAAGAAATAATTATAACTCCTCGTGCACATTTGACCCATCAATCAAAGTCAATTAATAAATCGGATTCCACTTGTTCACTGATAGTATTGGCATGCAATTTCCTTGAGAAGTCTTGAAAAAGAGGATTACTCACACACCAATAAGGATTCTCATTTGTAATGTCCCTATCCAAATCATCTTCATTGAATAAGATGTTGTGGCATACACTAATTGGATGTATCTCATCATCTTTCTTATCAGGATGCCAACAAACTTGGTTTGTATTCTCCTTGAGTGTATCTAAATGCCATGAATTATGAATTCTACTTGCATGTGGCTTGATTTCACAAGTAATAGTAAGTGCTACATAATGGTACAAAATAAACTTATGCAAATGGAAATGAAATGACCCCATTTAGTTAGAAAATCAATATTTATCTGGCTTTCACTATTAAGTGATAGCTGGTCTAGCATTAAACAGTAGCTAGAAATTGTTTTTATCAGAACTTAACAATGCTAGCACAGGTCTATGTTGTTTTTTGGCTTAGTATTGATAGGTTTCCATGGCCTATTTACACTTCTTTAGACACTTAAGAAAATATGGCATCTATTCATTGATTGCTCTTAAAGAGCTTATGCCACCATTGCAATAACAAAATTACACTAATGCATGCATATGCAAAATATGTTCTATATTATAGGGTACACAAATAACAATAAGTATTTTAAAATTATAAAATGTAATTTGCATTATAAGAAACAAAAGTTCTTACTTAGGTTCTTTCTCATTGAAATGAATCTACATAAGAATTTTGTTTTGTTTTTATGAAGAACATAGTATATGTCACTCACTGTACTCATTTTTCTAAATTTTCCTTGTAACAGGGATCGGTGCTTTCAACTGTATTTAAAAAATAATGCACAAATTGTAACATGAGGTTAGAATATTAACCTTCTCCTTTTTAAAAAAAAAAAAAAAAAACAATGCAGATTTTTCCAAATATGCGCTTCTAGGAAGATTTCCCATGGTTGTAGATGAAATAGTATATGTTTTTACAGTTTGCTCACTTCTCAATTTTGTCATTGTACTAGGAAAAATTACTTGTGCCTATAATAATAGCCAAAATTTGTACATTTTTGCAAGTATACTTGATCATTCAATAGCAGATTGCAAGGTCAGCTTTCCAAATTGTCTTTCTACTTTTCTTGAAATGCAATTGAAATTCTTCAATATAATGACCGCATAAAGTTCCTTTTCATGTTTTCATTTTTTCATCTTGTATTCCTCATTTCTTTGAACACAAATGATTTAAAAGGCTGCTTGCACATATATAGAAATAGGAAAATGCATTTTCCACAATTGCAATAGTAATTTGTCTTCGAAAAAATAGAACAAGTTTTGTTTATGTGTTAACTAGTTATACTTCCTCTGTACAATATCCATAGAATAGAATGAATTGCTAGAATGCAATTTTTAAACCCTTTTTGTAGTTTCAAATAGCCTATAAAGTTATAAGTCTTTGTTTTATGTCAACTGGTTCTTACCTATACACATTTAAGGAAATTTTATTCATAAGACTACTTATATCTGTGGCACGTTGCTATGCACTATGCAAGTGAACATATGTTTAATCTTCCTATATTGCAAAAAAAGACCACAAAGTTAATTTCAAAAGCTAACATGGCAAATGAGTACAATGAATGATGTACTATGTTACTCATAGACATGACACAATATTTTTCCATGGTCTTGTTTATATGCAAAATGACATTAACCACAATTCTTTTTGCTCACATTGCCAATTTCACTGTGTGCTCTAAACCTCTAAAGTAAGAGAAAACTGAGGAAAGAAACTATTTATTGCCTCAAGTAACTCATTTTTGGTTCTAGACACTGTAACTATAACAAAGTCTGCTCAATCACTGTAGACTCTCTTAGAACAAAGACTTGTAGAATAGAAAAACAATTTGTGCAAAGTAATAGGCATGCTTAACAAGTGACTTAAGTCTATAACAAATGAACAAAGCATCCTGGCTATACATGTCCACCAAGCCATTCTAGCAGTTTCTCATCCACCCACATGCTATTTAATGCATTTACTTTGCATTTATTCATTGTGTGCCTACACCTCTAAGTTTTAATCTCTTTTTTTTATTATTTAATCGATCTATTCCTTTGCTTTTGCTCAATGGACCTATGCCTTTGCATTTTCCTCAAATTTTTAAAACTCAAATGATTTTTAAAGTTATTCCCACAAATAAGAAAAGCCATAGATCTTCTTTGATCAATCAATGCCTTTGCATTTCCCTAATTTTTTAAAAACAGAAATGATTTATGAAACTATTCTCTACATGCCACTTAATTCATGTTTATGTTAATAGTTTTTAAAATAATTTTCTCTTTGAGAAAATCAGTCACTTAGAAGTACATAGAAACAAAGGAATCCAATTACACAAAACATTTAAAGACCATAAACTGAGATTGACAATGTGAGCAAAAAATATTCTTATCCACCATTTCTTGCATGTAAACAAAGCTACCTGAAAATATTGTTTTCTATTTGTGGCATTGAAAATATACATCATGCATTATACTCATTTATCCAATTTGTCAATGTAACAAGAATAAGTACATACAATCCTGGTGGGAGACAGTGGATGACAAGGTCAGGTTGAAGAATTAATACTATTTTTCCCTTGTGCTTCTAAGAAATTGTTTGCAATATAATATGTCATGTAGGCTTCTGCTACTACTCAAGATCCATTTTCCAACATATATAGAGATTATTATCTTCCAAGATGCTAGACAACATGATTAATACTATAGAATGCTATTGAGTAAAAGCACATAGGCAACATAGGAAAAAACTATGGATTTTGTAATCTAGATGATAGTGTTTGATACTATTCATACATAACATCTGCTATTCTCAAACACATTAGGATACAAAAGAAACAAAGAAAATGATAGACGTTGACACCTATGAATTGACAAAGTGCCCCCAAATACCAAACATTGACTACACACTTAAGAGCGAGGGGCTTTGCAGATTAAGTACTTTTGCATACAATGTTGGCGATTATTTGTTTGACTCATTACAACTACTGCATAACAATAGCTACACATCAATTCAACTACAAAACAGAGCTATAGATTACTTTTTGAGTTGCCTTCAAAACAAGGACAAAGAAGCAATAAAATCATACAACTATGAACTAGACCCTGATACTCTATATACATTGCACAAAGTACATGATCCACAAACATATTTTCACAGAATGCAATTATCTGAAAAGCCATAGGCAGATTGCACTGAAAGTGGATTGTGGGGTGACTTATTCTGCATTCAGTGGATATCCAAATGGTTGAATATACAAATATGTCTTTGGTCAAGAAGAACAACAAGAAGGTACTTACAGTTCAATAGTTCTGATTACATAGAATCAGTCTCTATAATATTTCATGACATGAATTCTTTAAGTGGACACTTTGAACCATTGTTAAAAATTGAAACACAAAACATAACTTCAAAATAGCCCGTAGGTTCACATGAAATTAAAAAATTGTGCACAAAGTATCCTCGAATATCAAACGTTGACAATGTCCTTAGAGCTAAAGGCCTTTGTAGATTAAGCACATTTGCATACAATATTGGCGATTGTTTGTTTGAATCAATTCAAGCACTACTTACTAATCAGTACACCTCAACTCAATTAAGAAATGGAGCTATAGATCATTTCCTAACTTGCCTTCAAAATAAGGAGAAATAAGTAATTAAATCATATAACAATGAACTAAATCCTAATACTTTATATACATTGCACAAAGTACATGACCAAGAAACATACTTCCACAAAATGCGATTGTCTGCAAGACCATGCACAGACCATAGTGAATGTGGATTGTGGGGTGACTTGTTCTACATTCATTGGATATCCAAATGGTTGAAAATACAAATAAGCATCTGGTCATTGACAACATCAAGAAAGTACTTAGATTTCAATGATTCTAGATATACAGAATTAGTCTCTATACTATTCCATGATACAAACCCTCTGGCTAGACATTTTGAGCTGCTTCTAAGAATCAAAGCCCAAAATCTAACTCGCCAATGCTCAACAAGCTTACTCCAACTTAAAAAGTTGATTAGAAGTGGTCCACAATATAAAATTACTTACTTGAACAAGACACATGCTTTGCCAAAAAACAAGAAGAATTTGATACCATTTGTCATAGCAAACAATTTTAAACATAAATCAACAATAAGACTTAATCACCTAAAGAACTTGATTAGAAAAGAAAAACAAAAAGAAAGTATACCTACCAGTCCAAAGAAAAAAAAACATTGTCACCAATAGAAATTTATAAAACAACAATACAAGATACACCAAAATACCCATGTGCAATTTTCCAAGTGCTCTATTTGAACAAGGACATCAGGACATTCAAAGAAAAACAAAAAGAACTATACTGTAAGCTACTACAATCAGATTCCTTACCATTCACAGATTTCATATGCCATGTATGCTACTTTGCATTGAAACAGTCCACTATTCCAAAGTATGCTACCCCATAGAAAATAAGAATTAATAGACCATTGTGCTATGTGCAAAATTTAACTCAGCTAGAAGAACGACTTGTCTCACTTAGAATTACATTTGCACAGATTTGGGAACTAGGGTTCAAAAGGTCTCAAATAGGCCTAACAGGTTCTATTATAAATGTTCCTGTTGACATGAACATTGTACAAAGAGCATTACCACAATCAATTAACAACACACAAACAATTTTTTTTTCGTTGAAAAGGAACTTACAATACAAAAATGCATTTCAAAAAGGCATGGTGCACCCAAATGTCATCATGCAAGCTTTGACTCAATTAACAAGGAGACCATTATACAAAATGCACAAAGTCCACATAAACCAAGATTGGCAAGAAGTTCTCCAATGCACTCAAGAAAATGAAGACAATAGTCCAAAAATACAAGTGAAACATAATCAGATAGTGAAATGGAAAATGAAAACCCATCAGAAACATTGATACATGGATTTACTGAGTCTAGAAGTATCCATAACATGGAAGACAAGATTATTGAAATTGCACCTACAGAGGACAAGTATCCAATTGGAATATTTAAGGACATGTATGTTGAAGAAATGAATTTCCCAACTTTATTCTTTGGCAAACCACGTGATAATGACATTGTAAAAAATTACATATCAGAAATAGTATGCGATGGGAGCTCTTACAGTCACAAAGAAATTTTCATATCATACAACAAACATTTTTTTCAAAGCTATTAAGGTACTAATACAACAAGTACTATCTACAATGACAATAAGAATCCGAAAAGGCTAGTTAAAAGGATGAAAGCTATTTGCAAAAGACGTTAAACACAAACCAAATCTAGAAAAAATTCTTAAATCAGATATTGGATATGTTGATTTCAAAAGAATAAGAATCTCTCCAAACTATTCACAAAACTTAAGAAAAATGTATTTGCTATGATTCGACAACTAGGACCACCGAAATTTTTCATCACTTTCACTAGTGCTGAGCAAAATTGGGATCCACTAATTCAAACATTACAAGAGCTGCACAATCTACACCAATCAGCACAAAACCATAAAGAATCTAATGACCCAACACACATTGACAAATTTGAACTAATCAAGAAAGATCCTATCACTTGTGCACGTTACTATAAACATAGAATAAATGCAATAAAAAAATTGATACTTATAGATGAATCTTTCTTTGGAAATGTCATTGATTACTTCTCAGTCACTGAGTTCCAAAATCAAGGAAATGAACATGATCATTTCCTCATATGGGTTAAAAATGCACCAATCTACACAGAAAATAACAACACGAACATCATAGCTTTTGTTGATAAGTATATTACTTGCGACACCCAAAATTTGGAACCTACTTTGGCAATGCTACACAAACATCATCATACAAAGAAATGCAAGAGATCAAGAAAATGACTTTGTAGATACAATTTTCCTTTCCCACCAATGCAAAAGTAAACTATACTTTTACCAATACTCCAAAAGACTGAAGCGATAACTGCAAATGCCACTGACATCTTTTCAAAACTCCAAAAAGAAAACTATCACGAAACATTCACTTTTCAAATGTTCTTAAAAGAAATAAACTTAACTGACAATGAATACATTGAAGCTTTGAGCTTAACATTAAACAGCCCTATGCTTTTTTAACAAAGAAAACCATCACAAATATGGAATAATAGTTTTTCAAGGAAAATTCCAGATCTTTGGAAGGCTAATATAGATGCACAGTTTGTCCTCAATGCATATGCTGCTGCAATGTATTGTAGCTCATATATTACAAAAGTAGACAAGTCAATGACATATGCATTCAAAAGAATACGTACAGATCACAAGCAAGACAATATTGATGCAATACAAATGGTAAGTAAACTTGGAAATGCCATGCTTAACTTGCAACAAATGTCATCACAACAAGCTGCACATATTGTTTTGTCATTACCATTAAATTACAGTTCAAGAAAATGTATATTCATTGATACACGATCTAACAATGATCGCACATTTATACTAAAATTTGTTAAACAATTGAGCAATGAGCCAGACAAATCAGAAAATGTTCTTGCGAAATCTATTATAGACTACTATTTAAAATATCCTGAAACAATGGTGGACATATGTCTTGCAGAATTTGTTTCAAGATACAACAAATACGGTGCTACAATTGAACCAAAGGCCAAACCAAATGTTGTACAGTTTATCAATTTCAACAAACACTTTGATATAGAGAATCATTGTAGAGAGCAATTGGTTCTCTATGTTCCATTTACCATTAATGAGCATACACTCAAACAAAACTTTGACTCTTGGGAACATGCATACATGTACCATGGACAAACCATTCAAACAAATAGTGCAAAGTTCATCCACAACACAAACTCCACATTTGGTGACATTGACAAAGCTATACATGATCTTCAGTCTCTTGAAGATGAAAAGCTCATTGACCTACCAATGCAAGCAAAGCTTTGCGAGAAAGAACTATATGACATACAAATAGACCTTCCAATCATAGGTCATTCTAACACAAATACCATGCATTCCAATGGATTTGAAATTACAAAGCACCCACAGATTATAGATAACAATGAATACTACAAGTTAAGATGAATGTTAAATAAAGAACAACAAGAAATTGTTAAAGATGTTCTCATAAAAAAGATGAAAATCCACAAAAGCCATTGCACTTGTTTTTGACTAGGGGAGCTGGAACAGGAAAGACTTTTACAACAAAGGCCATCTACCATGCTCTCATTTGCATCTATAGCAATTCTATTGACAATAATCCAGACAAACCCAAGGGCTTATTAACTGCATATATAGGTAAAGAAGCATATAACATAGGGGGATTCACATTACATTCAACATTTCACATACCTTTTAATACATTAGAATTCCTGCCACTGAACACTGAAGTGCTTGACACTATGTCAAAGCACTATGATCAATTGTGCATACTTCTTATAGACGAGATATCATTAGTTGGGTCAACATTCCTATAGTATATTGATAGAAGACTATGAGACATAATGCAAATTCCTACAACATACTTTGGAAACCTTGATACAATATTTTGTGGTGACCTTTACCAGGCACAACCTATCCTTGACTCTGCGGTTTTTGAAAATGGGCCTACTCCAATTGAATTAATGCTTTATAGTTTCTAGAAAGACCACATAAAATTCTATTCATTGGTGACTACCATGAGACAAAAAGATGAAATATTTATTTCAATCCTTAATAGACTACGAGTAGGAATTCAGACAGCTCATGACATAGACTATCTCAACCAAATTTTCTTTCATCTTGTACCATTTGATCCATTGCTTCCACACCTTTTCTATAGGAGAATTGATGTTCAAGCACATAACAACAAAATGCTAACAATCATTCCAACCCAAATGATAGTGCTAGATGCAATAGATGAACTTGAGGAGGACCTTAATGCAATATGAGTATATAGTCACACAATGACACTTCCATCACAAATATGCTTGAAACCAAACATTCTTGTTGAACTTTATGCAGGAAATTACAATGTTCAAGATGGCCTCGTCAATGGTTCAGATGGAATTTTTAAAGCATATACAACACAAAACAAAATTGATATTGTTTGGATTAAATTTAATGACCCATTAATCAGACATCATCAATGCACAAAACTAGCACAATGCTATTCTACTATCATTGACAAAGACTGGGTGCCTATACAACACATTGCTAGGCCAATCCAGAAAATAACAACAAACAAGAAAATTACAATAAGAAAAAAATTCCCAATACAAGTAGCATGTGCATGAACCGTACGTCGATCCCAAGGATTAAAAATGGAGGCCTTGGCTTTTGAGCCCACAGGCATTAGACAACATGGGCTAACCTATATAGCTCTGTCATGAACAAAATTAGTAGAATCGTTATTTCTGTTACAACCTTTAACTACAAAAAACTTGAAAGTTAAAGACAAAATACAACTAGAAATGTCTCATCTCCAAACATGTGCACAATGGCAATTTGATAACCAAAGCACATGTTTAGAAAAAAAATCACATATGCTCCTATGTACATTGAACACTCGTAGCTTGAAAGCACATGCACAAGACATTGTCAATGACTATGGCATAATGCAATTTGATATCTTGTGTCTCCAAGAAACACATATGCATCCATTTGAGCTAAATATATTGCTGTAGTATTTTGATAGCTTCTCTATACATAACATACATGGCGTAGCAACTTTAACTAGGAAACATTTATTCCTATCAAAAACAAAACAACATGAAACATCAAATATTGAAGCCATCACATCAATAGTAATGCTATCTAACAATGAACTCAATGTTTGTAATAATTATACAAGACCTACAACTGCCATAGACGAAGTTATCGCAATCTTGAAAATAATTATTGAATCCACAAATTTAGAAAACATGTACATTTTAGGTGATTTTAATGTGGACATGTTTTCAGAAAGCAGAAGCAAAAAAAATACTTTACAGTTATATGCAGCAGAACAATATACAATTTATGTTGAACCAACAACACAGCATGGGCAAGTCAGTCATTGATCACATTTGGTCTAACACGACTACAAATATATGCTCTATCTATAAATCAGAAGCATACTAGACTGATCACAATCCAATTTTCCTAAAATTGCATGTTGCCCAATAGACAAATTCAACTTTATAGAACTTATAGCCTTATATCACTTTTATGCTTTGCAATGCCTTTTTCAATGCTATATCCATTATTTGCAGGAGATCTATGGATGAAACTAAAAGACAGTCAAAGAAAATACAAACCACACAAGAAGAATCAACACAACGGTAAAGCACTCATAGTATTATTCCTTCATACTCATTCACCAAAATCACAAATATTCAAATAAAATTGTTCCAATTCTTTATAGGACACCAAAAGATGTATCAAAAAGATAGGCAAAAAAAGTGCAAATTGCACAAGAAGAGGCAGCACAATGGTAAAGTGCTTGGTTCTTCATTGTACTACCATTTTCCCAGCTTGCTAATATTAGATTAGCCTTCAATTGACATTATCCTTGTTCCTTGTAGGACAAGAGTTAAGAAACCTAAGATTGTTTCAATCGGATAGCTAAATACAAAAAGATCTGGAGACACCTTCCAAGGTGATGTGCTTGTTGTCTACAAAGCAACATTGGATAAGGCCAACAAAACATGGAAAATGTTGCATGCTGATTTAACAGATCAAAAAGTAGAAATGAAAATCATGTTAAATGTTAGTGGAAACCATGTGTGTAAACATGAGCCTAAAATAGTCTTGAGGTTAGCTATCTCAATCTCAGATTTTCAAGTTGCACCTAGGACAGATTATGATAGAGGTGACTGTGATTGCATTTTGATTTTAACAAACATAAGTACCACTAAAAACATCCCACACCTCTGTCAAGAGTACAAATTCATTCCAATTATGACTATCAGCCAACTGCTAACAACTATAAATGAGTACCCAACTGACACAATAACTATGCTAGTAGTTGGTGCCAAGAAAATGGGTACCCAATTTGCAGTTGACATCAAAGCATCTGGCCACATTGACATAGACAGAGCACAGGTATTTCGGTCTACAAAAAATTTTCCTATTCTTTTAGTTTCAACCTTTTCTCGTTCTACAGTGGTCTCTATAACAATTTTCGTAACAAAATCTAATTCTCTCATTGAATCGTAGGTGCTATTATGATCAACATATGAGCAACAATACTTTGCAATCGAAGACTAGTTGCATACAAATAAAACACCTGCACTGCTTTTCAAGAATGTTGTAAGAAAAAAAGATCAAAAGAACATGTTTCACACATGTCGGTCAACATTCATCTGTAACTTAAATGAGAAAAGAAGCTTGGAAAAACTCAACAACCTACTACATTCAACTTTTAAGGTAATGATATTCATTTTTTTTTAAACTATCACATCCAAACTAGTATTTTTTGTCTCCTCTAACAATTTTGAACCATATTCTATAGGTTTCTAGTACTCTAAAAGCAGTAAATGCATTTTCCAATACATTTCATGCATGTTGTCCAAAATGCAAATGCAAATTCACTACTTATGGCACACTCCAAGAAAAAACTACTCACTGCAAACAGTGCAAACAAGTCAATTATACATTTTGTTTGCAAATTAAAACTATCATTACAACTTATTACAATCAAACAATTCAGTCTTCAATTAACCAGGTCACCATGCACCATCTATTGCCCACATTGCAAAACCTCAGCTATGAAGACTATATCAAGGACAAGTCAGCGGTGATATTAATCCTATGAGACTTCAGCGCTGAAGGACATTTTAGCCTTGACCAAAACAATGCCATTGTTGAAGCCATTTGCATTGAAAAATAAACATGAAACATCACCAGAAGGTAAAAAAGTCATTCATATGTAAACTTTTTCTCTTGTGAACCAACACCTCAAATCACCATCCATACAAACTATGTTTCTAATATGTAGCATTTTCTTGGCTTTACAAGAAACTAGGAATACAAGAGTATAGATTTACATTGTTCAGACCTTAACATTTTCGCCTTTCCATGGTCCAAGACATTTCACTAGTTTTGACATGTTAAAGAAATCTTTGGTTTTAAAATACTCTATTGCTATTATACATTTAAACACTTTTATAGGTTACTATGTTAAAGTCTTCTCGAATATGGACATCTGAAAAATATAATTTTGTTTTTGCACCTACAAAGATAGTGGTTCTCTATGTACATCCAACATATATTTTCAATAATTATTACCCCTCTATGCATAATGCCATTCAAACTATATAGTTTAAATGTTTCCTTTTGCATTCCGTCGTTTCTAGCTTTTCCAATATTTGCTCTCTATTTGTTATGTTTTCGAGAGTTTATGGTGACTGAGTAGAAGTTGTTATGGTTGCACACTCTAGATCCATAAACAAGTTACTTGAGGCAATAAATAGTTATTTTCGTTGGGTTTTTTCATTTTATGCTATTAATGCAACCAAGTCTCGACACTGCTTTTATGCATTGTATGTTATAGTCACTTTTCCATCACGCATTCTAATCTATAAAGTACATTCTTGTATAGAGAAATCCATTTGTTGCTTTCACTACATATATGCATATTTACATGTATATGTGCCTCTATGTCCATATGCACATATGCTCATATTCATGTATGCATGTATTCATGTAAGCTTCTACGTATCCCTATATGCAATTGTGTATACACATGTCCATGCATTTATGGATGTGCCACTCTAGCCTTGTAGCAATTTATTATGTTCTATGGATACTGCATATAGGAACACTAATTAGCTCTTTCACCTTAATAGTTGTTTTCATAAATTCCAAATTGAGCTTATATGTATCAAGATACATATATACTCAGACTTAAAACTACTAATTTATGATCTCTATTGTTCCATTTTCGTAGACATGTTACTATTGCAATCAAATGTGTAAAGCATTCATGTCCAAAAAAATTAGAAACAGGAGTGGCAATATGTTACACAACCTTGTGTTATGCCTTTATAGCAGTTTTTTCATTGCATTTTTTTTTTTTTTTTAGACTGCAGTCGGCACGCCCCCTATAAAGCTGCCTCGCCGGTAAATTTTCCGACCGGGCGCGACCCCTCCGGGGGGGGGGAGACTAGAACTCGTGACTAAGAGCCGCCAGTAGCCAACCGAGCTAGGGCCCCGCCCAGTTTTTCATTGCATTTCAAAGCAGAAACTAAAATTTTATTCATATTATTTCATCTATGGCATTTATAGCTTTTGCAATAATTATTACAGGCATAGAGTTCAGTGTTGAATAGTTCTATTGTTCATGTCATGGCTTCAACATTGTTCATGTCAAATTGCATTATCTGAAAAAGTTAACATGTGAAAACCAAAGTGTCCATTATGAACACTTATTGCATTCCATGGGACCACATTTCTTTGAGGAGTTTTTTTGAACAATTTGCTTCCCTTGTGTATGCTTCCATATTTTGCATATGTGCCTATGAGCACATTAACTATAACAGTTCACAAAATTCCTTTATCCTTTATGCTTTCGTCGTAGTGAAAAAGCTCAAAACAATTGGACAGTTTAGGTTTAGAGAACACAGGCTTACCTAACACAAAAACAACACACATAAAGTAATAGAGATGCATAGCAAGTGGCTTAACTCTATATTAAATGACCAAAGTACCCTGTCCATGCGTGGCCACCAAGCCATTCCAGCGCATTCACCTCCAGCCATATGCCATTTAATGCATTTAATTTGCATTCATGCATTGTGCTCACATTTTCCTGATATTTTAATGCATTTAATCTGCATTCATGGATTACGTTCTCTAGCTACCAACTTTTACACTATGCCTTTGCTTAAATTTATTTAATCAATTTATGCATTCACATTTTCTTGAATTTTTAAAACAAAAATGATTTATAAAGCTACTCAGAAAAATAGAAAAATAGATAAATGCTAATTTTCCAATATTAAAAATAGCTCTCCAAATTCAAACTATACAAAAAAATATGTAATATGTTATATGCTGAAATGTGATTGGTCGATGCTGCCGGTTAAAAGCATTCTGGGCAAATGCATAGGAAAATTAAAAATGGGTTCATAGGAAAGATCTTTCGATTCTGAATCCATATGCATATTTTGATTAAAACTAGTGGCTAAAGGTACATAATTAATTGATGCAAACTCAATGCATTGAATGGCATCTGACTAAAGGGGATGCTGTTTGGATTGCTAATTAGTCTTTGAATATATAACAAGGTTCAAGGAGAAAACTCTCATTATCGTACATGTTGACATAATTTTGGTTCCAAAGCTCTCTTTATGGGACTGCTTTGCAGTAATAAAAAATATACAAACTTTATAGGGCTCACATGCATGAAGTAAAATGTACAAGAGGGTTTCTACATAATTCCTATCAAATGCAGATGAAACCTTCTCATTTGAACAAGAAATGCGAATAGATAATACTAAAAGTAGTTTAAAATATGAATTTATATAAATCAAACTATAAGAATGCCTTAAAGCATTGTGAAACCCTACTTGCATTTCGCAATTGTAAACAAAGAAAAAGGTTCATTCTAGAAACTCACCCTGTACTCTTTTTTTGAAAAATTTGCTACAATTACAGAATTTAGGTTTACATTGTTCCAAACTTCTCATTATAGCACAAGTTAACAACACATTGGTTCTAAAGCTCTCTCTATGGCACAAATCTATAGCAATTGAAGATATATAGTCTTTACAAGGCTCACATGCAGTCAACAGAATAGACAAAAGGGTTTTTACATAATCCCTTTTGAACCACATTTATTCCATGACTTTTGTCAAATAGTTCACTTGCCTTTTGTATGCTTCCATTTTTTGCATATGTGCCTATGAGGACAATAGCTATGACATTTGAAAAAATTCTTCTATTTACATGCATCCATGCATCCTGCCCAGAGATACACATATACATGCATCCATGTGTTGTAGTGACCCTCCAGTTTAGACATTCTGTTAGATTTGATTTTGCTTGTTAGATTACTTTGATACTATGTTGATTCTTTTCAGAGGAGATTCTAGATACTATGTTGTTTTGATTGTGCGGATGATACATTGACATCCTGGTTATTTGGATTATGTTGGTTCGATGATACTGTGATAGTTTCATTCATGATAGAGCTTGTTGGTTATGATTATTGCTTATGTTATCATGTTGATATGATTGATCTTGCTCGTTTGTGTCGATGGATAAGACAGTGTAGCATTACTCATTCGTGAGTACCCTGCTACGCTGCAATTCTTATTCACGGCGTGTTTTCTAACATGAGATTATATATATACATGTTTTTAACCTTGATGTTTTCCTGCAGACACAGGTACCGGGTAACAGCTCCACCTGCTTGTCAGGTCTGAGTGTACCCTAATCCAATATAAATATGTTGTCGGAGGTATTGACAAGTCTATTTTAACCATCGTTCGTTTTCGAACGAGTATCTCTGTGTTTCCCTGTGTAGCCCAATTTGTCTTGTCATGTTCAAATGTATATTGTTTTGTGTTTGCGTATTTAATATCAATTTTATTAAATGTTTATTAATGTTTATGTCAATGTTTGTGATTTAATTTATTAAGTTAAATTACATATGCTGTTGAATTTATCAGTGAAAGTTAATTCTTTGCAATGTGTTAATTAAAATAATATTATTGTTGTTTTAATTGTGCAAATTGAATTGTGTGAAAAATATATTTTTAAAATAAGATATTTTTGATGAGATAAGAATTTCTGATTATAGTTAAAGGTCTGTTATGATATTTTGAAGGATTAGTTGAACTGAAGGAGTTATTTTCAATGCAAATTGAATTGCCAGTTAAGTTTTGTGATGAAAAGTGGAATTGCATGAGTTTATATTTGTTTTAGATTTTGGGGGAAATGGTGTGCACACATTCATGGGAAGAATTTGATGGCAGCAATTTTTAAGCAAATTTCAATATAGAATTGTTTCAGAAGAGTTTTCTTTAGGATTTGACTTTGAAGCGTAATTCGGAAGCTGGAATCATTGCAAATTTCTTCATTGGAATCCAGTGATTTGGTTGGGGTTTGAAAAAAGTTTTGAAAGATCGTTTATCAATCAGTTTTCAATATTTTACAGGTTCTCTTCTCGAATTCTCTTTCTTCTGTTTGAATTCTGGAAAATTTATTGTAGAAATTCATTTTACTAAACCTGCAAAATAAAATAGAAGAATTATCAGATTAGGCAAATAAATTTCAGTGAAATTACAAACAAATTAATCTACTAAGAAATCATGAATCATTCTTCTAAGCTGTACTCAAGCCGTATCTTTTCTGGTTGTGAAATGGGTTTGTAAATATACAAAATTCTGCACCAATTTTTATTTATATAATTATATCAAATACTTCCACCGTCACTTGGGATTAGTTCTAAGGCTTGTTCATCCTCCTGTAGGTGAGCATTTAACCTAAAAACTTATATCAATGATTATATTATGATATATACTTTTGAACTGTGCGTAGCCTCTTGCGAATTTCTGTTTCCTGTCTTGAATATTGATTTTCTTGTTTTGGTGAAAAATCAAATCTTATGCACTACAGTTATCGCTATGTAAAATTTGCACACAACCTTCTTCTGTTGATATTTACTGTGTAAACTTGAATAGAAGATTTAAATGAGATCATAATTTCACGCCTTTCCATTTTCTGAGATTCTTTTATTGACAAAATTCAATCTATAGGTTTATTTATTTTAAGATTAGACTATTCTTGGAATACCAGATTTGCGCACAAACTTTTCTCCTTATAAACAGATTATTCTGGTTTAAATATTGATTTTCTTGTTAAGGAGTGAAGATTAGTTTATTTATTCTTTTTCTACCAGTTAAACCTTGCCTGAAATTGCGCATGGTTCTATCAAATCTTTTTCTCCATCAAATCTGTATTTTATATACCAATTCATCTCTGTTGATCTGACATTGAGTGCAACGTTTCTTTTTCTGTTAAAGATATTTTCAATTTACCTTGTGTTTGGCACATGTACCTGTTATTAAGTCGTGGGTTTTTGTTTAATCCTGAAAATTAGGTTAAGGCGTTACCAGATTATTTAGAAGAATGTATAATTGCTATTCTTTAAAATAATAAATCTGCTCATTAAAATTATGTGTTTTACTTGTGATACTATTTACCTGGTGTCCGTTATAATCTGTCCTCTTATTCTTTTGAGTTTCTGTCTGTAATCTGAGATGAGTAAGCTGCATAAGTCCGCCTTGAGATTTCTGTGTTTTTTTTTAACAATGGACTTAACTACAGCTACGAGAGATCCTTTCTGTTGCTTGTCTATCCGTAAATTTTATGCATGCTGTGTAAATATAGATGACCATCAGAGGCGAGCTAATCCGATCCTTTCACCATTAAAATCTAGAAGAAAATATCTTTTGCATGGAAAGAAATCCCTGAAAAAGTGTACATGTTTATTCTACCAGTGGAAGCACGAAACTAGTGTTAAACTTTGACTTAGGTTCGAGTCATTATAATAAAAATTATGATGGCAGATTCTTCTAAAAGAATAAGCAAAAATATTAGTTGGATTTAAGCCTATAGTATCTTAAGTTGGAATTTATATTATATCTTATAATTTTTAAGTAAAGAATTCCATTATACAAAGTATTTATGTTGTTATAATAATTTAGTATTAAAAAAAAAAAAACTATATTTGAAAGTGTTTGTAAAATAATAACATTTATAGTCTATATAAAGTATTCTCGTTATTAAATGAAATTTATTAAACCTCAATTTGAGAGTGTATTTACACAACTTTGAAATGATTTTTTTTTTATTTCGTTAAAAGAAGTTAAAAAAAAAATTTATATTGTAAATTTGGTGCACTTAAATTTGTGACATTCTCAAAAAGTTTATTTATTAGAAAATTGCAATTTCACTGAGAATGATTAACTGAAACTATTGGCTGCGAAAGTATCCTTGATGCAAGTGATGATTACTTTATTTCTTTAAAAGTTAAGAAAGAGAAAAAAAAGAGTTGTTAAGTGTTTGATGTATTGATTATATTGTTCAAATTACAACTGTGTATGTGGGAAATATAGCTTCGTATTGTTTTGTGGTTTTCGAAGTGACAAACTAGAGATTGTGATTTGCCTCTAGTGAAGGATGTAAACATTCTATTTCAATTTTTATGCTTGATAGCATCCCCTAGAATAATTTTATGTTGAGTCGTGATGTAGAGAGAGTGGCTTGCATTAGGGGCCGAAATCCTATAGTGATTGTCTGGGTAACCTAACGTAGGTATGTTAATTAAGTGATAACCTAACTAATATTTTAGGGGTTGGGTAGTTCTAAACATTAAAACAGATAATGATATGCCTCGCCTACTTCTTAACGCTTGTTTAGGTAGAGAAAAGGCTGAGAAGGCCTGGAATGGCAAGTCGCCATCTTGTCCACTTGAAAGATGTAACGATGCCGCATTTGTCTGCATAGAGGCCGAGAATCGGTAGAGACTGCCAGGGTAACTCTTGGTGAGGGTCGGTAGTCTAGGAAGATTCACCAGGGTAACCTATCCTGACAATGCGATGACACTCTCTTAGTCAATATCATGATGGTGTATCTTTTGTTGAGATTTTGATATAATGTGACTTGATACTGTGATTTCATGCATTTTGATTGTAAACGTTATGTCGTATAGTGAATTGTAAACCCCGTAAACGTGATGTTCTGTTTGCTATGTTTGTGGACCTGTCAGTATCTCCTAGCACGGAGGGAGTGGACCTTTGGGTTCCATGTGGTCGGGAGGTAACCGTGCTACACCTATCTTATAATTTTCTTGCAGATGATCCTAAGCTCGCAGCAGATTCCAATTGCTATTTTGTTCGTGACTGAGGATGCAGAGCTTGTTTGTGGATTTTGTACCAGATCCCTTTTGAACACTTAATGTTTTATAAACTTATTTCTGGTATAAGAGTGTATTGTTTGTATCACCTTTGATGTATAGAGATTCTTTGAAATCTCGCTTTGTGTAAAATTAACATTTGGGATATTTTAATTGTATTTAAATTTTATAAAATGGATCTTACACGAAATTAAATTTGTACTTTTGATTGATTATCAATGTGATTAGTTAACTTGTTAAGTTTATGTAACGTCTTGGAAACTTTATAACATATGTATAGACAATTAAAAAAAAAATATTCTGTTAACTTTGTACTTGCTCTATGTATAATGTGACTAAGTCGGGGTGTTACAAATTGGTATCAGAGCCAAGTTCTAACACTGGGTGCTCTGGTTAAATGAGCCCATTAGGTTGTTTAGTATGTTAGATTTGGTTGTTGTGTTTTCCATTTGTTTCGTTTGTCTTATAACAAGACTTGTCTTGTTTTGTGTGTAGGATCATGCCTAGGCGTCGTGTTAGAGGTCATGGTCGAGGCCGTGGTGGTGGCCGTGGGCCAAGCCGCCAGGTTACTCCCCCTCTGAGCCCTCATCAGAGTGATCAGGCAGAACATTTGGGACCACAGTTGGATCAGGGTAATGAGGCACAGGTTCCAGAACAGTCAGTGGTAGAGGGGTCACAGTTACGCCCTTTACTTGAGGAGGTCCTAGCTTGACTTGGACCTAGACAGGAAGTGGTACAGGAAGTGAATAGAGAACGTGATAGATCTCCGAGGAGAGTAGATGATTTAGTGCAGCAGGATGCTATTATTGTAGGTCACATGCGATATTTGTTGAGGGCATGCCCTCCTACATTTGATGGATCTGGTGGAGGTTTAGAGGTAGAGACTTGGTTGCTTGATTTGGGACGATGCTTTGCAATGCATCCTTATGGCAGCAATACTCGTGCTCGTTGTGCCATAATGCATCTGAGAGGCTTTGCCTGTACTTGGTGGCGATTGGAGGAGCAGAAGCTCCATCTAGAGATTGGTGCAGTCTCATGGGATATGTTCCTGGAGAGGTTCAGAGCATGTTTCCTGTCTGAACATTGGAGGCAGCGACGTGCGGATGAGTTTCATGATCTTCGTCAGATGGCTATGTCCGTGGAACAGTTTGAGCGCAGGTTTTATGAGCTCAAGCAATATGCAGGGATTTTGGATGATGAGGCAATGTTAGTGCATCACTTCATCAGGGGCTTAAACGCTCGTATTAGCGGTGGAGTCAGAGTCTTCGAGCCGAAGACTATGGAGGTTGCTGTGGAGAAGGCACGGATAGTGGAAGAGAACCTCGCTATGGCTTTGGGTGGACACACTGGAGTATAGATAGGCAGTGCTCCTATTTCTGGTTTTGGTCAGCATGGTGGTCAATTTCAGACAGGTGGTTCCTCTAGGAATCAACAGGCACCCACTAAGGGTGGACAACAACAACACAATCAACAAAAGAATAAAAATTCACAGAACCAGCAGAGTAATAATTCTCAATAAGGAAGGAACCGCAATTGGTGGCGCAATAAGCGCAATCCGCAAAACCAGCCAATTCAGAGTGCTCAGTCGATAGTGAGTCGAGGTAGTTATCAGCAATCCAATGCACCTTCGGGTGGTGGAGGATTTGGCAGAGGCACTGGATGTTTCTCTTGTGGACAGCAGGGACATATTGCTAGGCAGTGTCCTATGCGAGGTACATCAGGTTATGGACAGCGATCGGCAGTTTCAGAGCCGACATTTGGTGATGTGGGTCGTACTCATACAGTGTTTGCTACGGTAAATAATCGCCAAGCTGATCATCAGAACACAGTGGTTGAATCTTCAGGTCAGTTACAGGGTATTGATGTTAATATTCTATTTGATTCTGGTGCTACAGATTCTTTTATTTCACCTTCTATAGTTGAGCATTGTGGACTTGTGGCTGTAAAGCAAGGCAATAGATGGCAGGTGCAATTTGCTTCTGGGACTAAAGTAGCAGTTGAATCCCTTGTCCGCAATTGTGGACTTAGGATTGGATCATTGACTACTTCCGTAGATCTTCGAGTCACACCTTTAGGGTCATATGACATTGTTTTGGGAATGGATTGGTTAGGAACTCATCATGCAGTGATTGACTATCGTCAGAAGACAGTACGTTGCATTAATGAAGATGGTACAGAGGTTGAGATAGTTGGTGTTCAGAGACCCATTTCTTTGCGGATAATTTCTGCGATGCAGTTGAAGAGATTCCTTCGTCAGGAATGTCAATTGTTTGCGACAACGGTGAGTGACTTAGATTCTGGTGATAGTCAGGAGATATCACTTGATGATCACCCCATTCTTAGGGAATTTGCTGATGTTTTTCCTAGTGATATTCCTGGTATGCCATCAAAGCGTGACATAGATTTCAGAGTTGATTTAGTTCCTGGAGCAGAACCCATCTCTCGTGCTCCATATAGAATGACTACACAGGAACTGGAGGAGCTTCGTATTCAGTTGGAGGAACTCTTGTCAAAGGGTTTCATTCATCCGAGTGTTTCCCCTTGGGGAGCACCTGTTATCTTCGTAAAGAAGAAGGATGGATCTGTCAGATTGTGCATTGACTATCGTCAATTGAATAAGGTAACGATTAAGAATAGGTATCCATTACCCAGGATTGATGACCTTTTTGATCAGATCAAGGGAGCAACTATATTTTCTAAGATTGATTTGAAATCTGGTTACCATCAGTTGTGAATTGCAGAAGCTGATATTCATAAGATGGCATTCCGAACTCGATACAGACACTATGAGTTCACAGTGGTACCGTTTGGGTTAATGAATGCACCATCAATATTTATGAGTCTGATGAATGGTGTGTTTCGCACCTATCTTGATCGATTTGTTCTCGTGTTTCTTGATGATATTTTGATATATTCAAGAAATATGCAGGAACATGAAGAGCATTTGAGACAAGTTCTACAGTGTTTGAGGGAGAACCAATTGTTTGGAAATTTGAAGAAATGTGAATTCTTCAAAACTGAGGTGAAATACCTTGGACATGTGATTTCTGGAGAGGGAATAGCTATGGATCCTGCAAAGATTCAAGCTATCATTGATTGGCCCATACCTAAAAATGTTTCTGAGGTTCGTAGTTTCATGGGTCTTGCTGGTTATTACAGATGATTTGTTCAGGGGTTTTCTAGGATTGGACACCCCATTACTTCTCTTCAGAGGAAAGGGAAGAAATTCATTTGGACAGATCAATGTCAATTGGCTTTTCAGATACTTAAGGATAAGCTGACTAGTGCACCTATCTTAGCAGTTCCTGATCCTGCTAAATATTTTGTTGTTTGCACGGATGCTTCTTTGGAAGGTTTAGGAGCTGTATTGATGCAGGATGGACGAGTGATTGCTTATGAGTCTCACAAACTCAAGGATCACGAACAGAATTACCCCACACATGATTTAGAGCTCGCTGCAGTTGTTCATGCTCTAGTTCGTTGGAGACATTTCTTGTTAGGGCATCATTTTGAACTTCATTGTGATCACCGCAGTCTGCAGTATATATTTACACAGCCTAATCTGAATGCTAGGCAGAGACGGTGGATGGAGTTCCTTTGTGAATATGATTTTGAGGTAAAATATGTTCAGGGTAAGGAGAATGTTGTGGCAGACGCCCTTAGTCGGCGAAGACATGAGATTTCAGCTGTGACACTTGGAGTTGAGTTGAGGAGTCAGATATTGGCCGCTCTTCCTTCTGATAGATTATATCAGGAAGTGAAGATGGAAATTGATTCAAATAGACCCTTGGAGGGAAGGTTTTCAGGATATGCAATTGAGTTAGATGGTTTGTTGCGACATCTAGGTCGTATATATGTACCACCTACTGAGAATCTTCACACTCTTATTTTGACAGAGGCACATCGAGCTCCTTACTCAGCACATCCTGGAGTTAAGAAGATGTATGGAGATCTTTGACAGTTATATTTTTGGCCTGGTATGAAACGTGACATTGCTGATTTTGTATCGAGATGCCTTGAATGCCAGAGAGTCAAAGCGGAGCATCAACATCCCGCTGGTTTGTTACAGCCACATCTCATTCCTGAGTGGAAATGGGATGTAATATCAGTGGATTTTATTGTTGGATTACCTACGTCATTACGTCGACATGATGCCATCACGGTTACTGTTGATAGATTGACAAAGGTAGCTCATTTTTCACCAGTTCAGTCATCTTACAATGCTTCCTTTGTGGCCAGAATTTTCATGGAGGATATAGTACGATTGCATGGGATTCCACGTAGAATCATTTCAGATAGGGATCCTGTATTTACATCAGCATTATGGACATCATTACAGCATGCTTTAGGTACGCAGTTGAATTTCAGTTCAGCTTATCATCCTGAGACTGATGGTCAGACAGAGAGAGTCAATCAGATTCTCAAAGATATGCTCAGAATGTATGTGATGGATCGATAGTCGCATTGGGAGGACTATTTATACTTTGTGGAATTCGCTTATAACAATGGTTATCAGAGTTCCATAGGTATGCCTCCATTCCAGGCACTATATGGACGTCCTTGTCGTACACCATTGAGTTGGGATCGACTTGAGGATAGAGTCCTACTCGGTCCTGAGATGCTTCATGATATGGAGCAACAGGTGGATCGTATTAGAGAGCACTTGGTAGCAGCACAAGATAGACAGAAGAAGTATGCCGATGCACATAGGGTGGATAGATAGTTTTCAGTTGGAGACAGGGTTTTTCTTCGAGTTCGTCCGCGTAAGAGTCCAATCCGTTACGGAAAAGGCTCTAAGCTTGCACCTTGTTTTGTGGGACCATTCGAGATTCTTGAGAGGATTGGTCCTGTGGCATATCGACTTGCTTTACCACCTAGTCTATCACGTATTCATGATGTCTTTCATGTATCTGTTCTACGACCTTATCATCCTGATATTTCACATGTACTTGATTGGAATGCATTACAGGTAGAGGACGGGCAGCTGGCTTTGGAGCCTATGGGCATTCTTCAGCGTCGGAGGCTTGCCCTCAGGGGTCGAGACGTTGATCAGGTGAGGGTCCAATGGGATCCTAGCAATGAGGCATCAGCTACTTGGGAGGATGCGACACGTATGCATGAGCTTTATCCATATTTGTTTGCAGGCTTCCAGGAGTAAGCCTTATCCTAGGGGGGAGGATGTAGTGACCCTCCAGTTTAGACATTCTGTTAGATTTGATTTTGCTTGTTAGATTACTTTGATACTATGTTGATTCTTTTCAGAGGAGATTCTAGATACTATGTTGTTTTGATTGTGCGGATGATACATTGACATCCTAGTTATTTGGATTATGTTGGTTCGATGATACTGTGATAGTTTCATTCATGATAGAGCTTGTTGGTTATGATTATTGCTTATGTTATCATGTTGATATGATTGATCTTGCTCGTTTGTGTCGATGGATAAGACAGTGTAGCATTACTCATTCGTGAGTACCCTGCTACGCTGCAATTCTTATTCACAGCATGTTTTCTAACATGAGATTATATATATACATGTTTTTAACCTTGATGTTTTCCTGCAGACACAAGTACCGGGTAACAGCTCCACCTGCTTGTCAGTTTTGAGTGTACCCTAATCCAATATAAATATGTTGTCGGAGGTATTGACAGGTCCGTTTTAACCATCGTTCGTTTTCGAACGAGTATCTCCGTGTTTCGCTGTGTAGCCCAATTTGTCTTGTCATGTTCAAATGTATATTGTTTTGTGTTTGGATATTTAATATCGATTTTATTAAATGTTTATTAATGTTTATGTCAATGTTTGTGATTTAATTTATTAAGTTAAATTACATATGCTGTTGAATTTATCAGTGAAAGTTAATTCTTTGCAATGTGTTAATTAAAATAATATTATTGTTGTTTTAATTGTGCAAATTGAATTGTGTGAAAAAGATATTTTTAAAATAAGATATTTTTGATGAGATAAGAATTTCTGATTATAGTTAAAGGTCTGTTATGATATTTTGAAGGATTAGTTGAACTGAAGGAGTTATTTTCAATGCAAATTGAATTGCCAGTTAAGTTTTGTGATGAAAAGTGGAATTGCATGAGTTTATATTTGTTTTAGATTTTGGGGGAAATGGTGTGCACACATTCACGGGAAGAATTTGATGGCAGCAATTTTTAAGCAAATTTCAATATAGAATTGTTTCAGAAGAGTTTTCTTTAGGATTTGACTTTGAAGCGTAATTCGGAAGTTGGAATCATTGCAAATTTCTTCATTGGAATCCAGTGATTTGGTTGGGGTTTGACAAAAGTTTTGAAAGATCGTTTATCAATCAGTTTTCAAGATTTTACAGGTTCTCTTCTCGAATTCTCTTTCTTCTGTTTGAATTCTGGAAAATTTATTGTAGAAATTCATTTTACTAAACCTGCAAAATAAAATAGAAGAATTATCAGATTAGGCAAATAAATTTAAGTGAAATTACAAACAAATTAATCTGCTAAGAAATCATGAATCATTCTTCTAAGCTGTACTCAAGTCGTATCTTTTCTAGTTGTGAAATGGGTTTGTAAATATACAAAATTCTGCACCAATTTTTATTTATATAATTATATCAAATACTTCCACCATCACTTGGGATTAGTTCTAAGGCTTGTTCGTCCTCCTGTAGGTGAGCATTTAACCTAAAAACTTATATCAATGATTATATTATGATATATACTTTTGAACTGTGCGTAGCCTCTTGCAAATTTCTGTTTCCTATCTTGAATATTGATTTTCTTGTTTTGGTGAAAAATCAAATCTTATGCACTACAGTTATCCCTGTGTAAAATTCGCACACAACCTTCTTCTATTGATATTTACTGTGTAAACTTGAATAGAAGATTTAAATGAGATCATAATTTCACGCCTTTCCATTTTCTGAGATTCTTTTATTGACAAAATTCAATCTGTAGGTTTATTTATTTTAAGATTAGACTATTCTTGGAATACCAGATTTGCGCACAAAATTTTCTCCTTATAAATAGATTATTCTGGTTTAAATATTGATTTTCTTGTTAAGGAGTGAAGATTAGTTTATTTCTTCTTTTTCTACCAGTTAAACCTTGCCTGAAATTGCATGTATGGACTCATGCACCCATGTATTTGTCTTTCTCATAGATGCAATCATGCATATATCGATTTATGCACATATATTGCCATCTCTCCATGCATCTGTCTATATATGTATGGATGTATCTATGGCTACATGTATACAATGATTTATGCATATATGCACCTATGAACTGCATGCACACATCCATGTATATATGCATCTATCGATATCTTGCATGGATACATGTATATATGCATGTATGGACTCATGCACCCATGTATTTGTCTTTGTCTCTACCCATTTGCAGATGCATATATGCATATTTCTACACATCCATGGATCTGCACACCTCTCTTTGTAACATATCTATCTCTGTCTACATACATGTGTCTATGCATCCATCTATGCATGTGCGCATGTACTACATGCACATATGCATTTGTGCATGCATATACAATACTCTTCCTTAGAACACAAGCATGTACAATAGAATACAATGTCCACAAAGTAGCTGTGATGCATTGCAACTAGCTTAAATCTATATTAAATGGCAAAAGTATGCTGGCCACCCATGGCCACAAAGCCATTCTAGCACCTTCCCCACCAGCCAAATGCCATTTAATGCATTTGCTTTAATTATTTTGACCTCTCTATGTGTTCACATTTTCCTGATATTTCAATGCATTTAATTTGCACTCATGGATTATGCACCTCTACTTGCCAGTTTTATAAACTATGCCTTTGCTTAAATTTATTTAATCAATCTATGCAATCACAGTTCACTAATTTTCTATAACAATAATGATTTATAAACTTGTTCTGATAAATAGAAACAGATAAATGCTAATTTTCCAATATAACAAAATTAAAAGTTATATGTTGACATACATTCATGCATATTGTCCATACATGCATTTATGCATATATTCCTTCATCTATATTTGCATGTGTATATGAATACATCCTTCCATGTAACATATGCATTTGTATCTATATGCAAATATGCATGCATCCATGTATACATGTATTCATTTCTCCATCAGTCCATGTAGTTCTTTTTTCTGTGTATACATGTTTCTGTTGATGCATCCATGTATATATCTATGAATAGTTCTATGTATTTCTCTCTCCATGCATTTATTGTTCTCTAATGCATCAGCATTTGTGTTTTTTCAGTTTCATGATCTTCCATATTTATTGTTTTCATAATATATGCATAACAACTTCCACTTTGTCTTCTATTTTGACTCTTCTATCCTTAAATATCATTATATTTTTATACCTATTCTTCTATTGTCGCATTTCGAGGAAGCTCAAGGATCTCAACACCTTGTTCAGTACGAAGGAGAGCGAGAAATGGGACATGAGTCTTTTTTCTGTGTTTATATTGACACAATCAGCCCTATGATGATTTTAAAAAGCATAACCAATAACAAACTAGACATTCTTCCACCCTTTGTTGGAAGAAATAATCACTTCATACACTATCGATTCCATTCATTTCCATTTCTACCCTTGCACGTTCTTCCTTCTAAAATCAAATACATTTCAAAATCCATTTATATGGTTGCCTTGCATCATACCAATGTGTTGCATTCCCTTTTTCATTCAATCCAGCTCACTCATTCAAATTTTTATTTCTTGCATTTAATTTTAAGCATATAATTAAAAAATGATAAATTCATAATATTTACATTCCATTCATTCTCATATCCACTCTCGCATATCCTTGCCTCCCATATCAAATACTTTTCATAACTTATTCATACACCTTAATTGCATCTCATCATTCTGTCAATTGCCTCTCTTTGTTGCACTCGCATAACTCATTCTTCTTTTTTACCCTCACATATCTTTATCTATCTATACCTCAAATATACCTTCATCCATCACAACAAAATTCACACCATACCAAACAAAGAAAAAGATGAAGAAAATATCAAGGTTATGCAATTAAACACTGAGGGCTTCGAAAATAACAATCATAACATAGAGTTGTATTCAAGAGTTCTTTTCAAAATGTCTTTTCTAAATCTTGTTTATTACAGATCCCTAAAAGCACGTATGATAGTTTCTTAAAGCCTAAAATGTGTAATCAAATTTAACAAATATTTATATGTATCCATGCATTCAAATGCATCATTAGATATCCTTTATACACTTGTTCAAAAAACAATAATGTATATGTTTCAAATGCAAATTGTTTCTGACATTTCTAACTTTATGCACAAAGGCATTTATAGATTCTTTTTTATGTACCAAATTACATGGACACATGTATACATCCATGCATGCATAAATGTTTACATGGATCCATATATTTATGCATTGCTTCGATATATGCATTGGTGATAAATAGTTCATTTTTCCTATTTTCTTTCGTTTACTATTGCAAATGCAAGTTGAGTTTCATTGTGCTTTGACAAATTTGTATTTCTAATCGATTTTAGTGTTTTCCATTCAAATTTATCGTTAAAATGTCAAGTATTATTTTCACTCTTCTGTGCATTGTGTGCACATGGATACATGTGTATACATGCATGCATGTATACATAGATGGCTCAAGCATTGTTACAAATGTTTAAGATTATTTGCAGTTAATATTTCAAACAAAATAATAATACATTTTTACTTCCTGAATAAAATCATAAATGACATTTGTTACTACAAATGTATACATACACCCATTTAAAAATACAAGTATTCATTGGTATATCTATCAAAAAGTCCACGTATTTATTCTTTTCATAGTATATGCATAACAACTTTTTCTTTGTCTTCTCTTTCGACTCTTGTATCCTTAAATATCATTATATTTTTATATCTATTCTTCTCTTGTCACATTTTGAGGAAGCTCAAGGATCTTGGAACTTTTTTTAGTACGAAGGAGAGTGAGAAATGGGACATCAGTCTTTCTTTTGTGTTTGTATTGAGACACTTATCCCTATGATGATTTTACAAAGCATAACCAATAACAAAATAGACATTCTTCCACCCTTTCTTGCAAGAAATGATCACTTCATACCCTATCGAATCCACTCATTTCCATTTCCACCCTTGCACATCATTTCTTCTCAAATCAAATACATTTCAAAATCCATTTATATGCTTGCATTGCATCACACCAATGTGTTGCATTCCTTTTTCTTTCAATCCAACTCACTCATTCAAATTTTTAAATCTTTCATTTAATTTTAAGTGTACAACTCAAAAATGATAAATTCATACCATTTACATTCCATTCATTCTCATATCCAGTCTCACATATCCTTGCCTCCCATATCAAATACTTTTCATAAGGCATTCATATACCTTACTTGCATCTCATCATTCTCTCAATTCCTTCTCTTTGTTGCTCTTACATAGCTCATTCTTCTTTACTACCCTTACATATCTTTATCTATCACAACAAAATTCACACCATACCAGAGAAAAAAATGAAGAAAATATCAAGGTTATGCAATTAAACACTGAGGGCTTTGAAAATAACTATCATAACATAGAGTTGTATTCAAGACTTCTTTTCAAAACATTTTTTCTAAGTCTTGTTTATTACAGATAACTAAGATCACATATCACAGTTTCTTGGAGGCTAAAATGTATGGTCAAATTTAACAAATATTTACATGTATCCATGCATTCAAATGCATCGTTAGATATCCTTTATACACTTGTTAAAAAAACAATAATGTATTTTTCTTTTGTTTTGATCATAAATGTTTTTTGTATATCTTTCAAATGCATATTGTTTCTGACATTTCTAACTTTATACATACAGGCATATATAGATTCTTGTTTACATACCAAATTGCATGGGCACATGTACACATTCATGCATGCATAAATGTTTCCATTGATCCATATATTTATGCATTCCTTTGATATATGCATTGCTGACAAATAGTTAATTTTTCCTGTTTTCTTTCATTTAATACTACAAATACAAGTTGAGCCTCATTGTTAACATGTATCCATGCATTCAAATGCATCATTAGATATCCTTTATACACTTGTTCAAAAAACAATAATGTATTATTCATTTGTTTCAATCATAAATGTTTTTTGTATATCTTTCAATGCAAATTGTTTTTGGCATTTCTAACTTTATGCACACAGGCATATACAGATCCTTGTTTACATACCAAATTACATGGGCACATGTACACATCGATGCATGCATAAATGTTTACATTGATCCTTATATATTTATGCATTCCTTCGATATATGCATTGCTAATAAATAGTTAATTTTCCCAGTTTTCTTTCATTTAATACTGCAAATGCAAATTGAGTCTCATTATTAACATAGAGTTGTATTCAAGAGTTCTTTTCAAAACATCTTTTCTAAATCCTATTTATTACAGATCCCTAAAAGCACGTATGATAGTTCCCCAAAGGCTAAACTGTATAATCAGATTTCACAAATATTTACATGTATCCATGCATTCAAATGCATCATTAGATATACTTTATACACTTCTTCAAAAACACTAATCTATTATTGTTTTGTTTCAATCATAAACGTTTCTTTTTATATGTTTAAAATGCAAATTGTTTTAGACATTTCTAACTTTATGCACACAAGCATATATAGATTCTTGTTTGCATACCAAATTACATGGACACATGTACACATCCATGCATGCATAAATGTTTACATGGATCCATATTTTTATGCTTTCCTTCGATATATACATTCGTAATAACTAGTTTATTTCTCCTATTTTCTTTCATTTAATATTGCAAATGCAAGTTGAGTCTCATCATGCTTTTAGACTTGTTCAGATGCCAAGTATTCTTTTCACTCTTCTATGCATTATGTGCACGTTGATACATGTATACATAGATGCCTCAAGCATTGTTACAAATGTTTCTCTCTCAATAATTTGCATGCAAAGTGCTATAAACATGTGAATTATTTTAGTGTAGCTACATTTTATCTTACGTAATAAGGTTCTTTATATCTTTCCAAATTATTTTTTGTTTAAAATATATACACAAAAAAATTTATTTGTATTACATAAACAAGATTAAAATCTTATTTATAATAAAATCAATACCTTTGTACTGTTTCATCTAAGAATTGATTGTGATATTTTTTTCACTTATTACATTTTAATAAGTCAAATTATTACATTTTATTTTGAATGCAAAGTGCTATAAACATGTGAATTATTTTAGTCTAGCTACATTATATCTTTGAAAATTATTTTTTGTTTAATATATATACACAAATATTTATTTGTATTACATAAAAAGATTAAAATATTATTTATAATAAAATCAATAGCTCTCTACTGTTTCATCTAAGAATTTATTGCAATATAATTACATTGTTCTATACACAAAAATATGTTTTCGTATTACATAAACAAGATTAAAATCTTATTTATAATAAAATCAATAGTTTTATATAGAAGTAACCTTCATACTACATTAAAAAAAATATTGATTAATCTTAGAAAAGTTTACACTCAAATGAGCTACCCCTATCAATGTTCCACCTAACACTAGTGTTTCTACTATCACTTGCATATTGTGATATGATAAACTAAAATAGCTCAGTTGTATTAATTAGCATAACATGTGTTTTAGAACATTACACTAAACATAATTTTATTTACAAATAGTCATAGAATCAAAAAAAGAGATATGGTAAACTTTGTTTTGCCATGCATATAAATATGGGTCATGTAAAGAATGCATTGTTTTTTAGTGCCTGTGCGCATGTTTTTGTAAATTGTTGCAAATGATATTTGATGCTTTAGAAATATTCCTACATCAAAACTTTGTTCGAAATGAAATGACTAATGAATTTATGGAGCAAAAGGTCTATTAAAAAGAAAATTAAAAACTGTGCATTGGTCATAAGTAGTTTATTTCTCATGTTTTCTTTCATTTAATACTGTGAATGCAAGTTGAGTCTCATCGTGCTTTCAGAATCATTCAGATGTTGAGGATGCTTTTCACTCTTCTATGCATTATGTGCATGTGGATACATGTATACATAGATGGCTAAAGCATTGTTACAAACGTTTCAGATTATTTGCATTTAACAATTTAAATAAAATAATAATACATTTTTGCTTCCTGATTAAGATCATAAAGAATGTTTCTTGTCATAAATGTATACATACAAACATAAAAATACAAGTATTCATTGGTATATCTATAAAAAGTCCACGTATACATGGTACCCATAAATGCAATTTTGCATGCATCCATCAACACATGTTAACTGTTCACATGTCTCTATCAACCACGTTGCCCATGGACCGTAAACATTCCACACATTAATGCACCATTGCAACTTACTTCAAACTTTCCTAGCTATATTTAATACATTTATATTCCTATCTCCTATCTAATTACTTTTTCTAACTCATAGCTAGATGCTTTTTACCTCTCGGCATGAATTCGACGCTTGTGTCACTTGTTTTGAACATATTCTTAACCCTTGAATTAAGATAAGTGTGCACTATCACCACTATATTTTTTAGTCAAAATCATGCAATTGTTCATTCTTATCAAGTTTTATGTAAATTAAAATACTTATATTAATGATGGCTCAAGCTTATAATCATATTAGCTGCAAAATGTAATGCTTATAATTAAAAAATTTATAACTATTAAAATAATTAAGAGAAAGAGACAATAAAACTAAAATAACTCAATAATTATTCAAAAAAAAAATCTAAAATTCTCAAGTAATAACTTACAACTATTCAAAATGATAATTAAGATTATCAAACAATAATAACTTGATAATCTTTCAAATGATGATAATAACTTGGAACATTACCCAATATTTTGAATTATATATAAAGAAACAATGAATCATTATCCTAATAAATTATACCACATAAATAACAATTCTATGTAAATACATATCCACTCATATAGTAAAATGAACTACATATAACCAAAGAATGTTGAGTCAACAACTTATTTAATTCTAATGAATATCAAATTGAATAAAAAATTATTAAATTTTACATTGATTAATTCAATAAGAATAACAACCTATTAACTTTTAGATGAAATTCCAATAACTAGGTATACCCGATTGTTAAACAAGCCGAAATTAAAGAATTACCAAACATTAATTATCACCAATGAAACAACATGCATAAACAATTTAATTACACTTAACTTGATCATTATCAGTTAAATGACATTCACTTGGTTTAAGAAATCAAGTATTATAAGTTTAGAATTAAATGGGTTGTTACTATGATATGAAAGGAGGGGCCTTACGTTCCCCTACCCTTCATTTAAATTTCCTCCTAGAAGTCACTAAGGTTTGAGAATAAATCCCCACACAAAATCCCACATTCAAAATCAACCATTATATCATAGCAAGTTTCATTCACCATATGGATCTAGACATAAGTACCTCGATCTAAAAATTTCAATGCAAGGGTTTTAACACTAGTCATCTAGCTCTTAAGTTAACAAACACGTTATTGTGAATATAGTTACACAAGTATAAACAAAAATCATACTAATACCCTTAACCCTTAGAATGATTTCTTTCCCCAATAGCTACCCATTGTTAAGTTAATCAAAATACATTCCTAAAAGGATATTTTACCTTTCAATCATGACACTCATTCCATGCCTAAAACCAAGAAGAATTTTTAGTAGTTATACTCTCATTACAATCACTTTTTAACTACCATCCATATAGTTATCAATTGTTAACCATGTAACCATATTCAATAAAAATACAAAAGCATATGTCAACACACACTGGAATTCTTGGATACATATCAAAAATTGTTTTGTACCATAAACATCACTCATGATATTAGAAAAATATTTTTGTTTCAATGGCCAATAATGTCTCAAAATTATTAGCTTCACATTTTTTCCAAATATGTCTTTAAAAGAATATTTTACCATATAATCATGGCACTTATACCATGTCTCAAGGAATATTAACTTTCATCATTTGTTACTATCTTTTTCACATAGTCCATGTGTATTCCACATCACATTTACTTGCAATTTCATATGTACACACAACAATAGCAAGGATGCTCTTCCCACATTGGGTGAGACTCTCCTCATATAACCACAAAATTTACAACACCAGGCTCACACAATGGGGCTTACAAGGATGTATATTCTTGGATACCATATACATTAGGAAAGATGGTATCAAGGCCCTTCTCTAAGGAACCCTCCATACATTTCCTAGTACTTTCCCCTTGTTTGTTTAAGGGGGTTAGCCTCCAAAAGAAAGGTACAAAAATAACAATCATAGAACTAGGGGAAGAATGGATTAATAACCATCCCATAATGGTACCATTTGCAACCCCTTTCAAAAATAATTCCCCAATGCATCTACTCCCCTATACGACTTGCCAGGGAACCCCCGGGATATGAAAATTTATAGATTTCACATTACACCACACATGCCAGCACTTTGCAAACAAGGAGAAAGCCTCAAATTGAGTAAAATAAGATTATAAACCAAAGTTTCAATAAAACTTCCAAAAAATGAAACTACAAATTTAAGAGAAACAAAATAAAGATCAATTATAGCTACATTGAAACATTGTGATCATAATTCAAAGATGAAATTAAACAGGTCCTTGAGGAAAATTAGACTATAATGACCTTCAAATGACTAAACAATCTAATAAAATAAATATAAAATTCCACATTGCTAACGCATAATAAAACTAAACATCAATCAAGAATTATGAATAATTCATATTTCAACAATAAAATTTGTACATTACGAGCACCATGTGACTAGATGAGACACCTAAGGGGAGGAGGGGAATGGTAGTTATCTAACCACATAAGTATATAATAGCATGCAATAACTGGTGGTCCCTAACCACATAAGTATGCATCACTGGTGGTCTTAACCACATAAATATGAATAATCGATGGTCCCTAACCACATGTATATTTATAAATCAGCGGTTATCCCTTACCACATGATATGAATCACTAGTGGTCCCTCACCAGATGAAGATAAATAACTAGTGGTCCCTGACCACATAAATATGAATCATTAGTGGTCCATGTAATTCCATCCTTTACCCATGGGTTATAACATCAAAGAATAGGTTTGTACTATGAACCAACAAGTGTTGCTCTCATATGTGTTGGAGTAGGCCACAATCAATGTCCATGGGAGGATTACAATGACTCACATAGATCCTTTATAAGGATTAGGGACAATGCCTTGAGCATGTAATTTCCTGATGGGAGAACATGTGTCTCTCAACCCCTATTTAAACTAGTTGGCATCACACTCCCATAAGGAGGGAACCAAACACTAGGTGTAAACACTTAACATATAAATAATACTAACACAAAGGAATACATCACATTTCATTTGATAGATACAAATCCACACATTACTTATTTTCTGCAACAAATCAACGATAGAAATTAATCACGAAGGGTACACATAGGGGATTGTACTGGGCATCTACCACCCTTATCCCAAGTCAGATACCATTTATCTCATACTTGGAGCACAACACATGTACTAGCTTCCACATGAAAAATCACATAACTATCAAGAACTCTATCACTCCATTCCATACGAGTCAAAGATGCACAACATACACTTACTTTTACAATTGGGTATATCTACAAAAATTGCTATAGTACACAACATAAGCACCATTACGAGGTATTCACATATGTTGCTTAGAATTCAAAATAACTTTTCTTTTCTTTTTTCCAATTTCCATCTTTTAAAGCAACAAACCAATTCCTTGCACATAATTAAATCACAAAATATTGTATTCTACAAAATGACATACACATTCATGATAAAAAATCTTTTCAAACAAGGCTACCCAATACTCAACATACAATATGAAAAATATAATATAGTTTGTTAGAACCACAAACAAAACATTCCTTTTTTTTTTTTGAAAATTTACTTATCCACTTAACATTTGCACCTCTAATGAGTTCACAGTTATATGGATTTCTATTACTAATAATGCAATTGGGGACCACAAGTCTCAACAAAGTAATGCTATTATGACACACATACCATTCTATATTTTAGACATGCCATGTAATGAAAGAACAACTTAATAAAAAAATTAACAATGCAAGGGTTACTACTACATTCATTCCCTCTCCACCATCATTATTTATTTACTTTCTTGTTGTATTGAATATTCTATTTTATCTCAATATTAACCAATTCAATACACAATATCTCACATATAGCCTAAGGTAGGAATTGTAGTTTTGGAACCAAGGTCCTTTACTCAACATACATATTTCATCCATATCTACAAAATAGCTTTACACAAAACATGCATTTAATTGATTTGAAAATAATATGCACCATTAAGAAGTACTTCATTTCTCCACACATGAGATGAGAATTGCATTTCCAAAACACCCCCAAGGCACATAGATTTAGAAGTATGAATTATAGTGTTTTATACTAAGTTATTCACTTGCATTATGAAGTTAAATGGTGTTTCCTTTAGTAAGGTTGTATTGTCAACATAGTAGTCATTTATTAAGAGTAATATTTCATCTCCATAAGGTTCAAGGTTATAGGATATCATGAGGGTGGATTTCATAATAGTATTATCCAAATTTTTCTAGCCATTCACTCTATTTTCATTAGTAGTTTCATTACAGAATGACTTGGTCTTCATAAGGATAGTTCACCATAACATCCTGACCAACATGAATTGAACATAAAATTAACACATTTAATTTTTCTAATCTAGTTCATCCTAAACACTAACGGGTCCTACGAGAGGGTAAATAGGTGTATTTATATTTAAATCTTGGCAAGTCCATAATTTATAAACTAACTTGTTTAAACTTCTTCATAATCAAATGCATCATTCACATGAGGCTACATAATGCTCAATCAATGTGACAACATAGTTATTTCCATTTTAATTAACTCTTTCACAACCAAAATTATCAAAGAATGATGAAAGCAACTCGGGATCTCGTATGGTTAATAACAAGATAAGCACACAGAAAATTCACACAATCAACACCACCTGACAAAATCACTAACCAGAGATCCTAGTGTTGTAACCATGCTTTGATACCAAATGTAATGCTAAATTTTTTAACCAAAATATAATTAAGGACAAAATAAAAATTTCAAATTTTGATTACAACACATGAATAACTCACATAATTTTGTTTCCAAAACACACAATTCATACAAAAATATAATATCTAACAAAATATAGATTATAATATTTAGTTAAGTAATTAAAATGCTTAGGAAATCCTAGTAGGGTTTCAAGTGGAGACACAATCAAGTCACAATCCATTCCAATATAATATATCAATATTAACTCAAGTAATGAAAAGAGAGAAAATCCTAGAGGCTAGACCTAATTCCTTGGGGGCTCGTCTGCAACAACCTTGTCTATGTATATAATTTGTAGAGGAATCATAGTTTGACAATTTAATTTAATTTTTTAAAATAATTGGTCAATAACATATTAACATATAGGTTCAAGTCACGATTGATCTCACAATAGTTTATTAAATACATAGGGGTGATCCCACAATATTGTTTTACACTTTCTGGGAGATCCTAATTTTTGCTGAAATCACATATTTTTAGGAAATGTAATGATTTAAGCCTTGAAAATTTCCATTTAAAGGATTCCAATTGAAGAGGGTTTAATCAAACCACCTTAGATCAAACCTCCTTGGATAGAACTCCTCTAATTTTAAACCATACCTATAACATAGTCTCCTTTACACCCATCAAAATACTGATAAAAAATCACTTTTAATTTACCTTTTGGGGGATCAAATGAATTCATTTAAAATTTATATTTTGTGAGTATGTTGTCCTTATTATAAGCTTTCCACAAAGTATAATTTTAAATAAATTTAATTTTATTATTATAATTATTTTGTATTTCTTACGAATGTAGGTTTTTCATTTAAAATCACGCTCTATGTTCTCCATATGTGGAAAAATAGCAGATTATCATTTTTTTTTTGAAAAATATCAGTGCACTAGATATTGATGTACACATTCCAACAAAAAAAAAGAATTTTGATACATACAAAAGAAGTTATGTTGTATACGGTCTGCCTATGTCTGAATTGTAATTGGTTTGACTTCGAAACTTGATTAAGGAAAAATATTTAATGAAATTCTATGAAACTAATTCCATACACTAGATATCATAGTTACAAATCTAAATTAGAAAAAAATATAATTTCATCCTTCATGGAAAAAATTGATGTATACAATGAGCATCACTCTTTAAAAATGGTGTTTACTAAAAAAAACTAGTTTTTGAAGGAGATGGAAAAAGAATTGCAATCTGATTCCAAAAATTTTGAAAAAAATATATTTATAATATACAAAAAAAATGTCACAAATCACTAGTTTGCATCATCTTCAAATTCCTCGTGGTTTAGCCACTATAGGTGCTTGAAAGTGAAGATTTAGTTAGAAAAAGTCAGTTCAGTGTCTAGTTTGGCCAAAAATTGTAAACCAGTATTGTGGGATCACCCATAGAATAGTAAGTAATGGACTTGAACCAACATTGGTTTGGTTGATAGTAATATATATCATCAAGCTCATATTACAGGGTACTATTATAATAAGGGTAAACAAAATATTATAATAGGTATACCCATAGGACCTCCCAATAAATTGGAAAAAAAGAATGATGTAGAAAAGACTCATATAAAATATGTTATTATCTAATACAAGTTCAATTGACCTATTCTTAATAGAAAATAATATACCAATGAGTTCACAAAAAACATCATCACTTACACACAATTATATGGTTATCTCAAGAAAATCTCAACAAGGAATTATCTCTAGGTAATTTCAATTGAGAACAATAGTATAGATGGACACAAATTATGTAGAAAACATAAATAATACTCAAACACATACAACCAATGTAATGTTATAACAATATACTATCTTAATTGTTGAATTGGGTCTAATTAAGAAATAAAATTTGATAATAAATTGAGCTCATAACAAGTTTCAGCTTGTTGATCACAAAAAAATAGATGATACCGAAATAGCAATAACTTTCACAATTATAAATGAAACTTCAAAATTTAATATGATTTGGAAAGGGAAAAGACTAAGTATTAAAACCCAAAAATTGTTTAGCATAAATCTAATGGAGGCTTAGGAAATTTTATTGGTTGTGGAGCATGGTAGTTAGTTGGGTTGGCGCATGATCATATGCCAATTTGATTCCTAGGTTATGGTGAACTTGTTGAATAGGCAGCAGTTAGATGATGTTAGTTGGCATATGGCTTTGGTTGTTGAACAGATTCTAATTTGGAGCAATCTTTTTATTTTCAACTCTTTCCTATGTTTTTTTTTTTTTGGCTGCAGGAATCGGGTAGCATGACCCCCTATAAACTGTAGTGCGCCTGATAAACTTTTTAATGTGACCGGCGCTGTTGGCGCGATACGCCCTCTGGTACCATGGGGGTGGGGGAGACTAGACCTCGTGACCAACCTCCTAGTATAGGAAAGATTTAGCCAACCGAGCTAGGGCCCCAACCCCAACTCTTTCCTATGTTGCGAGCTATGCACAAACATAATTAGTTGGAAATGTTTTAAAAACTTTGAAAAAAGAAAGCTTGTAGAGGTCAATATGCATGCCGTAAGGCTTGTTTTAAGATTCTAATTTAGAAGTTAGAACATCATTCTTTAAAGGTTCTGATGCTCTTCCACTAAAAGAAGTTAATCAATGGAGTGAATTTCCAATGCATAGGATACCCCCAAATTGTTCTATAGCAACAAACCATCTCTTTAAACAATAAAGAAAAAGAAGCTTAGAAGAAACTTACCAACAGATATGTCGATATGTATAGGATAAAACCCAAATAAATGAAATTTAGCTCAATAAAGAATAGAGAAGATAATTTTTAAGAACTAGAGTATTGATGAGTATGATATACTTTTGTTGAAATTAGGAATATCATTGATTAGCTACCATTCATTAGGCATATCCGTAGTTCCCATTGTTTCTCATAATTCACAAAGGGAAGTCAGAAATAAGAGAGCAGCATTGGTTAAGGAATCATATTATAATAAAAATAAGAAAACAAATATCTTATTCTTGCAAGCTTATGGGAGTGGAAAAAAAAGAAAATGAATTAATATAATGAATTCTTAGTAGGTGCAAATAGAGTACCAATTACACTATATTAAAAGATGCCAACTTGTTTGTTGTAAATGATTTCCTTCTACTGTAATACAAGCCCAACCCACATATTTCCTGATGTATATTAAAGACCCTAGACCTGAAGCCATGACAAGATGTGGATGTGGTATACCATTTTGATATGACAGAGAATAATAGTAGATGAACTATATGTCAAGATTGATAATTATTCTCCATTGTCTTCCTATTTTGAACATGGCACAATCCCATATAATGCATTAGTTTTCCTTCATGGAAGAATGCCAATCAACAATGATATGAAGATCAAGTAGGTTTGGTTCCTTTCTACAATAATGGTGCTATAATATTATGGGTAGTTTGAGATTGGTTTTGGAATGAAAACAAGATACAACAATGATTTTGTGTAAAGTAAAGATGTCATGGACATTAGAAATATGGCCCAAAACATTAAATTTTAAAATTTCAATGAAAAATGAATGGGCGCACCAAAGTTAGAAATTGAAAATGCCAACATCAGAGAATCACACAACATTTGACCTATTCTCTATAATTTCAATAGACATAAGAATACCACCAACATGACACCAAATTTTAGAGAGTATAAGTGATTTGAGCATATGGTGTAGAGGCATAGATTGAGGTTTAAAAGAAAAACTAAGGTAGTCACCTCCCCCAGAAATACATATATACAGTTGTGAAAAATGGCATACCATGTCTCAAATGACAAAAAACTATTCTAAAGGTTTCTATCTAAATGAAAGGCTATTGAAATAGTTCCAAAGATATCTAATAAAACAAGTATGGCAATAAAAAAAATATTGGCCTACCACAAGCTGCACAACACTTCTCCATCGATGTTCCAACAATAACTATGATGCATACTTTTAAACATGCATCTTGATTTGGCTTGTAGATTTAGAGGCTCAAAACCCTATTGTGGTCTTCCTAGCATGCGCAGCCTCCCAATTCTCTCCTAAACTTCCCACGTTTCTCAATCTATTCAATCAACACCCTCTCTATGACTTCTCTTTCCCAAAACATAGCCACAAATTCCTAGCTCCTCCATCATCCTAAACCCATCTTTCTTTCTAATTTTTTTCCTTTCCCCAAATTCATCTTTTGTGCTTTAATGGCATCCATACTATACTCCCACACATTTCTCTGTTTCTTCACTCCTATGTAATTTCTCTACTGCAACCTCACATTTTTCTTTTCCCTCCATTTAACTCTCCTTTCCTTGCAAAAAAATATGCCTCCCCTTTAATGCAAAAGTCCCTTCAGCTTTAATGCTTTGATGGATGTGACTTCCCAACTCCCTAATCAATTGTATCCCATCTAAACATAAATAGCTATGTTGTAGTGCATTCTTACACCATTACTTTGCACCTCTCCTCTTAAATGTCAGGGTAGGGAACTATTTTTTATTTTCAGCTATTACTGATTACACACTTCAAATTACATATCCTACCATCTTGTTGCAAACATCCCCAAAGATGTTGATAATAAAATTTATTTATAGTTAATGAGATCAGACACATATAAGGAAAGGGTCTCCTCAACATTAAAGACATTTCACCTTCTTTTATTTTATCTTGTTGTGCACGGTAATGGTGTTTTCAACCTTTTCACTCGCCTGCCCTCCAAAATTTTACTTCATATACCTAGTACAACCCTTTGTAGTTGAATTTCATAATGACAAAGTGAGATATATTTTAATCAAAGTCTCACGAGTAGGTATTTGTGTCCTCTTATTAGATTCCTTATCAATGTATGACATAATATGAATTGAAACTCCTCTTTTCATCTTCTTCAGTGAAAGAGTAATGAGATTCTCTTATTTATTTTGAACATCTTCTTAAACCTTGATTTAAGATAAGTGTGCACTATCACCACTATATTTTTTAGTCAAAATCACACAATTTTTCATGCTTATTAAGTGTAACAGGGTAATAATTCCATTGGTTAGTTGTAAATAACATAATAAACTCAACCCAGTCAATAATGGAGAACAATGAAAGCAAGAAACATAATAATATGAAACAAAGTAACTTGATTTTCAAGCCTACCTTGAATGACCTCCACTGGCCTTCTCTATCGTGCTAGAAATAGTAGGATTGCCCTCAGATTTGAAGTACAACCATACCCTATGATCAAGACAAGAAAAATATTAAAGATTTGTGAGTGCTCAAGTATTCGATTCCTCAAGCATCTGTGTGTATGAATTGCTAATAACTTTGTGTCTAAAATGGCTTCTGACAGAACCTTTTAAAGAATTCCAAATTGAAAATGGATGGATAGGATTAAAAGTTTATAAAAACCTAAGATCAAAGGATAGGATTCAATGTGATGATGAGCATTAGGGTTAGGGAAACATTAGGTCAAAGTTAGGGAAAGATTTTAAATAAGGGGTTGAGACTTAGCCAATTAAATCAATGGTGAAAAATAAATGAGATATAAAAAAGAGGTAGTTGGAAAATCAAATAATAATATAATTATTTGATTTATGAAGGTTGATTTATGAATTAAATAATGGTTTAATTCATAAATGGGAATGAGATAAAAGACAATAAATAATTGTTTTAATTATTTATTCGATGGGATGGAAAGTGGGTTAAATAAATAAATTTATTTAATCAAAGGATAAATGGTCATGATATTAAATAATTAATAGTAATTATTTATTTATAGGTGAGGGAGAAGCATGGTTGTTATAGAAAAATTTGATATGTAGGTCTAGGCCATTTTTATGTGTCTACATTTTTCCCCTCTTTGACATAATATAAATTATCTCATTGTGTCAAAGAACAAGTCAAAATATGCCCAAGTGTGAAAGTAGGGAGAGGAAGGATGACAAGGATGTAGTGGTATGCCCCCTCGAGAGGACATGGGGGCTCAAAAAACATGAGTGTGCTCTCAAAATGGATGAGAAGATGAGAGGATGAATGAATAGAATAAATGTTAGCATGGAAGACATGGATGTTAGGACAAAAAATAATACTTCAATATTTTTCCAAATAAAATAATAGGCATTGCATAATTGTCATTGGGTGGTAAAATGTGACAAATGGGAAAGAAACACCATGATATGACATAGACCAAGGTGTACAAGGTCATCCACTTGCAAAAAATAGACAGTCACTAACAAGGAATGTCCTAATTCATACTAAGGCTAAGTTGCCCCAATCTTTTTGTCAAGACACAACAAAGACAACAATCAAGGAAAAAAAAGTCATGAGACATCATTGCACCTCTAAATCCTTCATGGGACATCCTCAAGGTAGCTAGTAATATGACCAAGAGACAAAACAATAAAAAGGTAAGACAAAAAAAACTAGAAAAATTCAAGAACCATTCAATATGTTTGCCAATATTTGTTTGTCAAAGGTTGATTGCTTGACAATTTGACAATTTGATGATTTGATAGTCTAATAGTTTTGATAGTTTGACAATTCCTATCATCAAGAAAGACACATCCTGAAAAGGCCAATGACCATGTGATGGAGCCTATTGTTAGGAAAGACGCATCATGAAAAGGAAAATGACATTTTGGCGGGGTCCAATTCCAAGAAGGGCACATCTTAAAGGGGACCATAAAGTGACTAGGTTGACATTATGTTGGAAATTTGACTGATGTTTGACTTGATGACTGACTAGACTATGCTGTCTATTGGTGTGTGATTGGAATGGTGACATTGAAATGACTTTCTTGTGTCCAAGTGTGACTATGTCTGACTTATTTGACCAACATGATGAACCCTAAAGGATTGACCTAGGTGGCCTTGGGGTCTCATTGACTGATGGCCTTGCGTACATCATGCACTTAGAGACCTCATAGTTCGACATGACTCTTGACTTTGTTGAAATCTCAAAGTGTTGAATCATGATTTTATTTGACAACACCTAAGGATTAACCTAATGCCTAGGGGGAACATCAACAAATGGCCTTGCCTACATCTAGTCGCATAGGAAACATAGTTTGATAAGGAAAAATACTGGCCTAACAAAATCATACTCTATTTTTGAGATTTTTTGAAAGTTATTTAGGATGTTTTTGAAATTTTCATAGGTTTTTACTAATTTGGATTTTTGAAGTTTTATTATTTTTGTGTCTTTTTGAAATGTTTTCAATTTTTTTGTCCTTTTTGGGAATATGCTAATCTCCAATGATTAGTGTAGAATCCAATGAAGCTAGGTGTTAGGAAATTTCCCCCAGGTAGGTCTAGGACTAACCAGAAGGGATGGGATGGGATGGGAGTTTATTATGGATGAAAGAGGGAGGAGAAAGGACATGAGATGTCAAACATTTGAAAGTCATGATAAAGATGACTAGGCCTTATCATGGGTGTCAAATGGGAGATGATGGAAAGTAAATGTGTTGTGACTGATGAGGGTGAAATACTAGGTAGAGTGATAGTAGATGACAAAGCAGAGACTGACTGGTACTTATCCAAAGTGCCACTGAAGTGGTTTCCACTATTGGACAAATTATTTCTCTTCTTTTTTTAAGCAAAAGGCATGGAAGCCTATACATATTATAAAATATAATTTTTACATTATTTCAGAGAGTCCCAGTTTAGAAAATATGTGAAAATATGCTGATAGTTGATGAAAATTCAGCTTTTAATATCCAAATCTACTAATTTAACTAGCACCCTTAAACCTACTATTGATAATATCTGGGTATGTGTAAGATCATCATGGAAAAAATAGGCCCTTAAGTGGCAAAAAAATTAGAAAAGTTAGAGTTAGGCAACTTGATGTAAAAATTTGAATAAATTATCTATATTATATAAAAAATATGTAAGAATAGAATTTGTAGAAAATTGAATGTATTTTTTAAACTACTAGGTTTGTTTTAAAAAAAAAATCTATTTAGTGAAAATTTGAAATTTCAATGTAGTAGTACTTATATTTTAGGGAAAAAATAAGAAGTAGGTGTCTGTCTAACCACCCTAACCACAATAAAATGATAATATTTTTTTATAATATTTTAGATATAAGTAGAAGACTCATGTCACGATGTGATGCATATTTTTTTGTAATTTTTTTCCAAGTAAATAATTAATTATGAATTTTTATTACAACTTTTAAAAAATATAAAAAACTTGTATGTCTAACCACCTTAAATTGGTGAAAACTTCATGAAATTCAAATTTTCTTTATTTAATCCTATAGTATGTGAAGCATAGAATGTGACACATGTTTTGGATTCAAAAAAGTGATACCATTTGAAATCTATCGATGTTTTTCAATCAGTCTATCAATCAGGACTTTAGTCGTAATTTGAATAGAAAATAAATAATAATTACTTATTAAACTCAAAGTAAAACATAATTTATATTAGTGGAAAGCTAAGAATCTCCTTTAAAACCCATTTTTCGTTTCATAAATTTTGGGTAAAAAATAAGTCGTCAGCTACATACCCATCATATTACATCTTTTTGGCCTATCATGATCCATCACATACCCATCTCGACATACATTTTGATTAGCTATTTCATAAACCCTTGTGGAGCCAAAAAACCAAAAAACCCTAGAAACTACATGTACTACTCTTCCTTAAAATCTCCATGGATTGAATTTTGTCTTGAATTTCCAACTTCCTAGTCAGCTAAAGTCCTCTCTCAAACATGCTTTGATGACCAACAAAATTACTAGGTAACTACATTGGATGAAACATCCTCACATTGGAAGAGTTAAAATTCACTGGAAAACTCTTGGTGGCCAAACATTATGAACAACCTAAGCTTATTCAGAATATTGAGCAAATGAAGGAACCCTAAGTTGCAAGTCCAATTGCAAACTAGGGCATAATATTTTTCTCTTATATCTACCTCCATGACTATGCACACGCAACAGCGATTCTTCCTAAGTGCCCTTAGAAAAATATTATCATTCTTATATTGTAAAGCTAGTCTGATAGCATCATAAAATTCTTCAAACGCTTGTTGTCACGACACAAAACTCCCTGGCACCAGTGTACCCATCTCCACTAAAGATATTATATTCCTGTACTACTTTAAGAATATAATTATCTAGCACATATTGAAAATTTACATATTTCCTAGCCAATTTCTCAATTTTGTTCAAAGAATGGACCAAATACACTGCATTAGAGAGGAAAATTGAAATCACTTGGAATGGGAAAAGAAGATGTTGTGCCCTTGGACGTGTAGCATCCACCCCCAACACCATGTGAATACAATCTTCGACTCTACCACAATCAATCTTGAACATAAGGTTGAGAGAATCTTGAGATAGATAATCTTTGAAGGGCCTCTCCCATAGCTTGATTGGTAAAAACACTCTAAGGTTCCATGGGAAAAAGGCCATTTCACATCTATCTCAATTGGAACAACCTAGTTTCAAATACTGCACACAAAAAAGCCTATTTTCATGATTTTTTTTTTGTTGTCACCAAGACGCTTGTTTGCTAGGTTTTCATCAAGGTAACGATTTGTTGATTTTTCATTTTTTTTGTATTTTTATGGTTTTAGCATGGCTCTTTGAAGCTATGTATAGAGCTTGTGTAGGTGTAAGTTGTTGATAGGCTTTGACAAATGTTCCCCTTCAAGTGTGGACAACGAATAAGCACCAGAAAAAAAAGATGTTGTTATGACATATGGAACCAACTAGTTGGGCTCAAATTTTTCGTGTTTCTCATGGTGTGCTTGATTTTTTTAGATTCTCCATCAACACTAAGTCATCGATGTTGAATTATTTAATCAAACACTTTTGTTGTAACTATGGAGAAGATAGTTTTGATATTCCTGTAGATGAGTCAAGGCCTTCTGTTTGCGTTTGTCAAGCAATTCTAACTCCTGCAACCATGATAAACAATATTCCACATAATCAATAAGTCCTTTCATGGAGACCCATAAGGAGGGTACTAGGGTCTAGGAATGTAATTAGTCATAGATATTTTGGTACTAGGCCCGGATTAGGGCCAACAAGCTCAAATATCATTTTGGATTCTAGGACATCAAAGGTAGGGACCAACAACTATTCCACTAAGAACTCATACCATAACATACTATTAGGAATATCCAAAAGAGACACAATAGTGGCCATGGCATCTACTACTTTATTTTGAACACACGACACTTGGTAAAAGGAGATGTCTGCAAAGTACTACTTAAAATTGTTAACCATTCTTTTGTATTGGGTCAATTTCTCATCTTTAGTGTCATAGTCATCATTGACTTGTCAGATGACCAATTGAGAATCACCAAAGACCTGCAGAGTTGTAATTTTCCATTTTATAGCCATGTGCAATCCTGTTAGTAAGGCCTCATATTCTACAATGTTTTTTGTACATGGGAAGGTTATTCTGAATGATTTGGGTATAGTGTCACCTTGAGGGGTGATGAATAGTATTCCTGCACCTAATCCATGACTAGTGTATGAGCCATCAAAATATAATTTCCATGTTACTCCTGTGTCTAGTCTGAAAATTGACTCATCAGGAAAGTCTAAAACCAAAGGGTGATTGACTTATGTGGGTGCATCTGCTAATTGGTCAGTGATGACTTGTCCTTTTATTGCCTTACATTCCACATACTGAATGTTGTATTCATTGAGTGTCATGACCCATTTAGCAAATCATCCTATTAATGCCACCCTACTAAGTAGATATTTCAGAGGATCTATTTTTGCTACAAGCTTAGTCTGATGGTTTAACATATAGTGTCTTAGTTTTTGTGTGGTGAAAACCATTGGAAGACAAGTATGTTTAATTGGAATATAGTTAAGCCCATATTCCACCAAAGTACAACTAATATAATAGATTGCTTGTTCCTTTTCTGGGTATGTGTAGGATCATGGAAAAAATAGGCCCTTAAGTGGCAAAAAATTTAGAAAAATTAGAGTTAGGCAATTTGACATAAAAATTTGAATAAGTTATCTATATTATTTCAAAAATATGTAAGAATAGAATCTATAGAAAATGAATGTAGTTTCTAAACGACTAGATTTTTTAAAAAAAAAAAATCCTATTTGGTGAAAATTTGAAATTTCAATGTAGTAGTACTTAAATTTTAGCGAAAAAATAAGATGTAGGTGTCTGTCTGACCACCCTAACCATAATAAAATGATCATATTGTTTTGTAATATTTAAGATATAAGTAGAGGACTCATGTCCCGATGTGATGCATATTTTTTTGTAATTTTTTTCTTAGTAAATAATTAATTATGAATTTTTTATTACAATTTTTAAAAAATATAAAAAACTCATATGTTTGACACCTTAACATGGTCAAAACTTCATGAAATTATTTTTTCCTTTTTTTAATCCTATAGTATGTGAAACATAGAATGTGATGCATATTTTGGATTAAAAAAAAGTGATACTATTTGAAAGCTATAGATGTTTTTCAATCAACCTATCAATCAGGACTTTAGTCGTAATTTGAATAGAAAATGAATAATAATTAATTATTGAATTCAAAATAAAGTATAATTTATATTGGTGGAAAGTTAAGAATCTCCTTTAAAAACCCTTTTCATTTCATCAATTTTGGGTAGAAAAATAGTTGTCAGCCACATACCCATCATATTGCAACTTTTTTGGCCCATCATGATCCTACACATACCCTTCCTCATGGTCATTTTGACCTAGAAATGCCCCTAGGTCATCTGTAGTGGATGAGATGTACATAATTAAGGGTTTTCCATCAATAGGCAGCATTAGGATGGGAGGTGTCAAGAGACACTCTTTAATCTGTTGAAAAGATGCTTCACACTTTTTAGTCCAAATGAAAGGAACTCCCTTGCATAATAAATACTAAAAGTTTGACATTTATCTGCAAGTTGTGCAATGAAGTGTATAATAAACTAGAGTCAGCCTTCTAGTGGTCAAAGTTGACTAATTCATGTAGGTTGAGGCATCTCTAATATTGCTTTGACTTTTGTCAGGTCTACTTCAATGCCTCAACAAGAAAAAATGTATCCCAAAAGCTTTCCTAATGTCACACTGAAGAAACATTTCTTTGGATTTAGGTGGACCTTATATTATTATAGTTGGTTGAAAATATTGTCTAGGACTCTTAAGTGATCATCACGTGTCAAATATTTTTGCAAAAGTTCATCAACATAGTCTTCCATGAGATCATGAAATATGGTGGTCAAATCTCTTTGATAGGTTACACCTACAATTTTTAGTCCAAAGGGCATGACATTCCAATAGTACATACCCCATGGGAAAGTGAATGCCATCTTATGTTGGTCTTTAGGAGTGATACAAATTTGATTATACCTTGAGAAGCCATCCATGAGGGACATCCTGTAGCTAGCTATTAGGTCCACTATGATGCCTATATTCGGGAGGTAGAAGTCATCCTTTAGACATGCTTTGTTCAAGTTTTAGAAATCTATGTAGATATGGATTTTTCCATTTAGTTTTACCATTGGTACAAGGTTTGAGATCTAGTCTGCATAGTCAATAGGTCTTATGAAACCAACATTGAATAATTTCTTAAGTTCAACATTGACCAGCTTAGCTATTTGAGGGTACATTTTTCTAAGCTTTTGTTTGATTGGCATTGTATTAGGATGCAATAGTAGATGATGCAAGACCAACTCGGGATCCAACCCTAGCATATCAGCATGAGACCATGCAAAATTAATTTGGTATTCTATGAAAAATGCTTGAAATTTTGGTTTTTCCTCTTCTATCAAGGATGTTGCAAAGAGAATAGTCTTAGGATTATCTACAGTACCAATGTTGACTTCTATTATGTCTTCGATCAACATTGAGGATCTCTCTTGATTGTTAGGGAGAAATTACAACCTTCCATCCTCAAGTGCCTCAAAGAGGTTTTCCCCTCAGATACGTCCTTTCTTTTTAATTTTTCTTGGTTAGAAGGAACCTTGTGGTTTTCACCTAAAGACCATTCATTTTTTATTTTATGTTGGTCATTTTTGCAACTAGAGGGTGGGACAGTCTTACCAAAATATGTTGTAGCATCAATATTTATAGTGAATCCAACCTTATGGTCCCCATATGGTATGCCCTATTGTAGTCCCATAAATTCAACGATGGCCTCATCATTTTCAAATATATCCAAGGTAGGTGGATCTTGTTGGTCCCAACCGATCAATTATGGGATGTCATCATCGATGTTAGTGAAGGATGGTGAAGTAATTGATAGGGTAAGGACAAAGGTATTATCAGGGTCCCAAAAGGATTCTATCTAGGCTTTTCCATTTGTGGTCTTTGGTGGGTAAGGTTCATGAAAGGAATGAACATGAATATTGATATCCATGAGGTTGGTAAAGGATGGACAAGGTATGCCAAACTCCTAAAAGACATGATCAAGCACATAGTCACTTGTGGTATAGGAATCCAACTCATATTCATTAGAATTGATGTCACCATAATAGTTATCAGTAGGATCTTCAGATGTCTCAACATCTTTTGAAGCACTCACATCCTTATTTGAAAGCAGCTTAGTACTTGGAGTGCCAATCTTAATTGGTACAAACGGGTATGTGCAGGATCATAATGGGCCAAAAAGTGGCAATATGATGGGCATGTGTAGGGTATGTGGCTGATCACTTTGTTTTACCCAAAATTGATGAAATAAAAAGAGTTTTTAAAGTAGATTCTCATCTTTCCACCAATATAAATTATGTTGTACTTTGAATTTAATAAATAATAATTATTCATTTTCTATTTGAATTATGATTAACGTCTTGATTGATAGGCTAATTCAAAAACATCCATAGCTTTCAAAAGGTATCACATTTTTTGAATCTACAACATGTGTCAAATTCTATGATTCACATACTATAGGATTAAAAAAGAAATGAATATCATGAAGTTTTGACCAAGTTAAGGGGGTCAGACATATGAGTTTTTATATTTTTTAAAATTTGTAATAAAAAAAATCATAATTAATTATTTACATGGAAAAATATTACAAAAAAATATGCATCACATCCATACATGTGTTGTCTACTTATATCTAAAATATTATAAAAAAATATTATCACTTTATTGTGGTTAGGGTGGTTAGACAGACACCTACTTCATATTTTTTCCCTGAAATTTAGGTACTACTGCATTGAAATTTCAAATTTTCACAGAATAGGATTTTTTTTTAAAACCTAGTAGTTTAGAAACTACATTCAATTTTCTATAGATTCTATTCTTACATATTTTTGAAATAATATAGATAACTTATTTAAATTTTTATGTCAAGTTGCCTAACTTTGATTTTTCTGATTTTTTCACCACTTAAGGGCCTATTTTTTCTATGATGATCTTGCATATACCCAAACCATAACATTGAGTTCTTTGGTCACTTAAGAGGCATCAAGGGTTCTCTGATTCCATTTTTATATATACCAAGTCCACTGATTCCATCATAACTCTTTTGTTTCATGAGCTCAAAACCTTTTCCATATTGTTATGTTTGTAGTAGTGACAAATCTTCCTCGTCTTTATGAATCCAAGCTAAAATATCATCAATGTATTCTTTGTTTAACTCTCCCCATTTTGTGATGGTAGTGGTGGGTGGAACTTTAAAGGAAAATTTGGGTTCCATCTTGAAGCAAGGCCTACCATGAGACTAGGGAGACTTAGGCAGCTTTGTGATGCAATAGGTAGTATTCAGTTTATACTCACCACAACCTTTGTCTTGGATCTTGATTTTGGGGTTGGTAGATAGGGTTTTGGATGTGGATGATTTAATGATGGTGGAGAGATTGATATAACTAGATGAAGTGGATGTAGAAGTGGATGTGGAAGCTTCTCGATTGATAGGCACCTGACATTCGAGGACTCCCCTTAAATTAGTGCAACATTGGAAGGGATCAAGATTGGAAATGATGGTGACTTTGATGCCATTATATGGAAATTTCAAGCATTGATGATAGGTGGAAGGCACAAATTTCATGGCATGAACCCATGGTCTACCGAGGAGAAGGTTATATGGAAGTTCAAGACCCAAGACTAGGAATGTGGTGTCCATAACTTTGGGGACAACTCTGATAGGGAGTGTGATAACACCCTTTGAAGAGTTTTCTTCATCATCATAGGCCTTGATTACAATGCTTTTAGTTGTGTCTACATATTCTTTAGAATAGCTCAATTTTCCTTGACCAATTTTGAGGTGAAAATGTTCAGACTAGTTGCGCCATCTACCAGGATTCGTCTGACCATGTGTTGATGGAAAAATACTTCAAGGTACAATGGGTCATTATGGTTAGAATTAATTGTGTAGAGTAGTATTTATCAGAAAAGGAGACAAGGAGTGAATTATCCAGCTATCCAACCATGGTTTCAAATCGATTAACATCTAGGTCAGTAGGAACAAAGGTTTCCTTCAAAGCCTTATCAAGGATAGCATTGTGTTTAGGTGGTAGGCGTAACAACTCAAGGATAGAAATGTGTGTGGGTGTCTTTCCCAATTGGTTGATAAGATTATATTGGTCTTTAGATTGTGGATACTTTGAAGAAGGACCAAATAAAGTAACCTTAGCCTTGTGAGTAGTGATAATGCATTTAGGAACCTTTTTGATGGTGATTGTGTTGACATATTCATCAGAAACATATAGGTGATCAATTATTGTTAAGTAATAAAAGGTAGTCCTAGCATAATTGGTTTGATTCTCTGTCTTTTGACCTGAGGTGGAGGGCTTTCCCAAACCATGGTCTTGTAATGGATTTTTGAAAACCGTATGATCTTGGTTGGAAGTTTTTTGTTGTCGTTCGACTTTTATGGTACCATTTTCAATTAGGTCTTGGATTATGTTCTTCAATTGACAACATGAGGAGCTCTTGTGCCCTTTGATGCAATGATAATCACAAAAGTCATTTTCATCCCATCAAGAGGGTTCGAATTGTCCAGGGTCATATGGTTTGGGCTCTAGGAGCTATATAATGTGTGCTTGTATTAGCTTCTTATGGACATATTCAATTGGTTCTAGTAAATGGGTGTATTGTCTCCATGGGTATTGTCATGGTTGTCTTGTGGGTCCTCAATCTTGAGTACCTTGTACCATGCTAGCTATTTGGTTGGAAACATATGGCATGTTTTTATTTGCATAGGGTGTTTTGAGAGTCAATGTGGGTCCTATTTTGTTCACAACTTTTGCATCAATGACTCCATCATTTGTGGCATTCTTATTGTGGGACCAAAATATTCTTTTGTCATTAGAGGTCTATTGGTTGTGTGTGTTTTTTTTTTTCCATATGCAAGTTTACCTTGGGTGATTAGGACTTTTTCAAGTATCATGCCTTTCTTAACTAAGTTTGAAAATGTGGCACAACAATGTACTTGTAGAGGGTGTTTCAACTTTGACTTGAGGTTTTCTATGAACATGTCCACTTTTTTTTTTTAGAAATCTTCATAGGAAATCGAATTTCCATACTACACCATCTTTGAAAGAAATTAATAAAGGGGTCTCCTTCATCTTGTGTCAAGTGGCATAAGGTAGCAATTGTCACATCATTGTTAATGTTGTAAGCATAATTTTCCATGAATTTATTGGTGATGTCATCCCATGACTTTATAGACCCTTTAGTTATCAGTGAAAACCATTCAAGTGTAGGACCAAGAAGACTTCTAGGGAATAGTCTCAAAAGGTAGGAGTGATTGTATGCAACATCCATGCAAGCAGTGATGAATTTTCGTATGTGATCAAGAGGATTGATCTTTTCCTTATACTTGGTGAAAGTAGGGATGACATACCCAGGAGGGAAAGTAGGCATGTATATGCTAGTGTCATATGGATAAGGGCGTAAATCATGTGAGGAATATGTCTTCTTGTTTGACACTTGCATCCCTTCCACTTTCTTTTGTAGGGAAGTCAATGCATCTATTATGAGATTGTTGGAAACATTGTTACGAGCTCCCATATTTGTGTTGTGTGGTCCAATTTTTTTTTTGAGATGACATGTTTTGGTTTGGAGCATTGTGCATATGTGGTGGATTTTCAGTGTAGCAATGAGTAGGAATGTGTAAGTTAGGATGTGAGAAGTGGTTGAGCAATGTTGCATTTGTTGGGTGTGTTGTTTGTGTAGTTGGTTTCCCAAAGGGACTCTTTGTGTATTCATATGATATGTTAAGAGTTTGTGTCATTTGGGATTCTTTTCCTTGTTGAAAAATATTATAACCCTGCTAAGTGTTTGTATTTTGACTATGTGGGGTGTTCATGTTTTGGCCTTGCAAGGTGTTTGTATTGATATGATTACCTTGTGACATGGTTTTGGTGTTTTATTGAGGTCCTTGTGACATTTTTCTTGTGTTTGATTGAGGTCCTTAGATGAGAACCCATCTCACCTTAGGTCTACCAAGGATGTTAGATGTGGATGCCCCTATGGCCTAAGATGATGATCCAAAGGGAGTAAATGTTGAGCCAAAGGAGTGTGTTGTAAATAATGGTTGTGATGTGGTTTGTTGGCATGGGGTGTGAGATAGATTGTGTTGCAAATAAGGATGAAGTATTGGGAGTTATGGTATTCAGGCTTGTTGTTCCAATGGGTATGGAAATGGTAAGTTGTGGTGTAGATTTCCCTTGGCTTGTTTGTGTGTTTTTCGTGGGTGACATTGCTGCATGTAAGTCATTGACATAAAATCCTTGAGGTAGTTGAACTCCTTCATGTAATAGTTTGGATAAATATCGTTCGGGGTCCAACATGACAATTTTGTCTATAATAGAGGCTACTTCATGATTTTTTTCGGCGACCTCTACTTCTTCTATGAACACATTTCCATCTTTGTCTCTAACAAGGAATTGTTCGAAAGGATTGTGTGTCTTTGGTTGTTGATAAGATATAGACCCCAAGTTGGCATGATCATGACTCTCAAGGTTGGTATTGTTGTGAGGATCATTAGTGGTATTGTCAAAGTTGAGGGTGCTAGTGTAATTGTAAAGGTCCTCATCATCATGAAAGAGATCCATTGCTCAACGTTTCTTTTATAATCTAGTTTCAACCATATAAGGCTTTCTCAAAATGAAGGTGGATGGTATGAGACTAAGACTATGTTTTTTGGGTTTTTTTTTTTGAAAAGGGTATGCCTAAATGTATTGCAACTATGTTTTTGGTATTTTTGGTAGTTTAGGATGAAAGATGTCTAATTTATGCAACAAGACTAAAAATGATAATGTTGGATGTTGTGAAGTCTAGAATGTATGAAAATTATCTTTTAGGTCTAAAATGTTGTTTTATGATGGATGCAAATGAATAAGTGATGATGGATACCTATCATGAACATGATCACTTTTAAAAGATGTAAGAATAAGATCACTTACTATTCGAGGGTAAACCAATGTTTCAACTAGTATTGTCAAATGGCCTTTTTCTAGGACAAGTGAAAAGAGTGACAAGGTGAGTTTACCAACTAGATTTGTGAGTAGGAAATTATCACCAAAATGACAAAGGACTATGTTGAAAAGTGACTTGGTAAAATGAAAATATTTTTTTGAAATGTGTGCCAAGGTATGGAGAGTTCTATCCTAAAATACACAAGGTGTCAAGCCTAAAAGTTTAAAAAAGGTAGCCTAATGGGATGTTTAGGTATTTAAGCAATGAGGATGCTAAGGTACCTAAAATGGTGACCAAATAATGGAATGATGATATGCAAGGAGAATTGAGCAAGTTTCTAGTTTTAAACAAGAATCACAACAAGAAGTTGGTCTGAAAATGGATCTCAAGAGTTAGATATGATTTTGGCAAGAGTTTGACCCAATTTTGATTGTTTGGTTTGAAACTATTGTGTGTTGTAATGTTGTGAAATGTTGCAATTTTCAAGTGTAAGGTTTGTTTTCTTGTTTGTTTGAAATACACACACATAAAAAATAAGAAAACAAAAAGTCTTTTAAGTTTGATCTTGAAAAACACTTTGAAAACACTTTGCACAACCTAATTGGAAAGGGATTGTATACTTGGTGTAGCTCACTGAAATACCCCAGATCAATGTTGAACACCTCTTCTTCTCGAGAGTGGATAGCTTAGAAGTTTGGTGGCACAAGCTCCCCCTTACAATGCACTCACTTCTTGGGCTCACATGCTTTGAATTCCACAAAGAGGAATTTTCTATCTCTACTCAAGGGATTCAATAGTGAGTATCTTCAGGCATGATACTATACCCAACACTATTCCAAGCAATGACCAAAAGGTAAGGCTTCTAAAAAAAATGGGGTTCTAGTGAATAATCAGGGACATGGCACCTCGCAAGTGTCCAACAAGCCACTTAAGGCTTTAATCATTCTACTAAGGGCTCTTATACCTTTAAAAAAAAGGTAAGTACCCTGTTTCAAATGACACTATAGGACTATGGATTACATACTATGAGGACTTGATAGTTTAGTCTTATCCTTTTATATTCCAACCTAAGCGAAAAACCAGTTGGAGTTGTTACCTCTTTCAAGAAAGGCCGCTCTAAAGGTAGCAAAAGAAAGACAAAGATGTTATTTTTGATCACCCAAGATCACACAAAGCACAAGGGGAGTTCATACACAAAAACCTTTGCCTCACACTTGAATAATGTTCATTTTAATTTCAAAATCTAAATATGTGGGTGGTTATACAAAATGTCTAAAGGTTTTTCTAGTTCTCAAGATCACCAAATGGTGTGAGAGAAGCACATACACACCTAGAAACAAAATGAAAACCATAAGACAATGCAAACACTAGTAAATTTTAAACTTGTTTATGATGTCAACTCAAGCACTCAAGTTATTTTTAGGCCCACTAATCAATCTATATGGAAAAGGAACTCAAGATAAAGCACACTAAAACAAAAGCCCTACAAAACATGATTAGTAGTTTTGACTTCCATTCTTTGACAAGTGAAAGTTTAGTGTTATAATTTTCAAATATGATCATTTGAACCTGCAAAAAAGGTAAGAGATTAGTCACAAAAATAAAAATTAAACTAAAATTAAATAAAATGACATCAATCTAATTAAGAAAAAATAAATATTAATCTAAATAAGTTAACCCAAAAAAAAATCTAAATTATTCTAGATTAAGGCTATCTAAAATTGATCTAAAGATTAAACTAACAAAATTAATCTAGGTTAAAATTAATTATTAAAATTAATTATTAAAATTAATCTAACAATTAATCTAACCTACCATTCACAAAATTAAAAATCAACTAAATCTATTCAAAATCTAAATTAGAATAATCTAAATCATCCAAAATTAACCTAACTCTAAAAACTATCAATTTTATCTAAATTAACAAAATTAAGAATACCTGACAAAATTTACCAAACATGATTAAATTTTTAAATGTAAATAGGAAAAAAATAAAAAATGAAATGAACTAAATTGATCTATCTAAAATATAATCTAAATTAAACTAAAAAATTAAATTAAATTGAAAATATAAATTAAAATCTAAATTTAAAATTTAAACCAAAAATCTAAAAAAATATAAACTAAAATAATAAAAATCTAAATTAAAAATCTAAACTTGAAATCTACATTAAAAATCTAAAAAACCTAAAATCTAAAAAATTTAGAATCTAATTAAAAAAATACAATTTAGACTAAATCAATTTTAAAATCTAATTAAAAATAAAATAAAATCTATACTGAATCAATTTTAAAATTTAATTTAAAACTAAAATCTAACTAAATCTATTTTAAAATTTAATTAAAAAAACTAAAACCTAACTAAATCTATTTTAAAATCTAATTAAAAAAATTAAAATCTAACTTTAAATCTAATTAAAAAAATAAAATCTAACTAAATCTAATTTTAAAATTAATTTAAAAAAACTAAAATATAATGAAATCTAATTTTAAAAATTAAAAAAAAAACTAAAATCCAATGAAATCGATTTTAAAATATAATTAAAAGAAACTAAAATCTAACTAAATCTATGTTAAAATCTAAACTTAAAGTGTACATTAAAATCTAATTAAACACAACTAAATCCACTAAGTCAAAATGAAATCTATTTAAAAATGGTGTACAATCATGAAGGATAGCAGAAGTTGTCCAAAGCTAGAAGTAGCACGCCAATTTGTCTTGGCTATTGAAGCAAAACAAAAAACTCATGAAGAGAACGCACTACTAGTGAAATTCAAGCAAAGCCATCAAAAGCTGGAAATAATACGTAAGAAGCTGGAAGTAGTGCACCAAAAACTACTCAGAAGTTCTTTTTAAATGAAATTGGAGCAACTTCTTCTACAATGCATTTTGTAAGCACTATCAAATGATCAGAAAGCTAGAGCAGAAGTATTTCCCTGACAAGAGGTTTAGAGAAAGATTTTGTTGATGCCAAATGAGAATAATAAGCTCAAACCCAATCACATTGGCTACACAAGTAGAAAAAAATATGTAGAAAAAAGGCAAGATACAAATGAGCGACAGTAGTGAGTGGGATGGTGTCAAGCGTTTGTCTCAAGATAAGGCACAAAAGTTCTTAACATTCCCAATTTTGATGAAGTCTTAGATGCACCCTATATAGTAACAAGGAAGTCTGAGCTCCCAACTAGATGGAATGGTCCTAAATAAACTTTGTTTTCTATCGATAAACCAAAAGGATCAATTTCATTTACAGCTTCTGGAATAATAACATAAGGCATAGAGATAAAGAGGGGTGTATGCTAGGGGTGTGCCTATTATGATAGTGTGTGAAATATCCTTGAAAAAACTTAGACTTGACAGAAACTAGACATTCTAAAAGAAAAATACCCACCCTCATGCATTAACAAATAGAGGAGACCTGATGAGATTTGGAAACTAGAGGCCCAGAGGATGAAACCTACCTTGACCAAGAACTATTGATAGCTTGTCTCACCTGCTACAAATATTTACTATGGATGGTTGAAAAAGGTGGCTTGGTTGGTTGAAGTTGGTAGCAAGTGGTTGTGACAAACTCTGTTGGCTTCAATAAGAAAAATGTGTAGACATAACTAATTTATTCAAACAACAATAAATGTAGTGAATAATGAGTTCTTAGCTGGGCGAATTGGAATGGGTGAAGGAAACCTCTGTGCAAGTCCAGATTGGATGCCTCAACATGTAGATGATGGCTGTTCTATTGAATGGTGTTGTGTTTCCTTGAGAGACCACAAATTGTTGAAGAAGAGTCCCACACCTTGCGTTTTCTCCTCCAACCTCTTAGAAGATGTCGCACCTACTCCAAGAATACTTAGCTATAGTTGGGCTGCACTTTTTAGCTGTTACACAAACACAAAAAACCTCCACAATGGCAAATAGTGCTATATTTTGATTGCATTCAAAAAAAATTATAATCAGCACAGAAAAGTAAATAGATCTCTAAGATGAAATAATAGTCTAAATAAATTTCAACAGATATATTCAAAGCTGTCAGGTTCACCAAATGTAATAGGGTAAGAATTTCGTTGATTAGTTGTAAATAACATAATAAACTCAACACAATCAACAATGGAGAACAATGAAAGCAAGAAACATAATAATATGAAACAAAGTCACCTGATTTTCAAGCCTCCCTTGAATGATCTCCATTGACCTTCTCCATCTTACTACAAATAGTAGGATTGCCCTCAAATTTGAAGTGCAACCATAGCCTATGATCAAAACAAGCAAAATATTGAAGATTTGTGAGTGCTCAAGTATTCAAATCCTCAAGCATCTATGTATGAATTGCTAAAAATAACTTTGTGTGTCTAAAATGGCTTGAGAAAGAACCTTTTAAAGAATTCCAAATTGACAATGGATAGCTAGTATTAAAAGTTTATAAAAACCTAAGATTAACGACTAGGATTGAATGTGATGAGGAGCATTAGAGTTAGGGAAACATTAGGTCAAAGTTAGGGCAAGCTTTGAAATAAAGAGTTGAGATTTAGCCAATTTGTGTCATAGAAAAATGGCCCCTTGTCATTTTCATGGCCTTTTAGGTCTTGTTTCATGGTGTTGGAACTATGTTGCTCTAATTTTATATTGTATCATGGCTTGAAAATGCTTATTTAGGTACTAAAATTCAAAGAACAACATCTTGTGAAGGTGTTGTGAAGTGTGTTAAGACATTTCTTCATTCTTCTAGACTTTATTTAATACAATTTACCTAAAAATCACCTTTTTTTTTCTTATCAAAAAGTCCTATATTGAAGTGTTGTAAAGTCTTGTAATGAGCCTTCATGCTTTTCTAGGAACATCTTCACTATTTACACCTTTCTCATGCTTTTATTTTTCCTTTTTACGCCCTCATATGACTTAATTAATTGTATTTTTGAATGTTATCCTGACAAATAACATTAAATACAATATTATTCTTGTCTATTTTTTTAGGTCCTAGGTGGGACCCATTCGCCATGGGTGGCAATGAGCTCCCCTTGGCCCCAAATTCAAAATATTTCAAATTTCCTTTTGGGATTTTATTCAAAAACACTTGATTTCAGCCTGTGATGAGGTATGAATGAATAGTAAGGCACAAGAATTGTATAAACAAGTGATTTTCATCTCATTTCAACACCCCATTCATCAAATTCACTTATCCACCTATACATTCAAGCATTCAAGCATCTTACTCAATTAAAGCACTTTTCAAGCACTTTGAACATGCCATTGACATTACTTTAGAATTAAAATATTAAGAGTTAGGTGAGTGGATATCATTTACATGTTATTACTTTATGTTTCTCTTGCATTTCATTATCTTTTTAAGGGTTTAATTACCAAAAGTGGGGTTTGACCAAGGAAAACCCCTATTCACTAACCCTAATCATTTTTCAACTTTTTCTTATGTATTTGCAGCCTTTTGTTTGTAGATTTGACAGGCTATAAGGTGTTGAAAATTGATTTTCATGTCAACTAGGACCTTCATGTCAACATAAGTCAAATTCAAGCTTAGAGAGACTTATTTGTCCATTTTCTATAGATTTGACTTTAGCGGACAAATAGACATTCCCAAATTTGGTGTTGCAGAGTTGTGGCCTAGTTTTTCAAAAAAATGGGAGAGGACTGATTCACCACCTATGGTGAATGAGTTCCACCTTAGGATTGGAAACTTGCACTTTTTCAAATTTCAGATCCCAACAAATAGAAATCAGCTCATGACAATTTTTCATTAATAGGACTAATTCGCTGCCTTGGGCGAATGAGTCCCACAATGAAAAATTAGTAAAATTCATTAGCATTCGAGACATTCCAGATAGTTCATATTTCATCTAGGTGCACTCAACTTTAACCCTGTATCTTCTGTTCTGCACAATTTCTTCATTTTAATAGTTGTTTGCATATATCACAATGTGTTTTCCAACATAGCTTAAATTGCACTTTTGCATTCATTTTATTTCATCTTAATTAGCCAATTTCATTTATTTAAGATCATTTACATCATATCACATTGCACACATCCTAATTTGAGTGTTACATAAGCATTTTGGACCTCAATCTCTCTCCTTTTAGGTGAAAAACCTTAGAAGTGCAAGAGTAAGCATTTTAGGTTCCCAAAATCTATGTCAGATTTTGGTGAACCCAACATTTGAACACTTTAAATATATTATTGCATTCATATCTTGCATCCTATTTTCCATTTTCATTAGCATTCAATTAGGGCATTGATTTGTTATTGCATTCTAGGACCTTTCATTTTGCATTAGTGAAACATTCATTTAGTTTTCTTTTTTGCAGTCAATTTCATTGAAAAGAGTAAAAAAATGCATTCCGCATCTATAATTTTATTCTGTAGAACATTTCAATCACTCTTAAAATTTTGAAAGACACAAAAAAATTGCATCTTGGGGCTCATTCACCACCCAGGGCGAATGAAACCCTTTGCAATTTCTAGACAATAGTTATGTGCTTTTCTCTAGCATTTTTCTACATTTCTATTTTTTGTATTTTCATCTTTGTTACTGTTAACATATTTTTTTTATTTGCATTTAACATTCTTAGATTAGCTTGCATTTCCATCCACCCTTCCTTTGTGGTACTTGCATGAGTTTTTGGTGCCCCGTTGATAATACTTTAGTGAGAAGAATTTCTAGACTCATGGAAATTCATGATAGAACTTTTGTTGTGGACCTTGGGATCTCATGAGGTCCTACTCCTAGTATAGACAATGGTGCATTAGGCCTTGACAATACCACTCAGATGCCTTCACCTTTCCATCCTATGCATGTTGAAAACCAAAAAAAATCCCTTCCGCAAGAAAAGGTCATTAATATTCATTAGGGATTTGCACATTTACAACAAGATTTGTCACTTGAAAACATTTCCACCATTGCTATACCTGCTATTGAGAACCTTCATTGCCTAATTGAGAGTGATGATGGCTTACAAGTGCTGAAACAAATTGACAAGATTTACAATAAACGTGCCTCTTCAAATGCCCAATCCACAAACATTCTTGTAAGCCAAGGAGCACCTCAAGTTCCTCCCCATTCAATTATAGCTCCTATACCAATTTACACCAATCCTCAAGTCCACACAACTATGCATCAACCTAATTATGTGGCTACTTATTTCTTGATTTCCACTAGCATTCCTACTTCTTTTGTGGCATCACAAGCTCCTTCCACCACTTTCACACCCCTTAGCATTCCTTTTCACTTCCCCTAACATCACCTACACTCCATTACCATTTTCCCTTCCACCTCAACCCAATTATCCTAATCTTTTTATTAAACAAATCCTTAGGACTGTTTCATCCATGCAACACCAACTTTCCACCATTAGTCAAGGTCAAACTGCTCCACCAACATATCTTGTCCGCAACAGCCCCTTATCATTAGAAATATTACATACACCAATGCCACAAGGGATAGAAATTTTGAGGTTTGAGAAATATGGAGGGAAAGGAGACCCTATCAACTATGTCAATGCTTATACCACTTTGTGTAGTGACTTTGTCCTTGATGATAAACTTTTAGCAAAACTTTTTCCGAGGACCTTGAAGATACAACTTTAAATTTTTTTTCCAACTTTCCCAATCATTCCATCCATTCATTTAATGAATTGGTGGAAGCTTTCATTAATAAATTTGAAGTACACATGACACTTGAAAAAACATGGATGAAAAAGTGACAAGTTTCATCTCCCATTACCAATCCTTATACACTCATGTTGATGTCAAAATTCTAGATGCACATCTGTAGAATATTTTTATTGAGAATTTGCACACTAGCTTTCAAGATAAACTTACCATGATTAAATTCCCTTCATTCATGCATTTTTGTACAACCTTATGTGATTATCAAAATTTGGTTTCAAGTTGTGAGTCAAAATCCACTTCTAGCCGAGTTGACAAACCTGAACATAACAATCAAAAGAAAAACAACATGCAAAATTTATGCAAACCTAATAGAGGCTTTTTACAATTTAATCCACCTCCTTCACCCCAACCGCAACCAAACCCACAAGTTCAACATTCAATTGCCGCTGCTAAGACAACCATGCCTTATCATTATGGTGATCCAAATAGACACTTCACCTCTTTACCTGACACCCTCCATCATACAATGAACCAATTAATTCAAATATGCATGCTTACCTTACCACCGATTCGACCACTTGATCCTAATCAACCCTTACCACCTACCTTCAAACCTAATGCTTATTTCCATTTTCATTGTCAAAATGGTCATGGCACCAAGCATTGCAAGCATCTTAAACATTTAGTTGAAGACCTCATTGATTTGGGTGAGTTTACCATTATTGGTGTTAATGATCAAGGAAATAAGTCTATTGCACCCCCTAAACAAAATTTACAAATTTTCACCAACCCTATGCCTAAACACACTACCTCATTTGTCAAGGCTAGTGAGCCTTCAAAGCCTGATGTAATGACTGTTGATACACACAATGAACAAACTGATACACCTCCTATTGTTACCCAAGATAGTTTTTTGGATAAACTTGTAGCTACAATAGACATTATCCCTCGCAAGGGCCAAACCACTAAATCTCTTGATATTACCTTTTTTGGTAAAGACATACTAAAAAAACTTCCTGATGGTCCTCTCTACATAGTTGGAAGAATCTATGATAAGCCTACTAATGGGATATTAATAGATCCCATTTGTGGTGAGAATGTGATCACAAAATAATTTCTAGTTTTACATGAGCTATATCAAGATGATTATAATAAAATAACTACATGGATTATGACACATATTGGTTTTGCATGCCCTACGATTGGATCGATCATGCTACCCTTGCCAATAGGACCTAAGACTTTGGATGTAACATTTTCCATTATTCCACAATCTGACCAATTTTTTTTGTGACTAATCCTTCCTTGGCTTTGCTCAATGAATGTGGTCCCATCAATTGTTCATAAGTGCTCAAAGTTTCCACATGGCAATGAGGTATTCACTGTACACCATAGTGGCTTTAATACGTTATCTTCCAAAGGTAACTTTTCATTAGAATCCTTTTGGTTTGAACCCATGGAACCTATCACCCCTCGTAAGGAATTATTTTACATTACTTATGAAAAGTTTAAAACCATAAAGATAGCTGAATTGTCTATTCGTAATGCATCCCCATCTACTTCCACACCTCCTGTCATAGATGAAACCATGCTTCAACCTCTTTGGTTTCTCCAACTCTTCCCCCTTGGAAGTGGAAGAACCTATGATGAATCATTCCACTCTTACACCTCACTAAATCTAAAATAGAATTAAACAAAAAATGTGGTGCTCAGGAATGTGGGCATTGCCATCGTCTCCTTGCTCATGAATCTCATATAGAAAACAATCAAGAAAATCAATCTCCACCCTTGAAAGAAGTAATAGTTGATCACCTTCCCTCTCTTGACTTGCCACATGATAATTCAGCCCAACACTCACAAAAAATGAACCCATCCAACAACCAACACTCTTGATACATTCGTCCTTAGAAATCACCCTTTGTCCTCTCGTCGTTATTAATCTTGATGATGACGATGATGATGCGACGATCGCTAAAATAAATGAAGAAGTACACAATGATTTGAAATCTTTATTTTCATCCACAATGAGCTTAAATGATAAATAATCTCCACCATGTGAAGAACCTGGTACCACTCCTAGTTTGGAACTTGCACTTCTTCCTTTGGATAGCCAACCACCTTCACATTACAATGAACATGATTGGGAGACATATGACTTGTTAGATGACTTGCATTTTCCTAGCTATCCTTTTATCTTTCTTTCTTTCTTTTCTTTCATGTGTGTATTGTGCTCCCCCATGTCATGCATTTGATGTTTTCCCTCTTTGTACACTTCTTCTATTCATACCTTTATTCTTCTATTTGTCATTCTTTGTTTTGTGTTTTCCTTTTGGGGATGGTGCAAAGTATAGAGACGCCCTATGTCTCTTCCATGTTGACCAAATGGTCCTTTTATTTTTCATTTTCATTTTGTGTTTTCCTTTTGGGGATGACACAAAGCGTAGAGACACCTTATGTTGACCCAAATGGTCCTTTTTCCTTTGTTTCCTTTGTCCTTTCTTGTGTTTTACTTTTGGGAATGATGCAAGGAATTGAGACCAAAATGTGTCCTTCATGTTGACCTAAAATCCTTTTCATTTTCTTTCACCTTTTTATTTTATTTTCGCTTGTGTTTTCCTTTTAGGGATGATGCAAGGAATCAAGACTGCAATGTCTCTTCCATGTTGACTCAAAATGGACTTTATTTTTCCTGTGTTTTCACTCTCTTTATATTATTCTTCTAGTTCTTTGTGTATTTGGGGGAATGATGGCAGTTTTGTGCTCTTTCATAAAAACATTGCAACGACAAGCATATTGACCCCAAATCCATAGATCCCTTATGTGTTTGGTGTGTTTTCTTTTCTGGGGGAAAAATTCCTTTCTTTCTTTTCCTTGACATGACACAACCTAACTTTGAAACATATGACTTGGTATAGGGCTTTCTAGGTTGACTCTCTACTTCAATGTAATTTCTCACAAACTAATGTGTAGAAATTCCTTTAAAGTGGGGGGCATACAATACCATAACTCATTTACATTCTTGGTTCCTAGTACAGCCTTATCATTTTTGTTGTGCATTTTTCACTCTGTAGATGACATTGGGTGTGATTTCCTACATAAGTGTTATCTATCTTAGCATATTTCATTCCTCTTCATTGTTTGATGTGATGCACTTCATCCCCTAAGTTGTGAATATACTATTCTTTGATTGGTCCTCTCTTGGAGACATTAGACACAATTTTCCCTAAGTGATTGACCTTGCATAAACTGAACAAGACTCCTTTCAACAATCTTTCACATTAGATTTTTGTATTTTATATTTTTTTGTTGCATTTTTGGCCACCTTGCATAACACAACTTGCATTCCTGTAGTGCCATATTGTTTAAAGCTTAACATTTACATTTTCTTTGGCTTTGTGGCACCTTGTTAAATTTACCAAGCAACATAGCTTTAACACAGTTGAGTGGGAAGCCCAACTAGTGGCATGACTTTTCCCCATAGACACCTTTGTGTTTGTGAGTGCATACCAACTAGCATATGTATCTTAATTCTTGAAATTTCTCACCCAGCAGACAACTAGTTCCATGGCCCCAAAGTGAGAATATAGTTGAGCCTTCTCACCCCATGGACAACTAGTTATGTGGCACCAAAGTGAGTACATATTACTTTTTGCAAACAATTAGCCTAGATCTCTCTTCACAACTAGTTGGATTGATGATTGAAGCTTCATTCAATTCTTTTCAACACTTGCGTGTTCCTTTGTCCTTATGTTTAGTTTGACATGTGATCTTCATCCTGAGGGATTGATAATCCCTCTTGATTTTTGTATTCCATCTTGCTAGCGTAAGTACATTTGAACCCTCCCCTCAATGTTCATGGCTACTTTAGTGTGATTTTGAAGTAGGTTCATCCTCTCACTAAAGTGGGGGCTAAATGTGCTGTAGAAAAATGGCCCCTTGTCATTTTCATGGCCTTTTATGTCTTGTCTCATGGTGTTGGAACTATGTTGCTCTGATTTTATGTTGTATCATGGCTTGAACATGCTTATTTAAGTACTAAAACTCAAATAACGATGTCTTGTGAAGGTGTTGTGAAGTATTGTAAGACATTTCTACATTCTTCTAGAATTTATTTAATACAATTTACCTAAAAATCACCTTTTTTTCATCAAAAAGTCAATATTGAAGTGTTGTAAAGTCTTGTAACAAGCCTTCACTTTTCTAGGCACATCTTCACTATTTACACCTTTCTCATGCTTTATTTTATCTTTTATGCCCTCACATGACTTAATTAAGTGTATTTTTGAATGTTATCTTGATAAATAACATTAAATACAACAGTATTCCCAACACTTGTTTTTAGGTCCTATGTGGAACCCATTTGTCATGGGTGGTGAATGAACCCCCCCTTGGCCCCAAATTCAAAATATTTCAAATTTCATTTCAAGATTTTATTCAAAAACACTTGATGTTCGCTTGTGGTGAGGTATGAACAGATAGTAATGAACAATAATTGTATAAATAAGTGATTTTAATCTCATTTCAATGCCCCATTCATCAATTTTACTTATCCACCTATACATTCAAGCATTCAAGCATCTTACATAATCAATTAAAGCACTTTAAAGCTGCCATTGACATTACTTCAAAATTACAAGATCAAGAGTTGGGTGAGTGGATATAATTTTCATGTTATTACTTTATCTTTCTCTTACATTTCATTATATTTACAAGGGTTTAATTGCCAAAAGTGGGGGTTGACCAAGGAAAACCCCTATTCACTAACCCTAATCATGTTTCCCCTTTTGCTTGTGTATTTGTAGCCTTTTTTTTGTAGATTTGACAAGTTATAAGGTGTTGAAGATTGATTTTCATGTCAACTATGTACTTCAAGTCAACATAGTCAAATTCATGTTTGGAGAGACTTATTTGTCTATTTTCTACAGATTTGACTTCGATAACCAAACAAGCAAGTATTCCTAGATCTGTTGTTGCAGAGTTGTCTCCCAGTTTTTCAAAATTATGGGAGAGGATTGATTCACCACCTATGGCGAATGAGTCTCACCTTAGGACTAGAAACTTGAATTTTGTCAGATTCCAGATCCTGACAGACATAAATCAGCTCTTGACAATTTTTCATTAGTAGGAGGACTGATTCACCACCTAGGGCTAATAAGTCCCACTATGAAAAATTAGTACAATTCAACAGCATTCCAGACACTCTAATAGTTCATATTTCATCCAGGTGCACTTAGATTTACCCCTATGCATTTTGTTCTACACAATTTCTTCATTTTCATAGTTGTTTGCATATCATATTGTGTTTTCAAACATAGCTTAAATTGCACATTTGCATTCATTTTATTTCATCGTAATCAATCAATTTCATTTGTTTTTAATCATTTACATCATATCACATTGCATACATCCTAATTTGAGTTTTACATTAGCATTTTGGACCTAAATCTCTCTCCTTTTAGGTGAAAAACCCTAGAAGTGCAAGAGTAAGCATTTTAGTTTCCCAAAATATCTGCCACACAATTAAATCAATGGTGTAAAATAAATGAGATAGAAAAAGAGGTAGTTGAAAAATCAAATAATAATAAAAATTATTTGATTTATGTAGGAAGGTTGACTTATGAATTAAGTAATGGTTTAATTCATAAATGGGAATGAGACAAAAGACAATAAATAATTATTTTAATTATTTATTTGGTGGGATGGAAAGTGGGTTAAATAAATAAATTTCTTTAAGTGAAGGATAAATGGTCATGTTATTATATAATTAATGGTAATTATTAATTGTAGGTGAGGGAGAAGCGCAATTGTCATAGAAAAATGTGAAATGCGGGTCTAGGCCATTTTAATGTGTCTACATTAAGTTTTATGTAAATTAAAATATTTATATCAATGATGGTTCAAGATTATAATCATATTAGCTGCAAAATGTAATGCTAATAATTAACAACTTGATAACTATTAAAATAATTAAGAGAAAGAGATAATAAAACTAAAATAACTTGATAATTATTAAAAAAAAATCTAAAATTTTCAAGTAATAACTTATAACTATTCAAAATTATAATTAAGATCTTATCAAACAATAATAACTTGATAACCTTTAAAATGGTGATAATAACTTGGAACATTGCCAAATATTTTGAATTACATATAAAGAAACAACAAATCATTATCCTAATAAATTATACCACATAAATAATGATTCTATATAAATACATATCCACTCATATGGTAAAATGAACTGGTACATATAACCAAAGAATGTTGAGTCAACAACTTATTTAATTTTAATGAATATCAAATTGAATAAAAAATTATTAAATTTTACACTAAACAAATTAATAAGAATAACAACTTGTTAACTTTTACATGCAATTCCAATAACAAGGCATATCCGATTGTTAACAAGCCAAAATTAAAGAATTACCAAACATTAATGATCACCAATGAAACACCATGCATAAACATTTTAATTACACTTAACTTGATCATTACCATTGGAATGACATTCATTAGTTCTAAGAAATTGAGTAGCAGAAGTTTAGAATTAAATGGGTTGTTACTATGATATGAAAGGAGGGGCCTTATAGGTTGAATGGTAGTTGTGGGTTGAATGGTTGTTGCAGGTTGGAATGTTGTTGTAGGTTATGTGTTGTTGTATGTAGAGATGTACATTGGTATTGTGGAGGATGAGATTTGAATTCCACCTTGACTCTGAGTAGAACCCAAAGCTTGAGTAGAAGTGGTAATGGTAGGGACAGTGTTGGTAACATTAAGGACATTGGGCGTAGAAGGTGAAGTCATGGGAAACGAAGTATACAAAATATGATTCATGAAGGGTTGATTATCAACACTATGTGAAAGAGAGTTAGAACACCCAAGATGCACAATGAGTGATAGATCGTTGGATAACATGAGCCTTGAACTACGTCTTACAATAGTATTGCTAATAGGACACCAGGTTGTAAAGCTCATACAAGTTTTAAAACCCCAGTGTGCAAACCCTGGAATAGCAAAGAGGCAATGCAATAACCTATAATGAAATGAAATTATTAGATTCTAAGCAATGCAATAAACTAAAAATGAAATGTTTGAATGCAATTTTGAATTTTAATAATGCACTAAAATGAAGTAATTTAAGCTAAATGCAATGAATTTAATGAAACAACAAATCATGAAACTCAAACTAGAAAGTAACAACACCAAAAAAAAGCTAAAAAATGATATTTTAATGTCCTAAAAATACACATCAGTAGCTAACAGGGACTCATTTTCTAGTAAGGGTCAATGGTTCCTAGTTAGATGTTTCTGAGATGTTTCTATGGATTTCGGAGTGAATTTTGATACTTTTTTAGTTGCTAGAAGGTATAGACAAGCCCTGAATAGGGACACATTAACCATTATGGGTGAATGGGTCCTAGTTAGGTAATTTAAAACTATTTTAAAATTATTTGCAAGCTTTTAGTGATATCTTTCAGTTCCATGTCTAAGAATGTGAATTTCAATTTTATATTTTCCAAAACTCCAATGTAAATATGCATTGAAAAGATGAAATTCAAGACCTAGGTTGAAATGAAATTATGTTTTTACTTTCAACTGCAATTGTATGAGATCTAAATGAGATGAAAAATGACTAATTTTCTTTTTGTATTTTTCTAATTTAAAGAGATGCAAAACAATGCAAATCTAAACCATAGATGAGATGCAATATTTCAATGCAAAACAAGTAACTCTAAAAGATATCTTAATTCAATGCAAATATAAATACAAAATGAATGCAAGGTCTAACTTAGGATGCAAAAGAGACTTCAAAAATTAGAAAATTGCAATGCTCAATATGTCAGGTTCACCAAAAAATTGAATTGGCAAAGGTAGGGTTTACCACCATAAGATAATAAACTACTAATTCTTTATCCTATTAAAACACTCGATTATGAAGGATAAATGATTCCAATATCAAAAATTATACTTAACTAATATAGCAACTATGCGGGAGTTTTTAGAGCATAAAAAGTTGTGTACCGTGTGTGGACACGAAAAATGTATCCCTTTTTTCTTGCTTGATATGGGAATAATTAACAAAAAAATTGAACTTAATGAGGCATTGATTTAGTGTTTTGAGGTGTTTTACATATCCACACTAGGTCTTGGACCCTTGCAAACTAAATAAAACACATTTTTCAATATCTTCTAAAGGTGTTATAAAGTGTTGTAAAATAATTTCACACTTCTCTAGACTTAATGGACCTATGTTTCCTAATTCAATATTGTAAAATGTATTTAAATACATCTTCACATCAATCTAGAAGGATTATAAATTAAACTTAACTCTAATCTAGTGTTGTAATGTGTCTTACACATTCACATTGGATGTTGTGCCTTTCTAGGCTAAGTGGACCTCATTTTAGTGTTGGAAAGTATATTTAATCATACTTTCCAAGCTCTAATTGACCTTTACATCATCATTAATAGGAAACTATGGCCCCATATTGTGCATCTCAAGGCATAATTTGATCAAATACCTGATGAAATCAACATAAGAACTAAAATACTTCATTCCCCAACAATCCAGCTGGAAAAAGGGCCCCTTTGGGACTAAGTCCCCCATTTGGGTGAATCAATCCCTACTAGGTGGGACTATGTTAGCTAGAGTTGTGAATTAGTCCCATTTGGGTTATTTTTGAGTGTTGAATAGGAAAAGTTAGATTTTAAGTTTTGTTTTCCTCCATGTCGACCTTAGGGATCCAATCAATGGGAAAATTAGGTGGATTTCCTATAAATACAAGTCTCTAAACCTTAATTCATAATAATATTAATTCATCATCATCCATTCATCACTCATCATGTTCTCAAGTCAAGCCAACTAGGGTTTTATCATTTCAAGTCATCAAGATAGCATTTTTTAGACATTCAAGGGTAGATTCTTCATCTTTTGTTGTAGAAATTCAAGATAAATAATCATGGAAAGGTATTAACTCCATTATTTCATGTTTCATTACATTATTTCTTCATTTTGGTTTGATTACCTAAAAAGGGGTTTGACTAAGGAAAACTTCCATTCCCTAACATTCACCATTTATTTCTCTTTCATTGTGTGTTTGTAGATTTAGTAACTTTGAGGGTGTGAGGGTCATTGAAGATTAGGTTGAAGACTTGTTTAAGACCTCTCCTTGCTTATAAATCCAAAATATCCATTAAAATCACTTTTAGGCCTGGAAATTAGAGTTTAAGAAGTAATCATAGTGCAAACTGAGGGCTTTTGTTTTCCATTTCAAATTTTTAAAAAAACAAAAGTGGTCTAAGTCTCCACTAATGGAGAATTAGTCTCATTATACATTCCTTTCAAATATTTCTACAGATTCAAACACCCATTTGGCTAAAATAGGTTCTAGAGTAGTTTTTCTAGATTTGGGACAGAGTCGTCTAGATTGGCACAAGTGTCCTAGTTGGCTTCTGCTTCAATTTTATCAGGATTCCAAACCTTCATTCCATCCTTCTTCAGCCTCTAGGTGCACATCATCAGTTTCATAAATTTTAGTTACAATTTACCTTCATTCCAAGGTGTTTTTGCATATCACATTCAAACATCTATCATTTATTAGGTTTAACATTAATAAATAATTTATTTCTTAGTCTATTTCATCTTGAAAACATATTTAGGCATATTTCATCCATTCTTGCATTAATTTTGAATGTAGACATCGCCCATTTTGGCCCATCTTTCTCCTTTTAGGTGAAAAACCTTAGAAGTGCTAGAAAGCATTTAGGTGCCAAAATCTTTGTTTACATTTTTGTGAACCCACTTTTGAATACTTTCCTTTCTAATTTTGGACTCCTTCATCATCCTAGAATTATCTTGGATTTCATATTGTATCAGCTAAGTTGCATTCTAGGGTTTCAAAAATTTTCATTAGTGAAAGTGCATATAGGTTTCATTTTTGAATCTTAAATCTCTAAATTTTTGCATTTGCATCTTAGGTATACATTATAAAATACAAATACCATCAAAATCTATCAAATTTTTTGAAAAATCTCAAAAAAATCCCTACTATGATTAATTCACCACCTTGGGAAACTTAGTCCTTGTTCAACCCTAAAACTATCATTTACAAAGCTGAAAAAATAAGCTTTTGTTTGTTTCCCTTACCTATTTGTATCACGTGGTTGGGTTTTTGTAACATACATTTCAATAGATCTAGCTTAAATTAGCTCATTTCATGCATTTTTCAAATTCAATTTTGCATCTACATCATTTCATCTTTTAGATCATTACATTGTGTAATCAGAACATCATCTTGCTTGAAAACTAAAAATTGCATTTCATTTTACATTATTACATTGCATTTAAAGTTTGTATATTTTACTTTTTCCAAATTTTAGTTTCAATATTCTCCAAATTTGTGAAGAACAAGCTAATTAATAAGCATGTTGTTCATTCATTTGATGCATTCCCTACTTATGAGAGTCTCTTAGTGCAAGCGAGTGAAAATGTCAATGATAAACTTAAACTTACACCCCCTCTTATCTCTCCTATTTGTGTGGATGATGTGATAGAAGAGCATACAAACATAAATAACCATGATGATCATATTTTTTCTTCTCATTATATCTCTTCTTTTAATGAAAAAGTTATCTTGGTGAAAAAAGATAAAATAGTTGAGAATCATGAGGATCTCGTTTGTCCTTCTCCTCATCCCCTTTGAGAAGATATTTTAGCAGAAGAGGAAAAAATAATAGACACATTCCTAAACATCACCTTACCTAATTTCCATTCTCCTTTGGCTTGTGAGAATGATTTTGAGGAAGATAACATTATAAATGATGAGGGTATGTTGGTCTACAACAACCCTCTTTATGATCCTTCCCCTACCTCTCCTATTTTGGAAGACATTAGGGAACAAAGGAATATAGTCATAAATGATCATGATAATCATACTTGTTCTTCTCCTAGTATCTCCCCTAGTTGTAAGGAATATGCATTGATGTCATAAAACAAAATCAATGAGAGCCATGCGAATCTTACCTGTCCCCTTTCACATAAGGAAACCTTTATTGAGAAAGCTAATTCAACCACTTATCATTCCCCTACTTGCAATGAACTCATTTTAGAAGAACCAATCCATGAATTTCAAAAAAAATTGATTTGTAGTTCTCCTAAAAACTCTCCTCCTAGGAAGCATATCACGGTTTTAGAAAATAACAACAATAGTATTGTTTCTTCCTTAGATCAAAAGGTATTTCTATATTTCCCTTTATTAGAGATACATCAAACCAATACCGCTGAGGATATGAATATGCAAGTGTCCATTAGATCCCCCTCGATCAAAAAACCTCATAGATACACCGTGGGACATCCTAAGAACCCTCTAATTCTCTACCCACCTTCACACAAACAACAAACTCAAAATCAACCTGAACTTATCCTTTATCCCCCTTCAAACAAACCTAAAACCCTAAACCAACACAAACTTGTCCTTTACCTACCTACAAACAATGTTTCACACCAACTAATTCATAATACCATTTCTCATACATATAACACTAAAAAAAATCTGTCAGCACCACAACCAACCCCAACCTCTTTACCTTCTCCTAATTCTATATTGCCTAGTGCTCCTCGATTAAGGGAGTATGATCTTGTTGAAAAAGTTAAGAGAACTCCTACAAGGATATCCCTATGGGATTTACTTCAAAATTCACCTACCTATCACACTATTCTTCAAACAATCTTACAAAAAGTTCCTATCCATTCTAATGTGCAATTGACTAACATAACAACCATAATCCAAGGAATAAATGATGACATTGTTTTCCACCAAAGTGAACTCCCCTCTTTGACAGTGCAAAAAACAAATGATCCTTTCATAATCATATCTCAATACAAACAAATATGAACAAAAAGAACTCTTGTAGGTACTAGTTCTACCCTTAATGTGTGTAGTGTGAGCCTTCTGGATAGGCTTGGAATTGATAAATTGAACATTCAACCTGCTTCTTTATCTATTAGGGGATTTGACAATGTTGAAAAGAAATAGCTCGGGATGATCAATATATGCCTTACAGTTGGAGTGGCCATATTGAATACACCAATCCATGTTATGCCTCATGAACTTACATGTAATATTATCTTAGGTAGATCGTGGATTCATGCAATGAATGGTGCTCCTTTCACTCTTCATTGAAAATGAGATAAATTTACAACAACAAAGTATACACCCTTGATGTTGATCCTGAGCCTTATAGTGTCTTACAACTTGAGAAAAACAAAGAAAATCCCTTGAAGAAATAAACATCCACTACACACATGGAACCCGTACAATCGAAAAACAAAGAACAACACTCAAAGCTAGTAGATGTTGATTGGGGTTCCTTAGATTTCACAACAACACTCATGGATGAGTACAAGATCATAAAAAAAGATTCAACTGAGGGATATGAAAATGCAATCATGACAACAAAAAACTTGGACAACCCTTCCAAAGCATCCACCTCAACCACTTTAGACCACAAAAAAAAATTACAAAACAAACTTTAATGAACTTAATCATGAAAAACCATCTGATCCAAAAGCATTGAGAAAGCTTTATGGACGAGGTTATGAACTTATGAACCAACTTGAGTATATTAGAAAAGGATGTAGTGCTAATGAACAAGGTATCTACAACCATATAGATCCTATCACACAACAAACAACTCATGGCCTTAGATATTTTCCTTTGATAGAAATTTCTAAACCTTCACTCAACATCAACACTCACATAATATTCTATAAAGAATCTTGAACTAATAGACACTATTGGTATTGAATGTTATTAAAACACTAGACAAACAACTGTAACACCTTTTCTTAATGTCAATATCATCTTACAAAACATTGATGATTTGAGTTTGATAGATTTTACATGTGCTTGTAATGGATAGAACCAAATCTCACACTCTAAAGAGTCTTGTGTAGATATGACAACTAATACTAAGCAAGAGGTATCTTTGTCAAAAAATACAAAACCACCTTCTACAATTGATCAAGAGAGTATCTTTCCAAGACTCCTCCAAGATCACTTGATAAACATTCCTCCAAGAACTTGAAAGAAATATGATTACAAGACTTCACTTTGTGCCTATCATAGAGTTCACGATCATACTACTAATGATTGTAACACTTTGAGTAGTAAAATCCAAAATCTTAAGGAATGTGCTACTCTTCCTTATGTTGGGGCACCTAATTCCTCTAATTGATATTGATTTTTCAGTCTAGCTTGCATCTCATCAATCCATTCATCTCATCCTTGTCCTGCGCTAGGTGGGGCCAAGGGGTTAAGTAGCCTTGTCCTCGTATATCACCTGTTGTTGTCTCTTTTGGCTAGTAGTTAACCTTTCATGAACATATAAGAGCAAGCTTGGGATGTGGAAAACATGTCTTAATTTGGCTCACATGTGACATATTACCCTTTTCATGATGTAGCATAGGGATTTCTGAGTAGGATATCATGTCTTCTTCTACTTTAAAGAAATTTCTCATAGTAATGGTGTTAGCATCTGCTTTAAAGTGGGGGTATACATCAACGCTCACATTTCATTGTGTGATTTTCTTTTTCTTGTGATTTCCTCTCATAGAAACATCAAGTACAATGTTGCCCAAGATGAGACCATTTTAAATTTTCCTCTCTTGGATACATTAACCATGATGTTGCCCAAGATGAGACCTTGAAAAAACTAGGAAAAATCCCTTTGAACATTCTTTACACTATTTTTCATTGACAATGTCTATGACTTTTGCATATGAAGTTTTGGTTAACTTATACAGCTTGAAGACCATTTTTGTGGCACCTTATTAAATTTATCAAGAGGTATAACTTTGGTATGGTTGTGTGGGAATCCCATTTTGAGGCATGAATTTTCCCCATAGCCACCTATGTGTGTGTGAGAACATATCAGTCGTATGTGTCTCACCTTTTTGGATTTCACACCCAACAAACAACCTAGAGCGTTGTTGCCTCAAAATGAGTATGTATTTTTGGAAAAACAACCTAGATCTGATCCATAACATGTTGGGAAAATGTTTAAAGCTTGATCCACCTTTCTTTTTTTCTTTTCTCTTCCTTCTAGTTCTTGTCATTGCATGATCATGTATCTTGTTTTGTTGCAAAATATTCACCTTGTGCATGACCTTTTTTGCTTATGTTGGATTGACTTAGGATATTGGATCCTAGGGGCTTACACAAAATCCTTTGATATTTTCATCCTTTTCCATCTGCATTGGTACAATGGGACCCTTCTTGAATGTCTACATTAGTGTGAGTTTTAAGCAAGCTCATTCTCTCACTAAAGTGGTGGCTAACTGTGGGCACAGAAAAAGTATCCCTTTTTGATTGCTTGATATGGGAATAATTAATGGCAACCTAGACTTACTGAGGCCTTTATTTGGTGTTGTGAGGTGTTTTGCATATCCACACTAGGTCTTGGACCCTTGCAAACTTAATAAAACACATTTTTCAATGTCTTGTAAAGGTGTTGTAAAGTGTTGTAAAAGACTTTCATACATCTCTAGACTTAGTGGACCTATCTTTCCTAATTCTTTATTGTAAAATGTATTCAAATGCATCTTCAAATTAATCTATAAGGCTTGTAAATTAAACTTAAATCTAATCTAGTGTTGTAATGTGTCTTATACATTCACATTGGATAATGTTCCTTTCTAGGCTAAGTGGACCTCATTTCGTGTTGTAAAGTGTATTTAATCACACTTTCACATTGAATTTTGTGTCCCAAGACCTAATTCTCCTATACATCATCCTTAATAGGCCCCTATGCCCCCATATTGTGCATCCCAAGGCATAATTTGAACAAATACTCGATGAAATCAACATAAGAACTAAAATTATTCATTCCCAACAATCCAACTAGCAAAAGGGCCCCTTTGGGGCTAATCACCCATCTAGGAAAATAAGTCCCTCCTAGGTGGGAATAAGTCACCCAGAGTGGAAAATTAGTCCCATTTAGGTTATTTTTTGAGTTTTGAGCAAGAAAAGTTGGATTTTAAGTTTTATTTTCCTCCATGTGAGCCTTAGGGATCCAATTAATGGGAAAATTAGGTGGATTGCCTATAAATACAAGTAAATAAATTCTATTTTATAATAATCTTAACTCATTTTCATTCATCCATCACTCATCATGTTCTCAAGACAAGAAAGCTAGGGTTTTATCATTTCAAGTCATCAAGATAGCATTTTTCAGACATTCAAGTGAATATTCTTCATCTTTCGCTGAGCAGAAATTCAAGTTGAATCATCAGGGAAAGGTATTAACTCAATTATTTCATGTTTCATTACATTATTTCTTCATTTTGATTTGATTACCTAAAAAGGGACTTGACCAAGGCAAACCCCCATGCCCTAACATTTGGGTATGTGCAGGATCATGATGGGCCAAAAAGTGGCAATATTATGGGTATTTGTAGGGTATGTGGCTGATGACCTTTTATTTACCCAAAATTGATGAAATGAAAAGGGTTTTTAGAGGATATTTTCAGCTTTCCACCAATATAAATTATGCTTTAGATTGAATTAAATAAATAATTACTATTCATTTTCTATTAGAATTACGACTAAAGTCCTGATCGATAGGCTGATTGAAAAACATCTATAACTTTCAAATGGTATCAAATTTTTAAAATCTAAAACATACATCACATTCTATGCTTCACATACTATAGGATTAAAAAAAGAAAATTAAATTTCATGAAGTTTTGACCAAGTTAAGGTGGGAAGACATACGAGTTTTTATATTTTTTAAAAGTTGTAATAAAAAAATCATAATTAATTATTTACTTGGGAAAAATTACAAAAAAAATATGTATCATATCAGACATGAGTCCTCTACTTATATATAAAATATTATAAAAAAAATTTATCATTTTATTATGGTTAGAGTGGTCGACATACACCTACTTATTTTTTCCCTGAAATTTGAGTACTACTTCATTGAAATGTCACATTTTCACCAAATAGATTTATTTATTTATAAATAAACCTAGTAGTTTGGAAACTAAATTCAATTTTATATAGATTCTATTCTTACATACTTTTGAAATAATATAGATAACTTATTTAAATTTTTACATCAAGTTGCCTAACACTGATTTTTCTAAATTTTTTGCCACTTAAGGGCCTGTTTTTTCCATGATGATCCTCCACATACCCATTCACTATATTTTCTCTTTCATTATGTGTTTGCAGATTTATGAACTTTGAGGGTTTGAAGATCATTAAATATTTAAGTTGAACACTTGCTAAAGACCTCTCCTTGCTTGCAAAGAAAAAATATCCATTAAAATTCACTTTCAGACCTAAAAATTAGAGTTTCAGAAGTGGACACTTGTAAAGAATCAAAGTGCAGACCAAGGGCTTCCGTTTCTGCTTTCAAATTTTTAGAAATATAGAAGTGGACTAAGTCACCACTAATAGTGAATTAGTCCTACTTTACATGCCTTTCAGCGATTTCTACAAATTTAGACACCCATTTGGTTGAAATGAGTTCTAAAGCAATTTTTCCAGATTTGGGACTAAGTCACCTAGATTGGCACAATTGTTCTAGTTGGATTCTACATCAATTTTATTAGGATTCCAAAACTTCGTTCCATCCTTCTTCATCCTCCAGGTACACACCTTCATTTTCATAAATTTTTGTTACAATTTACATTCATTTCTAGCTATTTTTGTATATCACAATGTATTTTGAAACACCTTTCATTTGTTATGTTTAACATCAATAAAATCATTTATTTTTCAATCTATTACATCTAGACATCATATTTAGGCATATTGTATCCATTCTTGCATTAATTTTGAATGTAGACATTTCCCATTTTGTCCCATCTTTCTCCTTTTAGGTGAAAAACCCTAGAAGTGCTAGAAAGAATTCGGTTGCCAAAATCTTTGTTTACACCTTGTCAAAAAAATGTTGTTTTTAGGCTATAGAGAACTCATTTTCCTTTAGTGGTGAATGGGTACCTATTAGGGTTATTTAAATTGAGATCATAATTTTATTCCTTGATGTTTGCACTCTTAAAATCCCAATTATTAGTTTCTTGAAGTTTGTAGATAATTCTATAGCTTCAAATATTTTATTTTGCACTTTGAATGACAAATTTTGAAACTTTGACAATTTTGCTCCAAATTTGCTTCACTTGATATCAAACCTATAAATCTACAATCACACATTTCAGGGAAGAAAAACTTGTTTTTTAGTGAATGGGGGTTTTCCTTGGTCAAACCCCTTGTAGGTAATTATTAAACCAAATGATGAAATAAAGGAATTGAAGCACGGAGCATGAAATGATGCAATTTAGATAACTTGCACGTTGTCTTGTAATGCAAATCTGAAATCGAACATGTAGTGGCCATGAAGAATGTAGATCTTAGATCCTTGAATATGATGTGAACAATGCTTGTAAGTATATCTTCAATGTCACATCCACTTCTTTAGCTCAACATGTATGAGTGTATCAAACCCTTGTCATGATGAAATGATCTTGAATTGCTGCAATAGACTCTTGAAGTCTATCTTGAAATTCCTTGAAAATGCTCTTGAAGTTCTCTATAATGCTCTTGTGAATGTACTCTTATGATAACTTGAAATTTCTGGAAGAAACAATGTGAGTTAACCACTTGTACTAAATTAGGAGATTATCCGGGCTAAAATTAAAAAAACTAAGGTTGACACCAAATCTGGAAGTAAACTTTATTAAATTTCCACTAGAATTAAATATAAAAAAGGGGTGCTCATTAAGGGAGGATCCATTTTTCACCTAGGGAAAATGGGTCCTGGCTCAATTTTCTAGGAGTAGGTAACCCCAAGTGATGAAAAGAGCATTAAAAACTAATTTAGAATCAAGTCAAAAAGGGGTGTTCTATTAAGGGAGGACCCATTCACCACCTAGGGTGAATGGGTCCTAGTATCACTTTCCAAGACCTAATTTTTTCCTAATTAAATGTTATATTATTTAAATAATGGGTTTTGGGATAGATCTTCAGGAGGTGTCATAGATAAGGTTTGAATTTGAATTAAAGGGAGTTAATTAACTCCAATTACCCACAAGTAATTAAGTCCACCCTAGATAAATGTGAAAGTTCTTTACAACACTCTACAATACATAAATAAGGTACAAATTTAAATATGTTTTATTAAGAAGGGGTCCATTAAGCTTAATTGAGTAAATAAATACTAGAAAAGTGTGGAAGTGTGTTACAACACTTCATAAAACCTTTGCAAAGGACCAATTAATCCATATTTTAATCAAATAAAGGGCCTATAATGATGCGAATGTGTACAAAAAATTACAATGTTCACTACTCCAAGACAACATTAATTTAGTTTTAATGTCAATTATTCCAAACCAAGTAAGGGAAAAAGGCTACTTTTTCCTTTACTATAATAATGTAGTTTGAATTTCTATTACTTTCTCATACCATCTATAGCCCTTTCCTCTTCTACATGCAACCTTGTCCTTTTGGTTTCCTCTATATTTTTTGTCTTTTAATGTGGCACCCCTTCAATGCTTTTAGTTTACAATTTTTTTCACTTTCATATTATCATGGCATCCTCCTTTTGAATCGTGGCTCCATAACCCTTTACCATCCAACTGGCGACTTTATTTTGGTTGATAATACCACTATTAACTATTAGAAAAATCTTTCTATTCCTTCTTGGTGACTCTTGATATCTATGCCAACCCCTCTCATTTTCTATGTTTAAAAATGGACAATTTGAAGAATGATACCTAAAATTTGGAGGTTCAAATTACATAATAAAATATGATGTTTTTCCAATCAATGACAAAAACATCTTTCAACATCTTTCACACAAACTGACCATAAAACTTGATTTGAACTAAAATCTTGAATAGACCACACTCCAAAATTGCAACATGGAGCTGTGATCAAATCCAAATGGAAGAAAATCAAACCAAGTTGTTTCTAGATGGTGTGGATAGCTTGTTTTCCCATGATTCTCTTCAATCATTTATTCTTGTTTAAGTTGTATTTATTTTATTTTATTTTTCCTTATATATATAAGAATATTAAATAAAAAATATATAATTATTTGTTTATTTTAAGATAAATTTTTATAATTTATAAAATATAACATGTATATACACACACATATATGTATATATTTATATATATCACCTTACATGAAATAAAATAGAGAAAAATCACCTTTCTAAATATATGCTAATAATACCTAATCAATATATATATATACTAAAATTAATATATTCCCTTTCCAAGGGAATGGTGACATATTCCCCTTTCCATTATTGAAAGTATATTTTAACATGAAAATTACATCAAAGTCTCCTAAATTTAAATAAAAAATAAAACACACACATATATATATATATAGATGCAATGTATCAAAATAAAGCAAACCAATTTTCCTTTTTTCACACACACACACATATGTACTTTACTCTATAACTATTACCATCCAATGCCATTCATGATGAGACCATCACTATCATCATATAGGAACTTTTGGGGAACCAACCTGTTCATTTCTTCCCTAATGATGTTTCTTACAAATGTCATTTCCTTCTAGCACTCCCTTTCATCATCTTTAAGTGTCCATGTTTGAATTCACACAATCACATGCATATTTTTCCTTCCCCACTCTCAGGTGATGTACCAACAATGAAATTGTACATGCAATGTCTTTCAATGTGCATAGTATTGCTCCCGTGCCAACATGAAAATTTTCATATTTTCATTCAATGCTTTTTCTCTTTAATTATTTGGAGATTATGGTGGAGGCTATGAAATTGACCAATTATATATATTCTACTTCCTTCTATTATTTTTGGGCAAGCATGGTACATACTCCTATGTTCTCTTCTTTTCAAATGGTTCCCTAGGATCTTAATATAATTTTATTCTATGGAAGATATGTTTGGAGAGTAATCAATGAATCTTCCAAGATATTTGTAGTATCATTATTCATGTTTGATAGAAGATAGATAACCCACTCATGGAAACTATTGTAAACAAGTGTTATCTCGAAGAATCTCTTTTTTGATTTTTATCAAATATTTCATGTCCTTTGGAGCTTTCCTCCTCTAATATTGCTCAAATTAGAATGGATCTAGAAATAATTATTCTAAGAAAGTGAATATGATCGGTAAGTGAAATCCTTTCCCTAAGAGATTCTTCAAAGTCAATACTAATAGATCCATGAGGTGTTATCCAAGTGTTGTTGGAATTGGTGATATATGTCAGGATAGTCAAGGTTTGGCTCATTTTTTTAACTATTTATATGAGATATTGCACTAATAATTAAACATCTTAGTGTGTTGAGTTTTTCACTTAGGTTAAATTACATTGATTAGTTTTTCCTCTACTAGGTGGTTATTTACCCATTCCATTTTCCATGCCTTTAAAAGGCTATACAATATGTATTTTACGCATCTCAATCTATTCACTTATTTTTGGTGAAATAGCATGGTGCTTCTCTCTATTCGTGAAGGTTTTTTGTTGTAGATGGTGCTCGTAGGAGGTGGTTGACACCAAAAAAATAGAGGCCCATTTTATTCTTGTAACTTTGGTAAAAGCTTGTAATTTTTAGTGGAAAATATTTTTTGTGAGGAGGATTCTCTAATTTTAGTTTCCTTTTGTTGGAAATAATTCCAACTATGCGTGTCTTCTTGTCCTCCCACATTCCCGCACCCTTCTCCCTCTTGCGCGGTAATGTGGTGACCACTGCAGTCCCATATCCTTTTGGTTTGTTCTCGATGATATTGCGGTTTTACCACTCTTGCGATGTCATTCTCAAATGTGTTTAGTTAAATGATATTTACCATAGTCCCGCAATGAGTTTTATTTCTACATGCGATTGTGTAGTGATGCATTTTTTGATAGGTTTTTTGGGAAAAATATTTAATCGAGCAATTAATGTTTCAAGTACAATATTTAATTGGGTTTAAATTTTTTTTGGGATTAAAAATATTTCACTTGGGATGAATTGGGAATTACGAAAAATGTAATTAATAACATTTACTTTTTTTTTGCTAATGAAGTTTTTACACCGTAGCTTTTATGTAAAGTTTTTATTATTATTACACAGAGAAGAAAAAAAAAAGTAGTAATGCTCTACAAAAGAAAATTTGAGAAAAAGAATAGTACCTTTGTTATTTGTGAATTGAAGTATATTTTGAATGAATTAATATAATTTTATTTTACAGGTTTATTCTGTGTGCGTTAAATTTCTGCTCTATGTTTTAAGTTATTTTCTGTGTTCAGAATCCTTTTACCTCTGGCCTTCATGTGGTATTTGAGCAAGTTTATGGGAGCTGGTTCATTTTAGTAAAAGGATTGTTTCTAAGAGTTCAGTAAAAGTGTCTAGTTTTTCACAGTAGAGATGGTTGCAAGCACAAGCTTGACTAACCCATAAATCCCACAATTTAATGGGAAAAATTATGATTATTGGGAAAGTACCATGAGGGAATTGTTTTTCTCACAAGATTTATGGGAGTTAGTAGAAAATGGATTTCTAGAGCCAGTTGATGCAGCAACGTATAATGCTTTGACTCAAGCAGAGAAGGATTTATTGAAAGACGATAGGAAGAAGGACTCAAAAGCTCTTTTATTTATTATCCAAGGTGTGCATGAGAGTATTTTTCCATGGATTATAGTAGCAACAAGGTGCATACAAGCATGGGACATACTCTAGACAAGCATGGGATATACTTAAAAAGGTATGGAAAAAGTCAAAATAGCCAAGCTACAAATATTGAGAAGGGATTTTGAAACTATATATATAAAGGGAAATGAATCAAAAGATTCATTCTTCACCTAGGTCATTGGATTGGTAAATAAAATTACATCACATGGTGAGACAATTGAAGATAAAAGAGTGGTTGAAAATATTTTAAGGAGTTTACCCACAAAATTTGAGAAAATTGTTGTAATTATAGAAGAAACAAAGGATCTTACACAATTTTTAGTTGATGAGCTCCATGCATCTCTTATCTCTCACGAACAAAGGTTGAGTAGGTCTAAAAACACATCACTGGAGCATGATTTTAAGTCACAAGCTTGAATCAACCAAGGAAGAGGCAGAGGAAGAGGAAGAAGGTTTTACAGAGGTGGAAGAAGCAACCCATAAAGTTCAAGTGGAAGAGGCAGCAACCAAAACTTAGGCTCAAGTTCATCTCAAAATTAGTCACAAGGACAAAGGTATGATAAGACTCAAGTCCAATGTCACTATTGTAAAAATTTTGGGAATTACATGAATGAGTGTAGAAAGAAACAGTATGATTTTGGTAAATAAAATGTAAATTTTACAAAAGAAAGTCAAGACCAAAAACTAGAAAAGAGCACAATGTTTTTAGCATGTAATGTTGCACAAGAAAGTGAAAAATATGTTTGTTTTTTAGATTCATGTTGTAACAACCATATGATAGGAAATCTAGAAATGTTTTCAAGTTTAGATGAAAATGTTAAGTCTGATGTCACATTGGCTAACTAAAACAAAGTGTCAGTCAAAGGAAAGGGAAATGTCAACATTCTAACTAAATAGGGGGAGATAAAATATATCTTAGATGTGTATTTTGTCCCTGGTCTAAAACACAATTTGATGAGTATAGGACAACTTGTTCAAAAATGATACAAAGTAACTTTTAAAAATGGTTTGTGCACAATTTTAGATAAATATCCAAGCAATCAGCTCATTGCTAATGTCAAAATGAAAAGTAATAGAATGTTTCCCTTGAAGATTCAACCAAGTTTGAATATAGATTATGCACAAGCACAAGAAAATACATCAGTTATACATACAGTCTTTCAAGCAGAAATAAAAGATGAAAACTAGTTATGGCACTTAAGATTTGGCCATCTTAACTTTGGAGGTCTGAATTTGCTTCATAGGAAAAGTATGGTCAAGGGAAACCTCTAATAGAAAAACTTGACAGAGTATGTGAAGGATGCATCTTAGGAAAGAAACATAGAGATTCATTTCCAACAGGAAAGTCAACTAGAACAAAAGCCCCTTTGGAGATTACACGTTTAGATTTGTGTGGACCTATGCAAACAACCTCAATTGGTGGAATTTTTTATTTCCTAACTTTTATTGGTGATTATTCAAGGAAAGCGTGGGTCTAATTTTTAAAGAATAAGAGTGAAGTGTTTGATTTCTTCAATCAATTTAAGTCTCTTGCTGAAAAATAGAGTGGTCATTATATCAAAGTGTTGAGGATGGATAGAGGAGGTGAATATATTTCAAAATAAATTTTAAATTTTTGCAAAGATCATGGCATTCATAAATAGTTTACTACTAGATACACACCTCAGAAAAATGTGGTAGCTGAAAAGAAAAATAGAAAAATCATGGAAATGGCTAGAAGCATGTGAAATCCAAACATTTGTCAAATGAATATTGGGTTGAAGCTGTATCATATGCAACAATCATAGGTTTCCAACAAAAAGTGTCATGAATATGATTCCTGAAGAAGCATGGACTAGAAGAAAACATAATTTTTCTCACATGAGAGGTTTTGGTTGTGTAGCATATGCATATGTTCCTGAGGAATTAAGAAGAAAGTTAGACAACAAAAGAGAAAAATGCATATTTGTTGGATATAGTGATGTATCCAAGGCTTAAAAACTTTATAATCTAACAACTAAGAAATTTATAATCAATAGAGATGTACAGTTTGTAGAAGATGAAGCTTGGGATGGAAGCAAAGAAAAATAAATCAATATGTCAACAAGTATACCACAAGAGGAAAATAAAGTTTCTAAGCCAGCAAATAATCCTACAAATGTGACTTCTTCCATTCTCATTAAAGCTCAACCAAGTGGTCCATAAGTGACACCATCATCAAATGTAATAGAAGGATCAAGAGGACATCAGACATCATATACAACAAGAAGTTCTGGAGTTGGACCATCAAGTCCACATTCAACAAGTTCAAGTGATCTATCAAATCCTGCATTGGAAACTACGATAAGATAGAAAATTAGAAGTATAAAGAACATTTATGAGAAAAATGAAGGTGAAAATAATTATGATTAGATTTCTCTTTTTGCATTTTATTCACAATTAGATGATCCAATTCATTTTGAAGATGCAATTAAAGATGACAAATGGATATGTGCAATGGATGAAGAAATTGATTGAATTGAAAAGAATCAAACATGGAAGTTGGTAAGTCTTCCAAAAGACAAGGATGTAATAGAAGTTAAATGGGTTTATAAAACCAAACTTAATGAAAATGGTAATGTGAAAAATCATAAAGAAAGACTAGTGGCAAAGGGATATTCACAACAACCTGGAATTGATTATAATGAAACTTTTGCACCTGTAGCACATCTTGACATAGTAAGAGTGATTCTTGCCATTGTAGCACAAAATAAATGGTCGGTTCATCAAATAGATGTAAAATCAACTTTTTTAAATGGCTATCTTGAAGAAGAAGTTTATGTGGAATAGCCAGATGGGTATAAGATATTGGGACAAGAAGACAAAGTCTACAAGGTAAAGAAAGCACTATATGGTCTAAAGCAAGCACTAAGAGCTTGGTACAACATAATTGATAGTTATCTTTTACATAATGGCTTTAATAGGTGAAACAATGAGCCTACATTGTACACTAAGATGAATGAAAAAGGTGAAATTTTGATTGTATGTTTGTATGTTGTTGATTTGATTTTCACTGGTGATTTATCAATTGATATGTTTAAAGGAGCTATGAAGAAAGAATTTGAAATAAAAGATTTGGGACTCATGAGATACTTTTTAGGCATTGAAGTGAACCAAAATGAAAATGGTATTTTCATCTCTCAAACAAAGTATGCAAATGATATTTTGAAGAGGTTTAAAATGACAAATTGGAAGTCAACACCTACACCAATTGTTATAGGTTTGAAGTTAAGTAAGGATGATGAAGGTTCAACTATGGATTCAACTTTATAGAAGAGAATTGTTGGAAGCCTTATGTATTTGACAACCACAAGACTAGACATAATGTATGCTGTAAGTTTAATTTCCAGATTTATGGAAGCTCCAAAAGACACACATTGGAAAGTTGGGAAAATACTATTGAGATATAAAAGTGGAACAAATAATTTTGGGATTCAATATTCAAGTTTAGAGGAGTTCAAGTTGATTGGGTACACTGATAGTGATTGTGCTCGAAGTATTGATGACAAAAAAAACACATAAGGCTACGTTTTTCACTTTGGCACTAGTGTTGTATCATGGGCTTCAAAGAAACAACCAATTGTCACTCTTTCATCAGTAGAAGTAGAGTATGTATTAGCCACAAGTGCCTCTTGCCAAGCAGTTTAGATGAGAAGAATGTTGAAAGAACTGAAAGAAGAACAAGAAGAGGCAACAAAGATATTTTGTGATAATAATTCAGCCATAGTTTTATCAAAATATCCAATTTTTCACAGAAGGAGTAAACACATTGACACTCAATATCATTTTATGAGAGAGTTGATCAACAATGGAGAGATCTTCTTAGAGTTTTGTAGGTCTCGGGAGAAGTGTGTAGATATCTTCAGCAAGGCACTGGAAAAAGACAACTTCATCTATTAGAGAGATTGATTGGGCATAGTCAGTGGAAAAAGTTGTAATTAAGGGGGAGTGTTGGAAATAATTCCAACTATGTGTGTCTTCCTATCCTTCTGCATTCTTGCACTCTTCTTCTCCCTCTTGTGCGGTAGTGCGGTGACTATCATAGTCCCATAGCCTTGTGGTTTGTTCTCAGTGGTATTGCGGTTTTACCACTATCTCGTGAGGTCATTCTCAAATGGGTGTGGTTAAAAGATATTTACCACAGTCCTACAATGAGTTTTATTTTTGTAGGCAATTTTGTGGTGATGCATATTTTGATGACATTTTTGGGAAAAATATTTTATTGGGCAATTAATGTTTTAAGTACAATATTTAATTGGGTTTAAAATGTTTTTGGGATTAAAAATATTTCACTTGACATGAACTGGGAATTACGGAAAATGTAATTAATGACATCTATTTTTGCTTGCTGGTGAAGTTTTTACACCATAGTTTTTATGTAAATTTTTTATTATTATTACACAGAGAAGAAAAAAAAGTAGTAATTCTCTGTAGAAGCAAATTTGAGAGAAAGAGCAGCAATTCAGTTTTTTGTGAATTGAAGTATATTTTGAATGAATTAATATAATTTTATTTTCTAGGTTTATTCTATGTGAACTAAATTTCTGCTCTATATTTTCTGTTATTTTCTGTGTTCGGAATCCTCTACCTCTGGCCTTCACTTTTCAAAGTAAAGGGATGTCTAATGATACTTCATTGTGGATGACTTCTAGAGTTTAGTAGATTTGTTGCTTCATCCTTCATTTTGATTTAATTTACTTTGTTCATATTACTAGAGAATGGAATATGGTGGCCAATTGTTTTCCCAAATGAATTTTTGTTAATAATTATAAATCAAATGTTATAAATTGAGATCTTTACCTTCAAATAAATATAAGCATCATCTTGAACTTATTCATAATGATCGAGCTTAATGTCTGATTTTTCGAGCCGTTAGGGAGTATGAGCCTTCTCTATTATATGGGTTGTTATGATCTATTTGGGTGGGTTGTATGTTGAAAATTCTCTTTGATATCTTCTTATTCTAGCTTTTTTGCGAGCTATAATCATCTAGAAATATATATCTTATAATTGAATTTAGATTCTTTTATAATAATATGTTTTATCTTCTTAACCATATATATAGATAAACCTATTTAGTGCAACTGATTATTACAGACACAGAAGTTTACAGGCTTTCGAGGTTTAACTGGAAGGCATCAATCCTATTTTTAAAGCGAATTGAATACATCACTAATCTATTTCAAATCATTACAAATTATAAAGATTTTTTCTATAGAATTTTGGAAATAAATTTTACTATTTAATATCGCAAGTTAAACAAATCTGCAGTTAACTTGAATTCGATGAGGAAAATCTTCGGTCGCCTGATAAATATGCAACCACCATCTCTCAAATTCTAGTCCTTGTACCATCATTCAGTGGTAGAGGAAATCTACCTTTGAACTCTATTTTTTTTTATTGACATAAAAAGATAAATCCAACGATGCTTCAACTTCAATGTTTTATGAATACTAGTATAGTGTTGTCTCCAACAAATGACAGATAATGACAATTAAAAGTATACAGCTGCTGAATTGATTAATAATTCAAAGGTTTAAAAAGGATTTTAACCTCTAAATTAACAAACAACTCATGGAGAGGCTAAATCGTTCCCTTAATAACAGCACTATTAGTCTACTTTTTATCGGTCCCTTAGTAGCAGTACTATAATTTTATTTTTCCACACAATCAAATATGATACCAGAAAAAATATGTTTTACCACTTCCCAACTGAAAAGTATATCCCTGCCATGCTCAGCCCATCAATAAGGCCTATCACCGACGTAGTTTCCTGGGGGATCATAGCTGCATATAACCCATGTGTCCCTGTTCTTACATTTTATAATAGCACATCCAAGACTTGTGGTAGTTCTCCACACAATCTGAGTATAGTGTGTGCAATCTGGGCCTGTGCAAGTGTTATTCGCATGGATATACCACTTCCCTTCATCAATCCATGCATTCACCGCGTGTAGAGGTGTCCAAGATGAGCCGCTGCCCCAGAATATGTTCTCACCGTAGGGCGATCCTTCAGAATGTTGAAGGAGGCAGTCATTTCTTCTCTCTCTCGCATAATTACGTGCATAAGCAGTAACCGTGCGGTTCCATGTAAGAGGCGGAACTCCAACTGCTTGTCTCGCCTTGTTCTGCGGAGCAAGGAATTGCTTCACGGCCTCCGAGCTGGTTATGCCTTCTACATGGCCTAATAACCCCACCACCAACAGCATTAGCACTAGCTGGCAAAATTGACCCATCCTCATCACAATAAAATTAGAGATCTCACAATAAGAACCAATAGCAATAAATAAGAACTGATAGTAGATATAGAAATATGACAATGCTGTACAACAAGTTGTTCTTAAATGCATGGACGGCATGATACAATTTTAGGTTTGATAGGGGAAAGAATCAGTCGAATCCTTATCGCTTTGAGCTTTCATGCCTTCATTTCTACGGTTACGACTTTTATTCCGCTGGCCTTCCCCTGACTTCTCTCGAGAGTGTCGCTTTGCTCACAAGTTTTATAATTTTACGCGTGATTTGGCTTCGAAATTTCTCTTCGACCTCAGAAACATTACATTCGGCACTACTTAATGCTGCCGACGCTTAAAATATAAGTTGCTTTAGACATGAGCAAAACCTTTGACGACTTTTGTGAGGATTTATGAACCTGCTATTATATGGCGCTTCCAATCTAGTAGATATGAGTTCTGACTATCCTACTTCGAACCTGGGCCTCCAAACGAGCTTTATTTTTTCTGTTGGTTAATATTTATAATTTATTTGTTAGGCACGAGCACAAATTGTTGTTGCGTAAGGTTTGATTATGTATATATTTATGCTGGTTGTAATGTCCTGCTGGCGGTTATTGCTTCTGTTGGAATGTTTTACAGTTGCCATAATCGAATGCAAGTCACGACTATGTTATCCTCGGCCCAACGGATGAGTGGCTTACCTTTTGCTCTAGTTCTTGATCCGTATTTAATTCTCCTAGATTTACAAGGTCGCAAATCATGATCGTTCAGTGTGTTCGATGTTAAATGGAGTCGTAATATAAGTATTGGAATTATTTTGGTCAATAATTTTTTAGTTTAGTTAAGTTGTTGACATCTTTGAATGTGTGTTATGATTGTGTTAGCCTTAGTTGTACGGGTTAGTTGACTACAAGATATAATTTAATTCTCAAATTAGTGCTTCAATGTTATAGATTTAGAAGGGGGTCAAAACTTTCATCATTGAATATGAGAGGTAAAAGGTTATATTGTGATAATTTAAATTATTTTATAATTTTTTTTCAAGAGTAATAAATTGATTTTGTTGAGAAAATAAGGTATTAGATGAAATATTTACTAATGCCCTGAGTATGAAATGTGATGCAAAATAAATGATTATGGCCATCAACTAAGTTAATAGTGGATATTTTTGCACCACCCCAATGGTATAGGGCCATACAACTTGGAATGAAATATTTACACCATTGGTTTCTATGAGAGTTCAAAGAATATAAAAATAAAATTAACAACAAAAATACTAACTATGAAGCAAACCATTTTTTCTATGCATTGGAGTTTCTTAACCATAACCACATTTCCATCATTAGAATAAAATATTTTTCTCAATGAAATGATAGTGTTGCTTGGAATAGGGAGGAAATATTATACAAAATCTAGTATATGCTAGGTCTCAAACATGTAATGTCATAAAGCTTAGAGACTTTGACCAAAACCTAGGGCTCAATGTTATTGTAGATGATGGGTAGGAATCATTAAAAATATTATCATTAATGAGGTGATTCTTCCAAGTGGTCTGACTCACCATCATATCTGGGTTTACCTAAACCCAAAAGGGTATTTCCACAAGGCTTCATTAATACGATGTCTAACATATTATGATAATTGTGACTAAAAAAATAACCATGCTCAAGGTGTGATTAGCCCCAAGATATATCAATAAGACATAGACCTGCTATCTACTTGTAAAAATTCAAATTAAGTTGATAAATACAAATTTACATATGCACTCCAACATGGTAGTTTTGAAATATCTAGTTAACATTTCTTACACACATGCAAGGTGTAGCCATACATGAAATGATTCCTTAACAATATTCATTGTTTTAGGTTGCCTATAATATGTTTATGTTGTGATATTCAATCATGATAGCTTATATGAGTCTAAACCTCTCCTAGTCTACTAAGTATATATGAAGGATTAAATAAGAAATATTTGGCCTATCATCATCTAGAGTAGTGTTGAGAAGAGGAAATTTTGAAAGCCCATGATTTTCTTAGAAATTAAGTTGGGGCTAGAGTTTCAACATACTCAATGCTAATGGGGATTTGGCATCATGGATATTACATACATAACATCAAAGGGAATATTGAAATGGAAACTCAAAATATTGCTAAGGTAGTGGAGTTTTTGGTTCTATTATATTGAATACCCTTTAGGTATGATCATAGAGAAAATTCCATCAAGACTTGAGGTTATCAAATTCTTTGGGACTTGAGCTAAGTGGGATAGTTAAATCCAAACTCTTATGAGAAAGAAATGATTGTTAATTAGGAATATAGAGGTCAAGGTATTGAGGAAAGTAAGCGATGCTAACAAGGATAATACCCAAAATATGTGCAATAGGTTCTTTGTAATACAACCTATTAAGGAAAGAAAAAATAATATTGCTTCATTATGTAGAGGGAAAATTTAAAATAAGTCACTTAATGATATGAACTTGCTTCATAATGTAATAGAATGTCATGACGTATAAATGGTGGGATTCTAAGATTGGGAAAAAAGAATGCTAGGAAGGAATTTTTTAATTTTCACGAAAAGAGAAATAAAATTTATGGTTAAAAGTGTAGGTCGACTTCCACACATAGTACTAATGTTAAATTTTTCCTTGAAGGTTTGAATCTGAATTATTAGAAAGGTAGTGGGAGCTAGCAAAACAAAGGTGCAAGAATATAGAAGATTATTGGAAGACATGCCAATATAAGGAACCCCGAAACATTAGTGAAGAAGGAAAGGAAAGGACTCATGGATGAAAATAGATTTAACCAAGGGGCCAATTGTAGGAACTCTCTAGTAAAATATCAATGTTGGTTAAGGCAAGTCCAAAACAACAAAGAGGGAGCAATCAACTTTAGAAAAACATTGTTGGGGTAGATGATAATATTAGCTCTAATTGGAGACATACAACTCTAGCAAGTATAATTAGAATATAGCTATCTATTAGAGAAAATTTAAATAGAAAGGTGGGGAAAGGTGAGAAAAGAAAATATAGTGATGATATATATGCAAAGAAAAACACAAGTATAACACAACAAGGAATATATATGAATACATATACATATACGTATACATATGCATACATACATACATACATACATACATACATACATACTTACATACATATATATTTCTATATAGATATGTGTATACACACACACACAAATATTTGGATGCCTACTCTTATGATAGACCTATTATGTAGACTATTTTTGCTTTCATTATGTTGACACCTTATGAAACTTATTATTATCATGTTGTGATGATTTTGATGTTTTACATTCTTTCAATATGGATACATGTTCAAGAAACTACATGCTTATAAGAGATGGATTATGTTCAAATACTCAAATGCTTGATGGTGAATTTCTAATTTTGATGGAATGATAAATGATGGTATTAAGATAACCTAATTTAATTAGAGTTCATAGAACCATGATATGAAAGCCTAAGCTTTTTTTTTTCTGATTAATGGATGAATGTTTTATGCAAATTTAATGAATATCAATCTTAGAAATCATATTAAATTTTAAAATTGGGAATAATTGAAAATGCTTTGTTATTTTGATAATATGATGTCATGTGTGATTTAATCTAGTTTTTTCAGCTATACACTTTGATCAAATGAAACTTGAATATAGTCCATTTAGATGGACTACAATATAATTCTTATTATATTTAGTTATTGATATGATTTTGGGTGATTGTTAATATTGTTAAGGTTTTAAGACTAGAAAGGTCACTAAGTGGAGTTTTGGGGTTTTTTTGAATTTTCAATCCTTGAATTTCAAATTGAAACTTTGTGGGTTTTTATTGGGGTGAAAAATTATTTCATTTGAGCATATAGTAAAAATTTTAACACCTAGGGTGATTTCCTATGGGTCGGGTACCTAATTAAGTCCATGTCCTAGAGTATATCCAATATATGACCCCTCTTGATTTCTCATTAAGAGGTGTGATAGATTTTGGATATTTTGGGAAGAGAGGGAATGATTTTTCCTCTAAAATATCATTTGTGAGAGGATAATTTTGAGGTAGAGTGCCTTAGTGCACCCCTTTCTCTCAATGGGATTTGATCGAGAGGTGAATGATAGAGTGACAAGTATCACTCCCTCATTCAAAAATTTCAAATCTTGAATCCCCATTTTTATCTTTTGCAAAAAAAAAGGGTTATTTTTTCAAGTTATTTTGTTATACTTGGTGGATTTTTATCCTTTCTTTGAGTTAGGAAGTGATGATTTTGGAGAATAAATTGGAGCTTTTGGGATCATTTTTAATTCACATCACCATTAGAATTTTTCTTCTAAATTTAAGCATCATGTTCCTTGCTTTTATGCTTCATTCTTTTTTGTATCGGTGTGCTAAATAAAATTTTGTAAGTTGTGTTTTAATATTGATGTTGTTTTCTTATTTTTTGAATGTTTTCATTAGGTTGGGTGTATGGGATCTGCTCACCCCTATGGGAAGAACATCCCTAGTTTTGAGGGTTGATAGAGTTAACAACCTATATGGTGATCATATTAATCCTTAGATAAGGAGGGGCTTAAGGGTATGAGTACCCATGTGTTGCATTGAAATTAAGATTATTGTACAAAAATATGGAGTTGTCTTATGAAAATGGAGAAATGTTATAAGTTGTGTTAATTTGTGTCTCACCATATGGAGAGTTGTCCACTCTTTTCCCCCCTTTAGGATTATTTGAAATAATTTTTGAGTGTGTGTGATCAATTTTGGAAGAGCATTATATTTGTGTATGTGTGTATGTGCTACCTAATTATATATTTTGGTTGGTTATTTGTATACCCAGTTCTTATGGTCACCTCCTAGTTTGGGGGTGGCTAGATTTCTAGCACTTGGTTGGGTGATGATCACCACCAGTGGCCCTTGAAGAATATATTTTGAGCTCTTATGTTGCTTTGGATTGTTTGGTTACCTTCAATATTTAGAGAGATCTCAGCCATTATTTGTTCAAATAACAAAAAATAAATTCCCATAATGTACAACCTCGTTGTTTGTGGAGATTTTTTTTCTTTGTAAAAGTATACAAAGATCTAGCATCATGAATTGTCACTCTTCACAATTTCAAACTATGTTTGGCCCCCTCTTAAGTGCATGTCTTTAACTATGCTTACTATTTGTCTATTTTATTGTCTTTTTCAAGAAATTGACTTGAATTTGGGAAATTAAATCAACTACTTAATTTATGAAGATCTCAAAATCAGGGCTAGACTATGGTGCCATCACCCTTGTCCTTCCTAATTAGGTCAAAAAACTTAAAATTTATTATCAGCCTTAATACAACTATAAATTCAAAATCATTTGTCAAATTGTCATAAGGACCTTAATGTGAAATATTTTGAACCTTAGATAAACATAATTCTTCCCTTCCATTTGAACATCTAATTCTACTTAATTAAATTTAGATCTCTCAAATAAAATTGAAAACATAATTGAGGATATTTCAAAATAAAAATAAGTAGGATTTCTACAAAAATCTATTAGCCAAAGTCATATGTACAATTCATTATAAAGATAATATTTATTAATAGTAAGATATTTCATGTTTTATGCTTATTATTGTTATGAGCACTAACACTTGGAAGATCTTCAATAAACCTTCAATTTCTCCTTTGATGTGATGAGCTAATTGACTTCAATCTAACATTGAAATTAGATCTAAGTTGTAAGCTACAATATTACCATTTATCATTCATTTTATCCATTTTCTTCTACTCTACATAGATCACATGATTTATATGATTTTCATCATTGTCGTTTGTGGAGGTGGAAATACCAAAATAGGGTTTTATTAAGACAACCCCTTATAAGGAAAAACCCTTCCCTCATCATCCTTCTTGTTGGTTATAGGTTTGAAGTGGATTCATGTGAACTAGAGATCTCAAGAGTTTAAAACCCTAAGATAAGCATTCAAGCATCTTAACTCATAAAATTAGGGAAATTTGATTATTCATAAATTATCAGACTTTGAAACCTGACCTCAAGAAAAAAATAACCTACAAGTTATGATGCTCATGTACAATTTTTCAAACCCTAAAAATACTCACATTTAGATTAGAGAACCCTTGCCCTAGTCCATCCAATTCTACATACCACATTTATTTTAGGTTCTCTCCTCTCTAAACTTTTCAACTCTGATTTATATCTTTACACTTATGTTTTGTATCTTCTAGATTCTATGATTATTTGTCTCTTTCATATTATTGTTACTATTTTATCAATATCATATTACATCCGCATCACATCAATCTATCCAATAGGAAAAAGGGGACCAAAACTCTAACCAAATATTTTTAATCTTCCTTATGGACAATATCCAAATATTTTCTCTTGATTATTTTTGTTCTGCCCAATATTGATGGTGGAATGTGTGGTTTAGGTTACCCATTAGCCTTAGACCCCCTTTCACCATCTCATTTTTTTGTGAACATGATGTCTCCTACAACTACAATTTTTTTATTTACACATAATATTCTATAATCTGATTGAGTATTAAATTATTTGAATTTTTTATTGCTCAAGTGCATTCATATTTTTTTGAAATCTGCAAAGAGTAAAGAGATTCAATTTATTTTGTAAACAATAAACTCAAAAAAAATATTTTCAATATTTAGACAATAGATTCAAATTTTCGTTGTATTTTTTCTTATGGGAATACTTATCTATCAAGTGAATTGCAAGTATTTGAATCATTTGAATGCTTTAAAATATTAATTCCATGCATTTCTTCACAAATAATTTAGGTAATATTTTATTCTCTAAGTATTGTCAGATTTTATACTTGATCCTTCATAGTTTGTGATGCACACATGATTCCTCACTTATCCAAAATTTTAAAACCTTCAAATTTTATATTATCCCCCTTGACCAACTAGTTTAGGTTTATATTTTAGTGATAGTTTCATCTCTATAGTGTTTGTCTCAACTTGTATGTTATCTATGGTAATCTATTCTTCTCCTTACATCATTTTCTCCTCTTATATTCATTATAGGGTTTAAGTGAGAAAAATATCTAAGATAAAAAAAGTAAATTAACACAAATCTAACTTTCCATCTTTAGGACTTAATATACTAACACGTACAAGTTATAACTTGATGACTAGCTAACAACTTGAAGGGTAAGCCAATTTTATAGGGCTTGGTTCCTTTCTATTGCAAAGAGGGTAGATTTGATGTTTTATTTTCTTAATTTATTTTACATAAACCTTATATATTAAAATACAATTTATTGCATATAAAAAGGTGAAAAATTATAGAAAAACACAGATCTAGAAGATATTGAAAGATAGGAACCTATACATAAAATTATAGCTTAAATTGAGGGATAAGTCCAAGGGATCCCTTGTCAAAAAATGAGGGTTTCTAAGTGCTTGAGGCAAGGTCTTGAAGGAATATATCTACTCTACACTTTTCTGCAACTCGTAACCATTGATGAAACTTTTAGATTTAGTCTACACACATGAAATGGAGGTAAAGGGTTGTGTTGTATAGGACTTTTTCTTTGTCACACCCAAATTTATGAGTTTCCATCTCCATAACAGTAAATAGTGCTCATAAAGAGTGCTTAACCTAGGTTGGGTAGAGAAAAAATAAACAATAATTTACTATGAGACAAAAATCATAATTGATAATATTATATTAGTTATGAAACTTGTGTCAAAGTGATTTTCACACCATAATTTTCCACAAAAGGGTGATTGGTGGACGATCGAATTGATTTGAATATGTAGAAGATGTTAGTTCACATAAAAAAATAGATTGTTGTAGCTAACATGAAGAGGATATCTGACATACATCTTCATAATAAAAGGATAGTAGTGTATAATTCATCATAATAGTGCCTAGTTTTTCAAATTCAAGGGAAAATTTGTTTATAAATGCATCCTAATTGATCTTTTTGAATATAGGCCAACTTGAGGTCATTTAAAAATACTCAATATTGACACTCAAAATGATAATTATTTGAATAGAACACCTTTAGGAGTAGAGGGAACCTTTACCCTAGTCTATGTGTTTTTAGCCCAAATTTCATGACATTATTAGATATTTTAATGTATTTTATAAATTTATCACCAAAACAAACAAATTATTAATATAAATAGTTCTATAGGAAAAATATGGTGTCAATATTATGTGAAATTGTCAAGGATGACAATTTATGATGCCATATTTAGCCCCAACTTTAATGAGTGTATGATCTTACATGCATACTCAAACTAAAGGAATAGATTTATTGATCAAACAATTGAAGGGACAATATGATACCAAGCTGAGAGACGCACTAGCCCTCAACTTAGGATCCTATCAATCCACAAAGTTAATATAAATATAAATTAGATATATCACACAAAAGAAAAGGAAAAATCAATCATGCATAAGGTCTACAACAAGAATTGCACACATACAAAGATACATAAAGAACACATAAGAAAAATGTGATGTATACAAGGAATACACAAATAAAACATGATACACACATAAAGAAAACATAAATTTCCCATGGAACATATAACAACAATATTAGTAAATACTAAATATTTGAGTTTGCAAGGTAAGCAGACCCTGGTATGTAAGGTTGTATCAATTACTAAATGTCATCTCTCAAATTCTCAAATGCATATATAAATTCTAAGAATATTCTATCCAAACAAAGGTCAAGCACATTAAAAGACCCCCATAGATTACAAGGAAGAAAGTTATGTGAAGTTAGGTGGCCATGTAAAATAAAAAAAAATCATAGGCTATCAAGCTCCTTTATGTTACCTACCTAATAATATGGTTTTATAATCACACCTGAGAGAGTGAATAAATTTTTAATACAACAAGAGATGAATTGATAATCATACCTCAGGGAGCACATAAAATTTTAGTGTTATAGGGGTTGAATTGATAATCACACCTTAGAGGGAATTATGAAGAACATCACCAAGGGTCATGTCAATAAGTCAAATCTTACAAGATGTCAATGTGTGGATATATAAAAATGGATATGGTGATACGCCCCCCTTAAAATGTTAGAATAATTGTTATGCTCATATTTTAAGGAAAATAAAGGGAAGAGGGGATCCTCAAAAGTGATGCACTCCATTGAAATTAGTTATCCTTTCCTCCCAAGTGTATAGGTAAGGACAACCATGATAGATACTATCATGTTGATACCATAGTTGGAATATAATTGTACATAATATTGTACCATCATGAGTTGGAATGAACATATCCATAGAGCTAAAAATTCCATGTAGTGAAGAGAAACACCAAAGAAGGGATCTTATCATTTAGAATGAATAAATGCATCAAACCATGAAGGAGTGATAACAAAACAATTTAGAAGTTATTGTATTTTATTGTTAAGGTCTAACATTCATTGATGGAACATTAGAAAGATAAACTAGGCTAGGAATCAACTAAGAAATAAAGCAATTGATCTAACTAAGCCATATTCCAATGAAATTCTTGTAAATAATAATAAAAAGCTTAAGGAAAACATAAAATATCAAAGATAATCCAATTTGAAAGCCTAATTAAGGAAAAAAACCTCATCCCATTGGGGGGATTAGTGTTGGATCTGATGTGGAGTCCTGAGTCTCAAGCTTAATCCATGTTGAATGAAGCAAAGCATGATGAAATTGATGGATTGATAGCAATGATGATTCAGAAAAGGGTAATTGATCTCAAAGATGGATGTAAAACTCAGTAAAGTGTAGCTGGTCAAATGCTTGTGAATACAAATTCATGTAAAATGAATACTGTTTGTATACTTTTAGAAGAAATCAATGGCTAAGATCATATATGCTAATAAAAATATAGAAATGAAAGAGAGAAGATGGCATGGATCAATGATCAAATAAAACGATGAGATTACTCAATGACATGGATCGATGGTATTAATCAAGGGCTCAAATTTATTGATACAAATACAATCCCATGATTTTAGGAGCATGTGGGAGATATTTCCATGTGGAGGAAAATATTTAAATTTAAATTGAAGGAATATTATATGTGAATATTCTTTTAAGGATTGGAGGAGTTAGAAGAAATTAGTCAATTAAATAATTAAGAAACTATTTATTGTGCAAGTTGAGGGAATTTAGATATTTACTTCAAAATTAGAAATAATTTAATCAAATTAGGATTTAGGACATTTAATTAAATAATTTGGTTTATTTATTCAAATGAGAATCAAATTCAATGACCAGAGTTAAACGTGGATATATAGCTAAAAAATGTCGAAAAAATATTCTCGCATGTGTATTAGGCTCTCGAGGAGCCCATTCAAAACTTTTTAGGACTACTAATCAACAGAAGATGAAAGCCTTAGTTTCTGCCCACCAAGATAGAATTAAGCGGAAGAGAGATTTTCATTGTTTGTGGATTACTTGGATTAATGCAGCATCCCGTGCCAATGGAGTCTCCTATAATCAATTTATACATTTTTTATACAAAAGGCAGTTGTTTAAAAATTGTAGAACACTTGCGCAAATAGCTGTATTAAATAATAATTGCTTCTCTATGATCTTAGAAAATATTCTTGTATTATGAAATAGTAAACCCCATTGGTAATGAACGTACACCTTTGGCTAATTTAGTTCAATGGAGGGATAAACTGGTAGCTCTTTCCATTGTTCAAGCACGATTAGTTGGATTAGCTCACTTTTCTGTAGGCTATATATTCACCTATGAAGCTTTCTTAATAGCCTCTACATTAGGCAAATTCGGTTAATTATTTTTAATTTTAGAGGCTATTTAGATTTTCAATCTAATCTCTATGCATAAAAAGGACTCATCCATGTAATACTTCTCCATCTCAAATTTGGAGATTTAATTAAGTAATTTTCATTATTTAATCAAATGAGATGAAAATTAGTATGAAAGGGGAAATTAGTCAAATAGAATTAATTATTTTGTTAACAAAATAAAATGGTGAATTTAATCAAATAATTGAAATTATATAATTAAATGGATGAAAATGGGTGAATTAGGATAGAAATAGTGTTAGTAATCGAATCTTGATCTGCAATATAATTTGGAAATTTTTAGGTGTGTACATTTTACCCCTCTTTGAAGTGAGGTACCTATTGCGTTGCTTTGAAGAACTGATACTACTTAGGTTAATGATGCTCAGATCAAAAATTTAAAATTTCTCTAATTTTTCAGATGCCCCATTGGGCCCTAATGAATGATAGAATGTTGGTTTGCTACCCCTTCAGGAGATTGAGTGAAAAATTTTCTTTTGGGTCGAGCTAATGAAAAATCTATGGGAGTGGTTCGACTACAAATAGGATGAAGAAAAATTCTTAGGACGCTAATAGAATGACCATAGTAGGCTAAAAATATTGAAAATGGAGATACGGGGCTAAAAAACAAGGTTTGGCAATGCATATATATGATTTTTGGTCTATTTGAAGCTCATTTACACACTTTGCTTTGATAATTTGAGAGAGATTAAAGAGATTCTACAAGAGTTCCTCTAGAACACCTTCCAGAATGGCATATTGTGTACTTCCCCCACATTGCATAGATTGAGTCCATAAGTTTTAACAACCTATGGACATAGGACCACCGATATGTACCCTAAAAAATTTCCTTGCACACTTTTCCATGTATAAAAATGTAGGATAGATTAGGGAAAACAAAGGAATCTCTGTTTGGTTGACAATTTTGAAACCTGATGTGACACCTTTGCAGAATATAGTGATGCCTTTGCATTTAGTGTCGCTCCTAGGAATAGGTGTTGGAGTTTTGAAATACATTAATGCTTTTGATTTTACTAAAATAGTTGCATAAAATATAGTGATTCTTCTACATGAGTTGTGGAGGTCCACTTTTTCATTATGGAGATGAATATGCATTTATAGTAGCACCTTTTCATTTTGGTTTAATGCTATTGCAAAATAGCGACACTTATGCGAAGTTGATAGTGCAACACCTCTGTAATAAAGTCTCGATTCTACAGTTGCTAGGGTTATGACATAATTTTTCCAAATTTCTAGCATATTGATGTTGTTCATGTCATGTGTGCATGAGGTCTTTCATTTGCTACTTTCTCAAGAGAGGAGACCACAAATTTTAGAGTAGATAGTCGAGTTGGGAGAGTTTGACATTATGTTTGTTGACATTGTTGGACTCTCATATTTCTTACATGTTAGAGATCCATAATCACTTGGAAATAACGACCATCCTTATAGAGTAGTGGAACTTTGATACCTCATCATACCACCTTCCCACAGGTGAGGTAGGCTACAATTACTTGGGAGGACATCTAGAGGGTACTTAGGGTACCAATCCATGGTGAGAGGATTATCTATAATGTAGACCTTGGATTGGAGGCCATGTATGACATTTTGGGAGTGAAGGATCTTCTACTAGAGGGAGGACAAAAATATTTGCGATGATCCATTGGAGTCTTGAGTGATATCACATTGGTTATTGGAGGGCTCATTATGAGAGTCCTTATGCCCAATAGGAGGAGTAGATTATTCAGCCCGAGATGGGGCTTAGTAATTTATAGAGGATCATGGAAGGTGTTTGTTTCTATGCTTTGGGAACAAGAATCCTTGCTACTTTGTACTATGACATGCACTAGGTGGTGTATAGAGACATTGCCAACATTACTATTGGAATCACACTTCTACAGATTTGGGCTTGGCAGCACATAGCTATGCTCAAACTAGTGATAGCTCATTAATACATTGATGAGGAGGATCCAATATTCTACTGGTATGTTGGGATGACCACATTGCATCATACAGTGGAAAGATATATATCATATTGGTTACCAGTCATAGATGATATAACTTAGTTTAGATAGCTTCCATGGATATAATCATAGTCCTAGGATGATGATGCTAATCAATTGATATACTATAGAAAGTGAGAAATATTTTTTCCTCATGCTAACATAAACAACACAACATATAATTATTCAAGTTAGCAAAACAATAATCAAACTCCCTATGAAATTCTTAATCACATTAAGACAATGAAACATGATAAAAAGCATACAAAGAAAGCATAAAAATGTAAACTTATCTAAAATGGATAAAACTATCATCTCATGGGGGGATTGGTGCTATTTTGATGTTGAAAATAGCCCTTTTCCAAGCCCTTTTTGATAAGCTCAAGATATGAAGATGCAAGATAACGAGTGCTTGAGATTGTGCATCAAGATGAGAAACTTGTGGAGATAGATACTAAGATTGTGGAGGTGTAATATAATAGAGGAGGCCTCTATTTATAACCAAGAAGGATGGAATAATGCCAAACATGGATGATGTGGGACTAAAGATCTACCAATGACAAGATGCCACTTGTCAACATGTGAGAGGTTGAGGAATGAGCACATTTTGGTCAATGTGACAAAGAGGGAGAGATTCAAATTTTGAATTTGATGAAAAGATGAGTTAAATGCTAAGTTTGACCTTTGCAAGAGACATGTAAGAGCTCTTAAATGCTTTGTTGGATGTATATGTCAATTTGGGGGGACATTTCAAACTTGGAGAATATTCCCCAAAGATGCCAAGTTGAAAATAAATAAAGATTTTAATAAATCATTTAAATGTATTTTCATGTGCAAGTGGCAAAATCTAGAGAATATAAGTGATTAGGATTAAATTAATCAGGATTTGATTAATTTAATGAGGGATTAGGTGATTTTGACTTTTGAATTAGATTTTAGGATTAAAATAAATCAAAATGAGAAGAAAATGATTTTAGATTTAGTTAGATAAAGATTTTATTTATTTAATCAAAGAGGATGATGTTAGAATAAATCAAATAAATATTAATTTATTTAATATAATGGAATGACCTAGGGAGATTAATCAATTAAACTTGATTTATTTAATTGATTAGTTGAATATGATTTAATTGAATATGAGGAATGCATGATTTCAATTTCGTATGTCTACATTTTGCCCCTCTTTGAAGCAATGTACTTGTTGCATTGGTTCAAAGAATAAACTTACAATGATTAAAATTCAATTTTTTATTTTTTTTTTAGATGCCTCAGCAGAAAGAAGTACATTGGTACATTGCCCCCTCGAGAGATCAAGCAAAAAGATTCAATTTTTAGGGTTGATCTCATGATAAAGAGGTTCAAGATGGATGTATGGATGGTTATGATGATGATGCAAATGAGATGGATGAGATGGATGATGTGATATGCTATGATTATGAAATCTATGTATGTCGATTATTTGTGGATGCAAGATGGATGCACTGGCAATGATGATTAACTATTTTGGTATGATGTTAGCGTGGAAAAGAAGAAATGACATAATGACAAGAGGATCCAATAAGCCAACTTTATGAAAGATGATGATGAGAAATGGATGATGATGATGTTCTTATCAGGGATTCGGACTTTAAAAGGGATACTTACCTTATGTTTGATAACACACATAAACATGATGCATCAAGGTATCAAGAACCAGGATGGCGTTGTACCTAGTGTGATGGAATCTCACTCAACAAACAGATAGGAGTATTCTTGTTCACACTTACCATATGAAAAATTTGCTAGGACGTACCTAACAAAGCAAGTATTTTCCAAGTTATATTACAAGAACATCGAACAAGCACATCAGACAAAAAGATAATGATCGATGCCCCATTCCTTTCTCTCTAAATCATTTGATTAGACATCATTGAGAGGTCATTGGAATGAGTGCAATAAGATAAATCTAAAGAAAATATCATGTACACAAACAAGTCAATTTTCTTCATACCTCTAGCCAAAGGGATTTGTTTTTTTTTAGGATAAGAACCCAAATGATTGCCAATAGATAATGCCCATTGTAAGAAGGATACATCCTAGGACATGTTAGTGGATGGTAGCATGTCATTTTGTTTATCCAAAGTGTTTTTCCAAAAGATAATGCCCATTGTAGGAAGGATACATCCTAGGACATGTTAGTGGATGGTGGAAAGTTGATAGGTTTGTTCGAAATGAGGTCGATTGACATGTTTGTGAATGATGAAGAGTTTGATTTTGCATTTAAAGGTTTGTTGTTTCAATTTTAATTTTGTATTTGAAGTTTGCTTTTGCTAATTGTTGTGATTGTTTCTATTTGTGTTGCCAAAGGGTGAGTGTGATGATTTGTTTATTATGGATGAGATTATTGTGGGTGAAAGTAAAATGGAATGGGTATACTTTTTCAAATATTTGGATGTTTCTGAAAATTTTGGAATGTTTTGAGGTTGTTTTTGGTATTTTCAAAATTTTACAAATATTTTGATTTTTGATTTTTTGAATGTTTTAGGATTTTATGAGATTTTATGAATGTTTTTGGATTTTGTGTTTTTTGAATATTTTTGGATTTTGATGTCTCAAGGGCTGATAAAAGATTAGCCTTGTGTACATTTAAGCTCAAAGATGACATAGTTTGGATGCCATGTTTTTGATATTTTTATGATTTTTTGAGTGTTTTTGGATTTTTCTATTTTTTGATGTTTTTGGATTTATCGCATGATTTTGATGATTTGGATATGGATATGTGTGATGATATTAGTGTTCTGTTTAGGATTTTGTTGAAAACCAAGCTAGTGTTGATTGATTTGATTGATGGATTGATGATAATGACATTGTTGAGGATGCACAACAATGCAAGGATAGTGTTAAGCAACACAAGGACTAGGAAGGATATCCTGAAATGATGATGGATTAATTGGATTTTGATTGATCAGGATTGATGATGATATCATTGTTGAGGATGCACAACAATGCAAGGATAGTGTTAAGTAACACAAGGATTGGGAAGGATCTCCCAAGATGATGATGGATTGATTGGATTTGACTGATTAGTATTTTGAAGATTGATTTTGGAGCAAAATTTGTTTACATGATTTGATGTGATGCTAACATACAAATTAGATGTGACTGATATTAACTATTTGGATTGATGTTTGATGAAAGATGAAGCTTGATAAGGAACATTTTCTCGTCAAAATATTCCATGGGCTAGTGGTTTGGATTTTTTTCTCTCAAATGCTTGACCAATTTTATTTCATGTTTTTCCAATGTTCAGATCACCTCATAAGTTGGAGGATATAGATCAAGATTTATTCCCAAAGAAAGATGTAAATATTTTCCCCTAGTGTCTAGGAATGTTTGGAATGGAATAGGTGGATGCTTGGATAGGTGTCTGGATGAACAGATATGGTAAGCATGCAAAGGATGCCAAGGATTATCTTGCGATAAGATAAGGTGTTCAAATAAAGAATGCTAATTTGGATAGTGCTCCATGGCTTAGATAATGATGGGTAAGATAGGATCAATGAAAATGAACCATGTCAAGATGTTTACCATAAGAAAGTGTAAAGTGTGCACCAAAAAATTTTAAGATCAAAATAACTTGGACTATGGATGCAGATGGATGAAAATGAATTTGGTAAATGGTTTATTGATGAATGGATTTATTATGGATGGGATGAGATGCTTTCACTTGAACTGGCACATGCAAATGCTCGATTCTACACATGATGCATGTTTGCTAGGTTTTCATCATGGTACCTATCCAAAGCATCACCGTAGTGGTTTTCAGTAGAGGTAAAAAAAAATTCTTTACTGTTTTCGATCCTTTTTTGATTTTTTTTTTTTTTTTAATTATTTTTTTATTTTTTTGCATTTTTCTGAAAGATTTTAAGCTCATGCTGACTCACCTGGTGGTGTTGATGTAGATGCTTCTATCATAATGTGCCATTGATATCCTTCCTAAAGAATTTTCTTTGATAAGATACATGCACTTTAATGCAACTTTTGAGATTCTCAATTTGCTCTGCTAATATCAGATTTAACTCTGTGTTTGTGCACACATCGTGATAGAGTTCCTTTTGAATCCTTATGATGAAAGGTCATTTCCAATACATAGTCAATGTGAGAATTGGATATCATGTGTGGAGGCATAGATGGAGTGTGTTTATAGATAAGAGATGGATTGGTTGACAGTTTGGAACCTTTGACACTCCAAATGTGGGAAGATGAGCAATGATGGATGGATACGAAAGTGTTGATTTAAACTAGCTCTTGGGTTAGAGTTAGTGGATTGACCATAAGTGGTTTTGAGCCCATGGTTTTGCATGTATGGAAGTCTATATAATGGATTTTTGACTCCATTGTATGTGTGGCTGGTTGAAGCCTCTAGGCTTAGCCCAGTAGGGGCTGAGGGTTAATATGAAGATCTCCATCGTTGGTTTTTCCCCGGTTTGGGGTTTTCCAGGGTAAATCACTGTGTTGTGATTGTGTTCTTGTTTCATGCTTGATTTATTTTTATGTTTTTATTCTTCATTTGGTTCCTAACAAGTGGTATCAGAGAAAGGTTCTGGGATTTTTTTTTTCTTGCATGTGCAGGATTGTGAGTTGCATGTACTTGCATGTGTGTTGCATGTACTTGCATGGGCTTACATGTGGCTTGCATGTGCTTGCATGTTGATGCATGTAATATTTCCTAGTGTTTAAGGTTCTCGGTATTTCTTCTATGAAGATATCTTAGCCTGACAAGCTTGAGGAAGTTTGAAGTAACCAACTGAGGATTGAGACTTGGAGAAGTATTGAGAAATCTAACGTATGCATTGATGAACAATGTATAATGGGAGAAGTTTGAACATGCGTGTAGTTAGAATATTAACGAAGCGATGCGGTGAATGCGTTCATTCTAGTTGTGATAGAGGTCTTGTTTGGCTTTCAAGATGAAGTTGGATTTCTCTTGATTTTGTCAAGATAAAAAGTTGAGAAAGTTTGTGCATGATTGGTCGTGGTTGCTGCTATAGGCATTTTTCCTGTTAAAGTGTTTGCAAACAAAATTTTAATGGAGTTGTATGTAATTTTTTTTCATGTATATGGGTTGATGGCTATAAGACCTGGTATGGCTTGCTAGATCCCTAAAAGGAGAGGTATTGTATGTGCTTGTGGAAGGGGGTTTGGTGCTAACCCTAAGACCAAGTTTAAAGTGGGGATTATTGAGTTAAAATAGCTCTTGGGTTAGAGTTAGTGGATTGACCATAAGTGGTTTTGAGCCCATGGTTTTGCATGTATGATAGTCTATATAATGGCTTGGTGACTCCATTGTATGTGTGGTTGGTTGAAGCCTCTAGGCTTAGCCCGGTTGGGGTTGAGGGTTAATATGAAGATCTCCATTGCTGGTTTTTCCCTGATTTGGCATTTTCCAGGGTAAATCACTATGTTGTGATTGTGTTCTTGTTTCATGCTTGATTTATGCTTATGTTTTTATTCTTCATTTGGTTTCTAACAGAAAGTACACATGGAATTAGGACCAATCGCTTGATACACTTTGTACGTCGCTTGAAAATCCTGCTTTTTCTTTTGTAGATGTCTTTGATGGATACTTTTCCCTTTTTTATTTTTCCCCATAGTTTCTTTGACTAATGGAGTTTGATAGGGACAATATTTCTTTGTATTTTTTGGTATCCATGTGTATTTGACTTGTCCCTTATGATTCACTACTTATTTTCTTTGATAATTTTCTTCTTTTGATGTTGGTACCAATTCATGGATGGGTTGATTGGTGGATGAAGATTCGTGATGTGGCTGGTTGTAGTATTGGCATTGGTTTCATCATAAGGATTCTTCGTGCTCCCTATGTTGATATTTGCTTGAGACAAAGTTGCCACTAGTATTGTGGAAATATTGTCTTCATGCTTTGATTCTACCTGTTCTGAGAGCTCTTGTTTAGAATGCATTCTCTGATAAATGACCAATATAGATGACGTTATTTCCATTTGTTGCTTTGTTGACTCTAGAATATCTTGTTCTATCTCACTTGTTTCTTTGAGTGGATAATGTTGGATATCTTCATACATGATGTCCCCAATTTGAATTTGGGATATATCTGATCCTAATGTTGATGAGTCAGTTTGACTATAGGAATCAATAACTTTCTCTTTTTGCATAATAATGTTAGAAGTAAAGGAATCATGTTGTGAATCAAGATCATCTATGTGTCCATCCACATAAAGCATCTCATGGGTGGATGGAGGAGTATGGGCTATGTGGATGTGATCATCATTTGTGACATCTTGTATAGATAGGAGAGTGTCCATTAGATAATTGTAGTATCTTGGAGATAAATTCTTGATCTTGAATGATTTTGGAATTGCTTTTGACATGTTTTGGATCAAGTTCTTCACATAAGTCAGTTTCAAAGGATGGATTTCTTATAAAGGGTTCTTGGATATCTTCATTAGGCATGGGAACTGGCTCAATATCCTCTTGATCTTTGAGTGGACTTGGATCAAATGTCTAGAAGAGGATTTCTTTAGAATCTACAACCATGAGGTCAAAGGATGTCAATATGTCTTGGGAAGGACCATTGCTAGATTTTGGTGAGAGATTTTGATCACATTGCTTCAAAATAAATTCTTGAGATATGTCCTCTAACTCATAAGGAAATGTATTGACATTTTCAATGTGAACCCTATTTCAAACTTGCATGGAAGAAACAAACAATCACATTAATAGATAAAAAATGCAAGATTAAAACATGAGATCCCCATAAAATCGATTTGCATTGTTAGAAAATAAGGAAACTGATGATATAATTGAGCAAATACAAACACAAATAACTATCCTTATTCTAAAACAAGACAAACACTTGATCTTATGGGGGATTGGTGGTATTTTGATATGGAAAATAGCCCTTTCCCAACTCCTTTAGATAAGCTAATGATAATAATGCACAAGATCATTTCTCAAATGAAGAGAGTGACCAAGTTGCATGAGTGATTATGGAGATGATTTGTTAAGATTGTGGATTGATAGTGGAAAAAACCAGTTCTCCATGTGAAGAGAATGACTTTGCATAAAGATTGTGGAGGATTTGCTTGAGGATGAAGCCTCTATTTAAGGATTTTCAAATGCTAAGAGTGCCAAACATGGAGGATGTGGGACTAAGATTGGACAAATGAGAGGAAGACACTTGTCAAGTGGTGAGTGGTTAATGCATGTGCAAGATTTGGGAAGAGTGCCCATGAGAGGGAGAATTTGAATTCAAATTTTGCAATAAATTTAGAGAGGGGGACAAGAAAAAGAGCAATAAATGTTATGTTGGAAGGACAAATCAACTTGTCATGATTTTCAAATTTGAGGGCAATGTTGAGTGAAAATGAGGGTTTTAATAAATCAATAAATTGATTTATTTGTGCAATTGGCATAATCTAGAGAATGCAAGTGGGTGAGATTAGCATTTAATCATGGTTAGATTAAATAGATGATGATTATGTTAGTTTAATGATGATTAGGCTGATTTGACGTTTAGGACTTTGATATTTGATTTATTTGAATTATAAAATGATGGAATATGATTTTGGATTTGATTTAAATGGATGTTTGATTTATTAAAAGGTTGATGATAGTGTTTATTTGATTTTAAATAAATGACCTTAGGAGATGAGATTGCCTAATGAATGGATGGAAGTGAACCTAATTAATTGATGAATGGACCTAATGTGAAATCTAGTTTAGTTAATAAATGAACTTGATTGAATGCACAATGTTAATTTTGCATGTCTACATTTTTCCCCTCTTTGAAGCAATGTACTTGTTGCGTTGGTTCAAAGAATAACTTGCCATGATCAAAATTCAAAAAAATTCTGATTTTTCAGATGCCCCAGCGGAAAGTACACTAGTACATTGCCCCCTCGAGAGATTGAGTGAAAAGATTCAATTTGAGGGTCGATCTCATGATAAAGAGGTTCAAAATGGATGGTTATGGACAATGAGGCAAACGATATGATACTAAGATGCTTAGAATAACAAATCTATATTATCCTAAAAAACTTAAATGATTATATGATGCAAGATGGAAGAGATTGATGATGTGATTATGCAATGGATGATTTATGAAGATGATTAGACTAACAGATCTATATTATGATGATGATATGTTATATGAGATGATATGCAAAATACTTATGGTTTTTAGATGTATGATGGATGCATGATGGATGCATTGGTGATGATGATGTTAGTGCAAAAATGAGATGATGACAAGAGGATCCAACAATTCCATGATCTGACAAGACTTTATTAGAGATGATGATGATAGATGATGATGTTGATGATAAATGATGATTTGCTTATCAAGGATTGGGATTTTAAAAGAGCTACTTACCTTATGTTTGATAACACACGTAGGTATGATGCATCAAGGTATAAAGGACCAGGATGGTGTTGTACCTAGTGCAATGGACTTTGACTCAACAAGTAGATAGGAATATTCTTGTTCACACTTGACATACGGAAACCATGCTAGGACATACCTAACAAAGCAAGTATTTTCCAAATTATTTTACAAGAATGTCCAACAAGCACAACAAACAAAAGATAATGATCGTTGCCCCATTCCTATCTCTCTAAATCCTTCGTTCGGATATCATCGAGAGGTCCTTGGAATGAGCACAATAAGATAAATCAAAAGAAAAGATCAAGTACACAAACAAGCCAATGTTCTTCATACCTTCAGCCAAAGGGATGTGTTTTAATAGGATAAGAATCCAAGGTGATATCCAAAATGATGCCCATTGTCAGAACGATATATCCTAGGACATGCATTGTATAGGATGATGATGGTTTGATAAGTTGATTGATAGGTTGTTGATATGACGTCGATTGACATGTTTGCGAATGATCAAGATTTTGATTTTGTGTTTGATAGTTTGTTGTTTGCTTTTGATTTTACGATTGAAGATTGATTTTGCTGATTGTTGTGATTGTTTTTGTTTGCATTGTCAAAGGATGAAGGTGATGATCAGTTTATTATGAATGGTCTTTATTGCGGGTGCAAGCGAGATGAGGCAAATGGATTTTTTCAAATATTTGGATGTTTTTGACATTTTGAAATGTTTTGAGGCTATTTTTGGTGTTTTTTCGAGATTTTCAAATGTTTTGATTTTTTGATTTTCCAATGTTTTTGGATTTTTTCGATGTTTTGGATGTTTTTGGATTTTGATGTTTTCCGAATGTTTTTGGATTTTGATGTTTTTCAAATTTCTTTGGATTTTGATGTCTCGGGGGCTGATCAAAGATTAGCCTTGCCTACGTTTAAGCTCAGAGATGACGTAGTTCAGATTACAATGCTTTTGAGGTTTTTTTAGTTTTGACTTGTTTTTGGATTTTGATATGTTTTGAATGTTTTTTGGATTTTCTAATTTTATGATGTTTTTAGATTTTCGCATGATTTTGACAATGTCGATATGGATATGGGTGATGATATCAATGCTCTGTTTGGGATTTGGTTGAAAACCAAGCTAAGGTCGATCGATCAGGTCGATGGATTGATGATGATGATAACATTGTTGAGGATACACAACAATGCAAGGACTGGATTGATCAGGATTGATTAGGATTGATGATGATAACATTGTTGAGGATGCACAACAATGCAAGGATTGATTGATGAGGATTGATGATGATAACATTGTTGAGGATGCACAATAATGCAAGGATGGTGTTTAAGCAACACAAGGATATCCTGATGATTTCTTGATTAGATTTGATTCATCATGATTGATGAAGCTTGGTTTGGAACAAAATTTTGTTCAAATGATTTGATGTGACGTTTGACATGCAAATTAGATGTGATTGATATCGATTGATGTTCAATGAAGGATGAAGACTGATAAGGAATGTCTTCTCGTCAAAATGTGCCATGGGCTAGTGATTTGGATTTTTGCTCACAAGTGGTTTGACCAAATTTATTTCATGTTTTCCAATGTTCGGATCGCCACATAAGTTGGAGGATATAGATCAAGATTTATTCCTGAAGCAAGATGCCAATATCTACCCCCAGTGTCTAGCAATGTATGGAATGTGTTGGATGGATCTTTAGATACGTTTATGGATGGATGGATATGGATTATCTTGTGATAAGATAAGGTGTTTTGATAAAGGATGCTCATTTGGATAATGCTTCACAGCTCAGATAATGCTACATAGGATAAGATCAATAAAAATGGCCCATGTCAAGATGTTTACCATAAGCAACTGTAAAGTGTACCCCAAAATTTCATCAAGATCAAGATAACTCAGATGATGGATGCAGACGAATGAAAATGGATTGGATCAATGGTTTATGGATGACTTGATTTATGATGGCTGAGATGGATGGAATGTCAGATTTATTATGGATGGGATGAGATGCTTTCATCTGAACTAACACACATAGATGCTCGATTCTACACATGATGCATGTTTTCTAGGTTTTCATCATGGTCTTTCCCAAAGTGCCGCCCATGCGGTTTTCACTAGAGGACAATTTTTCTCTTTACTATTTTCAATCCTTTTTCTAATTTTTTTGGATTTTCATATTTTTTATTTTTTTTGTATTTTTTTTGAAATATTTATGCTGAACCACCTAGTGGTGTTGATGTAGATGCCCCTGTCATGACGTACCATCGATATCCTATTTGAAGAAGCTGCTTTTCCAAGATATGTGCACTTGAATACAATTTTTGGGATTTCTGATCTGCTTCGTTGATACCAGAGTTGACTTTGTCTTTGTTTGCACATCGTGATAGATTGCCTTCTAAATCCTTATGATGAAGGGTTGATGCCAATACACGGTCAATGTAAGAATTGGATATTATGCATGGAGGCATGGATGGAGTGTGTTTAGGGATAAGAGATGGATTGGTTGATAGTTTGGAACCTTTGACTCTCCAAACTTGGGAAGATGAGCAATGATGGGTGGCTACGAAAGTGTGCATGGAATTAGGACCAATTGATTGATACACTTTGTACGTTGCTTGAAAAGCTTGTTGTTTCTTTTGCAGACATCTTTGATGGATACTTTTCCCTCTTTTATTTTTCCCCAAAGTTTCTTTGACTGATGGAGTTTGATAGGGATGATCTTTCTTTGTATTCTTTGGTATCCATTTGTATTTGATTTTTCCATTATGCTTCTTAGCTTCTTTTGCTTTGATAATGTTCTTCATACTTTGATTCAAATATTTCTTTCGAAGTTGGTCCCAATTCGTGGATGGAGTGATGGGTGGATGAAGATTCATGACATGGATGGTTGTAGTATTGGCAATGGTTTCATCACAAGGATTCTTTGTGCTCCCTATATTGATGCTTGCTTAAGACGAAGTTGCCCCCAGTACGGTGCAAGTAGCACCTTCATTCCTTGATTCCGCTTATTCTAAGATGTCTTGTTTTGTAAACATGCTCTGACAAATGACCACTGTAGATGACATTGTTTCAATTTTCTACTTTGCTAACTCTAGATGTTCTATTTGACTTGTTTCCTTGAGAGGATAATGCTGGATATCTTTATTCATGATGTCCTCAATCTAAGTTTGGGACATATTTGATCCTGATGTTGACAACTCTATTTTCTTGTAGGATTTAATAATCTGCTCTTTTTGTGTAACCGAATTTTGTTCTAGCTGAAGATCATCTACGTGTCCATCCATAGAAAGCATCTCATGGGTAGATGGAGGAGTATGTGCTACATGGATATGATCATCTTGGATAGATAAGAGAGTGTCCATTAGATTATTGTAGTATCTTGAAGATACAAATTCTTGATCTTCAATGATTTCGGAGTTACTTTCGACATGCTTCGGATCAAGTTCTTGACATGGGTCACTTTCAAAGGATGGATTGCTTACAAAGGGTTCTTGGATGTTGTCATTAGACATGGCCAAGTTCAAGGTTCCTTCAGCATCTATAACCATGAGGTCAAAGGGGATCAACATGTTTTGAAAATGACCATTGCTAGACCTTAGTGAAAGATTTTGATCATGATTTCGAATAAACTTTTGAGATATGTCCTCTAACTCATAAGGTGATGTAGAGACATTTTCAATATGATCATAGGTTAATGGATCATGCATTATGTTGATAGGATCAAATAATCCTAACACTTCTTGAAAGAGATCACTAAAAAGTGGCTCTTGATGTATGGTGAGTTGATAATCAGATTGTGTAGATACATCCTCAATGTGCTCCTTGATGGAGAGGTTTCAATCATTTTTTTCGACAATTGCAGTGGAAGGATTGTGAATGTCTTTGATCATAGAGTCAAGTGATGTTGATATTTCTTGAATTGGCTCATTTTCAAGTTTTGTTGGTGGATTTTGATCACAATTGCAAAGTGACTCTTGACCTATGTTGATTTGATCTTCGAATGAGATAAAAACATCTCCAATGTGTTCTTTGATGGATAGATTTTGAACAATGCTTGCATCAATTGTGGTGGGGAGATTGTCAATGCTATCACTAATTGTTTAATGCCCATTGTTATCCCCAATCATTTTTCGTGTTTGTGCTTGTGTTTGTTGGGTAGCTTGAGAGGCTTGTGGAGCCACCTGATATTGTTGAAGCATTTTTTGGTAGGCTTGATTTTCTTTTAGTGTGATGTTACAATATTGACTTATTGTACCTAGTTTTGGTAGTAGTGGTGGTGTATTTGGAATCGTGTTGGATGCGGTGACAAGTGATTGAGATATAATTGGAGCAATAGTGAGTGTTTGAGATGTGATGGGCATGATAGTGGTGGTTGGAATGATTGAAGCGATAGTGATGGTTGGAATGACCAAGGTGATAGACCCTTGGGAGACCCTATTTTGATTTGGGATCAATGTTGTTGTTCGATTAGATACCATCTGTTGGTGTGATGTCGATGGTATATTTGAGGGATTTGACGTGATGGTTTGATTGAGGTTAGGTGGATTGATTTGGGTGGAGTGATTGGTGCTAGGTAAAGGGGGAAGCCCTAAACCAAGGAATGATGTTGGTAATGGTGGTGGAGATTTCCCTTGGCGCAATGCCTCAACTATTTTGGAAAGTGTAGCAATTTGATCTAGCAAATTTTGTTCTTGATTTTGATCTTGACTCCCTTGATATAGTTGATTTGGCTCTTGTTTAAGTAGATTTGGAGTGTGTAGTTGTGTTTGATTTTGGACAATATTCTGATTTATGATGATGGGTTGAAATTGACCATTTCTCATGTTTGGAATATTCATATGATTTGTAAATGTATCCATCCCAACATTTGCCGGATTCATGTTTTGAAAACTTGTTCTTGGTACATTCTCCTTTGGCTTGTAGGGATTTGGTGGGATGACGTTTGTTTGAAGGCTCATGATTTGTTTGTTCGATTGGTGATTTGTAGGTTTGGACTTAGATCTATCATTGGGAAATGTGTTCCAAACTTTGACTTGGGCATACTCACACTTGTTGTACCATTGACATTTGTCGAAGGTAATGATCCCATGCATGGACTTTGATAATTGATAGGCATTGTAAGGCTTTGAAGATTCAATTGATTTGGATTACCCAAGATGTATGGATCAAGTTTATGTTCCATCTTCTTCTTGTGTTTTGACCTTGTTATGAAAAGTGACCTCTAAGGTTCTTAGAATCAATGATGAGATGGAGGATGAAATGTGTAAATGATATGAGTGTTTAAACGTTTAGGGACTTTGAATCAATTCTAGACTTAGGGCTTGATTTCGATTGGTTTGATTTGGATGATGAACTTGTAAACCCTAAAATGTTGGATGTGATCTTTAGGATAAACGTTGTTCAAGAAAGTGGTAATTTAATTAAGTGTGTGAGGAAGGATTCATCCAAACACACTTAACTAAGCAATTGAATTTGATTTGGTTTTGAGGATGATTTACCCAAGTCTAGAATGATGTTTTCAAAGCTCTAAAGTTGTTTGGTGGGATGGATTTTGATAAGTGTCTGGATGGATGAAGTGTTTGATTTGATTCTAAGAGACTTAGAAAGACTTTGTTTACTAGGCCAAGGTATTGAAGAACACACTTTTCTCTAAGAGCAATCAAAAGACCAATGTTTGCATGAAAATCATATAACCAAAAGATATCAAGCACATGTGTGGGGTCCAACTTGTTATCTTTTCTTAATGAGTTCTTGTTACCACAAACACACTTCTTGATTAGGTTTCAAATTGAATGTCCAACGTCACAACTTCTTTTCATCCCACAAAGTACTACATGGAAGTTCCAAGAAATTAGGACAAGGGTTGCCTAATGTTGACCTTTGTAAGAACAAATTAAGATGTAAACCCAATCACTTAGAAACCTCTAAGGACATAATCTCAAGGGTAAGAAATAGTTCTTAGGTTTTGTCAAAGGTATTTTCTCTAACTAAGGGGTTTGAAATTTTGATGATGATGTTGAATGTTGGTTTTGCAATGTTTTCGATAAACACACCGTGTTTTCAAACAAGCAATGTAACATCCTAGCTCAATTGGTACGTTTTTCTTAGTGGGCTTGCCTCATGCCCTTCATAGTAGAAGAGATGATTTTACATGCAAGCAAGGATAAAATATAAAGGTATGTTAAGAATGAAGTCTTAACCTCTATATTTCAACCAAGATCGGACATGGCAAGTAACTTCTTCGAATCTAAGTTCCAATGCACCACTTTGATAAAATCGTTGGATGGACTAGTTGGCTACTATGAACAAGGTTCTTAGTGATACAACATCGGGGATATGGCACCTTGCGAGCTTCTAGCAAGCCACTAAAGGCTTTAATCAATCCTACTAGGGGCTCTTATATTTTTTACGGTAGTACCCCATTCTGAAAGACGTACAGCTAAGGCCTACATACCATGAAGACTTGACAGTTTAGTCTTATCCATTTGTATACCGGCCCGAATGAAAAACGGGTTGGAGTTGCCTTCGAGTTCTTGTTTCGGATGTGTCTCTTAGGCAGGCCCCTCTAAAGGTAAACAATAGCAAAAAAACACACTCATAGTTCGATTAGCCTTTGTTTAGAAACAAAGTGAGAACACATGTCGTATGTTTAATCACACTCGCACAATATGTTGTTCAATTTTAAGCCCAAATCGAAGTGTGGAGGTGATCACTTTATCTTACGCCAAAATCACCATAAAGGCCTTTTGATTCTCAAGATCGCTTGGAAGCGCGAGAGAAGTGCATACACCCTTTTCAATGACTTTAGTTTAAGTAAGTAACCACAAAACAAGGAAAACACACATTCATTTTATCCTTCCAAAGCAATTGTTTGATTCATTTTAAGCACCAAATGAAATATGAAGATTGTTTGTCCAAGTTTTAGCCCAAAACAAAATCTAGTAAGTGTCTAAGCTTGAATTTTAACCTTTTGTGAATGGAAAAAATTAAAATTTTCTTCTTAGACCCAAATGAAAATTAGTGTCCTAGGAGCAAAAAGATAACAATTTCATAAAGAAGTGTGGAACAAACACTTAAAGTGTTTAAAAACACTTTGAGTTTTCAAAAAAAAAAATCCTCCTCCTTTCGTTTTCCTTGTGCCTTGTGCCTTCGTTGTTTTCACATTGTACCTTTGTTGACTTCCAGCTTTGTACCTATTTAAACCAAAGACAATTATATGAAAATTGAGTTTGATTAAATTTGCTTCTCAAGAATTTCAAGTAAAAACAATTTCAAGTGATAAAGCATCAATAAAGATCTTGATTTTCAACAAAAGAAAAGTTTTAAAATAATTATTAGTCAAGACAACCAAGAAAAGAAAAAGTCTCCCTTACCAATAATCCACTCTTGCCAAAATTAAAATGAAATATTAAGAACATATAATATATTCCTAGATTGATATGAATAAATAATCAATTCTTTAAAGTTAGCAAGATCTCAATGAAAAATAGAAAAAAGAACAATAGACCATTTTAGCCCCTCTTCATTATTTCAAAAAGTCCACAATGAATTGTGTCAAAAGAAACAAACTAATGTCTTCGTACTTGCATCAACACTAAAGTCAGCATAATGCAAAAAATAAAAATAAAAATAAGCCATGTGGATTTCTAAGGTTAAGCCCTTCAGTGTGGGACACATTCAACTACCCTGTGGTTTTGTAAACTTTAAGGCAAGATAGTACTTTACGACTGCCATGTATTTCCGCCAGGTGTGAGGGTGTAGAGGAAAAGGCGCAAGTCTATTGGCAGATGTAAGGTTGGAGCTGCAATAATTAGAAACCTTCAAGTTAATGCAAATGGTAGGTGTAAAGACAAATGCTTAAGCTTTTCCTTGTATCTTCTCTACCTTCATAACTCATCTGCTATAGCCTTTAGTGAAGTCTTTTTGTCCTTTCTTGGCTGCACACTCAACATTAGTACATGTTGTTCTTTGGATATATAATATAAATATAAACTATAAATCACACTTTAGGGTGCAATGGGTATGCCGAAGAGGTGTGGAAGGTCAATTAGAGGAAAGAAATGGTTTTTTTCTTCATACATTTGTGTAGTACATGAGGTCAATTGGTTGGTCATTTTAAAAATGATTTTGTTTATATATTATTATTATTACTACTACTATTATATTATTAATTATATTTTATATTTTTATTATATAATAATATTATTATATTTATTTTTTAATTTTATGTAAACTATTATATTCACCTACTATGTCTAGTTATAAATTTTTCTATAAATTTCTCTTCAACATGTCTTTGGATTAGATGTCTTCGCTAACTCAATAGAGGATTGATGTAGAAACCAAGAGGTTTGAAAGTTGTGACTAGAGTAGATAGTGAATCATATAACTCATTAAAATGTAGTATATTATTATAAATTATTCACGGATTTAATTTAAATATAAATATAATAAATAATATAATAATATATATAATAAATAACGATCATCTTATAAGAGCATTATTATATTTGAGACTTATCTATAATTAATATATAATAAAATAAATATAGTTTTTATAAAGATGCTATTTTATAATATATAATATTAATATTATATATATAATATTTATTAACAATATATAACTTTAATATGTAAACAATATATACTATTAATAATCTTATATAATAAATCATATAAGATGTGAGCCTTACCTGTACAAATTGTTCCTCTTTGTTAATAAGTTTGACAACAAAACTTGTAGTTTTAAAGGCTTTAAGAAAACTTCAATAATAAATCCCTCACCTAAATATACACAATAGTCAGGCATGTACTTATTAACCCGTGCTTATATATATAAAGAACATCATAATTCCTTTTCAATTATCCATGCTAACAAAGGTTTTATAATGTTTATGATGAATTGTAATATCTTGTTTAATTAAGGGATCGTTTTGATCTAATAACTCATTGTTCAATTTTTAATCTGCTAATAATGTTAATTTGTTTCCTTAGACGATGATTCAAAATATAGAACACTCAATGACCAATTGGATATTTAGTATATAACTTGAGGATCTTAACTAAGTTTGTTAGAGTTCATGGTTATTTTGCATTTAGTTGGCAATGGGATGATCCTAGTACAATTACTTGATACCTTGTTATTCATTTGGCTTTACAGTCTTCTTTGCATAAAATGTGGGATTGTATTTATGTTGAAAATGACAACGAGTTGAATAAATGGTGTAATGAATGTGTGTTTCTTGTTGAAATGTTTTATAAATGTCAAAAAATTGCCCTCTTATAGCTTTTACCATGCATATTGTTCATTTTTCTTGATATTTTTGAAAAAATTTAAATGGAAGGAGCACTTGTATCAACTTCAATAATTGCTCTTCATGGAAGCCACCATGAGTGCTTGTCTTATGGTAGCAACAACTAATGCATTTTCCAATCTTGGATTGCCTATTTGGCTAATTGCCACCAACCTAGGGGTATCTTGTCAAAATTCACCCATGGACACTTGATCTTGGCATGTTTTTGCCCTCTTAAGTTTTGGGCCATGTTAATAGGGTAAGGTTAAGGGGGAACGAGGGTAAGCTCGGCAATGGTAGATCCTGAGATCCAATTGATTTTTTTTAGTAGTGTATATTTCCAAAAACTAAAAAACATGAAATTGTGTCTTTATTAGAGTATGAACTAAAAATTAATCCTTTATTGAGCCTAAGAAGCCTCGTCTAAGATGGGTTCTCAGGACAAAGGTTCCTAGAGGATTTTTTTTCATACATTTTGTAAGTTTTATAGGGACTCAAAAATAGTTGTGATTGTCCTTTATGATTGTGAAAGCAACTCATATCATTGGAGAGTGATTGTTTCAACTTTTTGCTTTTCAAGACATTATTGTTGTAAGGAGGTTTATAGGGATAATATATTTGTTATAGAGCACCATTTACTTATGGGTTTGGAAATTTAATTTAAATTTTCCTTTGTATTAATGATGGAACGTCTATGATAGTTTTTGAAAAGCGTAATTGTTAGAGTAATTGGTTATTTACTTGATTAATTAAACAATATTTGGTTAATTAATTAAGTTACCTTTTACCTCTTTTTCACTTAAGCTAACTTTAGGTGCATAATAATTAATTATTATGTGCAAGCCTAGGGTTTCTCCTTTTTTAGGTTTTTTTTACCTATATAAGGTTGTAATCTTTTCTTTGTAAAATAACTCTTTTACATTTGGAAATATTGAGCTCTATATTTTATGAGCATATTTTGTTGTATTTTTTTTTGCATCTCCCTTGTAACAGGTGTTTAGCTTGGAGAGATCTTTGTGCTCCTTCAGTAATTAGATGGGTGCAAAGGTTAGGAGGGGAAACTTACTGACTTCTTAGATGAATGAATAGTGTTGCTAGAAGAGTGATTGGCTATGGAGTTTAGAACATAGAAGGTAGAGCTAGCTACTTATAAATCCTCTAAAATTAGTGCTACTTATGCAACACCATATCAGAACAACAAAACGAGTAAGCTAACGACAATTGGAAAATTTAGAGGAATACTCTAGTACATGGTAGAATATTTATCTAAGCATAAAATGATGATTAAATGACCTTAATTTCTCATGCCTCTGTTCAGTGTCATCCATCTCGATATCATTCTCGAGTGCTTTAAATGAGATTCTGAAGGTGCAAGAATTCCCTCGTCTCATTTTTTGTAGTTGTCCCTAGTAATGGTCCTCTTTGATTTTGCCTTCCGTGACTGACTTATTGGACCTGGAGGAAAAAGAATCCTATAAAGCCCTGTTTCTTTCCTCAGATTCACCTGCTATTGAAGTGAAAGAAGGCCCTTTTTGGTTCTTCAGATAGATATGGCAGGTAACCATGCTCAAAATAAATTTTAAATTTGAAAAGTAAAAAATTATGCACCAACCACTACCATCTAGTAGTTGCAGCTTCCCAACTTCTAAATTTTGTAAGACTTACTTTGCCACTATGATTGGGAATAGCGAATATAACACAATGACAAAATGTAATTGAACTTACCACTGTCTCCATAGAGGCTTAACTTGCAATGTAAAACACCATGTTTGGACGAGAATATGATACATAACTTGGCGTGAATTCTTAAGAATTGTGACTGATATTTAACCCTTTAATACAAGTAAACAAAGAAATTAAAAATATTTTCCCACAACGTCATTGGGCATGCATTTGGTGGTCGCAGATTGTCAGGAAGAAGATGGGAGTTACGAACTACAATAAGGCTAAATCATATGATGCATGGCCTGCACATTTTTAAAGTAGCTAAACATATATTAAAAAATTGGCACACTGTGATTGGTTATCTGTCACCATCAGAAGAGGTTATACTTTTTACATGGCACAGTAGAACTGTAATGGTTGACACTTCACCTATCAAAGAGATGTGTATTTTTAGGCATGTCATACATGCGACTATAATATGTCAATAAAGTTGTGTTTCTAAAGCCCAACGTGTCCTTACAACGTCTTCCTATCCTTTCATTTTTTTGAGTTTTTTTCAACAAAAAAGTGATTTCAAACACAACAACAGGGCACAAATTCACTGAAACTTTTATTTGGATATTATCAAAGAGATGCCTCTGTTTTAGTTTGATAGCGTGGTTCATATTATTGACTACGCTGCTGATAAATTAGTTAGTAAGTTGAATCAGTAAAAGCCCACCACCATCAATGCTCGTAGTTGAAATTCAATTTACGGAGGGGTCATCATGTATGTACTGAAAACTTATTTACAAACATTGCACAAACATATAATTTTTACTTGAATGATTTTAGTATATTTTTTCCTACAAAATTTTACTGAAATTGTACTACAGAGAGCATTTGGGTTGTATTAATGGTGCTATTAATGCAAGTGTAGGAAACAATAGTTTGGCTGGGATTTCCACAGTTAGTTGTTCAAGTATCTCTGTCATTATTTTTTGTGTGTTTTGGGTGCTATATGATATTTTAGATTCAACATTTACATAGTTGAGATATAGCAGAGGTTTTTAGTAATTAGACCCAATATGGTATAGGAAGTTCTTCTAAAAAGCCCACACAATTGGTAACTTGGAAGTGGATTGATCCTATTTTGAATACATAAGTTTTTTTGCTGAAATTTGTATACTTTGATTTTCCTTAAACATGTTCCACTAATTTTTTCTTAATGACTGGGTCATTATGAAGCTCAATCTTAAAGCTACTGTCTTTGATTCCATCAACTTATCATTTCCCAAGATGCAATGTTTTGTTGACATTTTTATTTCAAAAGAATTTAATATGCTCACTATCAATCACTTCTCTCCATGGTGCTATGCTGATTTTTTTTTCATCTCGGGTGTTGAATCTGTGTTCCAGAACTTGATTCACCGAATCTATGTTCTGAACTTCATTCTGTGTATTTTGGGATAAGTCTATACCCTGTTCCAAACCTCCCATTGTGGCACAGGAAGGCAAGACGATAGAAAAAGTTGTGGACTTTGGTTTTACACCTATCAATGGCATAAGCTTTTTGTGCATTTTCTTGAAAGCTTTTTCTAGATATTGTGTAATCATGGAATTCCAGGAGCATTTTCTTGAAGCTTTTTGTGCATATTCTGCAAGAGCATTTTCTTGGAATCTTTTTGTCCATTTTCTTGAAAGCTTTCTGTGCATATTTTACAATCATGGCATTCCATGAGCATTTCCTTGAAATCTTTTATGCATCCAAATAGCAAACTTTTGCAAGCAGAGCACAATTTATCTCCGCCCCCACTAGTAATTGTTGCAAGATTTTATGGGTCTTGTGGAAAATGTGAAAGAGGTAACAGGTTTCGACTATCCTGAGACCAAGATTAGGAGTAGGGTAAATTATGAGATTGCTTCCAAGTTTGCTTGAGTTTGTGCTATCAAGGTAAAACCTTCTTTTAATTGAACATAACTTCAAATATAAAAGATAAAATGGTAGCTCCAGCATATAACCCTATGCCTAACATTCTGGCTAAAGATTGCTATGGTGGTGCAGAAATGGGTCAAACAAATATAATGAAATATAAAATGGGTCAATGTGAGGAAGAATAATTGAATCCATTTGCTGATGTGGTATGAATCTTCCATTCAAACTTGGAGGGCTTGTTATTGGTAATGGAATGACAGATCTAGAGGTACAGGTTCAGTACCATGCTAATGTGACACACAATTTTGGACTAATTGATAGAAAATAGAGGAGGCTTGTTAAAGAAGTGGTAGAACAGATTATAGGTCTTATTCATAAGAAAGAGTGGTTCGATGCCTACAAGGCGAGGACCACTTTAATGGACTGGATTCAGAATGCCAGTGGTATTGCAACCCTTTTGGATGTGAGGAGGGTCCCATACCATTGTTCCCCCAATGGAAAGGAATTCCTTTCCCCCTTTTTGAATCAAAAATCTGTGAAGGCTACTTTGAATGCTGAGTAGAGTACAAAGTGAGTCTCTTGTAATCCTAGGGTCTACAGGGCTATGGAAAATGATACAATGAAGAGTGTGAAATGGATGGTGGACAAGGCAATAGAGGAGATGCCTATTTTGCTATATCGGATCTAGCATGATATCAAGGATGGGGTTGCGAGTAATGAGAAATGGATGAGAACACTAAGGTGTTCTTTGACACAGAAAGAAGGTTATGGGATGTGCGTGATAAACTTGCTGGTTATTGGAGGTCTCATGGAAATATTAGTCATGTTGTGCTTCTAGGTGCTGGTCATGAGGTTCCAACTGACCAAAGTCTTCAGGCTTAGAGAATGGTAGAGACATGAATGCAGAGCATCTAACTTCTCAACACAAATGAGTAGTACACTCTTACAAGAAGTGGCAGAGCCCAAGTTTGAACTGTAGTGTTGAAATCGGGATTCTTTGTCAGGATAATTTTTATCTGTTCCCGAGATACACCAACACTTTTGTAGCAATAATAAGCTCATTTTTGCTATGAAAGCTATCTTTTTTCATTCAGTCTGTCATCATTTTTTTGAACTCTTATATTAGTATCAATTTTTCTATTTCATATCAGAGTAATTCTAATGTGGTTCAAACTACACTAGTGCTTTTAATTTGTCAAGGCGTTCATGCTTTATTTAAAACCTAAATGTCCTCATTATTAGGATCTTGGCAGTAATTTTCATTTTTTTAATTTTTAATTAATATCTACACAATGATAAACATTAAATACAATTTCAATTGACAATCATAAAAATTATTTTTAAATCTCTTTTACAACATTCTTAAATATAAGAATTATTTAAAGAAGACTATAAATTTACAATAAGATAATATTATTTTAAAAAATTATTAAATATAAAAATAATTTTAAAACTGAAAATACAAATACAATTCAAATAATAATTATTAAAAATTGAAGTCATTTTCTTAAATTATTAAACATATATTTTAAAAATATAAATCTTTAATTACAATAATAAGAATATGTAAACACAAACAGTAATTGAAATTGGTTGACATATACGGCGATTAAGTGGGGACTACAAAATGCTAACAATTATAAGGGAAAGGAAGACTGATGAAAAGACGGGAAGTTGAGATAAGTCAAATACAGATTATGTGGAAGCAAATAGAAACAAGTAAGCCATTTAGAACCGATAGCAGTGGGGAAAGTAGAAAAACACGGTGAAATGATGGATGACTGAGATTCGTTTTAATGTCAACCAAGCCCTATCCTCTGTTTTAGACCGTTGATAGGCAAAATGAGCTCTGAAAGCTCATATAGGACACGCCTTCGGCATAATTAATCATTCAATGTGACATAAATGGGTGCCAAAAGGAAAGACAAATTAAGATTGAAATCAATGTGAGCTACTTTGTATACACAAGCAGTTCGTGTGGGAAACAAATTTCGAGAAAACACAAGTAATCAAGCATTAAAGAAACCATCAGTGATCGAATATATACCAGTGATCGAATGTAGTTGATCAACGATCAAGTATTAAAGAAATCATTAGTTTCTTCTATTTAATGTGCTAATCTGTATTCAAGAAAATCTGCATTTAATCTATCATTGTACACTATCCTTTTGTTTAAGCTGATATGATGGAATGCAATCACTGCAGGACCTCCAACGCTTTTGAAAGCTAGGGAGCTAAACTTAATAAGGATGAATATTAGTGTGGTTGGAGAGACTTCCACGCAACTGCATTAATGTTCCCTGCTCACACACAAAGCCCGTGTCTGGTAGCTCACAACATCTTATCAAGTCACATACATGGAGCACGAAATAACATTGAATCTGCAAAATAATTTGTTTGTCCTTGATCTCTAATAACTACAGAGCTCTCAATAGTCAAATAGTTGAATAATATTGAAGTGAATAAAAAAATTGCAGCTTAAAAACATAGACAACAAGTTATAATAGCATGGAAAATGTTCGGCACGTGCAAACTTTATACGATGCCTCACAGCTTTATTCCATTCAAGAAAATGTATCTGGCAATCAACAACTACTCAGGCATATGCATTTTTCATGTATACCAAACAACAAATAGAGTGAATGCATACAAAGGGCGCGATGATTATAGGTCATGCGCTAAATGGACATTTCTAGCTTTGATTAGGTTCTAACCTACAACACCTTTCATTATTTACTGTAGTTGGAACTATCATTCCTAAATATTTGATTTGGCACAAGATCTGCTTTTGAATGCATACCATCTCCAAGAGATAGTGTGTCTATCTGCGTTGGAATCTAGAGTGCAAAAGTGCTTACACATTCTTACTTGATGATGCAAGACTTAAATGTGTGAAAATGAGTCTAAAGAACCACATAATGGAGATACCCATAGCGTAAATCCTCTTAAAGAAGAGGAGAAGATTCTACAAAAAAGCTTAAAGAAAAGCTACAAAAGATATGCTAGTAACTCAAAGAAAAGCTCTATTAGCATCTCACAAGCCACAAAGATTCCAAAGCCATTTCCAAGAAATTTGTTTTATGCATACCTAATATTTTATGATGCCCTCCCTCTAGTAGTAAGACCAACCTCAAATACTCATTAGAAGAGTTAGTCTAAACATACAAATCTGCAAATACCTTTGTGAAATAATATATCTATGCTAAAGAAATTCCACAAGTAACCAAAACAACATCAAGAAGACATTTCAAAAAGCAAGATAATCACATATTCCATATTGGATTGGTGTTACATGTGCTATTAACCCTTTCCCAACCCTTGATCAAAGCTCAAGATGATGCAAATGCAATGAAGATGATGGGAAAGATGAGTTCTCAAATTAAGAGAGTAACCTTGCATAAAAGTTGTGGATTGATAGTGGAAAAAATCAGTTCTCCATGTGAAGAGAATGACTTTGCATAAAAATTGTGGAGGATTTTCTTGAGGATGAAGCCTCTATTTAAGGATTTTCAAATGCTAAGAGTGCCAAACATGGAGGATGTGGGACTAAGATTGGACAAATGAGAGGAAGACACTTGTCAAGTGGTGAGTGGTTGATGCATGTGCAAGATTTGGGAAGAGTGCCCATGAGAGGGAGAATTTGAATTCAAATTTTGCAATAAATTTAGAGAGGGGAACAAGAAAAAGAGCAATAAATGTTATGTTGGAAGGACAAATCAACTTGTCATGATTTTCAAATTTGAGGGCCATGTTGAGTGCAAATGAGGGTTTTAATAAATCAATAAGTTGATTTATTTGTGCAAGTGGCATAATCTAGAGAATGCAAGTGGGTGAGATTAGAATTTGATCATGGTTAGATTAAATAGATGATGATTATGTTAGTTTAATGATGATTAGGCTGATTTGACCTTTAGGACTTTGATATTTGGTTTATTTGAATTATAAAATGATGGAATATGATTTCGGATTTGATTTAAATGGATATTTGATTTATTAAAAGGTTGATGATAATGTTTATTTGATTTTAAATAAATGACCTTAGGAGATGAGATTGCCTAATGAATGGATGGAAGTGAACTTGATTAATTGATGAATGGACCTAATGTGAAATCCAGTTTAGTTAATGAATGAACTTGATTGAATGCACAATGTTAATTTTGCATGTCTACATTCAATATGATCATTGGTCGATGGATCATAGATTATGTCAATGGGATCAAATAATTCTAACACTCCTTGAAATAGATCACTAAAAAGTGGCTCTTGATGTATGGTGAGTTGATCATCAGATGGGGTAGAAAGATCTTTAATGTGCTCATTAATAGAGAGATATTGAACATTGTTTTCAAGAATTGTGGTGGAGAGATTGTCAATGTCTTCAACCATAGGGTCAAATGATGTTGAAATTTCATGAATTGGATCATTATTGGGTATTGTTGGTGGATTTTGATCATGATTGAAAAGTGACTCTTGATGTATGTTAATTTGATCATTTGATGAGGTGGAAACATCTTCAAGGTGTTCATTGATGGATAGATCTTGATCATTGTCCCCAATAGTGATTATCTTTTGATCAATAAGGTCTTGGATGAGATTTTTGAGTCAAATACAATCTGATGTTGCATGTCCCTTTGTTTTGTGGAAGCCACAAAAGTGCTTCTCGTTATACCCTGCAAGTTTAACTAAGGGCTCTTGATAATCCTCATAAATAGGGATTTTAATGAAATTTTCTTGTTCCAACTGTTGCATGATCAATTTGATGGATCCCCCAAGTGGTGTGTATTTCCGTTTGTTACCTTGTGAGATTTGACCTTGTAGTGATTGGAGATGTAGTAATTGGGTTTGTTGTTGATGTTGTTGATCTTGGTATCCAACTTCTTGACATTGGAGATATTTTTCTTGATGTGGTTGTGGCCACAACTTATTGCTTTGATTATATGGTTCAATCAATGGTAGAGTACATTGATCTTGGAGTAAAAATGTCTCTTGTTTTAAGGCTTTAGTTAGTTTTTCAAGTGAAGCAATTTGGTCTAGCAAAAATTGGTCTTGATTTTGATCTTGGAACCCTTGATATAGTTGATTTGGTTTTTGTTTAAGAAGATTTGGAATGCATCCTCGTGGTGTTTGCATGGGATCATCGAAAAATTGATTTCAGAAAATTTTCTGACTTGGGATGATGTTTAGATTTGGCATTATGGGTTGAAATTGAACATTGTTTTGGTCAAAAAACATATTGCCTTGATTTTGCATGGTGTTACCTTGAATTGGACCAATACATGGAGTTGTTAACATATTGTTTGGACTTTGGAAAACACTTGTATGATTTGAAAACATATCCATCCCAAATTTTTCCAAGTGTGGATTTGAAATGTTAATGTTTGGAAAATGTGTACTTGGTACATTGACATTTGGAATGTAGGGATTTGGTGGGATAATGTTGATTTATGGAAGACTCATGCATTGAGTTTTTTTTTTGATAGATCTATAATTTTGGACTTGGATTTAAATCTACCATCGACAAAGGTGTTCCAAAATTTTGACTAGGCATACTCACATTTGTTGTACCATTGAGGTTTGTAGGAGATAATGATCCCCTGTACAGATTGTATAAATACGAGTTTTGATAATCAATTCGAATTGTAAGGCTTTGAAAGTTCAGTTCATTTGGATTACTCATGACATATGGAGAAATTTTATATTCCATGTTCTTTTTGTGTTGAGGTATATTTTAGACCATAAAATAAGTATCAATTTTCAAGAATGTGAGAGATAAACCTCTAATTCTTTGGGTTGATCCAAACTCTACGTACAAAAAAGAAAGTCTAATATTTTAATGATTAAAAGGATGATGATGAGATATGAAAGATGGATGATTGATGAATGATTAGAACTATAAGGAAACCTTGAAGAGGGTACTAAACTTTAGGACTTGGATTGATGTTTTGATTTGATTTGGGATTAGTTTGATCCATTTTTAGATAAGTTTAGATGTTTATGATTTCTTTGTATGATTTTTGTCATGTTTGCTTGTCTTAATGTGATTAAGAATTTCATAGGGAGTTTGATTATTGTTATGGTAAATTGAATAATTATCTATTGCGTTGTTTATGTTAGCATGAGGCAAAAAATATTGCTCCAAATAATGGTGCTAGAAGGAGGGCAATGAATCATATCAATAAGCAAGACGAAAGCTACTATCTATTGTCCAAGTGATGCATGATACCTAAATTTTATTTGATACATGTAAGTGCATTTGGGCATTTCATTCTTTTTATTTTCTATGCACCAGTGCTTTTGTTTTATTTATTTATTTTGGATCTACCTTTTGTGGTTAGTAGTTATTTTGTTTTTAGCACAGGGAGGATGTTGGGAAAAGGTTGCAGAAATTCAATTCTACACCGACCAATTGCATTAGTTTAGAAGTTCAAATAATTTTTTTTTGAAGATTTATACACTCTTAAAGCTTACATTGATGAATTGATATTTCAAGCTACCTCTATGAACTGATATTTGTTTTCCTAAATGCATAATAAGAATATAGGTAGTCGACATCTATTTTGAGTTAGTGCAGTTTTTATGTAGGACAGGGCTCTAATCTTCTTATAAGATTGCTTCAAAATTCAATGTATTTGTTTTCCAGACTCTTGTATTGTTACACACATCTCCAGGCATCCAACATTCTCAAGGTTCTGCTTTTTTATGCTGCAATTTGTGAGACATATTGTGAGCAAGATTTTTTCCTCTTGCTAACATAAACAACACAACAGATAATTATTCAAGTTAGCAAAATAATAATAAAACTCCCTATGAAATTCTTAATCACATTAAGACAAGGAAACATGATAAAAATAATACAAAGAAAGCATAAACATGTAAAGTTATCTTAAATGGATCAAACTATCATCTCATAGGGGGATTGGTGCTATTTTGAAGTGGAAAATATCCCTTTCCCCACCCATTTTTGATATGCTCAAGATATGAAGATGCAAGATAATGAGTGCTTGAGATTGTGCATCAAGATGAGAAAATTGTGGAGATAGATACTAAGATTGTGGAGGAGTAATACAATAGAGGAGGCCTCTATTTATAACCAAGAAGGATGGAAGAATGCCAAACATGGAAGATGTGGGACTAAATATCCACCAATGACAAGATGCCACTTGTCAACATGTGAGAGGTTGAGTAATGAGCACATTTTGGTCAATGTTCCAAAGAGAGGGAGATTTGAAATTTGAATTTGATGAAAAGATGAGTTAAATGATAAGTTTGACCTTTGCAAGAGACATGTAAGAGACATGTAAGAGCTCTTAAATGCTTTGTTAGATGTACATGTCAATTTGGGGAAATATTTCAAACTTGGAGAATATTCCCCAAAGATGCCAAGTTGAAAATAAATAAAGATTTTAATAAATCGTTTAAATGCATTTTCATGTGCAAGTGGAAAAATCTAGAGAATACAAGTGATTAGGATTAAATTAATCAAGATTTGATTAATTTAATGAGGGATTAGGTGAGTTTGAATTTTGACTTAGATTTTAGGATTAAAATAAATCAAAATGAGAAGAAAATGATTTTAGATTTAATTAAATAGAGATTTTATTTATTTAATCAAAGAGGATGATGTTAGACTAAATCAAATAAATATTAATTTATTTAATTTAATGGAATGACCTAAGGAGATTAATCAATTAAAGTTGATTTATTTAATTGATCAGGCGAATATGATTTAATTAAATACGAGGAATGCATGATGTCAATTTTGCATGTCTACAGAAAGAGCCACTAGATTTAGGTTTGCAATATTTAAATTATCGAGCAGTACCTACCTGATCAAGTAGCTAATCAGTTTAGAGAGTAGTAAGATAGTCCAGGGGATGGATACCAAGTTGCGTACGCCCACACATATAGGGAAATTACCAAGTGGGGCCCTCAAATACAACCTTAAGTCATGGTTGATTATTTCATATAGTTAGTACCTCTTCCATAGGTTTACACAAGTGGTCTAGATGATCCTAACACTACTCTGAGTTATGATGCTTGATTCACATAACACCGACTAGTTAGATTGATTGATCTAGTAGAGATAGATGCTAGGGTTTGAGGAAGAGGTATGGGTAGGGGATATATTCTAGTATAGGAGTTGGGAAAGGTATTAGGATAGGTACCACAATAACCTTTATGGCCACCACCCCCTAGTCTACCACCCCTTGTATCACAATAGCCACATATTGGAGTAGTTGCAACTCCTGATCCACAACTACATGTAGTTGTATAGGAGAAAGACCAAAGGAAGGTCGAGCAAGACAAGACTTAGGTTGAGAAGGATATAACCATATAGGAGAGAGATGTCACTCACTAGGAGTGAGACACATTAAGGAAGGAGTGAGACCTGGCCCAGAAAGGAGGGATTGGGAGAGGGATCAAAGATAGTAGTGAGATATACAACTAGTACATGAGAGCTCTCACATGAAACAACTCAAGGCATCCTCCTCTTAGGTAGAGGATACCATATTATTTGCAGCCCTGTATGGATAGGCCATGGATAAGGCATCATAGTATCACATGATACACTATTCATAGGTTCCTTCCCATAGGAAAAAATTAAATTATTCACATAGGAGTGCTTTAGTACCTACTAGTTTAGCAGGTGGGCTCTTAGTTGGCCAATATGGACAAACAAGTCCATCACATGGACATCACTCATGTCCTAGAGAGGATCAGGGGAGTAGACAATAGCCCCCATGTATAGATACATACATTTTTTATGTAGCCCTAATTGTTTATGTATATTCACTCATTGGCTCTTTTTGATAGCCTCATGTATATTCTGATGTATATTACACACTCTATGATATGTGTCATGAGAGTCACTTTTTGATATATATATATATATATATATATATATATATGAGTGTATGTGCAGGATCATGATGGCCAAATTCTTTGCAGCCCTGTATGGATAGGCCATGGATAAGGCATCATAGTATCACATGATACACTATTCATAGGTTCCTTCCCATAGGAAAAAATTAAATTATTCACATAGGAGTGCTTTAGCACCTACTAGTTTAGCAGGTGGGCTCTTAGTTGGCCAATATGGACAAACAAGTCCATCACATGGACATCACTCATGTCCTAGAGAGGATCAGGGGAGTAGACAATAGCCCCCATGTATAGATACATACATTTTTTATGTAGCCCTAATTGTTTATGTATATTCACTCATTGGCTCTTTTTGATAGCCTCATGTATATTCTGATGTATATTACACACTCTATGATATGTGTCATGAGAGTCACTTTTTGATATATATATATATATATATATATATATATATATATATATATATATATATATATATATATATATATATGAGTGTATGTGCAGGATCATGATGGCCAAAAAGTGGCAATATGATGGGTATGTGGCTGATGACTATTTTTTTACCCAAAATTGATGAAACAAAAAGGGTTTTTAGAGGAGGTTCTCATATTTCCATCGATATAAATTATGCTTTAATTTGAATTTAATAAGTAATTATTATTCATTTTCTATTCAAATTACGACTATAGTCCCGATTGATAGGCTAACTGAAAAACATCTATAGCTTTCAAAGATATCACATTTTTGAATCCAAAATATGTGTCACATTCTATGCTTGAAATACTATAGGATTAAAAAATAAAATTTGAATTTCATGAACTTTTGACCAAGTTAAGGTGGTCAAACATATGAGTTTTTATATTTTTAAAAGGTTGTAATAAAAAATTCATAATTAATTATTTACTTAGAAAAAAATTACAAAAAAATATGCATCACATCGGGGTATGAGTCCTCTACTTATATCTAAAGTCTTATAAAAAAATATTATCATTTTATTGTGGTTAGGGTGGTCAGATAGACATAGGCTTCTTATTTTTTACCTAAAATTTAAGTACCACTGCATTGAAATTTTAAATTTTCACCAAATAAATTTTTTGTTTTGAAGCAAACCTAATAGTTTAGAAACTACATTCAATTATCTAAAGTTTCTATTCTTACATATTTTTTAAATAATATAGATAACTTATTCAATTTTTTACATCATGTTGCCTAACTGTGATTTTTCTGAATTTTTTGCCACTGAAGGGCCTATTTTTTCCATGATGATCCTGCACATACCCATGAGATGATCAAATATGCCATTTATACCATGATGTTGTCTTATTTTATGATTGTCTAATGAAGGGGCACACCCTCACTGGTGTCTGGACCTACCCAAACTATCGCATTACTTAGCCATAATAGAATGGTTGTACAACATAGTCATGACACCAAGCCAAAAATATATCCATTTGCATCCTCCTCAACTTTCCTATGGGATTTGGCCACTGTAATGTGAGTAGATAAGCTCTCCATAAGATCTTGTCCTCATCTAGCTGGTCAAATCTCACCCTCCAAAAATGTAGATCTTCGTACTGCCACAAGCGTCATAGAGGGTAGTCGAAGGTTCATGGATATCTTGCAACTATAGCACATGGGAACTTGATAGGCCTTATGAATGTAATATTCTTGTGGCACCACAACTATAGAAGTGTACAGTGTACCATACCGTCGATCTCTCAAAACAAAAAATGACCAAGATCATAATAAAGATGTGCTAGGATGTAATGTCCCCACTCATAAACTGTCCTATGCTCCACCGTCCCACAAATCAAGCATACCAATCCATCATCTAGGTGTGTTGCTCATCCTTTAGGATTGAGAATGAGAGCCACTGTATGCATCATAATCCATCTCACAATGGGAGCTCACAAATATAGAAGCATAGGAAGCTTGATTCGTGCTCTCACGTGCTCATCATGAATAGGTCCACCCAAGCAATATTGCATGTCTACCAAACTCAGAGAATATGGTGTACATCCTCTAGGGTGATGGTCATTTCCCCACTTGGAAGGTGAAATGTACATGTATCATCATCCCAATGCTTGCATAGGACTATCAACATGGCGTCATTGTATCTCATAGGTGGCATATGATATTCCCAATAGATTCCTACTTCCTGTAGATACTCCATCTTTGTTGTTGATAGTGTTGGGGCTAAATCTTCTAGAAAGATAATCTATCTCCCTCCTATCCATTGTTGTGACCGGGTAGAACCTATCAAAATCATAACAATATTCTCTAAAAATTTATCTAATATCTTCTATTCTCACATTATTCATCATGTAAGTGTGCTAAAGTTTATCTACTGTGCTTTCCTAAAGGCCCTAGACACTTTAGAACCCTTTTAGGACACTTTGCAAAGAAACAAGACATATTGTGAACAAAAGGGATAATTTGTGAAAAAAGGGGACACTTTGTGAAATTTTTTTCCAAGATCATAAATTAACCTATAAATGCATTAAAAATCATCAAATCATAACAAAATCACTAAGATAAAGTTGTAGAATTGACTCACCTCATGGTACAACTCATTTTGTGCCACCTACTCTCGAAGGTCATCCAATCACGAAGGTGTATAATCCCATCTACTTGACATCTTCTCATCTCAATTATCACTCTCAATCTACACAAAGGTAAAACACAATAGTAAGTGAAAAATTATTCTCCTTTACCTATTTTCACCTATTTTCATTACTTTTACTCTTATGCATCAAATTAGTTTTTTTTTTCTTAAGAGTTAATAAACCATCTTTTCTTCAAAACAACATAACGAGAGCTAGGGCACTCTATTTTCGCTGTAGTTTGATGCATTGGAATTGTGAATCCATATCCAAAATCATCAAGCATCTATCATTATGTGGCATGGTACTTGGAAACTCCCTATGGTATGATTTCCTTTATTCAATATGGCTAGATTGCTACCTTGATTCCACCTTTGTAAAGCAAGTGGAATCAAAGGGGGGCATACATCTACTCTTGAATGGGATTCCTAGGAGTTAGATAAAAGGATTTTTTGACAATTAATGAACTTGTGTTATAGGATGTAGTTCCTAATGTTGTGGTTTTATAGAAACCTACACTAGGGGATTCATTCTCCTACCTTTTGAATGAGTATCCTTCTTTGAAATAAAGAGCACTGTTTAGAGTCCTTTAGCTTGCATATGCATGTAGATTCATATGGGTGCTAATGTGAGTTATAAATGTGGCATAGAAAATTGGACACTCTTGAGAAAAGAGACAATTTCACACTTAATTTGGACCTACTTTTGAGTACCCCTACATTATTCATCCTTCAGAACAACATTTGTAAGCCTCTAAGACCAATTATTTTTTATCTAGAGGCTCGTTTCACTTAAAAAATCACATAAATCTTGACAAACAACACTCAATTCATTCATATCCCAAAAAACCACCTTCAAAAACCACTAGTGGGACCCATTTGACACCTTGGGAAAATGAGTCCCCTCTGGTGGGACCCATTCACCAAGGGTGGCGAATGAGTCCCTTTTGAGGGAAATTTCAATTTTGAGCAGGAATTTCATTAATTCAACTTAATATGTCAGTGGATGTTGGCCTCTTAGGTTTAAATAATGGGAAAAATAGGTTTTGATGTCTATAAATACACATTTTAGGTCATTTTTCACATCTCTTAGTCATTTTTTACAAAGCAATTTCAAAAGGTTAAAGTTTTAGGACTCTTCCACAACAAGTTTTATTTGCATTTTCTATAGTAAAGTTGAAGCTTTAGGACAAAAAACTAGGGTTTTTGTAGGTCTTCAAGCTCACTTCTTGATATAGATTCAACATTACAAAGAGTTGTAGATGGATGCCTATGGTGAATCATGGAGAAATATAGGTTGAGGAAATGAAACTAGCCATCAAATCATACCTAAAGACTTGTTTTCAAAGTGATTCCATCTTCCATCTTCTCTTTATCTTCAGAATTAATGTTTGCATTAATTTTGCATGTCATTTACATTTATTTGATATGTTGTGGGGTTTATAGGGTTGAAGTCTTGCATCATTCAAATCACATTTTCACATCTTATTGTAGCACAATAAAATAGGGTTTTTTCATACTTCATATTTTCCTAATCTTTCACACTTAAGACTTGGGTTTTATGAAGATTTTTGTCCATTCAAGGTTTGATTACCTGATTAGGGGTTAGACAAAGGAAAACCCCCCATTAGAAAACCAATTTTAAGTTGTTTTGCAAGAATTTTTTGAGATCTTGATTTGGGTTTCTATTAAGAAGTGCTATGTAGGTGACAAAGTTTAGGTTTGAGATCTAAGTTTGCAAAAAATTCAAAGTGGATTGATTTGCCATGGATGGAAAATGAGTCCCTCATGAGGTGAATTTAAGAGTTAGATGTAGATCTAGATACCCAGTGAGCATAAGCTAGTTTTTGCACAAAAAACCCTATCCTAGAACTGATTCGCCCAAGGTGGCGAATGAGTACCAGTCAACATAAAATTCAAATTTACTAGATTTATAGAGTACTTTCTAGTCTTCATTAGTCTTACAGGTGCACACATTTTGAATTACAACTTTCTATTTGGTTTCATTTTTGTTTTTATTCATCTTTCTAAGCATTTTGTAAACCTCACTATGTTTTCAAACATTGCATATTTCATTAGTTTTGCACTCATAATCAATAAATTTCATAGCTTAGTTGCATTTAGATCATTGCACTTAGTATCAATTCCATTTTACATTCCTTTATTTGAGTGAGCCACCTTAATTTTAGGGTTATATATCTCTCCTTTTAGGTGAAAGATCCTAAGAGTGCAAGAGAAGTCCATAGCCACCCTAAAAAATTGATAGTTCAATTCTTATATGATGTATGAATGGATTATGGATATTGAGATGCTTAGATGATGCATGCTTCCTTTATTATTCCTATGATGTGATGTGAATGATTATGCTTATGATATGATGTGATGTATATGATATGATATGATATGATGTGATATGTGGGAATGGTAAGAAATTGAGTCCATGTTTTAGCCAAAAAGTGGTTCAAGTGTTTGCCTTGCTTTTCAAGATTTGTCACATTTGACCTTAAAATTTGAAGCAATTAGAGATGTAATCTTGGAAAAAATCATTCATCATAAAATTTATTACTTGGAGTCTAGTTTCCAAATATGTAATTTATTTGAATACCTAAAGAAGATTCAAATTTACTTTCAATAGGAATTTCTAAAAACCACTATTTAAAAGTCACTTTTTTTACCATACCATGCATGTGTACACCATCCATGTTTTGACATAAATAATCGTATTTTTATAAATCCTTTTGGGAAAAGGGTTGCAACTGATTGGAGCATTTTTTTATATATTTTATTCTAATTTTTTATTGAATTATTATTTTTTTTAAATTTTCATTGGCCATATTTGTTGTTTTAAAAAAACATCATGTACATCAAACATAAGATGACCTAAACTTATCATTTTTTGAATTTTTTTCAAATTGAAAAGAATTGTATAAAGTACATTTTTGTGTAATTGGTTTTACAGAAAATGTTCTTAAAATACTAAAAAACCCTGATACTTCAAGATGATGGACTAGTTTCAGTAGAAATTAATTAAAAAATAATTCACAATATCGTAAACACGTAGCAAAGAAATCATTTTAATGGCACACACTTCATCTTGTATACTTTATGGCAAGATTTTTCTTGAATAATTTTTCCCTTTGGATTGTTAGTTCCACCCTTTAGATTGCTTCATGTGGTGCATGCACGCTTCCCAATTCTGAGATGGATAGCATAGATGGGTTTTTCATGGGATGGAGAGGAGTGGTCAGGATTGAACCATATCACCCACTATTGACTACCAATTTTTTCTTGATAAAGTGTTCACTGCAACCAAAGCTAGGTGGGTCCCTTTGAAAAAGAGATAGATGTCTATACCCCGCTAGCCCATGGTATTATTTTAGGGAAAAAAATGGATGAGGTGGAGTGGAGTACCCCAAATGAAGCCACATAGTGAAACATTAACCATTAATTTCATTGAAAAACTACCTGTTGAGCTTTCAAAAGAGTTGGGCCCACCAATACAAAAGGCATGTGGCACTTGGCTACCAACCCGTTGGAATTTGTAAATGAAAAATAGATTGGACCAGGGGCATGAGAAATGGCTAGGATCTACCTACGGTGATCGAACAAACATCATAAAACCATAAAATATACACATGTAAAATATGTTAGTTCTTAAGAAGGGGCCACCACTAGGCAAGCCATAGATAGGGACATAGTGATTAAGGCTAAAAAATTAGGTGAACAATAGAAAAAATTAAATCCCAACCTAGAACCTGACATTTATTTTGAGGAAAAAACAACCCATGCTACTATTAAGGTATTTTTTGTAATAAAGCAATGGGTAGCAATCAAGATCATTAAGACTTAGGTGCCAGTAATAGGATGGATTTGACGACCTAAGATTTTTTTTAAAAGATCAAGAATTGGAGACAAAGGGTCAACAATGAATTAGAACAATTTCCAAAGGCATCATACTTAGGGTTTTTTGAGAGAGGTTTTTAGCAACACAAATCATATAGAAAATCACAATGGATGAAACCTTAAGCCCGAAGACATTGGATTAACCAAATTCTACATGATTTTAAGATGGAACACAAAGCATTTTTTTAGGGATTCCTTCAGATTTTTTACATAATCTAGATGGTTGTTAATCCATCTCATCACACGATCGACAGTCAAGTTTCAAAATTGTGTGGTTGGTTGTCAGTTTGCTTGTGTGATCTTTATCTTGAAAATTAATGAAGGTGAAGCTATAGGAATTCAACATAAAGAGGGTTGTCAACTATTTTATTTCACAATTGAAATAATTGAGAGCCGAAGAATTGGTCTAGAGCGAAAGAAGAAGGCATGAAGAGCTTAGGTGAATAGTTGTAGAGGCATTGAAGAAAATTTTCTTGAGCAAGAAGGTATCCATACTTTTTTGTGACAAATATGCATAAGTTAGTTGGTTTGGGGAATTTTTGAAAGTTCTATAAGTCATAGGTACTTAGGGTTTGCAAGGGTTTGGTTATTTGCAAATTTCATTGGGTTAGTAACAATCATTTGTGGTCTGGGAGGGTTTTTGTTCTACAAGTTTGTTTCTGACAGCATAAACTAGTGAGACTCTTCTGCTAGTGAAAATTCATAAACCCTAGGCCTTTTATACCATCAAAATGAGTGATTCTAGAGATTCAAGCATTAAGCTAGAAATAAATCCTTTGGGAACCTAATGTTTGCATGGAAGATGAGGAAAATTACATGAGTGATGAGGTAGAAATTGATCTAGAATATGCCCAATATCTTCTCATAATTTTAAGTCTAGAAGAATCTGATGAAGGAAAGATAAATTCTCCAATTTCAACAAAATCATGGAGGTGACATGCATACTCTGATTCTAAAGATGATGAACCATTGCAGAAACAAAGTCCCTAGTTTGGATTTTTTGTCTTAGATGCTAATGTGGATGAGAGGTTTTGATGTTGCTACAATGATGAAAGATTCCTTTTGGAAGGTGGGTAAATATTCTTCAACGAGTAGAAAATATTTTATTTCTTATATGTTTTCCCCCTTGTCAAAAGACGCAAATATAACTGCTTGGGGAATTTTGAAATTAAAATGAAAATAAATGACAAATATAAAATGTGACTGAAATTGTAATTTGGCCGAAGCTTGTAGCTCCCATGTTTCTATAAATGGGAATTCAAGGCCAATTACATGGGTCTTTTGATGGTTAAGAATTTGAGCTCATGTAAGAGAAATTTTGTAAATTCAAGCACAAAGGGACAATGTATTTTTGAGTCTTAGGTGTGAATTCTAGTTTCTAATAGGAATAAGAGTTTTACAATAAAAATGGTATATAAATGAAAATTGAAAATTCTAGAATACTTTCTCTCCCATGCATTTTGTTGCACAAATTATGAATAAAATGATGAATAATCTTTTATTTTTCTTCAATCTCTTTGGTTGAATGTATGGATTTTTTTTACTTTAGTTTAAAGAACTAATTAAATGCTTTGATGAAATCATAGATCTGTGTGATTGGGTATGAAGATTACTAAGTAGTTTATGTTCTAGATATTTATATTTGTTTATTGCAAAGCAATATAACAATAGTCTTTGAATGCTAGGTTTAATTGTTGATGTACTATAATTTGTTACAAATATGAGTCTGTCATCCATGGATAAATAATTTTTATGTATATTTGGTCATCTTTGAAGTAAATTGAGTTAGTCTTACCCTTCAAGGAACAAATTCACATTGAAAATTACTTACACATTATAATTTTTTGCAAAGTAATATGGGAATCACTCATTCCTTTCTTTAGATTCATTAAAGGATTAGCCATTTTTCAGGAATTATGTCTATTTGAATTTGATAGGAATGTATCTATTTATCACAATGTTCATGATAAAACAACACAAGAGTATCATCTAAACATTTTCAAGATTACCATCCTGGGTCTCATAGAGCTCAAAGTGCAGAGGTAGTAGCCTAGCAAGCCTCTACCTATTTGTTTGCTTATTCTTGTCATTGTTGATCATTGAATTATGGAAAATTCATATGAATTTGGTGAGATTAAGTTTGGCTCTTAAAAAATAACCACTACATTGATGAATCTATTGGGGACATTGCTAGTCCAAAGTCTTTAGGTTCAATCTAGTATAGTTAGAGTCAAGTATTTTATTGTTCTTGACTGCTTGGAGAAAAATTTGCATAAATTATCATCAACAAGTAAAATCCATTTTTATGCATAAAATTTTGGTCCCATTTTCCCTTTCATATAGGGTTATGTTCAAATTCCTCTCTGAAATTGTGAGTGCATCTCCAAAGTATAACCAAGTTATATTTCCCAACATTGTGGGCGACAACTTTGAAGTCTCTTGTGCCAGTGTAACATTCAAATTTATAGAAGGAAAAGAAAAGGAAAATTGTGAAGAGAAGTCTGAAAATATGCATGGAACCAAAAGAAGAATGAAGAAGAATGTAGAGCAAAAGCTGGAATTTGAGTTGCCTAAAAGCAAGAAGGGCTCTTAGATAAAGAAGAAATATGAAGTGGGTAAGTCCACTGAACATCTTGTTAGTACACCTTCTAATTTAGATGTAAATGATGATAATATAAATGTAAATGAAGAAGCATTTGAATCTGATATGCCTAATCCTAATGATCAAGGTTTACCCATTGATGAAATTCTTGAGGGCCATCATGGGATGTCATAAGAAGAAGAAAGGTGGGAATTTTGGGAAAAGGATAATAAACTTTGAGGTAGATGGGCCACCCCTAGAGATAAATCTATTTTTAATGATGGTAATTTCAAACAAAGGGGTAAGTCCCATAGTATTGCTTCACACCATTCTCTTGAGAGAGAAGAAACAAACCTTACATATCATACTCTTGAGCCCAGTGAGTCTAATCTTGTTTTAGAGGATGAAAATGATATAGATAAGGATATGCAATAGTTAGAGGAAGAAGAAATTGGAGGAAAATAAAGCAAGTGAGTTTGTAGAGAGGAAAGTAAAGGAGTTGCAAGAGAAATAATTGAAAGAGAAGGAAGAGAGGATCTGGGAAAAATAATTGGAGAGAGATACTTCAAGGAAAAGAGTTGAGAAGATGAAGGAATCAGTAAAGGAATAGCTCCTTAGGCCCCTCCTAAAACTGTTGCTAAGAAAATTCCTAATCCTCCTAAAGTCACTAACCCTTCTACTATTGTTAACTTGCCTATGGATCAAGGGAAGAACCCATGGATCAACCCAAGAATACCATCCCTAATACTAATACCAATACCAATACCAATACTTCATCCACTAATACATTCACCAAGAATGTTAAAAAAAAATCCATTTCATCTAATGCACCTCCTGACCCTAAGATCTTGAGATTGCAACTAGAGAATGACAAGTTGCAACAAGACTTGACGAAAGCTGAAATTGAGGCTTCAAACACAAAGATGGAAAGAAAGATATATTTCCTTAAGATCTATATACCTAATCTAGTGGATTCAATCTTTGGAAACACTAATCCTGAGCCATAGGAGACCAAGTCAAATTAACATACTCCTAGTGGATGTGGTTGTGGAGATTAGGGTGCTAGAGGTGGAGGAAATTATAAAAATAATGCATACATACTTTGATGATGGAAAAGGACGTAGTTGGGGTGGAAAGAAGAATCGAGGTGGTAGTAATGGTGGAGATGGAAATAGCAAGGCTAATGATCAATCTAGTGATCAAGAAGATAATCAGCCTAGGAATAATCAAAGAGACCAGTTCACTAGGAAACCAATGCAGGTTGATAGATATCAACAATTATGTTTTACTGGAATTCGTGGATATCCTAACCAACTACTTGATGAAATCAAACTTGTCTTACTGAAATTTCTTGGTAATAATGCATTAAGTGGTGAATACCACTTGAAGGAATTTGCAAATTTCATCAATGATTTTGAGGTAGAAATTGAAGATTTGATGATGAAACTCTTCATGCAGTCACTTACTGAAGATGCTAGAGAATGGTATAGAGATTTAATAGCTAAAAGTATTGGATCTTGGGAGGAGTTCAAGAGGATATTTAGAGATTATTATGGTGACAAGATTGATTCAAGGTTCCTTTTGAATCAATTTAATAATATCCTAAAAGGTTATAATGAGGTAGTTGCTCACTTCGATGTGAGATTCCAAAAGGCCATGAATAGATTGCCTCCTCATTTGAGGTTGAAAGATAGTGTGTGCTTGGTAAGTTACTACAATGAATTTGATGCTAAAATGAGTTATCACCTATTGGATAAAAATACTCAAACATTAAGGGAAGCATTCAAGATGGAAATCCACATTGACAATATCAACAAAGAAACTGGAAAGGTTGGAAGGATAGATGATGTGAAAATTTTGAATAATCCAAGAGAGATGATAAAAAATCTAGAGTAAAAAGGGATTCTCTTGAAGACAAGATTGAAAATGTTACAAATTCTATAAAGGATATTAGTTATAGACTTGCTAAGCAAGAAAAAGGTCTTTTAAATGAAAAGTCCAACTATCACAAGTATGAAATACCTCATCAGTTGCAAGATCACCCATATAATACTAATTGGCATAATGGGAAACAAATTTACAACAAACAAAAGACTGTACCAAATAAGGTCCCTCTTGATCCTTTGCAAAAAAGACTAGTTAATTTTGGTGAGGAAACACCTTGGTGTGTTGTCTTCCAGTTACTACATGTCTCTCAAACATGTTTAGTACCAAGGAATTTTGAAGAGGAACAATCTCAATCAAATGATAATGAGCCAATGGAAGAAAATGATGTTGAAATCAAAGTAGTTATTCATAGATTTGATTTTTCCAATGTAGATTGATTTTCAGAAGATGAGTCATAGGAACTTGATGTTCATTTCCAAAGGAAAAATTCATACTCGTATCATCATCAAATTTTCCTTGATGAAGATGAAGACATTGAGGATAACATTTGAGCTATGAAAATGGAGGGAGAGGATGTGTCTTTAATAAGACCTTCTGATAAAGAGTATAAACAAATGACTATAGGCTTGGTGGAACAAGCCAAGAATATTCATAACCTAAGAAATAGGGTGGTTAATTGTGATCAAGGAAATCCTAGTAGCATGTTCATGAAGGAACAAAATGTAAAGAAACAAGGGACTAAATCACAAGAATTGGTCAAGTTTAAGAAAGAAGAGGCCAAAGCTAAAGAAAGTAAGGGACATAGAATTTGGGCCAATAAAGATAGAATGACCAAGAAGTCTAGTGAATTCACTTCTCCTATTTTGAAATTTAAGAACTCAAAAGTCAAATATTGATTTAGAACAAAAGAAGGAGAAGAAGAAACATGAGAAGCAAACTGTTGAGAAAAAAAAGATTTAAGTGGAGGAACAAAATGTAGTTCCTTATGAGCTTCCAAAATACAACCCAATTGATATGTTTTAGCTTCTATCTCAAGTCAAGGTGATCGTACCTTTAATGGAAATGATGAGAATTGATGAACATAAGAAAAAGGAAGTAGCCTTCATCAAAAGTTCCAATAAGGCCTGTGAAGAAAAGAAGGTGACCACTCAGGCTAAAGTGAATGGAAATCAAGTTAGTGATGAGATAATGGAGGGAGATATTGGTGAGATCCATCAAATTTATTTGGGCAGTGCCATTACAGCATGCCCAGATAATATTGATCCATTCTACGTAACTCTAATTGTTGATGGTAAGCTACTGAATAATTGTATGATCGATCCAGGGGCTTCATCAAATATCATGCCAGTTGTAATAATGAAAGAGATGGGTCTCAAAGTAAATTGTGTATATGGAAAATATTATGCCATGGACTGAAGAGAGATCCCAATAATTTGTCATCAAGGATGTTCTATATAAATTAGTTTCTTTCCCTAACAAGGAGTTTGTCATGAGTATAGTTGTGGTGGACATCCCACCCAACTATGGCATGTTGTTGATAAGGAAGTGGAGTGCCTCCATGGGAGGTAGCATGCAATGTGATATGTCCTTTGTAACTTTTCCAATTGAGGGGAAGGACATAAAACTTGTGAGGGCACCAAGAGCTCCACATATCATTGAGTTTGTAGGAGAAACAGAGAGAATTCATTTTGTAGATAGTGGCATGGATAATTTTAGAATTGAAGAGTTAAAAGAAGAGGAAGAAAAGCAACCTGCACCTTTGGAGAAAGAGGTATTGCAATAAGCCAACAATTATGGCTTATGGAATATGAGGTTTTATGGAGCTTTCTCAAACGATGGAGTTGGTGCAAGGGTAATACTCATTCCCCATAGTGGTAAGACTTTCAAGTTTTCATTTCAATTACAATTTTCTTGCACAAATAATGTAGCAAAGTATGAGGCCTTATTGCTAGGTTTGAGGTTAGCTGAGAAAAATGGCATTAAAAAGTTAAGAGTTATTGGAGACTCAAAAATAGTGGTTTCTCAAGTTATAGGAAAGTATGTATAAAAAAATACTAGGTTGAGTAGTATAGAAATGCTATCTGGGATTCAATTGAATAGTATGATGCATTTGGCATTGATTGTTTTGACATGGGCAACAACAAAGTACAAATTTACTTGCTAACATTACCCTTTTACCAAATGATATTAGTTTTATTGGAATTTCCAAGGTTGAAATGTGGATCAGACCCTCAGTTCTTGACAACATCAATAATTATCAATATTTTAATGATAATGATGATATTTTGAAGTTTTTGCAATGCATTGATGAATATGAGGGTCAAGAAATTGATCTTGTAGACTTTGTGGAGGAAGTGGATGGTAAAAAGACTATATTTGGGAATGAGATTATCTAGTTGAAAACTAATAAGATTCCCAAAGGACTAGTAGTATTGGAAAGGGTATTTGATGGCCCTGATAGAAGTAATGCTAAGTAAACATCCACCAACAAAGATTATTTGGAGTAAGTTAATCTTGGAATAGAAAACACTCCCAAGATGTACATTGGGAAGAGGATGAAACCTCGACTTAGAGAAATGTTGTTTTCCTTATTGAGAAAATATAGACATGCATTTTCAAGGTCTTATGATGATCTGAAAGCTTACAAAGAGGAGTGATTTCAACATGAAATACCTTTGAAGCCGAATGCCAAGCCTTTTAGAAAAAAGGAAAAACCATTAAATCTCACTTTGCAACCTAAAATGTAGGAGGAGCTTGTGAAGTTAAGAGATGTTGAGATTATTAAGCCTATTAGGCATTCAACTTGGGTTTCAAACCTTGTTCCAACTAGAAAGAAAAATGGTGACATTAAACTTTGTGTAGACTTTATAAATTTGAATGTGTCATCATTAAAGCATAATTATCCTTTGAAAAACATGGAAGATATGTTACAAAAGATAATTAGCTATGAGTTGTTATCTATGATGGATGGATTCTCAAGATACAACCAAGTAGTTGTTAAGGAATTTGAGTAATATAAAAGAACTTTCACTACTCCATGGGGAACTTATGTCTATGTTAGGATGCCATTTGGATTAAAAAATGCAGGGGATACTTTTCAAAGAGCCATGTATGTGGAATTTGTTGACTTCATAGACATATTTCTAGTAGTGTATCAAGATGACTTGATTGCATACAATAAAAAATAGGAAGATCATTATATGCATTTGGAGAAAGTGTTCAAGAAAGCACTTGAGTGTGAGATTTCTTTAAATCCTAAAAAATGTGTGTTCAGAGTGAAGGAGGGTAAGCATCTGGAGAAAGTGTTCAAGAAAGCACTTGAGTATGGGATTTCTTTAAATACTAAAAAATGTGTGTTCAGAGTGAAGGGGGGTAAGCTACTAGGCCACATTGTGTCTAAGGATGGGATAGGGATTGATCTTAGAAGATTAGCTTCCATAGATAAGATTCCACAAGTGAAAAATGCAAAAGGCATCTAGTCATTTTTTGGTTAAATCAATTTATTGAGAAGGTTTGTCACTAATTTTGTTGAGATTACAAGACATATCTCCAAGATGTTAAAGAAGGGAGAAAAGGTGGTTTAGAGTGAGGAGCCTAGTCAGGCATTCAAGAGAATAAAGAAGGCTATCAAAGAGGCTCTAGTGTTGAAGTCTCCTGATTTTTCTAAACCAATGCATATTTTCTCTTTTGATTATTTCTATACTATTGTTGTTGTAGAAAAATGAAGGCTTTGAATAGCCTATTGAATTCTTTAGTAAGTCTTTGCAAGCCACAAAACTTAAATATGAAATGAATGAGAAGCAAGAATATGCTCTATTCAAGGCTATAAAGAATTTCAAAACCTACTTAATGGGAGCTACAGTCATAGCCTTTGTGCCATGTTCTACTGTGAAGGACACCTTCACTCAACAAGAAACTATAGGAAAAAGGTACAGATGGATTTGTTGGTGTTTTTTCTAGTAGAACCTTGAAATCCTATAAAGGGTATCCAACCCTTATGCTTAATAATCTTCAAGGTAAGTGGCCAATGAATAAGATATTGAATTAAGGAAGTTTCTCCCCTACACTTTGAGCTCTGTGAAACCTAGGAGGTTGATCCTGATAGTGTGTTTGTAGATACTTGTCTTCCAAAGTATCAAATACACTACAAACAAATGATTCTTCTCAAATTTTTTAACAGACACAATACCCTAAAGGCTTGGTTGACCTTCATGGTAGTATCCAAATTAAAAATGAGAGATATAATTCATTAGAGCTCAACACACAAACATATGGAGATAGATGAGTAAATTTGATTTAAAAATGTAGTTGCTCACAAACAATCTCAAGAAACTATAACATTAAAAACCAGTCCCTAATCCTAGGGTGGAGTCACCTAAACCATGAATTTTAAAAATCATTGCAACTTTCACTCTATCATAGTTATTCCTATCATATGATGCATTACACCATTGATATTAGAAACCAAACTAGTCATACTTTATTAATCCAAGTATACAGTTGTACAAACCTTTGTTTATGTTAATACAATTTAATTCATTCTTTAAATGAAAGTAACAACATAGAACATACATTCAAGGAAAATAAAGAAGAAAAATAACATAAAACCTTGATTTATTATATTCATAATCTATACAATGTGTACAATGGAGACAACCAACTCAGAATATATGATCATTTACATGAAAATATAACAATGTTGTTAATAAATTCTCAATTACATGACTCAGTAAACTTCACAAACCTAAAACCAACACTATACTTTTCAGAACCTATTATAAAATATGCTTCCCCATAAGACTAAGTAGTGAATAACACCCCTAAAATGAAAAAAAAAAAAACTACACTTATGGGAAAACAAAAACCCTAAATGGAGATCTCCATCAGACACTTGCAACATTCAACTCCATTGATTGGTAACTTCCCACCACTTGAAGAAAAGTCCATATGCACTTGAATTCCCACCTTATCATTCACTTGCAATAGAAAAATATTCCCTTCTTGGGAATACTTTTTTCCCCCTTTCATTTTAACTATAGCCAAAAAATATCTTAAGTGAAATCCTTCATTCTTCATTATGCCCTATAGCTGAAAAAGTTTACTTGTAAAAGAATAGAAACCCTCTATGAAAATGTTTTACTATCCTTCATCTATTGTAGAAAAAACCCTTTCACTTGTTCATTTACCATTTACTCCATATGCAACTCCAAAATTTTTATTTTCATGGTAAAAATCTCCACACTTTATAGGGCAATGAAAATTCCATTTACCCATTTCTCCTTTTATTGGGCTTCCACATAGTAGAAAACTTGTTTCACCTATGCAATCTCAATGAAATATTTCATTTCATTGCCCAAAATTTTTTTTTTTAACTTCATTTGTTAAGGATTTGATTTTTTATATTGGGCTACACTTGAACACATTTTACACTTTATTTTTAGCATTTAAAGTTTCAGCTTTAATTTATGAGGGCTTTAATTTTTATTATGTCCAAATAAAATAATCTACCTATGCCTTTACCATTTACTTTCCTAGCAACAAATAAATTTTTTTATTTTATTTGTGAAGGAATTTAATTCTTCCATTGGGCCATGGAAAAATTCATTCCCATGAACTTTACCCTTTTGTTTCACCTTTATATTTTAACTATTTCCAACTACATACCTTTTCATCGTTAAAAAATTATCACATGATAAATTTAAAACACATGCCGTAGGCCCCACAATCTCCTTAATACAAACATATCATGGATCAGGAATGGAATGAGAAAAATGAGAAATAGAATATCAATGAGTGATATGAACTCACAACATTATGTATTGCGGATATAATGTGGAAAAAAGCCTTTGAAAGAGTGATGGGTGATACTCATCCTCAACACAACATTTTGTTGTATTTAAATGGAGTTCAATGGCATCAAACAAGTGTTTGTTGCAATCAAAATCCAACTCTATATTCTTTTATCTAGTTGTGCATTCACCATTTTATTTTAAATTTTACTCCCTATAGTAAAGAGTTTTTTGTTCCTTACATCTAGAGGATTTAATTTTTTTTGTTGGGTGCAAAAACCATTTGCATGCATTTTACATTTTAATTATAATTCACATACTTTTGCACTCTTAAAAATCCCTTTAAAAATACTATTGATGCTTTTCATGGGTCCCATCACCTCATATACCAATGTACCATGCATTGCAAATGCCAAGAGAAAATGAAGATATCAATCGACGATGTGTGACAAGGAGAATGCAATATTGCTCATTGTTGATGTGATGGGAGAAAGAGATTTGAATTTTTTATGGGAAATGAGAGAACATAGCATCATTCCATCATGGATTTGATGAGGAAAATAGACTGCAAGCCAGTAATGGCCGATGAGTTATGCCATGAAGCTTCAAAGTCATGAAAGTTGTATTTTAGCCAATTAGAAGCAAGAATTAAACTTGCTTTGATAAAAAAAACCATTTGAAATTGTACTCTATGTTTTCCCTAAATCCATTTTTCACATTTGTATAATGTTTTTGATAAAGGGAAAAATGGTTTTTACAGGGACCTGAAACCACCAAGTGTACAACAAAAGAGAAAGGACAAAAAGTCTAATAGAAAACAATAGGCTACTACAAAAGGAAAAACCCAGAGAAAGCAACAACCACCCGCAATAGACTAGGAGGGTCAAACAAAAAACCAGCCGAAAGGCCAACAAAAAGACTAGCCGTCACTAACCTAGAGTCTTCAGAACAGACTTAGTTTCAGCCTCCAGGTTCTGCATATCCTTAACACCCTTTTTGAAGGTTTGAATCATCTGTAGTATAGGAGGAGCCTTCCTCTTCAAATTAGTCCTAGTCCTCTTAGAAATACCAACATCCTCATCCTAGTTTTTATCATTGACCTCTTCTAGATCAACCACCAAAGACCCTTGTTGAGCTTTGTCCAATTTTTTCGTCATGGCATTGATTATGATGGTGTTGTGTCTTGCCATCCTATTGTTCTACTCAAAAATAGTTTTAATAGTATTTTTCATTTTTTCTAGCTCAATTTCAACCCTTCTATCCATACCCACTTGGTTCTAGGTTTCTTTACTAGCACCATAATCTTTTCACTCCACCTCATTCTTGGCAATCATAAAAAATTTGACACCCATTTCTTCTAGTTTACTTTGAAGGGCCTAGTTTTTAATTTTTAGCTCGTTGATTTCATGAAAGATCCATTTCCAAATTCTGAAATGGTCAACAGAATTGTTCCTGGCTAAACCCAATACATCAACAATGGGTTCCCTATCAAGGTTGAAGCAAGTTTTAGCTGGGTCGGGGGTGGCAGGGGAACCAGTTCTAGCATCTTTGTCCGACAACGGGACAACAAAGGAAGTAGTATTATTAGCACCAAAGTCCTCAAACTCAAGAGAGTCTTCAGAGTATGACACAAGGTTTTTTCCTGGAAGATTCTTTCCAACATTTTTGGCTTTAATGGTGGGACTTCCTAGCTTAGGCATAGAGTAGGCTTTCACAGAATTAAGGCTTTTCTTTCCAATTTGGATAGAGGAAGGACTAAGGACCATCCTAACTGGGCTCAAATTAGGAAAATTCCCCAAGCAGTTGAGTTTAGTATCATCCTCCTCAGAGTCAGGAGGGGCAACCAAATTAGCAGGGGTAGACATTTTTTGGAAATGTTGAACAATTAACCTAATTAAACCAGTATGCAGGATAGGAAATCTATTTGGGTTTTTCTTGTGATCAACAAGACTTTTTCTCAAAGAACAAAGATGAAAGTAGGGAAACAAAACCCTAACCTTGTAGCGGAAATGGTTGAGCAGGTCAAAGTGGTAACCGTAGACCCTGGTGAAGCAACCATCCATAGTAATGTTCTCCATGATGACACATAGAACTTTCCTCTCGATAGATTTTATAGTGTCGACTTCGAAGTAGCTATTAGAATTTTTCACCAGTTTCATTCTTTCCTTCTCTTTCTTCAGGAATCTGATGACAACTTCATCGAAGAAAACCCTATCCCTAAAGAATTTGTGTCCATTAGTAGATAATCCAGTCACTTCAGCTATAAGGCTTTCATCAAGCTCCACTTCCCTACCAAAAAGGGTAAGTTCCCCGCTGTTCCAATTCTTCTCAAAAAGCTCAGTGGCCTCCTGATTCGATCCATGGAGTTTTTCTAGAAAAGGGATTAAAACCCCACTTTTTACTTTATTCTATGCTTTAGGATTTCTAGTATGAGTCTCAAAGTTGTTCGGCTCCACTCTTTTCCTATCTCTATCCATTTTGGCAAGCACAGTGGGGCAGGCCACGATGAAATCTTTACTTGAAATGGTCCTACAAAATCTAAGAACCCACAAAGTATGCCAGGAAAACTTACAGTATAAGGAACTAAGCTCGGTCTCATACAATCTGATGATTGTGATGTAATTACCCCATCGTACCATCATTAATGAGAAAAAAATGCTTCTTTCCCATGTGATGCATCATAGTTCAATAAGGCACATTTGTATAATGTTTAAAATATTCAAAAATATTATAAACATAAGCATTTGAAACTTTAGAAAAAATAAAAATTTTAATTACGCCCATAGGCCAAATGGAGAAAATTCACTACACACGAATGGAAAAACTTGGAGTCAATATTTTTTGCATGAGATCATGATCAATTATTTAAAACATGGGTTTTAAATCAAAATTTCCCCAACCATCAAAAATCAAGTACGTCCTTTGTAAACTTGCCCTTGGAACTTGTTCACTACAACTGAAATGCATTAAAATAATGCATCATATGACATTTATTTTTGATCAAAATGGAGTTGGAGATATTTTCGACCAAAATGAGAAATGGGTTGTCTCTAGAATTTGAAAATTTGAAACTTTTCAGATCACCAATTTTGGCCTTGTCACAGTCATCAACACATTAATTAACCCAACAAAACTCATCAAGGAGCTGAGAAACTGAATAGGCATGTAGAAATTTGAACCAAATATTTTGTGCAAGAAGTGGCTTGGAAAAATTTATCTTGAGGTGCAAGATATTAACATCCAAAGTGGCTTACTCAAACTTTTTTGCAACTGCACCTATCAAAAACCAACTTGAGCACACCAAGTCACCTCCTTGAAAAATTATCAAATCACCTCTTGGGAAGCTACCACTACAAAAAATAGATCATTTAGGTCCATTGAGTATGTTGGAAGAAGGATTTCTATCAATCCAAATTATTCACAAGATATTAATGGTTAAAGTTGACCTCCTTGAAACATTCTAGAAATGTAGATGTAAAAATAGAACAAACTACATTTGCTTTTGACCTGGTAAAAATATCAAATCTGATCCTGAAACTCTGAAACCAACTAGAGAGCATATGAATATGAGGGGTATGTAGATCACTAATCCATTTTCCATGATGATACTCTAGTTGTGAAATGTTGGTCTTAATAGGAGGCTACTTCGCAGGCCTGAGAATTTATAAACAACAAAACAATCTTAGAACCCTCTAGATTTTCTCTTCAAAACCCTATCAAAACTCATCACAGGAAGCTAAAATCAAGCATACATGTTCACATATGACAAATTAATACACTCACCAAGGGATTTTGCATGAAATTAAATGAGATCTTAATTATGACCCTCCAAAGCAGGTCACTAGGGCATATTTTTAAGGACATTTCTGAGTGTGCAAATCAATTTTTCACATCATGGGCACTTGAAATTTTGCAAATTTGAAGGTGCCATCAATGGCTCTTTCTAGGGACATTTGTTCCTCAGTGAATAGAGTGTGATTTTAGAATCTTATGGGAGAGCAGATCGAGAGCCAGAACCATTGGGCCACAAAGTCTTTTAATTTCAATTTTTCAAACCTAATTTGTTGAACCTGGGCCACCAAATGGAAAGAAGAACCCATGTTTTCCTCTATCAAACACCAGCCTATTGAAGGTACTGATTTCCCTCAACCCACATTTACTTCTACCATACCACTACAACAATTATAACCCTCTTCTTACAAGCATAAATATGTGATTACCACTAAGATCTTCTTGATTACGAATGTTGCCACTAACATCTCTCACAACTTTTCAGAGCATACCATTGCTATGTAATCTTTGTCATTCTACATTGTATAGCCAAGTATAAATTGAAACTTTTCATCATCACATGATACATATGTATTATATTAATAACATGAAACATATTTATACTGAAAATAACATTCCTTGCTCTTCATCTTATTGTCATGTTCCATCAAAATAGCTCCCAACTAAATTGGAAACTGGAAGTATTCATAGTCTTCCAAGCAGCTGGCATCATGATACTCAACTTTATCTGTAGCACCTATATCAAATGTAAAAAATTCATAGGAAATTCCCTTGAGGAGGCCATCAATGTTTTGCTTTGTTTTCTCAAGGACACATTCTAATCCCATGTCAGAATCATCATTAAAGGTCTCAACAAAGAGTGGATTATCTCTACACCAATAAGGATAAACATTTCTATTAATTGGTGAAGATGGAGACTCATCAAATAAGGGGTTTTGTCATAGATTCATTACTATAATAAAAGCTTTTGTATCCTTAAGCATGAAGGTCTAAATATTTCATATGATCATTGTATTCAAAATCATTATAATCACTAGACTTGAGTAGACATATAGACTTTAAACTTCATTCACATCATCAATAGTTGACATCTTTGACTCACATTCTAAAAACTCTTCATAGAAAGAAAGTTGTTCTCTCTTAAGCAAAGATGCATTCGAGCAATCATTATCAACATATTCCTTATTTGAAGCAAAGGATTCTGTTGCATCTCAAAAATGTAGGTTACAAATCCTAAGAGGATGCTAGGCTCTATGATCAAACTCGTAACATTTTTGAACCAACGAATCGAGTTAACAAGAATGGTTGATGACTCCCTACACTTCAGGCTCTACTAAACCTAGGTGGGTAGACCTTGAATACTATAGTAAATTAAATGTTATATGACTTAATTGAGTTTATGAACTTATTTTCAGTGGCACAAAGTGTGAAATAGTTCGGGGCTTGTTACCTTCTATACTCCTAAAATGATAACCAAAAATTTGTAATATGAAATTGGATAAGTAATATGTGAATGAGGTGGATCAGTGCTCTATTGGGTGGACAGAGTCAATGAAGTTCTTTATCAAGTGGTTGGTATTGGTTATAATTCTAATTGTTTGAAACTTTAACTAGTTTATAGGGTGCTGGCAAGAAGTTGAGTCCACTTTTTGGCCAAAAAGTGGAAGTTTTTTCCCTGATTTTCATAATTTGACACATTTGACCTTAAAATTTGAAGCACTTAGAGATGGAATATTCAAAAAATTCACTAATCATAAAATGTATTACTTGGAGTCCTTTTTCTAAATATGTAATTTATTTCAATACCTAGATGGTACAAATTGAGTTTCAATAGGCATTTCTAAAACCCACTGTTTTAAAGTCACTTTTTTTACTATACCATGCACATGTATGACATCCATATTTTGACCTAAATTATTGTATTTTTCTAAATCCTTTTGGGAAAAGATTTGTGACACATTGAAGCACATTTTTGATATTTTTTGTATTTTTTTATTGAGTATTTAAAAAAAAAAATTATTAGCCATATTTGTCATTTTGAAAAATCGTAATGTACGACACACATAAGATGACCTAAACTTATCTTCTTCTTTTTTTCAAATTGAAAAGACTTTTCTAAAGTACATTATCATACAATCCATTCAACAAAATGTTATGTTAATCAAAAGTTATTAAAATAGTAAAAAACACTGATATTTAAAGTTTATGGACCAATTTCTTCATAAATTAATTGAAAAATAGAAAAAATAGCCCAAGTGTAAGAAAAGTTACATATTTGGAATCTGCACTGCCTCATCTAAAATGGGTTTTAATTTCATCAAAATATTTTGCAAAAAAAGTCGTCAGCCATATGTCCAAACTCAGTATTTTTCTTTGACAATGTTAGGACCTTCAACTTGCAGGTCAAACTAGGTTGAAGGCCTAGGTTTAGATTCCTAATGCTTTTTTAAAACCAAAATACAAGCCAAAAACCCAACCACAAAGCAAATCCAATTCCATCTTTTTTAGAAATGGGTTCTCGTTTCTTAATATCAAATGAAGTGACCATTGACAGGGAAATGGGATCTCACTTTATAAATGGGATCTCATTCCTTTTTTAATGGTTCCCACATTTAATAATGGGGAACAGGACCCTGATTATAAAATGGGATCCCGTTTTTAATAAATGGGATCTCTTTCTATAAACGAGATCCCATTTGTTTTTAACCATTTTATTTAAATTTACTGTGAAGTCTGCAACTTCACATGTACGGCTGAGAGCAGTAAAATTGGGCTATTTTTCATCAACTATTATCTTTATAAGTGGTGAACTTGCATTTTTTAT